>JAJTUV010000723.1:0-600000 GCA_021653895.1 Mastomys natalensis | reverse complement strand
CACAGATTGAAAGTTTAAAAATACAGAAATCAATTTATCCAGCAAATGGAACCCAAGGACAGATTAAAGTAACTATTCTGATATCTGCTAAAACAGACTTCAACCCAAAAACCTCAGAAGAGATAAGTAGAACCATTTTGTGTTGATAAAAGAAATAATTCCTCAAAATATATAATAATTGTAAAAATATATGCAATAAACATGGGGCTTCTAATTTTATACAACAAACACTAATGGTCATAAGAGGTCAGATCGGTACAATAAAAAGTAAATGACCTCAATACTCCATTGTCATCCAAGTTAAAACATCCTCAAAGAAACTTCAGAGTTAATCCATAGCCTAGATGAAATGCATTTAACAAATATATACAAAATATCCCATTTAATAATTATGGAATGCACATTCTTTTTTGGATCCCATAAATTTTTCTCTAAAATAGACCACATTCTAGGCCACAAAGTAAGTCTTGGACAATATATCAAAGAATAGAAATAATTTATTGTATCTTATCAGGTCATAATACAATAAAAGTAGGAATCAATAGCAAGAGAAACCACGGAAATGATAGTTCTATTTTGATACTGAGCAATGCTCTTTTGAATGGTCAATGAGTCATTAAGAAAATTAGGAATAATTTCTATCATCAAAGAAAATGAAAGCACAACTTACCTTGATCTCTGGGGTGCATCAGATACAGTTCTGAGAAAAATTTATAAATACAAATGTTTTCAAAAAAAAATCTGAAAGAGCTCAAATAAATAACCTAATGATGCACCTCAAACTCTTAGAAAAGCAAGAACAACTCAAACCCTCAAAGGGCAGAAATGAGTGAAACATAGACTCAATGTAAAATACAGAGAATCAATATGTGTTTCTCTGTACAAAGAGAACAAAGGTGTGATATCTATAGATACACACACACACATACACACACACAACACACACACACACACACATACATATACACATCAACTCTTAGATAAACAAACCAGAGAACAGCCAAATTAATAAAATTAGAGATGAAATTGGAAAAATTAACATCAAAACATTTATAAACATAACAGTTTTCAGCCATTATTTCTGTCTGTAGTAAATAATCTCTGTTCTCATTGTCTAGTAAATGCTAGGTGTCTTTGTTAGGGTTTCCATTGCTGCAGTGAAACACCATGACTAAAAAGTAAGTTAGGGAGGAAAGGGTTTATCGGGCTTACACTTCCACAGTACTGTTTATCACTGACAAAAGTCAAAACAGGAATTCAGATAGAGGCAGGATGTGAAGCAGAGGCCATGGAGGAGTGCTGCTCACTGGCTTGCTCTCCATGGTTTGCTCAGCCTGCTTTCTTATAGAACCCAGGACCACCAGCCCAGGGATGACACCACCCACAATAGACTGGGCATTCATCCATATCAATTACTAATTAAGAAAATGCCTTACTGCTGGATCTTCTGGAAGCATTTTTTCAATTAAAGTTCCCTCATTTCAGATAATGCTAGCTCATTAACTTAAGACCAGCCAGCACAACAGGTATTCATTTAACCATTTTTTTTGTTGTTTTGTTTTTAATTATGAACACTGTGTGTGGGTGTAGGTATGTATGCATGAGTGTAGTTCCTGTAGAGGCCATAAGAGGTCAGCAGATGCCCCAGAGCAGGAGCTACAGGCAGATGTAAAGCACCTAATATTTGTGCTGGGAACCAGACTTGAGACCTCTGTAAGAACAGTGTGTGTGTGTGTGTGTGTGTGTGTGTGTGTGTGTGTGTGTGTTCTTAACCTCTGAATCTTCTCTCCAGCCCATCTTGTCAGTTCTATAGTTCTGTCTGACAGATGGTGTGTGTGTGTGTGTGTGTGTGTGTGTGTGCGCGGCTGTTGCCTTGTTGTTTGATAGTAAGCAACCCTAAAGTATAAATGAGTCTAATTAGCTAGAGAACTCTGGGCAAGAATACACACATGAGAAGAGAGACCACAGATGACAGTAAGGATTGTGACACAAAATGCCCATCCCTTATCACGTAGACATGTCAGACGTGCCTATGAGGATAGGCAGAGATGGAGAAACAGAGGTGACAAAGAGATTCCACTGCCTTGCCTCATGTGCTCAGAGTTCCTTTGCAGACTGAAAACTAAAAGGCTTGCCATTGATTTATATAGAAATATATTTATGGTTCATTCTCAGCAAATATGATCGTCAGCCTCCACAAGTTCCAGTGTAAAGAGCCTTCAGCATATCATAAATCTGAACTTGCCAGGACCAAGGGGCCCAAAAGAAAGAGGTCCTCTCACCAAATACTAATGTTGACTATTTTAATCATTAAAGCATACAGATGCAGTAGTATATGTGTGGATGTTCTTAAGACAGATTTACACACACACACACACACACACCCCACATACAAATACAACACACACACACACACACACATACTGGATTTTGTTTTAGACTATGAACTGTTCCTTTTTCTTTATTTTTATTTTGGTTATTGCTTAACTTAAAAAAAAAAAGATTTGAGCTAGAGATGGCTCAGAGGTTAAAACCATGTACCTCATGCAGAGGACCTGAGTTTGGTTCCTGGGCCCACATTTGTTGGTTCACAGCTGTCTGTAACTGCAGCTCCAGGGGGTGGGTCCAACACTCCCTTCTGGCTTCTCTGGGCGCTGCACTCACACACACAAAACCACACATATATACATCATTTTAAAATCTTTTTTTTTAAGTTTTTTTTTTCCCACATTAGTTTTAATGGTTATAACGACTTCCCACAGCAAACTGTGAAGAAAGAATAAAAATCTTTCTTTCACAGATCCTTACCCGAGATGTAGTCTCCTCACAAGGGTAATTCTGACCCAGGGTGCTACATTAGTTACAACTGACAATGATATACACATTACAGAATATTTTCAGCACCCTAAAAGTCCACTTACACTACTTTCAATCGGCCAATCAGTTTTATCTTAACAAGAAGAAACTAGTTTTCTAGTCCTGAGGTCTGTTGTCGTAAGTTCAACAGAAACCAACGGTCCATCACTGTATACACTAGGTGTACAGAAACCACTGGAATCACCTCTCTCAGATCAGACACAAATATTCTCAGGAATAACTTGTCTTTGATTCAAGGAACAAATGAAAGAATAGTCTAAACCTGCCTGGTAAGACTTTAGCTGGGGGGGTGGGAGGAGCGTGTCAACACACTAACTTCTCAGATAAGTGAGATTCACATGCTAAACAGTGCATGTGCAACACAGAAATACAAAAAGCATATAGAACCTCGGATCCATGGAGTGGCCCCAGAATAGCTATCATTCCATTGCCATGGCTCTGAAATAACACCAAGAAAGGAAACATTGTTAAAACGAGAACAAGATTTCCCACAGTGCTCTTTGAAGATTACAGTGTATGCTTAGAAGTGGACGTTTCCTTCGCTGAAAGCCAGTCTTGTTCCTTCCCTAATCTGATCTCTTGCTGAAGACAGTCTGAAGAGAAAGTTGCCTAGGTTGGGTGGCGCTAGGAAAACTCATCCCTGGAGGGAAAATTGATATCAGGTCAGAACATTGGTACCAATGTTCTAGGGGGGCACAGTAAGAAAAGGAAGTGCACCCACTTTCCTACCCAGACACCTTCAGTACCTATCAAGAGAAAGTGAAGATAGTAGCAATTAAAGGTATGACCTCAGAGTGACCTGTAGGTGTGACCTCAGAGTGGCCTGTAGGTGTGACCTCAGAGTGACCTAAACCATAATGCCCTTGATTGCTCCAGAAAATTCCCAAGTACCAAATATCTCTCACTGATTTTCCCATTTCACAGTCACCAATTCTCCAATGTTCTTGCTAACCGGAGACAGAATCACCAATAATGTATGTGGGGTTTTTTTTTTTCATTTGTTTACAAGTAGCAGTGTAGCCTTGTGTTTTAAGAAAATATTTTCTCCTTTCCATTACTTTGATGATAAAGATCATTATGGCCCCTTCAAAAGAAAAATTCTGTACCAAAGCTGAAAATACTTCATGGAGTATCTTAACTATTTTTGAAAGCAAACAGTGAAGAACATGACTTCTCCCATTTTCTGGTCTAAGCATGGGATGATGGGAAAGTAGGGTCACTCAAATAACTCAGATTGCCCCCCGCATCCCCCAGACAATAATAGTGGGGACGCTTCTGCACTCAGAGGAAGCAAGTGTCTCTAATTAGTGAGCAAGAGCAGCTGAGGTAACTATTCTGGCAGCTGAGAAATTGCCTGCATTCTGTTTGTGAAGGTTGCCACCTACTGAGGAACATGCAACACTGCAGCTGGCTCGAGAGGAAGGGCAGAGAAGGAGAAGGCAGGGTGAGAATAACGCATAGAGGCATGGCGGATGGTGCCCTCCTGGCACGCAGGATGGAGTCATGGTTATGAGAGGGCTCAGGTGGGAAACTGCCTGTGGGAGAGATCTACCTGAGCCTACAGGGCTCTGTGGAGCTTATCCAAAGGGTTGAGGGGAGCGTGTGAATTAGAAGTCAGTGGACACACACACACACACACACACACACACACACACACACTGAGGTAAGGAAGTAATGGTAGACCCCAGGCGGTGGCAGCACTGGCCATTGAAGACCATTTGCCCTAATAATTTGTATTAAATGAGATTTTATCCAGAGGGCTTTGCGAGGATAAATTAGGACTCCCCCCTACCCCGGGAAAAAAGAAAAGAAAAAGAAAATAGTTGAAGGCTCACTGAGACCTGACTGAACAAGTGCCCAGCAATTAAGAACCAATAAGCAGGTAAAGATGCCCCTGGAGGAGGCACAGAGGTCTTTGTGCTCATAAACACTAGGGTGCCTGGAATGTTAAATACACAGGATTGTTCCTTCAAAGGAAGGGATGTACAACCTGCTAGCTGCCCGGAGTTCTGAAGCAGATGTGGATAATAGCACAGGGACCTTTGTGCTACAGTGAGCTGGAGACCACACCAGATCCTCCCCAAGACGCCCATCGTGAGCTTGCTTTTCTCAGCCAATCTACAGAACTCATCTTTATGGATGTGTCACATGTCACATGTACTTCACAAAGGATTTCAATGTAGTCACATACAATCTTTATTTAGCTTACTTCGTTCCTCAAGGAGATTTACATGGGCTTCATTGTGCACATATAACTAAGGAAAGTTTTCACCAAATTATGCACTACTTTAATATGCCTAAACTACTCAGGGTCAGACTCCCACAGTTGGAACTAATACCAGCTACTTAGTCATGCTGGCCCGAATTGCCTGCTGCTCATTACTCTACTGGATGTGCTGGTTGTAGAGACTACACACACACACACACACACACACACACACACACACTCACTCCAATCAGAAATCTCTGGACAGAGCTGGGTACAGTGACTCACATCTGCGCTGCGATCCCATGTGTTCAGGATGCTGAGGCAGGAGGATTGAAGTACATTTCAAGGCCATTCTGGACTGCATAGTAAATTCCAGGCCAGCCATGAGTGAGAACTTGTCCTTTAAAAACAGAAAAGAAAAGGAAACCTCTGTACAGACAGCAAATCTCTTGGCTCTTTGGGATTTGACAGTCACCCAACCTCCTGGCCACCATTTCCCACTAAGCACAAAGAGCTGGTGGCTGTGGTTCTCTCAAGGGCCAGCCCTGTCCCCTAAGACAGGAAAGGCAGCATCTGGTCCACAGAAGAATGGTCCCACATTTCCTCACCATCCTCTCATTTAAACACCCATGTCGCCGACACTATCACTAAGGGAGCAGAGGAGTGGGGAGAAATATTCCTGGGGCTGGCAGAGTGGCAGGGAAAGCATGCATGTGTTAACAAGGACACCACACTCCAGGAAGAGCCCGAGAAAAGACAAACAGGTTAGTCTGGGTGAAAAGAGACAAGCAAGGAGCTTTTTACCAAGGAAACCATTTTGTGGCCAATACATTGACTCAAGGCTGCAGGAGAGTGGTATAGAAACCTCGGGCCTGTTTCCACTGTAAACAGCTACATTTATTTGGGCAAGTCACTTCAATTCTTAAGAAAGAGCAGACCCTGAGCACAGTGGTGAGAAACAAATGTCCCTACGGTCGTTTCCCAGGGTTGCTGTTTTTATGCCTTGCTCAAGCCAGTGCACAGTGAGGAAAAGGAAGACTGTGCTAACTACTGGAGCAGCCCTATGCTGTTCGTGTGCCTGGTGCTGAACTCTAGATCCCAGATAGGTCACTGGATCCTCTGGGACATGGACACAAATAAAGACTGAAATGCTTTTAAAATTCTTGGTCAATATGCTGGGAGCAGAACCATTAATGTTAACATTATTTGTGAAAGAAGATACGCTCTAATGCAAACTGGATTAACAATTCTGCACAATACGTGTTAGTGCACCAGGAACCATCACTGTTCACATGGAATTCTATCATATATAATGGGGGAAAAAAACAGTCAAAACACCAATATTCTGGGTTTTGTGTTGCTTCGTTTTGGTTTTTGCCATCTTGACATGAGCTAGAATTCTCTAGGAAGAGAAACCTCAACTGAGAAAATTATTCCATCAGATTGCCTGTAGGCAAGCCTTTGGGACATTTTCTTGATTAATGCTTGATATGGAGGCCCAGCTCACTGTGATCAGCTGGTCCTGGAGTATACAAGGAAGCAAAAGGAGAAAGCCATGGGAACAAGCCAGGGGCAGCATCTGCTTCAGTTCCTGCCTCCAAGTTCCTGCTCTAAGTTCCCGCCCTGACTTCCCTTCCAGATAGATTACAAGCTGTAAACTGAAAAACAACAACAAAAACCTTCCCAGTGTAGTGTCTTATCGAAGCAATAAGAACAAACGAGGACATTCATGTTTGTAGTAATGATGGCTGTTCTGCCTGGAAGGGAGTCAGAGAAGTGTTAGTCTATCTACCCCTCTTCATAACCCAGGAAACAAGCATCAAAATGTTAACACTTACCAGGGATGGATAAGTGCACCGAGTGCTACAGGCTCTTGGTCTCAGTTTCCTTTCTCAAATCCCACTGAAAAGTTGCCCAGAGTAGGCAGTTTTTTTCCCTGCATGCTTCTGTTAAGGATTCACACATCATTGACTGAGTTTCTGTTGATCCAGCTTGTTTGCATAATTAGGCAGCACAGGTGGATTCCTGCCTTGGTTTTCCAAACAAGTGTAAACGAATTGCCTACCTCAGATGAATGCTGAACCGGAGAGGCCTCAGCTCTGCACAGAATTACTTGTAAACATGATGGAAAAAGTCACACATCCAAAGAAAAGACCTGAAGAAAACATACTAAAGAAATGAGTAAAACTGGGTTGGTTTCCTGTTTGTCTTATGTTGTGTATAGTTTTCAAATTTCCTTTGGTTTATAAGTTTAATACAAATCTGGAGAGAAGCTTTCTGCATAGAAGGGTTGCTCGTAAGAGAATAAAAGCATGAAATCTGGTTGGGAGGTTGTTTGCTTCCCTTAACTCTCAGTAATTTGTCTTTCTCCTCAGCATGTATGGCTCCTCTGAAAAGAACCATTGTCTCCTGGAAGGAGGAAGGACTCCAAGAAAGGAAAGGGCTCAAGAGAGAAGAGACTGCCCACTGCAGTTCAGGAATGTGGTTGTCAAGCTGATGGACTTTGAATGCAGCCATCCTTGAGTCACTCAGGCTCCTATGAGGTAACCCAATAAACTCTAGTTCAGCACGGACGGGGACCCTTTCATTGGCCTGTCATTAGAGCCCTATGGTGTTTGTTCATGTCTCCTTGGGAAAAGTCACAAAACACTCAGGTGCCCTAAAATATTAGAGCTCAAATATTTTTATTTTTTAATTCCACTGCCTGAAAACATTGTATATATAAAAAAAAAAAATGGTTCTCAGGAAATTAACTTGAGGCAAATTTAGTTTGCAGAAAAACAAACAAACAAAACAAGGGACCTGAAGCTAAGTTGTCAATTGTTTGAAAATGTCTCCTCATCTCACTCCCAAGTAGCAGGACCCACCATGTGCAGAATTCTAGCTTCTTGCTCCTGTAAGTTTTGTGTGTTAAAACCTTCTCTTCTTGGTGTCATCTTACAAAGAACAAGGCAACAAAAGGTTAACCTTTAAAAAAGAGTCTGCTAAAGCCCCAGGCGTAAACCTACCTGCTTTGCTAAACTGCTCTCAAATTTGAATCTCTGTGACCATAGATTATTGCAGCCCTCAGACCTCAGTGACCATAGATTATTGCAGCCCTCAGATCTCAGAAATGTGTCTGTGGGGTACTCAAGCACAAATGAGACATTTATATTACCACCACCCCAAGGTTCAGAAACCTATGCAAAAGAGGCAGCAGAAAGATTTTACAACCAGAAGTTGGGAAGGAGCAAGATGAAACTGTCCCTTCTGGACAGGACAGGGCCACTGCCCTCATGACTGCACAATAACAGTAATTACCACATGAGACCTGCATAGGATCAACCTAGTCAGTATTCTATCCCAGAGTGGAGAGCCCTAACTGAGGAGCTATTAACAGTGGTGGATTCTGGGGAATAGAAAGTCATGTTATCTGAGGGTGTGGCCTCTGGTAGATGACAACACTTCAGTGGATGGTCCTATATGAGTATGGAGACAGCAAAATTTGATTCAGTGGGTTATTTAAGTGGGGGTGGGGCACAAAGTTGGAAGAGAATAGGAGGTATAAGGTAGATCAGGGAGGAGTTACAGGTAAATATGATCAAAATACACTGTATAACATTCTCAAAAAATTAATAAAAATATTGTTTATTTTGATGGGTGATGGTGTTACATACCTTTAATCCTAGCCCTTGGGAGGAAAAGGCAGTCAGATGTCTGTGTGTTTGAGGCCAGCCTAGTCTATAGATTGAGTTCCAGGACAGCTAGAGCTACACAGAGAAATGCTATCTCAAAAAAATGAGTGTGTGTATATGTAGACACACACACATACACATAATATATATACATCTACCCTTTGTAGAGAGAGCAACTCAGCAGCTCACTAACCACTACCCAGGAAACCCAGAGCCAGCGTCAGGACTATTGATTGAAACCTGGCTGGCAGAATAACTCTCCACTGTAAAAAAAAAAAAAAGAACTCTGAATAGGAATTATTGTAGTATTCAGTAACGTGAAACATGGTTGGAGCCAGACTCTTGGGTTCTGGGAAAGAATAGACCATGGTAGCACAATAATTAAGAAAGTGGGGGGGGGGAGGGGCTGGAGAGATGGCTTAGCAGTTAAGAGCACTGGCTGCTTTTCCAGAGGTCCTGAGTTCATATGGTGGCTCATAACAGTCTACAATATGATCTCATGCCCTCTTCTGGTGTGCAGATGTACATACAGGTAGAGCACTCACACAGTAAATAAATAAATCTTTTTGAAAAAGAAAGAAAATAGGAATAGAAAAATAATAACATTACAAAATTAAGAAAAGGCAGGAATTAATACACACCTTTCAGTTAAAATTCTAAATATCATTGGTCTCAATTTCTCAATCAAAAGACACAGTTAAGTGGATTGGATTTAAAAACAGGATCCATCAATTGATTGGCATGAAAGAAAACGCCTACACTTCAGAATGAGGCGATAAGAAGGGTGCTATAAGCAAAGGAACCAGGACATAAGCAGAGGTCACTGTTCTAATATCTGACCCACGAGACATCAATCGAAAGCCAGTCAGAAAAGATGAGGACTTACTTAAGGAAAGACTGTGTTAAGAGAACATTATAATTCAAAGCACAAGTACACCTAATCTTATAAAAGAACTGCTTCCAGATGTAAAGACACAGATTAATCCCGACACAATAACATAGGTGACTGCAATACCCCACTTACATCAATGGACAGGACATCAGGACATCTGTGCTGACTGATCCATGTGATCACAAACATATCTAACAGACACTTACAGGACATCTCTGCCAAACACTATAGAATATATATTTCCCTTAGCAGACTGTGGGACCTTCTCTAAAAATAGACCAAGTAATAGTATACAAGGCCAGCAGACACAGGAAAATTGAAATAATTTCTTGAATTCTATTGATGAAATAAATCTACAAATCTACAGCAAGAGGAACTACAGAATATGGAAAGATGAACCACACACCAAAGAATAGTGGATGGATTGCTGAAGATATCAAAAGAAGAATTCTTTTTAATTCCTAGAGTCAAATTCACGCAACACCCTCCAACCTATGGGATACAAATGAAGGCTGTCTAAAGAGGGAACTTTATAGCTATGAGTGCCTGCATTAAAAAAATTAGAGTGTTTGAAACTCAATAACAATAATGTACCTTAGGGCCTTGGAAAAACAAGAACCAGTCAAACCCTAAGTCACTAGTCAGAAATAAATACAGTCAAAATTAATGAAAAGAAAGTGAAAGTTAATATGAAAATATCAATGAAACAAAGAGTTAATTCTTTGAAAAGAGAAACAAAATTGGCACACCTTTAGCCAAACTAACCAAAGTTAGACAAGACTGAAATCAACAAGATTATAGCTGAAAAGTAAGATAACACCACTGATTTTAGTAGAATTCAGGAAAATCATTAAATATACCCTTAAGACTTATATTCTGCCAAATTGGAACATCTAAAAGAAGTGGGTATATTTCTAGATGCCTATGGCCAGTCAAAACTAAACAAAGATGAGAACGATCATTTAAACGAGGGTATGATAAGCAGCAAGATTGAATTAGTAAATGTTTTTAAATCTCAAATAAGAAAAGCTCAAGTCCGTATGGACTCACTGCTGAATTCTACCGCTCTTCAAGGAAGGATCAACACAGTGCTTCATAAAATATTCCATAAAATAAAAGGAACAGAGGAACACTACCAAACTTCTTCTATAAGGCTCATATTATCGTGATATCAAACCCAGATAAAGTAGTTACAGAGATGTCTCAGCAGTTGATAGAACTTCCTACTTCTTCAGAGAACTGGAACTTGTTCCCAGCACCCACATGGAGTCAGCTCACAGCTTTCTGTAACTCCAGCTCCAATGGTTCTGACCCCTGAGGGAGCTAGCATTCATTTAAGTGTACATGTGAGTGCACACACACACATACACAATTAGTTAAAGGTAAAATAAATACTTTTAAAGATAAACATACACAAATGAAAAGAAAATTATAGATAATTCTCTCTGATGAACATAGATGCAAAAAATTCTTAATAAAATACTTGCAAACTAAATTGAAGAACACCTCAAAGATATCATTCCTCATGATTGAGTTGACTTCATTTGAGAAAGTCAATGATGGTTTGATATAGGCAAATTAATACATGTAATACATTCCATAAATAGACCCAAAGACACAAAGTGCATGATTATCTCAAAAGATGCATGCAGTAAGAGCTTTTGAGGCCAGCTGCAAGCACTCCCCAATCAGCACCGATTAAGCTGGCAACCTGCAAGGGAAGTAAACTCCTCACACACAGGACCAAGAGGCCACATTGGAGCACAGGGCTCCAAGGGAACTACCAAGAAAAGACTTGCAGCCTCCGTTCCCCCGTAGAGCCTCAGACAACATAGAGGCTGCAGAGACCAAATAGAGCCTTCTAGGGGTCTGAGAGCATCACCTTTCACCTCAGTGCAGCTGTGCCAGCAAGTCATTTGTAAGTGTTCTTTTTATTTCTCAGTTTCTATTACTTTGGTTTTGTTTGGTTTAGGTTTTTCAAGACAAGGTTTCTACCAGAGCCCTGGCTGCCCTGTAACTCACTCTGTAGAACAGACTGATCTTGAACTCAGAGATATGCCTGCCTATGCCTCCCAAGTGCTGGAATTAAAGGTGTATGCCCCCACTATCCAGCTAGTTTTTATTATTTAATCTCCACCCATAGGTCCTTAGGGAAGTAGCGCTATTAGGAGGTGTGGTCTTGTTGAAAAAGGTGTGCTCTGATTGGAGGGAGGGTGTCTTTGGGATGGGCTTAGATGTTTCAGAAGCTCAAGCCTGGCCCAGTGTCTCTCTCTCTTCCTGCTGCCTGCGGATCCAGATGTAGAACTCTCAGCTCCCTCTCCAGCACCGTGTCGGCGTGCATGCTGTTGCCATGCTTCCTGCCATAACGACAAACCCTCTGAACTGCAAGCCAGTCCCAATTAAATGTTTTCCTTTATAAGAGTTGCCATGGTCATGGTGTTTCATCACAACAATAAAAGCCTACGACACCGTGTCTCTTCCTCATTCTCTCACCCATGCCCCCTCGTTACTTCCTAACTGTAACAATCTCTAAAACCTGTCAATCTGTACAATTTCCCCTTCCCAGCTACTTTTCCCACTCGGATTTTGTTTCTCTTTTCAAAATTGATCTAATGCTTCTCCTTGTCCTCTCCTACCTCACCCCCACCCCCAAGCCTAACCTTATCAACTAAAATCCAAACATTCCACTCTGTCCTTAGTTTCCTCCAACAGTTCCTGAGGTCAAAGGTCATGGTGCTGTTAGTTCTCCACCACAGCATTTGCCTAGTGGTCCTATCCAGAGGGCACTGCCATTCTCACAGTTTTTGAGCATTGCAAATACTCCAACTGAAAGTGTATGGTTGTATATGGTCTTTTTTTTTTTTTTTTTTAAGGCAATGAAATAACCTCAGATGTGTAAATCCCAATGCAGCAACATTGGAAACATGAAAAACCAAAGGAAGAAAAATCAATCAGGTGGAAATAAAGAGCATAAGCCCAGCTGAAAGCTCCATGGAGTCTCAGCAATGACCAGAGCAAGGCAAGGACACGTCTGCCCACGAAGGGACTGGTGGAGCTAAGACACGCAAGCAAAGGCAAAGATAAAGCATTCTAAAAATGAAAAACAAACCACACAGAAAAACAAACAAAAAAATTCATATGGACACAGAAAAGACCCTGGATAGTCAAGGCCATCTTGAGCAGAAGGGACAGTTCTAGAAGTATCGCTATACCTAATTTTAGCTTCCACGCAGAGCTACAGCAACAGTCAACGGCACTGGAGAGACCCAGAGAGAGCAGCTATGCCTCACTAACCTGGGACTAGCACCAAACCAGACCCTTAGATCAGTGGGCAAGAGTAAGGACCCAGTTATAAACCCACCACTACAGTCACTTGAAGCAAACATTCCAAAAACATACATCAGAAAGGACCAACTCATCAGATGGTGCTGGGCAAACCAGATACCCACATGCAGAAAAATAAAACTAGAGCCTATGTTTCTCCTCACACAAAATCAACTCCAAGTGGATCAAAGACTCCAATTTGAGACTGGGAACTCTCAAACTGCTAAAGGAAAAAACAATTTAAAACCCAGGCAAAAGCAAGCATTTTGTGACTAGGACTCTAGTCACTAAGGAAATAAGAGCAACAATCAAGAAATTGGGACTTAGTAAAATCGAAAGGCTTCTGTACTGCAAGGGAAACAAAAGTGAGGCAAGAGTCTGCAGAGTGGGGGGGAATTATAGCTAGATCTGTGTCTGACAGAGGATTAATATCTAAAATAGAGAAAGAACTCCAAAAGCAATACACAAAAGCAAAACACCCGAAGAATAAATAAGCTAATGACATAAACAGACACTCTCAAAAGCTAAACTACAAATGGCCAGTAAACATTAAAAAAAAAAAAAAAACACCTCAATATCATGAGCCATCAGAAAAGTACAAATTAAAACTACACCTCCCAGCTTGATATTATGATGTTTTGTACAGTGTGGTAGTCATAATCCACTTGTTACCTAAATAAAGAATTGAATTTGGGGAGGAAAAAAAAATATACTGATAATCTATCTCAAATAGTTGGAATGTCATTCGTTAAGAAAACAACAGCAAATGTTGGTGAGTCTGTAAACTAAGTGGAACACTTAAACCCTGTCAGTATGTCTCCTTTTTCCTTTTTGATGTAGTCTAGGACCCCCATCCAGCTGGTATCACCCTCATTCGGGATTCCTCCTCCTCATTCAATTAGTCTCTAGGAACATTCTCACAGACACCTCTAAATGTGTGTTTCACTGGCGTCCTAGATGGTGGCTCCTTATCCAGTCTTCACTATACTCTGTTTGGTTATCGTCTGAAGTTTATCACCCTAACACCTGACTGGAACGTGTGTGTGTGTGTGTGTGTGTGTGTCTGTGTGTGTCTCTGTGTGTGTCTGTGTGTGTGTCTGTGTGTCTGTGTGTCTATGTATGTGTGTGTCTGTGTGTGTTCACGTGCATGCTCGTGCATAGTGAAAAGGCTTACACAGTGGCCATTTACATATTGAAAAGGACAAGAACCTGGTAGCTGCTCGGTCCACAGCACTGAGTGTCTCAACACACCCATCTGGTGTTGAGAGATGGGAGGATTTCCAGAGAATGTGGTTCATCAGTCTGTCCTGGAAGGTAAAGGAGACAGAGTCTGATGCCAGTGGGAAGCAGCAGTAGATGCTTTCACCACAAGAAGCAAAGGCAGAAAGACAGAACCCCCTCTTCCTTAGACCTCCTCGAGTCTGGGCCAGCTGGCTGAAGGTGCCACCCTTTCTGAGGGAGAATCTTCTCCTTTAGCTATTCTTTTCCTGAAATGCCTTCATAGATCCACCCAGAGGTGGGTTTCATACTTGACTCTAGATCCCATCACATAGACCATCAAGATTAACCAGCTTCAGATACAAAGCAATGAAAACAATCCTGGGTTGGCTAGTGAATCCACATCAGGAAAGATCATGAACTGCAACTCCCTGGTCAGACAAGGCAGCTCTGGGTTTCCCTAAGTGTGGTGACTCTAATTGTCATGAGAAATGTCCAGCTTATGTGGGATATGAGGCTAACACCACAGCATCTCTTGTATGTAGGATATCAGGTAGTTTCACATATGTGTAACTATTCCAAGAATATTCGGAAATGAAAAGGTCACATATATTCTGCCTGGATTCTGATTCACCTCACAATTTGAAACAATACAAAACCTGCTTTTTCATCTCTTCAGTTTAGTAGTGGGGGACGCTTTATCTGTCCTTATTTCTCAAAGATCGGGTACAGTATCTGCAATATTAATAAGGTGATAAATACCCAATGGGAAACCCTATAAAATAAACATACTTGGAAAGGTAAATACCACTTAGTAGTTTATAAATCTAAGAGTCACCATTTTGGGTTAGAATTAAAAGGAAAAAAAAAAAAAAAGAACTGAGTTTACAGCCTACACATTTCTTTTTCTTGCCAGTGCAATTGGAAGCAGGGGCGTTTCTGCAGTTCCTGGGGCCTGTTTATAAACCTCTCTAAAATCAGAAGTAATTTATAGCTGTAAGTTCCATGCAATACAGCTGCGTATCCATCTGGCCCCATGCTTTATTACCTGAAATGTCATGCAGGGTACTTTTTAAACATTTCTTTTCATCCTCAGAGCCCATTTAATTTCCCTTTGCGTCTGGGCACAATAATTCCCGAGCCCTATTTCATCTTCATAGCAAACACACAAAATAAATCCCATAATCCTACACACTGTCTTCATTCCAAGAATTATCTGTGTATGCCCGCATGAATCAATGAGGACATTTCAAAAGGATTTTTCTTAAACAATAACTTAGGGGTTATTTATCCTGTCTGTGAACTCAACCTTCACAAATATTGAAAATCAACCTTTGTCCCATATAGTAATATGCCTTTTTGAATTATAACTCTGTCTACAGAGAAATTGTTAATGTCCTCCAAAGTTTCTTCTCAAAGAGATTATTTCTAGGAAGTTATTCGTCTCCACCAAGGGGAAATACAAAGAGATCAGTTCGGTAAGCACATGGCGGATGTTCTCTGACGCTGGGCCTCTGGGTAATAATGTTGCCTGGATTGGATTCCAACAGCACTGCTATGGACTCTCTCCTGTCTCGTGGGAAGACTGGAAGAACCCAGCCACAACTGCCAGGTTCATGCTATGGTTAATTACACGGTAGATGGCATAGGGGCCTTGGGTCTAGAGTTGACTAAAGACCTTCTTTTGACAGCTTTTTACCCCCTCCACCGTGTCTAAGGGTAAAACTGTGAGAGAGGACAGGGGAGACATCTCTTTTAATGACTTATGTAAGTCCAAGATAACCTCATAGCCACTATTTGTGTAACAAGGCATACTTGTAGCGTGTCATAAGCTGGACATGGAACCCAAGTAAACTCAGAGCAAAGATCACTACTGCCCTTGGAGATACATTAGGTCTGAGTGAGGGAAAGAGCGAAGATCGCGGTTGAGCCTCTCTACCGTCCACATCTCCAATGATAAAAGTGAGTTCTGCATTCCTTCTCCTGGGAAGATGTGAATAAGCATCTATTCGACTCAGAACAGCAGCCCAGAGAAAGGACTCACCCAAGTCTATCTTAGCGAGCAAACAATCATAGTGGTGTTTAGAAGCCTGTGAGTGAATGGATCTTTACAAAAGTGTGGTGCCTCACGGCAGCTGCATTACCAAAAGCCCACCCCAGCATAAGGGACACGCGTGAAAGCTATCCTTAGAGGGCCCTGAACAACTTGCTCATCCAGAGTCTCTGCATCTTATATCACTGGAGAGAGGGGCCGTGTGAGTCTGGTAGCTCTCTGTTTCTGAGGATGGGGCAGCGTGGGGGTGTGTGGGAGGGGATCGTGCTGGTATGCTGGACGATTATGTTTTCTCTCAATATTTATTGTGTTGAATTCAGCCTTTACTTCCTGCCCTAGGGAGACACACTGGGATTCAGAAGTCATCAGATGCCACCCTTGTAGATAGGGTTTGACATTCTCCAGCTTGCATCTGACACTGTCTGTGCAAATATTTAAACCAGACATGACAGGGTCTAAAGAGTCATTGTAATTGTCCATGGAGACAGGAAGGCTTGGTGACCAGGTGGGCTTAGACTCCAGAAGAAAGAAAAAAAGGGCTATTGTGGTATCCACAGTCCCCTAAATAGCTGGCTTCCCAGGCCTCTTAAACTCTGAACATACGTGGTGTCTTAGTTAGGGTTTCATTGCTGTAAAAAGATACCTTGACCAAGGCAACTTTTATAAAGGAAAACTTTTAACTGGGGCTGGCTTACAGGCTCAGAGGTTCAGATTATCATCAAGGCAGGAAGCATGGCAGTATCTAGGTAGGCACGATGTTGAAGGAGCCAAAGGCAGCCATAAGAAGACTATCTTCAGGCAGCTAGCAGGAGGGTCTCAAAGCCCACAAATACAGTGACATACTTCCTCCAACAAAGCCACACCTCCTCATAGTGCCACTCCCTGGGCCAAACATAACCAAACCACCACACATGGACTATGAATATCTGTGAATCTGTGGTTCCAAGCAAAACAGATGTCTTTTGTTGCCCCTAGTCGACATTTATATGCTCTTGGTTTTGCCAGGATGGACTCATTTTACTAGGTGCTAAGGCAAACATTCAGAGCACAGACTCCTAGCAACAAGGAACACGAGAGTCCAGCAGGGCAAGGGCAAAGACTTGCCTTGTGTATAGCATACTTCCCTCTGCTGTAGAGGCTAAGCTAGGAGCCCAGGGGCCTAGGAGAAAGGCTACTCTTCAGATCACTGGTAAGCTAGCCCTTCAGGAATGCCACCTTCCCAGTGTCTTAACTGCAGCCCAGGTTAGGATTCTTGGGTTGGTGTGGAGGTGCAGTGCTGGCGATCTGGAGTTCTGGCACAGCCCTTGTCATGGCCCCTGTGTTACCTTCCGGTTTCTCCTTTCTTCTTCCTCCCTCTTATCTTCCCACCCTCTGTCCCACCCTGCCATGATCCATTAAGCTTCTTTGCCTGTAGTTCTCAAAACTCTGAAGGTTTTCTTTGCATCTATTAATAGCAATCCATGACTACAGCTACACTTTTGGAACCCAGTTGTGGTGGTTTGAATATGCTTGGCCCAGGGAGCGACACTATTAGGAGGTGTAACCTTGTTGGAGGAAGTGTGTCACTGTGGGGGTAGACAATGAGATCCTCCTTCTATCTGTCTGGAAATAGTCTTCTCCTGACTGACTACCTACGGATCAACATGTAGAACTCTTGGCTTCTTCTCCAGCACTGTGTTTGCCTGAACACTGCCATGCTTCCTACCATGATGATATTGGATTGAACCTCTGAAAATGTAAGCCAGCCCCAGTTAAATGGTATCCTTTATAAGAGTTGCTTTGGTCATGGTGTCTCTTCACTGGTGTCTTCTCTAAGACATCAGTTTCTTGCCTTTTCTCAGAATACTGACCAGCAGTGTTTTGAATTAGCTTTGTTTCCTGTTGTCTGTTCTCTGGTCCACACAACCAGTCAATTTGCCTCCAGCCAGACAGTCCCACCTTGTACTCTCACACTGTGACTTTAAAAATGGCATGGATAATTATTACCCTCACCTGACAACTCTGAAACTGGTACAATCAAAGACGGTGTGTCATCTCTGTAGAAAGTTAAAGGTGGAAGTATCTCATGAAGGAGAGGAATAGTTGTACTAGGCAGGGTTCTCTAGAGCACTGTTTATCAACCTTCCTAACGCTGACACTCTTTAATACAATTCCTCATGTTGTGATGACTCCAATCATAAAATTATTTTCTTGTTACTTCATAGACTATAATTTTGATACTGTTATGAATTGTAATGTAAATACTTGATATGCAGGGTATCTGATATGTGAGGGGGTGTGACCCACAGGCTGAGAACCCACTGACTTAGAGGACCAGAATGCATAGAATGCATTAGAACCCTGAAGTAGGTTCTAACACAGTGAAGGATTATTGCAACAGGGTAGACAGACTTGCCAGTCAGAGTGTGGGCAGTGGGCAAAAAAGCAAAGTTTCCTTCTTCCATACTCCTTTATCTAGACTGTCTCACCAAAACATGCTGCCCACATTTAAGGTGATTCTACTTCAAATAATCTGCCCAAGAAAATCCCTCAGAGGAATGCCTAGAAGCTTGTGTTTTAATAGATTTTCTGTGAAGTCAAGTTGACAGCCAAGATTAGCCATCACAGAAGACAGGGTAGGCTCAGTACATGGTCAAATTTTTAAAAGTCAGGCACAATAAATATGGAGATGGATCGGTCCAGAGAGACAAGGATGCAAAAAGGAAGAGGACGGAAGAGAGGTGGGGGAAATCTCAGTGGAGTATGGAGGGATCAGCAGACTACCTTGCCTGGTACTACCTGTCCTTGGGCTTAATTATTTGACTATGCTTTGTTTTTGTTGCTGCTTGTTTGTTTAAAGACAGACCTGGGGATCTAGAGAGATGGCTCAATGGTTAAGAACACTTGTTCTCGCAGAGGACCTGGCTTTGATTCCTAGTACCCACACGGCAGTTCATAACCATCCATAACTCTAGCTCCAGAGGATCTAATACCTTCTTCTGACCTCCAAGGGCACCAACCAGGCAGATACATGGTACATAGACATACATGTTAGTAAAACACTCATACACATAAAATAAATAAATATAAAAAGAGTGTTCAGTAAAATAAATTGTAAAAATTAAAAGCAAAACCTAGTGTCTTAGACCTATAATTCCAGCTACTTGACAAATTCAAGGCCAGCCTGGGCAATTTTAGGAGACACTAACCCACAAGAAAAAGTAGAAAGAAGAGTTGAGAACATTTGTCTCACATGTGGGCTCTATGTTCAATCTCCAGCAACATACACACACAGCAAAAGTCAGAGAGGAAATGAGTAATTTCCTAGCTATACAAAACAGTCTTGATTTCTCCTAATTAAAATATTAACTTTTCTCACAGATCTGAATTTGCTTCCATTCGCTATAAATTCTTAAGTACTCGAGTGTCCTATTTTCCTTATTTATCTGCAATGCTTAACAGCCTTGCCAAAGAAAGCTTCTTGCTTAGACCAGAAGATACTGGACACTTTGCGTTAAAGATTCAGCCATTTGATAAGAAGATCATGACCTTCTTTGTGTATTACTCCAAAAGGGTCTTCACTGTTACTAGTTTAAATTTGTTAAGTTCAAGTCAGCTCTTCTATGGTCCCAACACTCACTGGCAAACACAGGAAAGCCCATGTTGCCGGCCTCCTCCCAGAAATCAGAGACCGAAAGCCGAGAGCCATTGGAGTCTACCATCCCAGTTGGTGCCACCAAATTTGTTCAACTTAAACAATAGATGCATAAATCATGGCCATAGCCCCACTTTTTAAAATTTTTTCTATATACTATGTCATTCCTTTGGCCTTAAATAGGAATCCTTCTTTAGGAGTCGATATGTTGAATCTTATCTGTTCTGCCACCATTGTTGACAGTTAAGACCACTGGATATTCTTAACTATTGTAAACTGATTTAGCCTCGCATCAATATTGTTTCAGTCCTAAGTCAACATTCACTTATCCAACAAATCCTCTGACTAAATGTGATGTGTCAGACACTCTGCTGGGCAGAAGGATAAGAGATGTGATTTAAATAGCTCGTGTTGGAAGAGACATACTTTCAAATTAACTATAATTAAATGAAATATGGGCTGTAATAAGTGGCTGAGGACTGGTGAGATGGAGACTTGCCACCAAGCTTGACAAGATGAGTTAGATTCCTGGGATACACACCGTGGGAGGAGAGAGCCAACTCCTGCAAGTTGCCCTCTGACCTCCACTCGGGTGTCATTGTATGAACCTGTCACCTTCTCCACATGCTTATACAATAAATAAATGTAATTTAAAAATTTTTTTAAATGATAAAATAGTCTTATTATTTTGTCTCATTCAAAATTGTCCCTGTCAAAATTCATTTGGTAATGAATTTTGTCTCAGGAGTAAAAACTGGATGTAAACCTTCAGAAGTGAGAACCACACCAAAAAATATAAAAGGGCTTAATTTAACTGTTATGATAGATATTGTTATAAAATGAAGTTTTCATTCTACTACATGATTTATATACAAAATGTTATGTGTTCGAACTTAGTTGCAATCTTTTCATCATCACCCATAAAAATGGTAATGAGATAGATAGGGAAAAAATAAGATTTGGCTTTCCTGAAAGCAATGTGGTAAAACCAACAATTGTCCAAATTCATTAAGGGCAAGGAGGCAGAAGCAGGGTAGACAGGTCACGTGCCACCCGCTGTGGTGCTAGCCCACCCATCTACTGATGGGCAAGGACTTGAGCTAGCAAACTTACACAAGGATACAGGTGTGTATGGAAGATGAGCACAGACTGGAATGGAGCAAACTGGTTGAGAATGTTCTGTGGATCAGCGCTGTAGAGGCGAGTTGAGTTAAACTGGACACCACGGCAAACAGACACAGCACTTTGTTCCTGCAGTGTTCCTGAGAGGACTAAACACGTTAATGAGCCCTGTATGCCCACCGCTGGACCAAAGCCACCTCAGTAGGATGGTGGCCAGCCTGCTCCCAAAGCTATCCTTTCCCCTGCATAATCCCAGTAGGATAGGCTCTTTACTCTTTCAAAGATCATGGCTCCCAGAAAAAAAAAAAAAAATCACGATTAATTATTTAGGATCTGTTTTGGAAATAGAAAACTAAAGAGGGGAGAAAGCGGGAGGGGCACGGCTTCAAAAGCCTCTTTTATGTGGGACATTCAGCCGCACCTGAGACCAACAGTACCAGAGCCTCGCCCATGGAGACCGGTGGTACCCACCTGGGGAGCCGCGGTGCTGCTTTGCAGCGGGAATACGACAATTAATGTAGTGATACAGAATTTGAATAGAATATAAATTGTGCTGAATCTCACATATGGTGTCCTAAAAATGTCCAAAATGATGTCAGCCGAAGGGAGGGGGAGGAGGGGTGCTGCAATTAGATGGATGAGGAAGAGGCAGTTGAGAAAACAGATTAATGATGCCTTTGACACAATCAGCCTGAGAGGAATACTGGTTTCCATGGCAACCAAACCACTTAACCTAAATTAACAAAGCTGTTAAGAAAGAAAAACTTAAAAGATGAGGAGGGGAAAAGCCAAAGGATTCTCTTTGGGGAAATTAAATGGCCTGTCCCATCCTCACCTGATAGAGGGGTGTGTATTAACTAGGTGTCCGCGGGGTGTGGATTTTCTTACACTCTCTGGTTCCCAGTAATTAGTGTTTAAAAGCAGTCCAAGGATATTGAGAAATTGTGGCTAATTAGCACAGATTTCTGATAGGACAGCCTTATTATCCTGATTCAGCCTGAGCTAGGCAGCAAGGAAGAGAGAGACAAAAGGCCAACTCTTGGTCGCCCTAAACTCTGTGTAGATGTTCCCATACACCATCATTGCAGCATCTTCCCAGAACCCTTTGCTCAGAATTACCCAGGTCAGACAAGATGCTGACATTTTATTTGCTGTGTAGAAAGACATGGGCTATTCAGTCATACTGAGGTAGTGCCAAAACAAGATAATACATGATTACTTGTGAATAAAGTAATGTTCCATATGTAAGAAAGAAATTGTTTTCCTGGGTCTTTTTTAATAGAGAGTTAAATTTCCCTGTGGCCAAGGTGACATAGACCCAAATGTGCATGGACTGAGGAAGGCAGGAAGCAGTTGTTAGTAGCTTGTAATAAAGCATCAACTCGAGCATTACATCTCCACTGTCTCCTGAGCATGAAAACCAGGGAAATGGATAGAGGATGCCTGTTGACTTCATATCCATTGCTTCTACAAAAAAAAAAAGAAAAAAGAAAAGAAAAGTCTATTTATAGATACTGTGCTATCTCAACTCAAATGAGAAAAGGGAAGAACCCTGCTTATACCATTCAGCATCTCTTATAGGTGATGCAGCCTCCTGTTTTCACGAGATAATGTGTAAGTACCACATTATAACACTAAATCATGTTGAGCCCTTATTGGTAGTATAGTATACATTATGAAAAACTAAAAACACTGGAGGGTTTTCAAAGCTAACATTCAAGCTTCCCTATCAGGTTAAATTTTAGTAATTAAACTGAAAGGTGGGAAGCATACACGTTGGAGTTGTTTTTTGGTTTTTAGTTCTCTGTGTATGTGTGGGTGGGGGGTGTATACACATGTGCGTGCACGTTGGTGCTCTGTGGGACAGAACGTGCGCCTGGGATGCCCAGAGACTGATGCTGGGTTTCTCAATCTTCTCACCCTGTTTTTGTTTGTTGTGGTTCTTTTCCCCTCTTCTTTCACAGTTTCTTATATATGTACGGATGTTGTACTTTGATCCTATCCCCCCCATTACCCTCTCTTTCTCCCTCCTTCTGAACCTCTTCCTTCCAACATGACCCCTTTCTATTTTCATGTCACACACCTATGCATGCATGTGTGCATGTGTATGTGTGGCACGCGTGCATATGTCTCCGTTGCATTTAATTATGTTTGTTTACATACCTTGCATCCAGGATTATTTACTTAAGCAAGAGCAAGTTATTTACTAGTAGCTGCACCACTGAAGAAAAACACTCCTCTTTCTCCCCCAGCAAACTCCACCGCCTTTGAGACAAGGTCTCTCACTGGCCTGGAGCTCACCATGTGGGCGGGGCTAGCAGGCCAGCAAGCCCTCCAGCCTCTGCTTCCCAGCACTGGGATAACAGGTGTCACCTTTACACTTAGATTTTTTTTTACTTATTCTGTATGTACACGTACGCACATGCATGTGTCTGTACACCACATGTGTACCTGGTGCCTGTAGAGAACAGAAGAGGGCATCAAATCCCTTAGAACTGGAGTTACAGATAGCTGTGAGCCACTGTAGGAGTGCTAGGGATGGAACAGCCAGTGCTCCTAACCACTGAGCCACCTCGCCAGACAATCCTCCCCCAACACACACACCGGCACACACACACACACACACACACACACACACACACACACACCAGCACACACATACTCACTGGCACACCGGCTCACCAGCTTTTTCCTTGGGGACAGAGATGGAAATCAGATCCTCATTTTTTGTCAGAAGCACTTTACCAACTGAGATATCTAAATGACATGGCACCTAACATCCATAGAGACAAATCCTCCTGTTCCAACATTTTAATTAAAAGTCTAGACTCACGTTTTGTTGTCAAATGTGCTGAGAATGAAACAAATCAGCAAACATACCTTGTCTGTGAAGCAAAATCACAGAAGGAAGATCTCTCAGTTTAAACTTTAACTTTTATCCTGTTAATAGTAATTTATATTTCTTATATATTCATGCATAGCTTTATTTTATTTATTCATTCATTTATTTTATTTATTTATTTATTTATTTATTTATTTAATGTATATGAGTACACTATAGCTCTCTTCAGACTCACCAGAAGAGGGCATCAGTTCCCATTACAGATGGCTGTGAGCCACCATGTGGTTGCTAGGAGTTGAACTCTGGACCTCTGAAAGAGCAGTCAGTGCTCTTAACTGCTGAGCCATCTCTCCAGCCCCTCATGAATAGCTTATATCTCTCTTTCTCTTACCAGCCTTAGAATGTTTGCTCTATCAAGATGCTAAAATTTTTAAACTTTATTACAGACACAATAAAGAAAAATATGCCTCCACATTATTACTGTTCAATTTTATGGCATTTAACATATAAACATGTCCCTCTAACAGTCTATCGTATATACTCTAGAATAGAGTCTGCTGCTATTTCCTTACATGAAGAGACATCACTAGCTTTACAGAAGGTCACTGTTTACATGTGTCTTACACGGTGTGATGAAATAGTTCATCCAAATTTATTTTGATGGCTGCGCGGTGGTGGCGCACACCTTTAATCCCAGCACTGGGGAGGCAGAGGCAGGCAGATTTCTGAGTTCGAGGCCAGCCTGATCTACAAAGTGAGTTCCAGGACAGCCCGGGCTACACAGAGAAACCCTGTCTCGGAAAAAAAAAAAAAAAAAAAAATTTATTTTGATGAATGACTCCATCTGTTTCTCTAGTATCTTTTACAAAGATACAACACCCTGTGGTTTGGATGTTCTAAAACCTAAGCTCCGTTGCCAGTGAGGCCCCGTGGAAAGGAGATAAATCTTTAAGAGGTCATGCCTGGAATTCATGTAATACTTGCAGTCATTAAATAAAAGAATAAACCCTCCTGCTTCCTTGTGTACGCACATTCTTTCTGATGCAATTGCTTCCCTTTCTGCTTCTCCTTCCTGATGTAATGCAGCACATAGTGCTATTTTGACTCTACAGCTACCAGAATTATGAATCCCAAACCTCTTTTCTTTATAAAGCAGCCATGCCTCCAGTAATCTGTTAGAGCAACACAAAACAGAAAATGTACAACTCGGAGGCTCTTAGTATAGTCAGGCAGTTATACAACCATCACCACTATCTAATACCAAAATATGTCATCGCCCCGAAAGAAACCCGGTGTCTATTGAATCACATGAAGGTTCACTCTCCCAGGCAAGCATGAAGCTACTTTTCTATTGTGGACATTTCATATCGACCAAATCATAGCACAGAGGAGTTTTTTATGTGTTTTCTTTTTCACATAGCACAGTGGTTCTCAAACTTCCTAATCCTGTGCCATTTTAAATATAGATCCTCATGTTGTGGTGACCCCAGCCAGAAAATTATTTTCATTGCTACTTCATAACTAAAATTTTGGGACTGTTATGAATTGTGATGTAAATATCTGTGTTTTCCAGTGTTCTCGGGTGACCCTGTGAAAGGATTCTCAATTTTGTTCCATTTTCCTGTCATTTCTTTTGGTTACAGCAAGGTTTTCCAAGGTTTTGTAGCTTTATGTTTCATTTGCTCATGAGCAAGAGACTTCTAACTTTCCTAACCCCTCAGTGTGCTTGCTTGCTTATTCCCCCCACCAGTGGCTTTGGTTCCGGTTTTATTGGTGGTGGGGATGGAGTGCAGGAGGGTTATATTTTGGCATTTGGGGGGGGGGTTGGTTTTGTTTTGTATTTTAATTATTTGAGCTATTTTATTAGGTCAAGAGACAATTCTCGTACTCTACATATTCTTAATTTAATCTAAAATCAAACTTTAAAAAATTAATGCCATATCATTTACATCTATGCAATACCCACAAACCGAGTCCAGGAGCTGCTGAAACAAGACCTCCCCACCCCCACCCTACCCCCAGTTCTTATGGGAATCAAAACAGCACAGCTCTGTGACTGAACTCACGCTTCAGCCTCAAAACGGGCCCATAGGAGATTCTTCGTTGAACTGGCTTGTACGGTATCAGTGTTTTTATGGCAGAGGTGATTGGAGAAAAATGGACGCCCTCGCTCACCACATTTATCTTTGAATTCCTCTATGAAGTACAGGCTCTGCTGTCACTCAGATCTCTGCATCTCCTAGAAAAGTCTATGACTTTTCTGCCCCAAACTCTTGTTTCTTATCGAGGGACTAACTAGATACTTCAGCTTCCGGAGAGACGATGACAGACCTCAATTGATGAGAACTTAACTAAGAAAAGAGCTGAGGGCAAAGGACTCCTCCAGGAAAATGGTGACTGCCAAGTGTGTGAAGCAGACACAGGGAGGCAAGCTGAAGGGGCCGGGGTTGAATCCAGATACCCACAGTCCAGCTCAAATCGTCTTGAAGGCTATGTAAGGAGCACAGAATTCTGCTGCACAAGAATCAAATGTCACGGATATTTTATATTGTTTTAAATATTTTCTATGTGTGTGCATGCTTGTGCATATGTGTGATGTGAGTGCAAGGCACAGTGCCAGAGTGGAGGTCAGATGACAGATTTCTAGAGGTCAGCTCCCTTTCCACCTCATTCACCTTGCTGAGGCTAGGTCTCTTGTCTCAGCCATGCGACTCTCCCCAGGCCAGCAAGCCTGTGACAGTCCCAGCAATTCTCCCATCTCTGCCTCCCATATTCCCATAAGAGTATGGAGATTACACTCACAGATCACTGCATTTGGCTTTTTATGTAGGCTCCAGGATCTAACTCAGGTTCTCAGACTTGTCCACAGTGCCAGCTCACTGACCCACTACAGGAGATTCTAAAGCAGATGTTGCCATGATCTTCCATGATGAGCCTAACCCTCCTCTAGCTAGGAAGTTAGCTTTTTGGCTTAATGGTGTACCTTCTTGCTGTGGCCAGATCCAAGATCCCACAGTCAAAGGAGCCCCAGGCTAGAAAGAGACAGACCATAAGCATACACCTTTGAGTGGTCCCCACGGGAGCACAAACTCACCTCAGGGTCATCCAACAGCTCATCTAGAGACTGAAGCCATCAGTGTCCACAGAGAAAACCACAGGTCCCACAGGACATCACACATCAACCATGTATTCCTCATCTGCCTTCAGTCACTGTGAGAAAGCCTGGTGATAGAAGCCACTAGTGTTTCTGGAGGGGAGCTAACTAGGAAACAACTCCCCCCACCCCCAACAGCCTGCCCACTACTCTCTCAGAGTTGCTTCTAGAACACACATTGAAAAGCGCTTTCTAAAAGGACTTCAGGGGCTGAAGAGATGATTCAGTGGTTAAGAGCACCCACTAACTCTTCCAGAGGAGCCTGATTCATTTCCTAGCACCCACATGGCAGCTCACAACTCTCTGTAATTCCAGTTTCAGGGTATTTGATGCCCTCTTCTGACCTTGCCAGTCAAGCATGTGGTCCACATATATACATGCAAGCAAAACATACAAAAAAATTAAATTAAAAAGAAAAACAAGGACTTTCAACACTAAATCCAGTGCTAGAATCTACTGAAATTACCCACGCCCTTTAAATGTTTGCCATAGCCTCTCACCCTGCAGGGAGCTGCTGCTTTCGTACAGCTGTCATACAGCCCTTCTGTCATACCAGCTCCCCAGGTGACCTGATTAAAATTGCCCAAGTGCACTATCTCAGAAATACCTACCCAGAAATGTCCTCAAGGGTTCACACCCCCAGTTTGTCATATAGAGCCAACTGCCGGCAAGCTGAGGAGGTTGGCACAGGATGGAGGTGCATTTAATCCTAGACATAAGCTCCACATCCCTGCTACTGCACCTTCCTGGAATGGAGAGGCTGAGAGGGAAACAGCCTCGGGCTCTTGTGTCCCCATTGCTTCTGTTCTAGACATAAACTCAGTCCGATCATCCTAAGAGGAGATGCAGAGGCACAAATGAAGCAGACACCATTGCCCTGCAACTGCAGGAACTCTTTCCACTGCGGGGTTCTATGGACCTGGGAGAAAGAATGGGATGTCCTAACAGTTTGATTTTAGGTATTGATATTTTCGTCTATACGTGGCTATTTTCATCCTCTTGATAATGTATATCTGCCTATAATTGCACAGTCCTGTTAGAGTTCGATCATCGTTAGTATCTTTCAACAATTGACTACTACAGCAAAAGGAAACATCACAGAGAAGGAAAGAGCATTTACTTGGAACAATGTAACAAAAATCATCTCAACTATTCACCACAAACAGGAACTGAGGTGTAAGCCTGTCTGTGACTTGAGTATGGAATGAAAGGCTTTAGAAACTCCTCAGCTGAGTGCAAAGCACCTTGTATATATGACTAGTAGGACAAATCCTAGTGCAAACTCTCTCTGTCTCATCCAAAGACAAAACGAGTGAGCAAGCCACAGCTCCAGAGAGAGGCAAGACCTCCACGACTCTTCAGACAGCCGCTTGGAAACTCAGCCTCACTAACCGCCAGCTTAAATGTGAGTGGCCGATGACGTACTGTAGCAACACAGCCAGCAAAGACAGGAAAGGAGGCAGCCTTTGCTTCCTCTCCACATCCTCCCCAAGGAAGGTGCTACTGCCAGAAGAGCTAAGGCAGCTGGAGAGCCAGGGATTGCCAGCAGCATGCATGGCGGGCGCACAGAGGCAGTGATGAGGGGCTGGGTGGTAGCTGACTGATTGCTACAGACCATCTGGAAGAGGAAATTTACTGTCCTTAGAACAGGAGCTGCTTTCCTTTGGCATCATTATACAGTACCTTTTATTGTAGGACAAAAGATTATTCAAATAAATCAGGAAAGCAACTCTATGGCTAAATGGATGAGAAAGCAATGAGGTAAAGTCACTCCCGTTACAATGTCTAAGACTGGAACCAATTTCAGGCATTTAAGAGACATGCAAATAATCTTGACTATTCCGAGAAAATGATGATGGAGGCTGTGGAGAAGGAAGACTTTAGAGGGCATCAGAAAGGAGAGTTAATCTGCTAAGGGAAACAGGCCCACCTTCCCATCTCTTCCTTAGGTTCAATACCAGTGCAAAGCATGCAACCCAGGTGTGCATACAGCCCACAACGAACATTGTCCTGTTTGAATCGTCCCAAAGCCAAATGGGCCACCCCATGGTTCTCACCTCCTGGCTTGTCTTGTACATCCTCATGAGTTGGACATAAAAAAACATGAAAACACATGTCAAGAAATTCTGTTGACCTGGCATCAGCTTGTTGCTCTTGAACCAATTAGGGAACATGGGGTTTCAACATCCACTTTTGAAAATCTGTGCTCCTCTGTTGGGAGCAACACAGATCTAAGGCTTTCTCAGAGGCCCTGGTGAAGGGACAAAATGAACGGTAATTCTGTGTCCTAGTTCAGGGGCAGATTTGGTAAGGTCCAGTCTAGGACTGGGGCCAAAGCCCTGAAGGAGTTGAGGTTTAAGTTCCTGGGAACCCAGCTTTCTCCCATGAAGGGCTATGGCAGCTGTGTCTGGGGTATGCTGTGTTTGCCATACTGTTTGATTTAGCTCTCTGCTGACCTTGGCCCATATCCCCTTATGAACAGTATATAAGATGCTGTATTCCTCAATAAACTTGCTTGGTATAAGCCATCAGCTTATGCAAAACCTCCTGGTTCTATATTTTGCTTTTGTCTTCTTTATTTCTCATCCTTGGTCCTTCCCCTCAATACCTCACCTTTTGGTACCATTTTCCCAAAAGTTTGGGTCACTTCTCCAACTGTCCATATTTGACCCGATGAGTACACAGTCCTAGATATTCATAAAAAATCATGGGCACTTACTTTTTATTATGTAAACGAAGTAAACCGAGTCTCAAGGCATAGAGTTCTTGTAGACAGGAAGAGGGGGGTCATTTGGAGGTACAGATTGGTACACTAATGTGAAACACTGTCTCCCCACTGCCTCCTTTGATGCTTAATAGCAATGATATTCAAAGATGACTTCAGTTCATTGTACGGCTTCTCTCTCATAGATGGGCAATTTTGAGGTGCAAAAATCTGAGAGTTAGTACACTAAGCCACACGGTAGCCCTTCCTCCAGATACTGATTGCCTGTGACTAAGGAATGGGGTCTGGTCCTGGTGACGAACAACTCTAGTGAATGTGGCTAAAAGAGCATCATGCCAACTAGCTCCATCTTTGTCTTATGAATGGTCCAGGCCTTCCCAGGGATGCTCTCCTCCTTCTACTCCTCTTCCTCCACGTCTTCCATCTTTTAGTTTTCTCCTCCTTTCCCTTCTCTGAGATAAAGTCTCACTGTGTATGTAGTTCAGGCTGGCCTCAAAATTGTAATCATTCTGCCCCAGTCTCCTATTAGAGCTGCAGACATGAGCAGTCATGCCTAGCCCCATCTTTTCTAAGCATGAGGCCGACATCTATTCCAAGGGCTACAGTTTCACTAACAGGAAATATCATAGAACTCTGTAGTGGCTTGAATGAGAAATGCACACACATGCACAGGCACACACACACACATGCTCATGTATTTGAACACTTGCTCGGGGGTGGGGGGCCACTATTTGGAGGAGTCATAGAACCTTTAGGAAACATGCCTTGCTGAAGAGAGTTCATCACTGGGGCCAGGCTTTGAGGGTTTATAACCTCACTCTACTTCCTGTTCTCTCTCAGCTGCCAGTGTGTGGATGGAAATGTGATCAATCAGCTTCCTGCCTTGCCTTCCCAGCTGGAAGGATTCTATCCCCTTGGCCTGTGAGCTAGAACACAGCAATTCTTCCCTAGGTTGTTTTTGGTTGTGGTGTTTTATGGCCACAACAGAAAATGAACCAATACAAGCCCCTTTCCATTTAAGCCTTGATTTTTCTGACAGTAAGTCCCCATGTGGTGAAACCTTCCCAGATTTGGCCTTAGAAAGATCATCTGGGTGAGGAAGGGTAGTGAGGGAGTGTGCTCTTGTTCATACTGGATAAGAGCTATGCATACATATCAGGCAATGATCCAGCTCTAAAATGTCCAAACAAACACATTTCCTAAGAGACTGGCAAGAATCATAAATGTTTGCCTGGTCCTTAGATGTGCCTTTTAAGGGAACTGTGGGAATGAAGAAAAGATATGGGAAATATAAAGGAGGCTCCGTTCAAGCATTGTACAGCCATCACGTAACAACATATCTTCCTGGAATAAAGGAGTCCACCTCTTTTTGGAAAAGCCATGCCATGGACAAATGAAAGTGGTTTTGTTCATCTCTGCATTTTACCCAAAGTTAGCCAAACAGGGTTTTCTCTTTTTGAAAAATTGAGATTTATCAGTTGATAATGAAAGACAGATCCAGAAATAGTTAGAATCCCAGGACATCAATTGAAACTAAAGAAGAACATAGTCTCTCTCTGTCTCTCTCTCTCTCTCAAATCATTTAAAGGCCTTGGGCTTTCTTTAAAACTATTCAGAGTATATTCACACAAATCATTAACAAGTGAAGTAAAGGAAAAAAATGAAATGAAAGCTTGCAGGACTGGAGTGAGTCCTTCCTGTTCTCCATTTAATATCTGGGTAGGAACATTCTTGGAAATGATCACAAAAGCCGAAATTACTGGCTTCATTCTGAATAGACTGTGGACGTTCCTTTCATGTTATTTTTGGCATGCTGGCTGTAGCGGTGGCATGTTGCAATGTTGATATAACTGGTTGCTCAGAAAACAAGATTTCCCGACAATTTGCTCCATTCTGCTCCAAAGACATTCTGAGGCTTTCAAAGTGGGGCTAAAAATGCCTATAAATCTTCCCCCTCACAGCTGCGTCTTGTTCCATTTCGCCAAATTTTCTTAATGAAGAGTTGAGATTTTGTGCTAGGTTTCCCCTTCTGCTTAAAGCTCAAGTGACACTCTGAATCTTTTAGACATATGGGAGTCTTCAAAACCTCAGACAAAGGCCCTCCAAGTTTTATGAACAGACCGTTTTCTTACATGTGGCCTTGGTACTAGTCATGTGGTTTATTTTAGCCAATCTAATAGGCTCACTTTGGCTTTAAGGGCACATGGAATATGTAATTAAGCCCAAGTCCTAATTACTGATAAAATATTACACACACTTCTGTGGTTTTTCTACATCTCCTGTCACACGCTTTTCTTCTGTTAAATTTAGGCAATGGGGGAGAGAATGCTTGTGGCATGCTGTTCAACTTCCTTATAGGATGTTAAACCCATAGAAAAGGTTTTCCCTCAAAAGACTAGTGGAAACATTAAGTGCTTTTCAAACTTGATAGTTACTGCTTAAAAAAAAATAGCTTTACACAAATACTAAATTAAAAACAAACACATGTATATGCACAAAGAATCGCTGTTATTTCAGTGTATGTCCACAGTTCAGCACTAAGTGGCCTGCAGCAGACAGTGGGGACTGCAGCAACATCCCAGGAGGACTCACACACACAGATCCAAAAACACGGTACACAGAGCTCTTCTAGGTCCCTGCCAACAGACGAAAGCAGTGGTACAGAATCCAAAGTGTGTCCAGGTCAGGACTGTCAGGTTCACACTAGAGTGACCATGGTGATCTGGGGAGCCCTGTTCAAACCTTCAATGTTTAAAAGCAAAGCAACCACAAGGAAAGGAACTGATGAAGGTGTGCTGATGTCTCTGGGTGTGAGCACCACAGACACTGAGTGCTGTTAGGTCTGAGTCATCTAGGTGATAGCTCTGGAAACTGAGCTCAAAGCACATCATCTGACAGTGAAAGCAACACACACACACACACACACACACACACACGTGCACGCGCACGCAAATGCATGTGCACATGTATGAGCCCAGCAGCAGAGACTAGGACTGGGCTCTCACTTCCCAGGCTAGTAGTGAGAGAATGAATGTGATTCTAAGTGAGGGAGGAACGACTCAACCTCAGCTGCTGACTGCGGCTGCTCCATGCGTTGTGGAAGTGGTAAGTGGTGACTGGGAACAAGAAGGCTGAGAAGGAACAGAAAAAGCAGCAACCCTAAAAAAGACAGAGGCCCTGGATGCCTCACTGAAGGCCAGTTTCAGAAGGAGGAGAGGATGGAAGTAGGGGAGAGTGGAGATGGCACAATGGTTTGAAAGGGGCGTGTCTTAGTCTAATGCTGCAATGAAACACCATGACCAAAAAGCAGGGGAGGAAAGGGCTTTTGGAGTTTACACTTCGACATTGTAGTCATCTCTGAAAGAAGCCAGGACAGGAACTCAAACAGGGCAGCAACCCTGAGGCAGGAGCTGATGCAGAGACCATGGAGGGATGCTGCTTATTCTTTGCTCACCATGGCTTGCTCAGACTGCTTTCTTATAGAATCCAGGACCACTAGCCGAGAAATGGCACCACCCACAATGGGCTGGGCCCTCCCCCATCAATAACTAATTTAAAAAATGCCTTACAGCCAGATCTTATGGAGAATTCTAGATGGTGTCAAGCTGACCAGCCAGCACAGGGTGTCCCTTAAGAAAACAGTAGTCCCAAAAGATGCTACCCAAAGCTCTCCTATCTACTTAAGGAGGAACATGTGTCTGCAGCAGGCGATTTTGTGACAAGTCTGTTCAGACTTGCCTCAGCTGTGCCTCATAGCTCCGTATGGGAACCAATTTAAATATAAGTTCCTGATCCCAGAAGCTCAACTGTGTGAACAGTAGTTATACCTGACAGGCTGACGAAAATAGTGCTGTACACAGCACCTTAGGATATGCTGCCTCTGAGTGGAAGCTTTCTTCCCATTACCTGAGGTCTATAAGATGTATTGAGAAAACTTACTACTGTGGAAAATGAAGGGTGCTGAGATTGGGTGGGGGAGGCCTCTTGGTGATAAGTTGTCACACTGTCCTTCCAGTGGGTTGGGGAGCCTCATGTTCTTTCAACGTGGGGATGAGCCTGATGCAGTACAACTGCTGCCACTCCACTGCCACTGACATGACTCTTGAGTTTACTGTCACTATTAACACTGTCCATATTCATCCAGCTAAATGACCTTCAACTTCTACATCCAAAGTGACTCTTCTTGATGTGTGGACAAGCACTCCCGGAAAGCGCCAGCCAGCTGATTAGAACTGCACTGTTACAGAGAGGCTGGAATGTTTTAAATCCAGAGCCTGATTACAATGCATCTTGCTCCATCTTTAGCTTCTTCCTTGACCACATCTGTGTAGGACCTAACATCCTAACAGATTAAAACACACACACACACACACACACACAAAAACAACCCTTGGAATGAATTCAAAACAAACCAACACAAGATACCCACCCAGTTTTCTAGTAATCAAAGGGCCAAGTGTGTTGCCAGACAGTATCTAGCACATATGGAAGAGTTTTCCCCATCCTTCTATAAGCTGCCTACCTCATGTATCCACTAGTGTCTTTGAAAAGTGCCTTGTTTATAACCGACTTTCTTTGCTCTGTTACTGTAAGATGATCATAAAATTGCTACCTCATTGGGGTAAGTCTGTGCTCCTGGACCATGGTGACTGGTATTTGGCTCCAGAATAAACTGTTTCTTTTCCCTTTGAGGTGAGAGCTGTGCTTTTACATAGACAGAATCTTCTCTGGACGCCCTTCTTACGGAGCCACATCTCCTATCTTGGCTGACATACCCCAGTTTTTGAACCCAAACTCCAGGTGCCACACTCTGCTAGGTCCTGGTGGTCATTACCTTTTTTTTTTTTTTTTTTTTTTTAGGCGGGGGGGTGGGGGGAGGGGTTGGACGGTCATTACTTCTTGGCTAGATTTTAGCCATAGGCTCCAATCTTCCAGTTCTGCCCCTGTCCATACGCCTAATTCCAACCGGGCACCCAGGACTACCTTTCCTAACCACTACCAGTTCATTCTACTTGCTGAAAACAAATGGCTCCTTGCTGCAGAGTAAAAGTTCTTAAAATGGCTCCATTGTAGCAGTGTATTCTGTTCATCACTGTATAATCTTCTGATTTTTATATTCTGGCTTTTCCCTACTCCTCCAAGAGAAAGGCACTGACTAGCTTTGCTCCAGGCTGTCCTTATAAAGTGCTCAGATCTGGATCAACTTTCAAGATAAACGTAAAATATCTTCTCCCTTCTGAGCACAATTCTGATTTATTTCCTGCCCAGTGTGACAAAGATAATGTCTCTCTTATGAGGACAGGGAGGTTTGCTTGTCATCCACTATAAAGCATCCAAGCTCTGGGTTTGGGTTTACCTGGCTATGACAAAAATCCACTGGTGATGCAGCATCCACGGGCCCCTCTGTGTCACCCATCAGACAGAGAGCAGAGGGAAGTGAGAAAGTGTTGCCAGTAGCCTGTACAGCATGGTCTTCTTCCTCAGTCTGGAGTCCCTTGTGTTCTGCCAGAATCCATGCAATATTGCAAGCTAAATTTTTGAGCTGACTAGGAGGGCTGAGTGTCAGCCTGACTGCTCTTCAAAGACCAGTACTGTGTCCACTTTGCTACAGTGAATGCTTCAACTGGATGTGTCAGCAGCTACTTTAATCCTCTGGGCTACTAAAGATATACAAAGATGAAAGAGCCTGCAACCTTCCCTCAGGGCAAACGATCCATCCCTCTTCTCACCTCATGCCCAAGGCTCAGCCAAGAATGGCTTTAAAAAGGGCCTTCATACCGGCCTATACGGTTTGGAGGAGAAAAAAGGGAGTCGTGCCAAGAAACAAGAAGTCAAGCCTACATCAAGACAATGAAGGGCCAGCTAGATGGACACTGTGTCCAGCTTTCACGTGTAGACCAAGTAGAAGAAGATGTAATCCCATCAAGTGTCTTTATTTAAATAACAATTCAATTGCACATTGTAGGTAAACTGGTTACAGCAATATGAAAATAGAGAACTCTGAAAATAATCTGCCAACTTAAATATATATCTAATTACACAGAGGCTTCTGTAAGGGACAAAGGAAGGAAAAGGAAAACTAACTTTCAAACCGATTTATTTCCACTTAAAAATACAATTTTTAATATGACATCTGTTTTCAAACTGTCTCAATAGTAAAAATAGAAACAGGAACTGTTGTCTTCATGTTGAAAATTAAATCTTTATCTGCACTCACTTACACATCACAGGTGATCACATTACCATAAAATCAGCATGTAAAATGTCACGGGGAACACAGTGTTTACATCAAAAATATTACCTTTGCACTTTTCTTTTTCCGTCTTGATGGTGGAATGCTTTCTAGCTGGTCTCTGTTCCTTTCTAGAACCTAAACCTAATCCCACGTATTAGTAGGTAGATGTTAATAACACGTTCGTTTTACAAAGAGTTCTGACATCTTCAATTTCTAAGATGGTTTTCCTCTGCAAAACTGATTGCTGAAAACGAACTACCAGAGACCAGGCTCAAGTCAATGAGGAGAGGAAACTGAGGCAGGGAAACACTGCCAAGTTTGACCAGCACGGCACTGAATCCTAAGGACAGATGGGAGCTCCGATGATTCAACTGGCAAGTCCAGACTGTTTCACAAATGCCTTACTTTTTCTTAACCCAAAAATAAGGGAAAAGCAAACATTACCACAAGAGTCACTTAACACCAGAAGAGAAGACAGCTTTACAATTTGTATTTTGAGGCAAAAGAAAAAAACATTTTTTTTCTTCTTAAAAGACAAACACCTACAAAGTAAATTTGCTTTGGAAAATAAGTTGTGCAATAAAATAATATATCTCAATTATTAAATATATATATATATTTGCCTTTGTAAATAACTTGCATCAAAAAATTGAGCATTCTATGAACATCTGAAATAAATATTTTAAAATAGTAATCTATAAAGAGACAGTTGATATTCACTCAGGTGTTCAGATGCCAACAGTCAACAAAAGGGAAAAAAATGAAGAAAGCGGTAAACACTTGGCTTTGGAATTCCCATGACACAGTGACGGAGCACACCGCACTGTCAACCATAAGTGGTTTCCTGTACAGCACAAGCAGGTGATACATGGTCTCTCTGTAAGTCTTGGGTAATCTGGACTCAACAGAACCAAAAGCCCGAGGCTTAAAATATTTACAATAATCTCTCTCTTTGTGCAAGCTACTGCCTTAAAAATCAAATCACTTGGGCTGTGTGCTCAGCGGTCCACGCTGACTTAGCACCTGTGCCAGTAACCTTGGTTTAAGTACAAGAGTGGGCAAGGGGAGAGCTGTACCAGAAACATTTATCTGTCTACTGTGGGAAAAAAATTACTTCGGGAAAAAGAGGAAATTTGTGAAAATGATTTATACTCGTTTACTATCTCTAAAATTGTGACCTGCCTGGGTATCCTGCCCCATCAAGATACGACTGAAGGAAGATGTATCTATGTATAATTCCCCAAGCAGAATGAGTCACACCTTCAAACCCAGAATAATGCAATTCCTTCCTAAATACATGTAAGTAATATTTCTTAATATGTTCAGTTATTTAGATACTCTCGTTATCAGTTCCATTCCACTGAAAACAATTTTTTATTTTCTTTTAGTACACAAACTATGGAGACGTTTAATTCAAAGTCCTTAAAAAAATTTTTTTAAATGAAAAAAGTTAATGTGCAATAAAATTAAGTACACCCCTAAAATTTATTCTTTAAATTGTACACTTCTAAGAACCACTGGGCTAACATACAAGGTGCACTGTGTGTTTAAGTTTGATATTCGCATACCTTGACTTTTCCTATTCAATATTCAACCTGGGGCTGCGGATGTGGCTCAGGTGTGGAGCACTTCCAAGGCCTCAGAGTTCCATTTCTAGCACCACAAAAAATACAACAAAATAAAATTCAACCTGTAGGCATGTGCAGACATTCTTGCTTTGATCTCTGCACACAAAGCCCTGTTGCAGCGATACTCTGCTGAGCCTGTCACTGTATACAGTGCCCTCAGAAGGGAATGGGACTGAGTGTCCTCTGAGGCTAAATCTACATATCCTTCTGCATGGTTCAGGCTGAGAACCTGCTCAGCCATCTCAGTACGCGGAATAGCTCTTCTTGCGCTGCTGCTGCTGTGCTCTTTTTTTTTTTTTTTTAAATTTATTTATTTATTTATATTTGAGTACACTGTAGTTGTCTTCCGACACACCAGAAGAGGGCATCGTTCCTATTACAGATGGTTGTGAGCCACCATGTGGTTGCTGGAAATTGGACTCAGGATCTCTGGAAGAGCAGCCAGTGCTCTTAACCCTGAGCCATTTCTCCAGCCCTTCTTGCTGCTTCTTCCTGCAGCAATGAGGTTTTATAAATGGTTTGGGATGGATTTAAATTGTCCCCTATGTAAAAGGCTGTCCAGATCAGAGAGAATCGTTCGATGAGAAGTCTATCTTCCATGATGATAAAGTCTGATGTGCCCTTTACATTATATTTCAAGTTCAACATTCTAAAGTAACAAGAGCTAACAGCAAATGTACAATATACCAAAATACTAACTAGGGTGGCAGGATTCTAGCATCTAATACATAAAGGAAAGTGCATAGACAATTGGGTTCTGAGGAAGAAAGCAACTTGGAGAAACGCTTTCATTCCTAAAAGGGCATGAAGGATTATCCAATATGGGTTATTTTATATTACTTGCCTATACCAGTCTATTGATACATTAGAGCTACCACTGCATCTAATCAAGAGATGCTTAAAGATATTAAAACATGTATTATGTATATCACTTAAGCACACTCAAGATATTCACAATAGGCAACTGGAAGGCATAAAATATTTAAATTTAGTTAAATCACCTTTCATGTTACTCCCCAAGTGGATAAATTTTGCCTAACAATCTTTAAATAGTACACTGACTGGGATAGCTAAGAGGGTCATTGTTAGCATTTTGATAATGCAAAAGTATTACCAAGGGTTCACTTAATTTTTCAGAAATTGTCTTACTTATGAAATCTACAAATATTTCTACAATCCCAACAGCTGTGACATGCAAAGATAGTTTCCAAGATGAGACTAACCTAGTAATCTTAAAAAATAAGGACTTTTAGATGGCACACAAGAAGTTCACAGGGGCATGCGGTGGGTTAAGACCAATGTGCAAACAAGCCACGGTGCTGTATCATCTGCCAGGTACACAGCATGGAGAGTAAACTACTGAGAGGTATTTGAAACAAGATGGAGTAACAGGAATAGGTAGTCACAGAAGACAGCAGGTAAGTGCCAGAATGCCAGGGGACAAGAACCCAGGAAACCTTTAAGAACTGCTACAGACAAGAAGGTTCTCTGGCCATGGCCATTGCAAGAGTGGAGTAGCCACGGCTGACAAGTGGCTATTGCACCAGACAAAGAAAAGAAGACCCAACAGGCTCAAAGGCTGAAAAGGACAACGTAATATTCTAAGATCCATTCCAGACCTGATAAATCACAAATGCTTAAGATTTCAATTACTTCATTAATTAATTCCAACTGTTCCAACTGAACACACCAGAACTGGCAATTCAGGAATATAAGGACGGCAAACTGGTGGTTAAAAAAAAAAAAGAAAAGAAAAGAAATAGGAAAAACAAAATGTCAAGAGACTTAACCAGAATAATTCCAGAATTAATTTTTCCACTTGACCATAAAGACTTTTTCAGTTATTTTTACTGTCCAAGGAGCAGGACTCTACTAACAAGGATCTACCCAGAATAGACAGCACCGGACAGATGAGCCAGACCCATGACAAACATAAACAGCAGATACTGTTAGTCCCATCACAGTAGAATGACTAACAAGGAACATGCTCTTCTATTTGAAGAGGAGGTACTTGCTTTTTACGTTTCCACATCTCAGATTTTTGACTCTGATCAAAGAAATGTAGAATGAGCTGACCTCCAATTCAACTAGCCCAGACAGACAGACACCGGGGAGAGATGACAGCCGCTCAGAACTGCTGAATTCACTCCTTTCCCAAGGAGCTGGTTAGACTGTTGGATTGCTCTAATGACTGATTGTCCTTCATACCCAGGAATCTGAGCTTTATCTCCCTTACCTCCTACCTACTTGTTTCCTCTTGTCCTCACACCAGGTGGAAAGACACTTAACTGTCTGCTGGGTAACGCGGGAACACCTGTATGCAAGCAGAGCAAGTAGTCAAATGTACACGGAGTTGGTGTAGTTATCCTTCCATTAACTGTCCAGCAGAAATCAGGCTTTCCTTCCCAAGGCTCTGAAAGACAATCCTTACATTTACAAAACACCAATCAGAACACTGCCTTTGCAGGTAGCTACAGAAACTGCCATCAGACACACTGGAAACCCAGCCTACTACCTGTGCCCCTCAAAAAGATTAGATAATGTTGTCTCTTAGGTACTTGCTCTTCCAAAACATCCTAAATCACAACAGATTTTAAAAGATGATTCTTACAAATATCCTAAGAAATTGGTGCCAGTATGGTATCTTGAACATGACAGAAAGTAGATAAAGTTCTGTGGTATTAATTCTATTGTATTACTTATAAAGTCACTGACTAGATGGTCCGTCCACACTGCTGACAGAGAGAATATGAGCAATAAAAACAAAATAAAACCACAAAATAAAATATAATAGTACAAGTAAATTTGTTTGATAATGTAAAAGTAGTCATTTTTAAAAAAGATTTATTGTCTACTTATATGTTTGTGAACGCACGCCATGTATGTTTGGGCCTACAGGGGCCAGAATGAGTGTCAGCTCTTCTGGAGTTACAGTTGAGAACTGGATGATGTGGGTGCTGGGAAACAAACTCTGGTCCTCTGGAAAAGCAGAAAGTACCCTTTAACTGCTGGGCCACCCTCCAGTCCCTAAAATAGTCATTTTTAGCTGTTTTTTTTTCCATTTTATATCAGAATGGGAATTTACAGACCATGAGCTCTGATAGTTTCTCACAAAATATGGGTATTCTTTTTGTTTGGTTGGTTTGGGTTGTGAATATATAGACCAGGCTGGTCTCGAACTCAAGAGATCTGCCTGTCCCTGCCTCCCAAGTACTAGAATTAATGGTGTGTGCCACCACACCACATTCTTTAATAGTATGACTACATTATGCTTTAAAAATAATGTTACCAAAGCTAAAGAATTTATAAACTTTTCTTCAAAGATATATACCTTCCTAAAAAAAAAAAACCTTCCTCAGTGTTGATCAAGAAATGGCACCTTAAGTAACACGATACCAATGCCTGCTGAGATGGGGAACTGCAGTAGGGGACAGCCAGCAGGAGCATACTCCACCATCTGGGCCACTGTCAGTGCTAAATGCATAAATGAATAAACTGAAAGGTTCTGAATGCTCACAATCATCTCATTGTAGAGCAGAGAGCAAAGACTCACTGGATTCTAGAGGTAACCATGCACAAGGGCATAGTTATCAGACTCACTCTTACATATAGAAAGCTACCAAATGCACGGACTCCTGGGGCCTCGGGCAGTGAGTGCTACCTTGCCACTCCCACTGGAAAACCCAAGTCCTAGAAAGGGTAAGTTATTTGCTTTATGTTATTAGCTATTAACCAACAGATAGGGACTCTGAACTACAAACTTGGGGCTCTCCTGTCTAGGAAAGGTGGAGCCATCTACCGTCTCTTTGAAATAATAGAGATGAGATAAAACCCCAGATTCATAGACACATTAACTGTTTTTTGTCACTGGGTGGAGTCTGGCCCTCGGCTGTAACACCTACTATTGCTAGGCCATTGATTGGGAAGAGAGGGAGGGGTTGAAAAAAACTACATTCTAATGGTAAGAGTTTGGATTAATGCTAAACCTTGTTGAAAATGTCCAATACACAGACTCACTGTTATAAAATTCAAAGACAACTTTAAAGCCACCTGTTCCTTTTCTACTTCACAAAATGAGGGCGTACTTTCTAATTCACAAATGGTGATTGACAGGTGTGGGGACTCCAGAAAGGCATCTGCTCACTCTCTGATTCTGTTTCCTACTCAGAGAACCAAAACGCAGCCCAGATATTTAACAGGAACCGTCAGCATCGGGTCAGCAGCATCATGACTGTAAAAACCACTGATGTTTTACGTATCACTTAAAGCAACAGGAGTTTTTTCCTTCCTGTAAGAATGGAATGAATGCCTGTAATCCAGGCTTCAGCGCTAAGGTTGGGGGGTTCTAAAATACAGCTTTTCTTCCCTTAGATACATAAGAAATGTGCCTATATGATTGAATGCTATTATTGAATCTGATATGAGTACATTCAAATACAGGATAGTTTCTGAAAAATGCCACCACCTTCAACCAATGAGAGGACTGGAAATCCTGAAACTTACAACTGTAACAAGTCCTTTCTGCCTAGGAATACTTTACCCACCTCGGGCCTTCCACTTCCCTCTTCCAGAATTGTCAGAAACCCACTGTTATATTATTATAGATGTGGTATTTATTTACTCTCTGAGATTTAAACAGCAGTAAAATATCTCTGAAGCTTAAAGGACAAGCCAATCTAAAAATGGCTCAGCTGATAAAGCCATTTGCTACTTGAACAATATTAATTTTCACATTAAAAAAATAAATAATCTAACTAGGCTTTATTGTACCTGCCAGTCTTTTAAAAGACTTCACATCCCTCCACTGAAATCTAATGTGAAATTCTTTTGAAAGGCAGAGTATAAGAATTTCTATATAGTATTAAATGTCATTCCATAGGGGAAATATGTAGACCCACAGTAAGCCACTCTGGTGACAGGGAGTGCCTGACAACAGGTTTTCTGTTTCTTATTTGAAGGATCACGGTTCCACCTTGACACAGGGACTGATCTCCATAGCCAGAGTCAATGTTAACTGGGGGGGAAGACTCCATCCTGTGTGTTCCGGATCAGTCGGAGGATGGTTTCTTCCAGAGATGCAGAGCTGCTTGAATTCTGAAGTGCAGTCTGGACTCCAAGGAGTAATCTTTGTAGTTGTTTCTGAAAGCAATGAGTGATAAAATTGTACAGTCAGCATCTATTCTGTCTAGCGGGGTGCCACCTTCCTTCCTCTGCCTCCCTCGGATCTCCTGTTATTTTCTGACTCAAAAAAGTATCAGTGGAGTGGAGTAAAGAGCAGGCTCTTTCTGTGGGGCAAAGTGAACAGTGAGTCTGCATTCTTGGTTTCCAGAAGCTTCCGCAGTGATGATTAAGAGGCCATGCTTTGAGCAGAACATTCTAATTGCCAGACTACAACTATAGCACAGTCATGAGGACGTGGCACATTTGTTAAGTATTCCTACCTAGCTCAACATCCATATTTAAGGAGGAAAACATTAAGGCAGGTTCATATGACACAATGATCATGAACAATCCATTATTCAACAGAATAAAAATACCTTGAAACCCACAAAAATACCTTGAAGCTACTCCCCAAAACAATGGGGTTTCCCCATGACCCCCAAACCATTTATTCCAGTTCTCATGTAAGTTCTGAGTGATTCTGTCACTAGTGACTCAATTAGACCAGTGTCAGAAGGGGCCCAGAAGACAAGGAGTGGTACACAGTGAGAGGCGAGGAATGGAACACAGTGGGAGAGAACATGCCTGGCACACAGAGACTCTGGGATCAATCCCTAGAACCATGAACAAGAAAAGCAGGGGCCTTTTCAAGATTACTTGAAAAATCAGACTGTGGTGGTTTGAATGGAAATGGCCCCTATGGGTCCACAGGGAGAGCCACTCTTAGGAGGTGTGGCCTGTTGGAGGAAATGTGTCACTAGTGGTGGGCTTTGAGGTTTCAAAATGCTCAAGCCAAGCCCAGTATGTCTCTTTCTGTTGCCTGTGGATCTAGATGTAGATGTCTCAAGCTATGTCTCCAGTATCATGTCTGCCTGGTGGCACCATGCTTCCTGCCAGAAACCCCTGAAACAGTCAACTGTCCCCAACTAAATGCTTTCCTTTGTGAGTCATTTCACAGCAGCAGAAACTAAGACATGGACATCATTCATGTTGACTTCTCCTCACTAAAATTGTTAGGAACTGGCAGACCAGACAGGACAGCTTCGCTTTAGGCCTCCTAGTTTTGTATACTGCTTTGGCAGACAGGCAGCTGATGACTCCTCTCAAGTAGTGTTTCTTTCTATTCCCCACTTCCCTGCCTTTTTTTACACTTTCTTGGTAACTTTGATGAGTGTGATATATTCTGATATTCACAGATTAAAATAAACCTGTTACTAAGATTTATCAAAGAATAACTGAATATTTTCTCAGTGTTTGGCCAGACCTGGCCACTTTGAAAAGCCCATGCTGAACTGAGCATGTTTACGTCTGCCCTGGGTTTGTGGTGGCTTTGCGTGCTTTTTGATGGTAGAGAAAAGCAGCATCGCCTGCTGCTCCATCTGCACTCAGTAGCACTGTGTTCCAACAGTGAGCGTCTGAAGCAGCAGTGTTCACTGTGCTGCGCCCATAGCTTCATCTGAGGATGGATAGATGTCACGGTGTTTGTTCTCATGCCCAGCACGTTACCTTCGAAAGGGGCTTCTTCCTGCATTGTCCATGTCTCTTGTAAGAAGTACTTGGTGGCCCCTTGTCCCTAAGGCGTCTTCCTCCAGGTGCCAGTCTGTTCACGGCTAACATCCCTGGCATCTTATATGTAGCTGAGCCTGTTTCTCTCTGTTGAGGTCACATGTGACCTCTATAGTTCTAGTCTTATGCTGTTTGGCAGCCTCACTCACTGGTGCCTGTTCTCACTGCTTCGAAATGTTTGCCTTCTCACATCTGAACGTTCTTAGCTGATAAGCAGTTGTGTGAATTTAGAGATTTCATGTTGATTTTACCGTTGTTACTGTTGGGTGTATGTATGATATATTGGTGGGGTAGGCATGCCACAGGGCCTGTGAGGAGGTCAGAGGACAACTCAGTAGAGTTGGTTTTCTTCTACCTTAATGTAGGTTCGAGGCATAGAACTTGGGTCTTCAGGTTTATGGGCACATTTTTAACTCTGAGCCACGTGTTACACTTCACTGTTTTGAAACAACTTTAATTAAACATTGACATCTGTAGAAGTTAAACAACAACTTCCCTACCATCCTCTTAAGTCCACTTAATCACATTAAGATCTTAAGTATCCAAATCTTACAGCTTAATCTCGAGGCTGGAATGTTCCAGCAACTGTATGAGACTTCCATCTCCAGCTCTGTAGCTTCCCCTAACGACCTCAGGAGTAATGGCTTTGGCTATCACATACTGTGCTGGGGGACTGGCTCATGTCCATGTGGCCCTGAAAACAGCTGCACATCTCATGGCCAGCTCACCCCTCCATGTGGAAACCTAGCAGCCACCTCCAAGTACCACAGCCCTCAGAGATGTGTGCTTCTTTCTTCCCTAAAACCTGTTGCTCTGAGTGTTCCCCTAGCTGGTGTAAAGCACCATTGTCCACCCACTGTCTACCCACTAGCCACACCCAGAGGATTCATGGCCATATCTTGTGCAAGATGACCTGGTGACCCACCTTTCCAAAACTACCCTGCTTATGTAGGTGTCAACTACACTGTCTCCTCCTCCAAAGACTCTCAACTCAGTTAACATCCAGGTACCCTAGATTGACACGGTACATCTCGGCAAAATACACTCACTTCTCAGATCTCTCCCTTCAGCCAACCCTGCAGAGCATTCCATGCTGAGCTCACAGGAGCCTCTCTATGGCCTTCACGGACCTGGCATATAACAGGCACTCGGGAGTGGGAAGAAATAACCAGTGACTACTATCTATTGATGACCCAGAATTTTTGCTTTGGTTCTTTGTTTTTCTTTTTAACACAAGATCAGATCTCACTGTCTGTCTGTCTGTCTGTCTGTCTGTTTTTTGACTAAAGGTCTCACTTTGTAGCCCAGGCTGGCCTCACACTTGTAGCACTGTTCCTGCTGCCTGGGATTATAGTAGGGATTACACTGGTATGTGAACTACTACACTCAACTGACCTAGAGTTTGTATGGTATTCCTTCTCCACTGATCCAACTGCTCCAGACAGACTACGGGGTTTTGTCTTGCTGAAACTGGCCTATGATCACTAGTCTGAGTCAATATCTAGCAGAAATGACTTAGACCTGCCATAGAAGAAAAAAAAAAAATGAATGCAGGGAAAGATCGCCATGTGATCAGAAGTTCTTCGGGAAATGGCAGATATGACTTATATGACAATATTTGTTGGTCAGAAAACTGAGCCAAAGACCAGTTCTGAACACACCCATTCTTCACTTCTCTTCCACATTACAGTGCATACAATAGATCAAGTGCTGTCTCCTTATTACTCCTTATTACTCTAAAGCCAGTGCCCACTCTAAGGCCCAAACATCCACTGCTTGGTCATTTGCAGGAAAGTGTGCTGAGTCCTGATACAGAAGAGAATAAGCTGAACTGGTCAGTTAGCTAGGTGCACACAATCACATCTCCAGGTAGCCACAGAGCAATGGACTAAGGCAGGAAACAGCACAATTCCAGCAGAAGCCCACAGCCTAAATTAGCAGAAGCAACCACGCTGAGCCTGCATTAGCTCAGTGGCTTTAAGAAATACTAAGTCACTGCTGCTGCTGCGATGGCATTGATGTCTCCCACATCAAGTCACCAAGGCAAGTCGCCTTCAGTACTCACCTCGCAGTTTCTAGGACCTTTATGGCCTTGTCAATTTCCCCTTGGCTTTTATACAAAAATGCCAACTCAAACAGCGTGAATGGCACCAGATAGTGGTCGTACTTCAATAGCTTTTCACTAAAAGAGCAAATGAAAATCAATTAAGTCTTAACAGAACACAAAAAGTATCACCTGAAACACACATCATTCTTCATTTCCCAGACAACACCAAGACTATCACTGGAGGAAGGCTGCTGCCTCACTTATGATGCTTAACAACCTATGGGCTGAAGTGCACTTTCATACACTCATCTTCTGTTCCTTAGGGTAAGGCCAGCACTGGTATGGCACAACCTCTCAGGTAAATCAGTACACACAGACTTTCAACAAGATGACCCCAGAGTCGACAAGGTCATCTTCATGAGCATGTAATTCTAAATTTAGGAATAAGGAAGTTACACTGGTTTTGTATTTAAGTAAGCATCAATTTCCTTCAGAGTTAAGTCTTAGAATTCTTCAAAATGTCAGTGACTAGGTGGCTAGTTGTCTTGTTTCAGCATCACTAAGAAAATTAGAAGCTCAGGAAAAAGTTTGAGAAACAAACAGCGTTTTAAATCTAGAGCAAACCGTTTCTGTAATTCTAACTATAATGGATTTTTCACTTTTGGTGGCAGATACATGCATAAAAATATACTCATTATCAAAGTACAAAATGCCGTATGCTACCCCACAGTTTCCTTCCTGAATGGCTACTCTGACCGTTCGATGACTTGTATAGTTTTGTGTCAGGTTAATTTCAGTTTAACGGGCTATAACAAAAGCCACTCTCAGATGCCAAAGAGAAGTAAGAGCAAGACAGTTGTGTGGAAAGGGACATGGGGTTTGCAGAGACCTGAGACTTTGTGTCTCAATGTCCATGCAGGAGAGGACGCCCCAGACCCACCGACAGCCGGCAGCTGGAGCCTAAGCTTGGAATACAGGATACATCCTTTGGAAAGAGCAGATTAGAAGAAACTCACTTGCTGGCAAGGGACAAGACAGAGATGACATTTTGCCTGTACTCCTGACATGAAGAAAAAGCAAAACACGTCTCTTTGGAAATTAACAACCAAGAAGCCAGTCCTCACAGAAACCTGAATTTCAAATGTACATTGCTCTAGAGATCGAAGAACAATGTATTAACATGACAGCAGCCTGGGCAGAAGCTGAGGTAAGAGTGTGGGAGATTTCTTCTTCAACTTACCCACACTCAATATTGTGATTTCACAACTCAAACATTGTAAAACACACAAGTAAGTGATTCCCGTGAGAGTCAACTAAATGAAGCAAATGGCATACACGGTTACTCTTGTCGCCCGCCCTTGAACATTATGAAAATGCCAATAAACTAGAACTGTACATACACTTCTGTAGTGTGTTCACCAAATTACCTTATTTGGTAACTAGATACTGTGTCCTACATTCTCATAAACTGTGTCATGAGGAAGGAGTCCAGGTGGCTGTTAATGGAAAGGCACTTGACGTGGAAAAGAGGGCGTCCAGGGGCACACTGGATGGTCTCCATCTTTTTGGCTTGTGGTCTTTTCAAAAATATTGAGCCAATGTTTAAAAATGAGGAGATCTGACATTAGATGCAGTGTCTAAGATTAGAAACCCCTGCTACTGGGCCCACATTGTGCAAAGCAAGTAGTTACAGCCTTTAGAGAACGCAGTGGCTACCGGTTTACTGACAGGCATTCACCCTTGCTCCAATTCTCTGAAAAGTATCAGGACAGTACTGTCATTGCTGTAAAAAAAAAAAAAGATCACCATATACAGGAGGCATGCCCTTTGAGGAAAAACAAGGAGTGGTATTTATCACCTTTCTTCCCTGCCAGATTACCATGAGACACACACACCCCCCCCCACACACACACCCACACACCCCACCCCACACACACCCCACCCTCCACCCCCACAGACAGAGGGATAGAGATCAAGTGAGTTTGACAGGCTCAGCAGTTCACTGCCGGTGCTTAGCAACTGTCAGCCTGGCTATAAGTTTGCATTTTGCGGTCATCTTTAGACACCGAGTGGAAATGTGTAAAGCCATATTCCAAGCAAACTGTAGCTTTGCTCATGAGGTTAAAGGCTTGGCGTGTCCCTTTGTCCCACAGATTCCCCTGAAGCCACAACCTGTGCTCAGGCTGGCTCTTACCTTTCCACAACATGGTTGAAACACAGCTCAGCTTGCAAGGGCCGCTGTAAGTTCTTGAGGCAACATCCTTTCAGTAATTTCACCAAGCATTCATCATCCACAGAGTAGTCAGTAAAGTCTTAAAACAAGAAGCATCAACAAAATGGTAAAGCTCACTGTTTCTGTGGTGTCTGGGATGGATGCTACAGCCTCCTCTATACAAGGCAGACACTCTGGGCTGCCCTGCGCCTCCAGCCCAAAAATACTTTCAAGAAAATCCTAATTGAGAGGAAAACTAATTGATGTTGAGTTTTAAGGTTCTATTCACACACATGTTTATTAACTCACTACACAATGCAAACACTGGCTGAGAAGAACTTGCAGCTCACTCATTTGCTGGCGTTTATTACGGTGTGTTCACAGGCACATTTTTCAGGTGGTCATTCTGAATTTTGTGGCCTTAGCTACGACAGGAAATCTGAACTCTAAATAAAGAATGAGCTTCATTAATTCTCTCGGAGGTAGAGGAGGAGGAACCAGGCTGTCTCCTCCTGTTGTTTTGGCTCCTAACTCTGCTGGCGCCTGTGCAGGAGAGGAGAGCGCTTCCATATGGAGAAGCAGATGGCCTCCCACCCATCCAAAATGCAGGAAGCAGAAACCTCTCTTCCAGATCATTATGTTTACAACCTATCAGTTCTCTCAGGTTATGTTCTTTTGGGGGGAAATTATGCTGTGAAATGGTTCTGAAACACAGGAAAGGCACCCAAAGCCCCCATGAACTCCCATGCTCCTAGAGAATGTCAAGGATTTCCTGTCCTGCCTGGGGCCCCATCATCTGCAGCTCAGTTGGGCCATATTAAGCAGAGTGAGCCACATTGCATGGTACAGTGGCTCTGTGACAAAGGTAGCCACGCCACGTGTTCCATGCGTGAAGGCTTTCCTGATTTTCTTTTGAGAGTGACATGTGAAGAAGCCATTCTGAGACAGACGCTAATTTACACGTCTCAGGCTGTGACAACAGTGTGGAGGAGTGGTAAAGGGAACTGACTAGACGCCGAAAGTCCTCCGATTGAAAGTCTCAGGCCTCACCAGTGACACGTGCCAGTGTTTCAGTTTGTAAAACCCTTACCTATTGGAGGTTAACAGTGCTACTCACCCAACTAGAGGGGGCTCACTTCACTTCTAACTGTTTAAACATTTGAGATTCACTTCTGTCAAGTGCTGACATGACACTAGAGAACCCACAGATACTGAAAGGTCTCCCCAAAGGAGTCCCTCCCTCAAGTCCCGGGGGAGCGCACCCAAGAACATACAAGATCTTGATGTAATCACATGAGGCAGGTAGTTTATAAAGGAGCTCCGGATCGACACATATCTCACGCAGGAGATAGAGGAGTCGACCCCGACCCCCAAAAGCATAGGGTTTTTATACGAAGGGATTGGGGAGGCGCAGGGAGGGGTGGAGGTGGAGCCTTTAGCACGGTTGTATATGATTGGCTATTTCAAACTTGTGTAAGCAGGTCCAGGGTAGAGTGGGGCGGACTAACCTCACCAAAACAGCCCTTTGTTCCTGGTCTTCTTGGCTTTGAAACATCGTGGGCTGGGCTCCCGGAATGCTCAGTCGTCTATTGTTTCTTTGGCCTTGTATTTTTGTAGCTAATCACTGAGGCCCAAGGCTAGCAGTCTTGTGATCCTGCAATTTTAACTATTTGTGTCTCTGAATTAGAGAGCCCTATTACTCTTGTCATTCTGAGCTAACTAAAAATCTTCTTTCAATACCAACACTTCTAACCTTTCCCACTACTTAGAACTACCTTTCCCTATAGCGGCCCACCCCCAACCCATGCTTCTCTCAGATGTCTGCCACGAAGCAGGTCAGTCGGCCTGCAGCCCAAAGCCTTAAGACCCACACTGGGACACTGGATTTCAGTGTCACTACTGCGTATCCTATTGAACTTTGAGAAGCAGTTTCTGACAGTTTGTGTTGTGACAACATCTGCTTGCTCAATGAATGATGGTTTCTGGGGTGCCACAGACAACTACCATTGAAAAACCAGTCAAGTCACTCTGTGGGGATCTTAAGTTAGCAATGCGACAGAGGGGTTCATATTCCAAATCCGGTACAAAACCTCAGAAGCAAAGCCACAGTTTCCTCTGACCACAGCACACTGTCTGTAACATGATCACTCCCTGTCATGATTCGAAGTCTCAGGAAAGAGGAAGATTTTAACAGTTTCTATCTTCAATTGGAATTTAAAAAAAAAAAAATCACTGCAACAAGGCTGGTGATACGGCTCTTCGAGTGAAGGCGCTTGCCACAAAGCATGACAACCTGGGTTTGGTCCCAAGGACCCACATGGTGGAAGAAAAGTAACAGGGCCACAAAATGTCCTCTGACCTACACACAAACAGAAATAATACTGTTTGAAAGTTTTCTTTTTTTGTTTTTTAATCATGGTAGCGATGGCCAAGCTTATCTGCAGCACAGTGAGGCTGCTGAGGGTCCTAACTGTGGGCAGACCAAGAAAGAAGGAAGCTTGAAAACTACAAAAATATCTACGCTGCGTATTTTAGAAACTCGCTGCAACGCTCCGAGCAGGAAACGTGGACACTGACTGAAACGTGAAAGGCCACCAGACTGCAATCCCTTCATGTAACTGATTCTGTTTGCTATATGATGTCGCCACACAAATTAACTACAAGGATAGACAAAGTGGATCTGCTGCCAACTTCTGGGTACATGATGGATTTGTTTAGACTTCCAAAGAAATCGGTACAGAAATGAATACCACATGCCGACCCGTGCTAAGCATGGCTGCAAGTGCGCTCTTGTGTCTAGGCTGTGCCCTTGTGTGGATGACCGACCTTCACTCACTGTCGCCGGGCACTACCGCAGGTCACTAGTACCCTCCTATCCTGATTTTGAGCCACAAAACCAGACCATATTTGATACCTAATATGGGCTGGGGCGGAAGACCCCACGACCTCAGGCTTCTAACTTAGCTTTGCAATCACAGATCCTCACCCCTCACTCTGGAGAACGGAAGCTTAATTACTAAGAGTCAGGAGTTTGGGGTCAGAGAAGAATATGTTCCTACATAGAACAACAGTCCTAAAAACCATTATAAACTTAATCTGCAGTTCCGTGATCCTGACAATAAACAAGTTCTTTCACCCAGAGGAGAAACACGGAGAGACAGAACTGTGCCAAGCCTGGTGTGTTTGCTGGAGTCTCTGCTCATTACCCAGAACTTGCTCAGGTCTCTCATATGAAGATGCCATTAGAAACAGAAACAGAAAGGCAGTGATTTGGGTTTCTAAGCAATTCCCATGTATGAGCACAGATACAAGCATTACCCCTTTAGTTTTTTTTTTTTTTTTTCTAGTCAAGAGAGAGCAAAACAACATGAGGGTAGGGAGTCTGTTCAGAGAAAAAGCCACTGCTGATTTGCAAATGTGATTGACAAAGGACCCACTCTTAGGGGTTGAGAGGACACAACAGCACATCACAGAGGCTGGGGACTCGCCATATAGAGTCTGGGGAAGCAGGGGACAGAGGGGGAATGCTGGCTACTTTTCTGCAGGGAGGGAAACACCTACAACTGTTTTTCTCATAACCCTGCAAAAGTGTTTACTTTCTGGTTTTCACATAAACATTCATTCATCCATTTAATTTGTGGACATGTGGGCTTTAATCTATAGAATTCCCATAACAGCAAGAGCTATCTTTCTTCCCCCTTTCTAAGTCTATGTCAGCTATGGGAGTTTGAATGAACAAATTAATAAATTAGTCAAATACATTGATCAACAATGAACACTACTGAATTCGTTCAAAATTTGAAATTCTTTAGAGATGCCTATCTCACGGAATCCCATTTTAAAAAATAGTGGTATTTATTTTGTGTGTATGAGTGCCCCGCCTACATGTAATGTGTCCCACCACCTGCGTGCCTAGTGCACACTGCGGCCAGAAGAGGGGCTCAGATCCCCTGAAACTGGAGTAACAGGCAGCTATAAACTACCATATGGGTGATGGGAATTGAACCAGGGTCCTCTGCAAGAGTAGTAAAAATTCTTAACCACTTAAAAATAAGCTATCTCTCCAGCACCTATATCTTATTTTAAAGGTAAACTCTAACATACTTCCATTTTATTTCAATTGCAAAGTGATGCAGTTGTGTCCATTTCCATACAAAATAAAACATTTTTTCTTTTTAAAATAATTTCACAATAAGATAACAAAGAATACCTTATCTCCACTAGATTGGCTTCTGTGTCATTTTGGTTTTTTCGCATGAGTGCTCTGTCTGTGGATCACATGCATGGCTGGTGTCCATGGGGTCCAGAGAGGGTGGGATGTACTGTGGACCTAATACAAGGCACTGGAGCCACTCCGCACAGTGCAGCAGTGCTGACTGTCTGAGCGAGATTTAACTGTTAGTGCGCCAGTGTTGAGAGGTAGGAACTTTAAGCGAGAGGTGATGTGTGCTGTGTGCCTCCGTCTCTCTCCACACCATGCCCTCTGCCATGCTACAAGGCAGTAAAAAGGTCCTCGTCAGCCACAGAACCTTGATCCTGCACCTGCTGGTCTCCACATCTGTGGAAAAAAATCCTTTTTTTTTTTTTCTTCATAAATTACCCAAGCTATGGCATCTTGTTACAGTAGCAAAAAAAAAAAAGACTAAGAAGAGCTGCTCCTTAGAGACAAAGATGCTGACTGAGCCTTCTTTAAACACTGGCCACGTGGCTAGACCATAAAGTGAGATCTCATCCTATACCATGATCTTTTGTGACACGTCCTTGGTTTAGAGCTATGTTCTCAAGATAGTCTAACAAGAGGTGCTGTCCTGTTTATCCTGATGACATGCACATGCTCCAGCCTTGCTCGTGAGATGCACACACATCGATGCAAGCACATGTACACCAGGCAGAAACAGGAGGGGACGGGCAGCAGACACAAGGGCCCTGCACACTTACTTTGACTTTGTAACGCCTCCTCAGCCTTCTCCACAGTCACCAAGAGGTTTTCACAAAGATCCTTTCTTTTGCCCACTATTGAAAAGCCATTCCAGACGTACATCATTTCCTAAGAAGGAAGGATGGAAACCATTGGCAACTACATGCAGTGTTGCTAAAAACATCAACAGGACAGTCAGGACTTTATTCTCCCCTTTCTTCATCTGGATCTAGAGACATAATTTTTCCTGGTTTTACTATGTCCTTTTGTCTTTTATGCTCTAAGGTAAGTAAGTATATATCTTATACTCTTACTAAAAACTCATTCATTCATTCAACAAACACTTACTAATTATCTACTAGCATACAATCCTTGGATAGAATATAGATACGGAGGTAAAACAGTATTTTAAACTGACACCACAGACAATTTTGTTTAACGTAAATTTCTGTTGTTACTTTTAAGTAAAGGGAAATATTTTAAAATGTCTGCCACTTGTTTACATAAAGTGTTTCCAAGCATATCGCTAGAAATGATCATTGGAATATTTATTTTACTGGGCTCAGGTTCTTTTATATCATTAAAAACATGTGTCGGCCCAGTAATGCAATCCAATATGCAGAAAACGTGCTTGTTTAAAGGCCATATGGCTGAATGACAGCTCCTGAAATGTAAACTAATGACTCCTCCTTGCAGATTATATTTAATGGGCTAACACATGAGAATTTTTTTTGGATCAAAAGCAAATGTGTTTTTGCTTCAAAATATTTTTCTAATGACCAGATAGCACAGTTCATATTTTGAAGGGTCTATGATGAGCATGAATTTTAAGTTATGACAGATATTATTTGAGAGTCCTCTTAGCAGAGCAGCCATGGACATGAGGCAGGAAATGATGCTGTCAGGTTTGTTTTATGATCCTGGAAGCTAGGAGCACAATTCAATAATGTTATTTTTAAACTGATGATGATTTAAGGTTTCTTATTGACCTAATATTTATCAAAGGGAGAGGCAAGCTTGGTGTGAGATTTTTATGAAAAACAGGCTGTGGCAACCATCCTAGATATGAGCATTTCTAGTCAATTCTCTGTCACTGCACACCCACCAACCTTCAGTGGTTCAAAGCACCATTGTCTAAGTTCTAATGTAGACAAAGAAATACAATGGCTCAGGAAAGTTTCTGGAATGTTCCCTGATATAGAGAAACCTTCCCAGTGCAGAGCACTTGGTACATAAAGGAATGTGGACGAGAGTGAAAGTTAACTAAGCTCAGAGGCATCACCTGGGAGAGGGGGTCTGGAGCCTTGGGGTTTAGCACGGCGTTCTCTTACCAGAATGTGATCACAGGTCCATTTCTATCTCACCCGTCAGTCTAATCTTGGGGTTCTATGGGAAACACCTGGGTCTAGGCTAGCGGCAGGCTAGCTCCTATCTGACCCCAGTCAGGGGCTATATTCTTATTCCTCTTAATATACATGAGGAACTTCTGAGAGTCGGCAACGAAACAAGAATAACCCAATGAAACCAAAGGACACGAACAGCAGTGCATAAAGACGCTCAAAGTATCAGCAAAGAAATGCATATTAAAAGTTATCAGTCATCTGATTTGATACAGGGTTTTTTTTTGGGGGGGTTAAGAAATTTAGCATTATATACCCAACATTAACACAAGACCTTTAACTAAGAATTCCATTTCTTTGAAACCATTCCTAGAGAAGTACATGTATATGTAAATGATGTTCACTGTAGCATGCATATGACAGTGAAAACTAGAAAACGCTACATAGCATTCAAAGGAGAATGATTAAATAATCCCCTAAATAAAAAAGTTCATAGACCCACACAGGAGGACAGTGACACCTGAGTGCACTCAACAGCTTTCCTCAAAAAAAGACGGCTTTGTTTTTAAAATTCAAGTCAAATTGTGTTTTTCACAGGGGCTTTGCCAAAACAGGAGGGTGAGCTCCAGACCGGAGCAGCCTCCAGCCCTGAGGCTCCTGAAGTACAGCATGGCTGGTCCGAAGGAGGCTCCTGTCGGGTAGGAGACCCATGTCCACAGAAGGGCATGGCTCAGGGAGGAGTTCTCCCTTGTTTACAATTCCACATCAAAATGGCAACGTTTTCTTTACATGGGTCATACATTATATTTTCGAGGTGGAGAAGGCAGCTGCTTTTGTAAGACAGGGTCTCATGTATAGTCCAGACTGGTCTGGAATTCACTCTGCAGCCCAGGCTAGCTTCAAATGTGCAGCAATTCTCTGGCCTCAGCTACCCAAGTGCTAGCATTACAGGTGTAAGCCGCCACGCCCAGATTAAACAAACTATATTCTTGAAGAAAGTATGCTTTAAAGGTTTCCTTTTATTTTTTTACATAGCTACTAGAAAATGTAAAATTGAATTTGTGATGTTTTGTAATTCAATTCCACTTTATTCAAAATCATTTTTTTTGAAGTTGCCTTTACCGCAATGTCTAGAACATACTAACTAGTCAAAACACATCAGGTAAAAGTTTCAATTTTTTAAAATTAGTTTATGTATAAATATAAAATGTATAATAGTTTCACAACCAAAGCTAAGTACATCCCTTGATGCTCTCAACAGTGAATTTATCTCTAATATGTGAACAGTGAATAAAGGCAGATACCAGTGCTGGCAAGACGAGCTTTCCTGGGACACCCGAGGCAGGGGAGTATCTCCGCGCCTTCCTTACAGCGAACTTCTCCGTGGGGAGAGATTTCCCTGCGATTCTCTGCTTCAAGCCATCGACCTGCCTGTGAAGATCCCCGTGGAAAGGCCAGTGAGCACATATTAGTCACAACTGAGGCTTTCGGACCACATCACAGCCAGGAGCAGCTGGGAAACCGTTCCAAATGCACAGTTTTGGGGGATACACAGACCCGAGTAGGATGTTCTAGGGTAGGGATGGCACTCTGGATGGTGACACACATTCAGAACTCAGGTAATGTGGGTGCACAATTCCATGAGAGCAACTAACTCACTAATTCCTCCAGCTTAGCTAGTGTCTTACATCTGTCAAACACAGTCCAGGCTAATCTGGGAATAAAATTGTCAATTTCCATAAATAAGCAGAAAAGAGCTCAAAGTATTTATCCAGCAAGAGGCAAGGGTATAAAGGAGTACATTTCCTGTTACTGTCTGCAGCTGCTGCACAGATCTAGAACATAACATGTCTCAAAAGACAGCCATCCATACGCATCATTTGAGAAAGCTAACCAAGCGGGTTATGTAAATAATCGTTTTAGGATTTAGTATTTTCAAAGTTCTAAGGAATTTTGGGCTGGGAGATGGCTCAGCAAGTAAGCATGCTGACTTGAAAGCATGAAGAACCGAGTTCAAATACTCGGAACCCAGGCTGGTGCATGCACATGCCTGTGACCCAGTGAAGTGGGAAGGCCAACAGGTTCAGTGACACCCTGTCTAGAGGGAAGAAGGCAGAGAGTGTAGAGTGAGACACCTGATGTCACCCTCTGTCCTCTGCACATGTACAGGTATGTGCCTACACATGATGTGTACATACAACACACACACACAATCTAAACATACGGATGAGGAGAGACTACATTTTTGTGGGGTCACTTCTTATGTATAATTCTGTGAATGCATAAGCTAGGGAAAGGATTCAAGAAAATATCCAATTACATCACTGAAAGACTCCAATGGCAGTATGACAGGGCAGGTGCAAAGCCCTGGAAACTAAACCCTAATTCTAGAAAACAAGTGTAATGCTATGTTTTCATGATTCCCAGACAAGCAAATGTATCTGAAATCATGCTAAAGAATCCATGCTGGCTCTCAGCCAAATGCATTATTCTAAGTGCGTCCATACCAGTGAGTATACAAATTACAAACTAAGGAAGTAAATAAAGCATGATGGGAAAAGCTCAGCTATGTCTTAACACCCCCAGTGTCTTTATGGCAGAAACAGTGTCACGCTCACCTGAACAGAGACACTACATTCTCCTTAGTTGCTGCCACTTCTTCCTCTGGAAGCATGCTCAAAATGGCAGCTTTCAAGAACACATATGTTGCCTTGAGGGGAAAAAAGACAAGGGGCTCGTGAGAGAACACTCATAGGTACACAACATTCTAACCTCGCAAACCAGAAGTAACTTAGAAACCGTGCAGGTGTTACCAAGGCTAACTGATTCACCAGCGTCCCAACACTAAGGGGATATGGGCCCCACTCCTAACCAAGAAGCTATTTGCAATTGATATCTCTAGGAAAAAGAAAATCAGTTTTCTGCAATGGAGTGTCACTGGGTATACCAGCCACACTTGGGCAGGACACAACGCTTACCTAGGAGAAGCTGGCCAACCCAAAACAAAGCCCAGGGCTTTGGTCTGCTTGGTTTGTTTGTTTGTGGGGGTTGTTTGTTCTAAGATTTTCAATATATTGATCCTTTGAGTGTTTTGATTTTCATTTTTTTAGATTTATGAATTTGTTTGTTTAAAAAGAGAATGGGAGAGAACATAAAGTTGAGAGTGAGTAGGGAAGGGTTGAGGGAGGGGAATATGATAAAAGTACATTGTATGAAAAGAACATTTTAAATTAGACAGACAGACAGACAGAAAGGAAGAAAGAAGCAAAAGGCACAGGCTTTAGTTCTCTGTGCCAAATGAAGTGATGCAATCCCAGCACTTGTGAAGCTGATGCAGAGGGATTGCCATAAATTCAGTCTGCAATTCATAGTGAGCTCCAGACTAGCCTTGGTTACAAGGTGAAACCCTGTCTTAAAAGAACAAAAACAATAGGAAAAGGAAGAAATCAGGTGCTCCAATACATTTGCACAATTGCACGATTTTCAGAACTGCTTAAAAATATCAGCAACTATTAAAATCTATTTCAGAAGACGGCCACACTTTTGAGTTAATGTGATCCTTCTATAACAGGGCCCATGCAGTGGGAAAGTAGACAGAAGGAACAATAAGCCATGATCCCTTCCTCCCAACTTCTCAAAAGTGGCTCAGAATTAACTCTGATTATCACCAAAAGCTTGATTGCTGGGGTACTAAAAGTTTACAAAAGTCGCCAAGATGTCAGTACTGACGCTCAAGGGCTGTGACAAACATGTGGTCCGTCCTGGCAGCAAAATGCCTTTGTTGGAAAGCACTTCGGGAGGACGCTTAAAACTTGGACTGCTGAGGAAAGCGTCTGCAATTACATGCTAGCAACATCCTGGAGTGTGATCGGTATACCACCCTCCTCTCCTCCTCCTCCTCCTCCTCTTCCAGCCTCTAAACTGAGAAAGTATCCATGCCACATTCTTGAAAAAAAAATCAATCTTACATCACAAACCACCGTGGCCATGTAGCAGAGGACGTGAGAAAAGCAGGGTGCTCACCTTGGACCATTTACTCTCTTTGCAAAGTAGGTCTGAATAGTAATACGCCTGCATCCAATTTTGTTGGTATATATAAATCCACATTAATTCCCAGTAACAGAGATGGTGAAACTGTTTCCACTCTTCTTGAACTGAAATGCATTTTCGAAATGTTTCTTGAGCCTATAAGTCAATTGCATAAAGCTGATCATCCAGATATTAGACAAGGAGATAATAACCTAATGGAAAAATACATAAAACACTTTGTACAAAAGGAACAAAGTCATTACTCATTAAGCCACTCAATATGCAGTTACATCCTCTTCCTTAACATGACAATACAGTTAGACTCTGTTGCTTTATTTGACTTTGTGAGGGGGCCTTGTACTTTATAACACAGGAATAGCAAACTCAATTTCCAAGTATGATAGAAATGTTAAAATTCTTTCATAAAACAGACTATAACAGCATAAGAATCTTTATTGGACAAAACACACATTAAATAAAATCCCATAATCAGCAAAAGGCTAACTAAGCCCTTATCAGAAAAATTGGTAAAGATGTAGCTAGGCAAATAAGAAGAAAAGAGAAACTAATAGACATGTAGCAAATTAATAAACTGGTTAACTAAATTTGAAAGTTTACACTAGAAATATAGCTTAGTGGTAAAGCACTTGCCCAACATACACAAGGCCTTAGATTTGACCAGCACAACAAATAATAATAGTAATAATAATAAAGTTAAGTAAAAAATTCAATTTTTTTTTTACACTCATCACATGGGCAAAAAATATCTCAAGTTGACAAAGAACATTAGAAATAAAGATTCTTATATTTTTAAAGATTCATTTTTTTATGTGTACATGTGAGTGAGCGCCTGCACCATCTATGTGTGCCACATGCATGCCTGGTGCCTAAGGAGGCCAGAAGATTCCTTGGAAGTAGAGTTATAGGCGGGTGTGAGCCACATGATGTGGGTGCTGGGAACCTGGGTCCTCTGCAAGAACAGAGTGCTCGTAACCACTGCGGCATCTCTCCAGTCAGTTCGTCATTTCTTTACAGACATTTACATTGAAAGATTCTCCAGAAAGGCAATTTGCCTGGATATATCAAGGATGCAAGCATCATCTGACCCGGAATTCTACATCAGTATATTTGTGCTCAGAAATGTTTAGTGGCCAGTCACCAACAGCAGATTACTTTAATTAATTAGTATAAAACAGCCATCTCATAAAAAGGAAACCCAGTCATCAAAATGAACAGAGGGAGACTTAAATGTATGATTGGAAGGTAGATCTAGGGTTTAATATAAATAGAAAAAAGTTTGATCTTATTTGTGTGGAAGGATATCATAGACAGACAGACAGACACACACAGACATACACACACACACACACACACACACACACACACACACACCTCTTTGGCTTTAAGACAATTAATCAACTAGTTCCTTTGATGAGGAGCCAGCATAGTTGCATCATAGGTAAAAGACAGCTTCCAAAATCAATTCAGAAATAGATAATGGTCAAAGTTTCCTGAAGCCTCTTAGATGTTCATAATAAAATGTATGATTTTACATACTCTTTTAAAAAATATTTTATACAGTCCACCAAGAACTATTTCACATATGTATAAACATGTTTGAGGTAAGTTACTAAGTATGAAAACACACGTGCACAAAGTAAAAGCTTAGCTTTTCAGAACCTCATTCCTATTTATTTTTGCTAGTCCATGTAACCAAATTTACCTATGTTGAGTGACCGTGTGACGCAACCCTCCCACACAGATACCGCCCTTAAATAACCCTTGCTGACACAGCTACCTTTTCAGCATGGCCTTTCAGCAGCTCGATTCGGGCATGATAGAACAGTATGAGGGAGCCCTGTGGAGAAAGGAAAGAACACACTTCAACAGACAATGGTGGCTATGAGTCACAGCTGAGACAGAGGATGGAACGGTAAGCATACATTTGGGAACTGTTGAAGGAACGGTGCAAGGAGACTCTCTGCTTCCACAACATTCACTTCTCCTGTACCTAGAAATTGAACAGACACTGCTCAGTGCTCAGGAAACATAGTGCGCATTTACAACAAACTCCCCGACTCTCCCCGACTCACAGCACACACTCATGGGCAAGATAAACCTGTGTTTTCATCTGAGAAGGGTGTGACTTAAAGAGCTCCAGGGCAAACAAGTCTTAAGAATGGAGGTGGCTATCTCAGACTCCTGGTGACATTTCTACTTTTCAAGGCAACGTTAACTTACATTACCTCTAAATTGAATTTTCTACAAAATTAAAAAAAAAATGGAAATACTACCATGAATGTGATAAAAAATATAGCCACCAAATACATAAATCTTATTTAAGAATAGAGTTTAAAATGTTTTATGAGGCATTAGAGAGATGGCTCAGTAATAAGAGCATTAGCTGTTCTTAAAGAGAAGCCAAGTTCAATTCTTAGCACCCACATGGCAGCTCACAACCATCTGTAACCCCAGTACGAGGAAGTCTAATGCCTCTTCTGGCCTCTGTGGGCACAAGCCATGAATGTGGTACACAGACACATATGCAGACAAAATGCTCATAGGCTCAAAATAAAGAACATCCATGCATATAAATAACTTTTAAACCACTCAGTATAAACCATCGGTCAACTGTCTCTGCCAAAGATATCCCTGATAAATCTCACCATCTTCCATCTTAACTCAAAAAAAAAAATCAAAAGTAAGCAGACAGAGACTATGAGCTCTTACCAAGAATCAGGGAAATGTAGGTATGGAAAGCCAGGATTGTAAGGCAACAGAGCGGGGACCGCATGCTGCTCCCGGATGCACCTTCCCGTAGCTGCAGAAGGCCCAGGTCCTACAGAGAGTAAATGCATCACAGAGAAGAAAAATCTGACTGAAAAAATATACTTGGAAAATTTCACATTATTCATGTCCTGCCCTCCATGAACTTGGGGTTTTATTTGTTACCAGCTTAGAATAATGACAGTATTTAAATAGAAACAAATTTCATATTTTAAACTGGCATGAGACAATCTGATAGATCCTTTCAAAACTGCCCCAGTCAGCTTTAGTTGCCCAGTTAATACAGCCTAGAGTCATCTGAGAGGAAAGCTCACACCAAGGAATTGCCTAGTTCAAATTGGTCTGTTGAATGTCTTTGGAGAATCATGCTTGATTCAAGAAGACAGCCCACTGTGAGCAGCACCAATCCCTACGCAGGTGGTGCTGGGCTGTTCAAGAAAGCTAGCTAAGCCTGAGCTTACAAGCAAGCCAGACAGCAAATCAGCAGACTTCCCTCACAGCTCCTTCCTCCAGCTTCCCGCCTTTAATTCCTGCCCTTATGTCCCTCAACAATGGACTGCAATCTGGAAGTACAAGAAAAAAAAAAAAATCAACCCTTTGCTCCTCTACATTGTTTTTGATCAGAGTGTTTTATCATAGCAACAGATATCAAACTAATCCATATTGATCATATGATTCTGCAGAGAGGAATAAACTGCTCATTCCCAAGAAATGCTGTATTTCTTTGAGTTCCAATTTACACCCTGAGCTGCTAGGGGCTTGTCTCAACGGTAAAGCGCTTACCCAAGCATGAGTAAAGCCAGGCCTGGGTTTCACCCTCAGCACCACAGGAAACCATACTGGGATTCAAGCTCAGTGTACTGTGATGGGCAAGAACACAGGACTCTGCGGAGACCTGGCCACTCCACAGGGAAAGTGCAACAGGAACTCTCAATTCTATGGGAACAGCTAGTGAGCAGCTAGATGAATACATGATTCTGAATGTTAGAAACACTTGAGCCTCACTGGGCAAGTCTGAGGGAGCACTCTGTGGAAGAGAGTATTTATCTCAAACCTAGCAAAAGAGGCACTCTTGAGAGCACATCATTTGAAAAGAAGCTGGGTGGAGAAGACCACTATAACAGAGAACAACAGAAAGTTCTTCAAAATCAAGACAAAATGTCATCTGTACCCTGTTTCCAGAAAATCCAATAAATTCTAGTAATCGGATGATTCTTGCTGGTAAAAGAGACAGCATCTGTAAGGAAAAAATAGAACTGTAAGAACTTGCATGCTAGACTCTGACTAGACAACCCACGTGAGTGAGCTGATGTGTGAGGCTGACTAGGCTGCCCAGTGGTTAGCCCTAACCTGTTCAAAAGCCCTGGTAGCCAAATCAAGTCTAACCTGACTAGGACTCAGTAAGGAGACAATAAATAAAGCCTGGTTTCTCCATGGTCCTCTAAACGGTGACTTGGGTCCTCTGTGAAATGAAGTGGCATGAAAGGCATCTCGGGCAAGGCTTCTTTCTTCCTTTCCATTTTGCTTTGGTTTGTTGAGATAGGGTCTCATCTGTAGCTTAAGCTGTCCTTGAACATACAATGTCTTCCTGCTGCTCAAGTGCTGGATTACAGACATGAGCCTCGATGCCTGGTTTAGGCAAAGTTTCCTTCAGCTTCCTTTCTCAAAGGTACAACCCTAAGGTAATGTGAGTGATACTCCTTCACTAACAGAAGTGGGCAGCCACAGCAGCCCAGCGCCTTCTGGGAAAACCCTGAAGGACAGTGAAAAAGAGTCTCCCAGAAGTGGCCATATACCAATTCATGGAAGTGGGCTGGGGCTAGACAGCAGAGGCTTAAGTAGAAGAGGTTTAGGAAATATCTCTCTGAATGGGAGATATTACATCCCAGGTGAATGATGAGGTTTAACAGCCAAGCAGACAGAGCAGACAGTCCATAGGGAGAAGTCAGTCCATCCTCAACCCCAGCACTGACTTGCACATGGGCTCATTAACATAGCTTGGGGACTATATGCTCAAAATATGATTCTTTTCACTATTCATTTTCCAACAAGTTAAACCCTTTTAAAAATCCCAAATTTCTAAATAACATTGTACTGACAGTCTTACTGACTCTGCATCTCCCCAGAGATCATCAATTGTCTCTCAGAGTATATCACTCCCTCCCATTTTCAACTCCAGAGCCATCATTAACAGGACAACAAATATTTCTGATGCACAAACAGAACTAGATTCTAGTTCCTCATTACTAAAAGCCTTACTAGTCCAATCAGGTGCTGCATTCATCCTTGTCCTGTGTGACCTAAGCTGCTCTGAGCATAGACGAAACTTTGTAGCGTTCACCACACAGGAAAACCAGTCCAGCCCAGCAACTCAGCAGTCAAACACAGGTAGAGGTTTGAGATAAAGCTCAAACACACAAGAGAGATCCTGAAGACTTGGTTTCATCTACAAAAGGTTCCGGTTTCTATATAACTGTTTCCTTACCAAATTAAAGGCCCCTGTTCCAAGCTTGACTCCTCCTTCAAACTCATAGAAGAAGTGCTGCTCATGTTTGTTCTTCTGAATCACGTGCAGGATAGAAAGGCACTCTCTGGAGTGAGAAAAAAAGGAGTAGAGAATTAGTTTCCAGTAACTCTGACAAAGGAACGTCAAACCAATGTTACCCTTGTCTACTGTAAATGTCATTACCTAAAATATTATACAAATGCAGAAGACGATTGAGCCAGTCTGCTCCCCGGGCTACAGAGTAACGCCCACTAAGAAGAAAGGAAGCACCTATTTTACAGTGTTGAGGACAGGGGGTCAACCGTCAGCAAGCTCAGTTTAGGAGCCACAGAACCTCAAGGTTCCATCTAACACTTCAGAAGTGTTCAGGTCTCAGATGCTGTGCACACTTCACAGCCCTGCCTTCTACCCTCAAACATGGATGCTATTTCAATTCCATGCAGATACATCAGAGCTTGACGAGACTATTCCCATCACAATGGTGTTATTTGCTTTATCATTTTCCTTTGCAAAAGCAAAGGAGGAGGGGTGGTGGTGGTGGTGGTGATGGTGGTGGTGGGGGTGGTGATGGTGGTGGTGGTGGTGGTGGTGGTGATTGTGGTGGTGGTGGTGGTGGTGGTGACTGAACCCAAGGCTCTAACACATTTGGAAAGTACTCTACTACCAAGCTACATCCCTAGACCTCAGATCATCTCCAAAAGACAAAAAATCAAAGACATGTAAATTAAAGCGGTAACTGCTTACTGAATTGGGAAATAGTTACCGAGAAAGTAACAAAAAAGATGTGTCTCAGTGTCAGGACACAGGATACCATTCACAGGGCCCAAGGTTCCATCCCCAGTGCCACAAGAATAACCCAACAAAATAATAAGGTATACCACATATCTTCTATCCCCAGTAAAATGCACAGTCTCTCTTATGAAGCACTCTACCAAATCTATCGAGCTCAGGGCTGACCTGATTTATAGGAAGTATAACTGACCAGAGGAACTAATTTGCTTCAGACTCCTTCCAACTTACAACTATCCCGTGCTGTCATCTGACCTGAGCAGAGTGACACACGCTTGTAATCCTAACACTCAGGAGGCTAAAAATGGTGATTTCCAGACATTCAAAGTAAGCCTGGGCTATGAAGTAAGTTCATGGCTACAGTGGGCTACAGAGTGAGACCTGTCTCAAAACAGATATCAAAGGGACATGACAACTAAATGTGAATCCCAGGTTAGACCCTAGAAAAAAGGAGCACTGTCGGGACAGGAACAGTTGGAGGCTGTCAAGGCAGCAGATAGCACTTTAATAAATGAGCTGTGATTATGTAGTCTGTATTTTTTAATTTAAATGAAAGATCGATGAAAATTCTTTATAATGACAAATGTCCCAAAGGAAGAAATTGTTTTAGAAATGAATTATATGTAGTGTTTATCTGCACATGGGTGTATTACTGTGTGCATAAATACCTGAGGAGGCCTAGGGCATGGGATCCCTGTGACCGGAAGTTACAAATTGTGACTCACTCAATACGGGTTCTGGGAACTGAACTCTGGTCCACTGAAAGAGCAATATGCACTTTTAACCGCTGACTCATTCCAGACCTCCAAATAGAATTTTTTAATGAAAGTTTAAAGGCTGATTTTAAACTATAATTGAGCTTTATTTATTTTGTAGGATGCTTATATCTGTGAGTCTGAACAAAAGATATATGAAAATTATTTATAGTAATAAACTGTTTCAAAATAGAACATTATGTATGTTTAAAAGCTTAACTTTTAAGATTTTTAACATGTGTGTGTGCTTTGTGTGTGTATATATGTATGGTGTGTGTGTGTGTGTGGTGTCTGTTCTATGTGTCACACACAAGTGGCCTCTGATTGCCTGGAGCTGAAATTGCATGGACTTGCGAGCTACCCAGTGTAAGAGCTGAGACACAGACTTTGATCCTGTGACAAATCAGTAAATGCTCTTAACCTCTGAGCTATGTCTCCAGCCCCAAGCTTTTAGTTTTTTTTTTTTTTTTTTTTTTTTGGTTTTTCGAGACAGGGTTTCTCTGTGTAGCCCAGGCTGTCCTGGAACTCACTCTGTAGACCAGGCTGGCCTTGAACTCAGAAATCCGCCTGCCTCTGCCTCCCAAGTGCTGGGATTAAAGGCGTGCGCCACCACCGCCCGGCAAGCTTTTAGTTTTAAGAACATAAAATATTTCCCTATGTTCTTTGCTAATGACTTAAATTTTTGTTTTGTTTTGGTGTTTTGAGACAAGGTTTCCCTGTGTAGTCCTGTCTGTTCTAGAACTTACTCTGTAGACTAGGCTGGCCTTGAACTCAGAGATCTGCCTGCCGCTGTCTCCTGAGAAAAAATTTTAAAATACTAAGTCTTATTGAAATGTATTTTTATATTAATGGTGGTTTTACCTTTTAACAGTTTAAAAAATATTTACTTAAAATATTTCTCTTTTTCCACTATTTTGAAAGGATTTATGTTTAAGTAGGAATTCAGTATAATGTGAATTTCTAACGAAACATCTGTGTGTAGAAGTACATGCAACCACGCACAGCCGAACACACTGAGGCTTCTCATGATGAAAGCCCTGTCACTGCACTGAAGGAGGTCTCTCTACCATAGGACTACTTAAATTAGCTTTTTAAAGTTTTGATGATTGGAAAAGCAATCAACTCTTTAATCTTCTAAAAATTACTTTGAAAGGAAATCTAAAAACACTATAACGAGTTTCCCAAATCTATTCCCTCTTATAAGATTATTTTTATGGATTCCAGGTTTACATAATGAGTACTGGTAAAGCGCCTCTTAAAATACTAATCAGGCTCTGCTTCTGTGATGGGATGCATTCCCAGTGATGCTAGGAAGCTTATATTACGTTTGCTTCCCCACATATAACAATTATAAACCCTGAAAAAGACACAAAAAGTCTATTTAAAACATTTTTGCAGGCTTGGAAACTGAAGGTGCTGGAGGAGTAGGCACCTTCTGAAAGCAGGAAATAGTTCATGAATTAACATTATATCTGTGTCTATGTGCCTGAAAGTATCCCCAACTCCATATGGGGACCACAGACCACAGTCAGTAAGCCATATAGTCTCCCTGGGTTAAAAGACACAATCCAAGAAAGAGAGAGGGGCTTAGTGGATATAAGGACATGTCCACAGATGACAGAACTACACTAATGAGAAAACTAAAATCTATGTCAAAAAAACACTGAAGTCTCGGCTAATCCAAGAGCTATGTGACTGGGGGAAGGTCCAAAGAGGCAACAGGAACAGGAAGGATAGCAGAGATCCAGGTGCCAATGTCCCTGCAACAGGAAGAGTCTGAGTCTAAGCAAATTAAAATAAAACAGAGCTTTGCTTCCAAACAGAGCTTGCCACATGTCAGAGAAAGGATGACAGAATCCAGCGTCTTTACAAATACATAGGATATGATTTTAAAATTATCCTACACGAGAACATGACATACAGTCAACAGAAAAAGCAATAAATAGAAACTGACTCCAAGATGACCCACATGTTAGATGTAATCTAAAGTAAATAAGTGGGTGTGGATCTGTATGTAACTTACTGAACACAATCAGCCTGACCACTATGTGACTAGAAGTTCACAAGAAACGAGTGAGAAGAGATGCAGGAGAAACAAACTTTGAGGAAATAATGGCAACAAAAGTCTAAATCCACACTAAACTGCTCAAACCCAAAGACACAACATGCTCTTCAAGGAGATGAAAAAAATGATATTTTAAATATATGAAACAATTACACAAACAGCTGAGGTCCTAAACAATACAAGAACTGATGCAATGAGTGCTGGTTTTAAAGGGCTGAGAAAAGAAACACCCTAACAATTCAGAAAACTATACATAGCAAGAACATCCTTGAAAGTAAGGCCAAAATAAACTGGTTTTCAAAACAAAAACAGAAGAAAAATGCTGAAAGTTAATACTATGAAATGCTAAAGGAAGTTCATCAGCATAAAGTGAACAGAAACGACGTCAAATATTTGGTAAGCAGAACAGAGTAAGACAAAAGGTGATGCTTATTATGCATTTAAATTTAATGATACACATATGGAACACACCATAAGAATAGTTTAAAAGGCTGTCTTATAAATGGACATCTTGACACAGCCTAGAGTCACCTCAGAAGGGAGTCTCAGCTGAGGGATTATTAAGAACAGATTGGCCTGAGGAAATTCTGTGGGAGATTGCCTTGATTACTAATTGCTGCAGGAAGATGCAGCCCACTGTGGGCAGCATCATTCCCTGAGCTGTGTAAGCAAGCTAAGCATGAGCCCACACATGAGCCGGCAATCATTTTCTTCACTGTTTCTGCCTCAAGTTCTTGCTTGAGTTCCTGCTCTCACTTCCCTCAGTGAAGGACTGTGGCCTGGAATGTGAGCCAAATAAGCTCTTTCTTCCCCTAAGTTGCTTTTGGTCAGAGTGTTTTATCACAGCAACAGAAAGGAAGCTAGAACAAGGGCCAACTGGTAGCAAATTATGTTTTCACAAAACTCTACATTTTACACTGTATTAACTCTAAGCTAATAGTAATAAGCCAAGAAGGACACTACAATCACTACATTAACCACAAAAACAAGAAACATAAAATTATAGTAGATTTTTAAAAAGTTTATATTATAGCAAGTCAAATATAGTGGCATGTGTTTGTAATCCCAGCACTCCAAAGTCTGAGGCAGGAGAATGAGAGATGTAAAGCCAGCCTGTGCTATATAGTAAGACCCTGACTCAAGAACACAATACATAAATAGCAATATAAATACAAATATACAAATATTCTTAGGAGAGAATGTCTTTAAAAGCCACTCTTAGTGGGTAGTAATAGTAATCCCAACACTTGGGAATCTGAGGCAGAAAAATCAAGAGTCCAGGGTAGCCTGACTATAGGATAAGAGCCTGGCTTGAAAAATATTTAATTTAATTTCAATTTCAGTCACATTTTACTTTGTAACTTACTTATATATTTGGTAACTTGTTCTAATTTTGAGTCCACCTTTGATGAAGTTGATCATATTTTCATCCTGAAAATAATACAATTAAATAATTAGAGCACTCAGGGGGAAAAGTAAAACAGTATGTATTTGTGGAATGAGAAGTGTGTGTGTGTGTGTGTGTGTTGTGTGTGTGTGTGTGACACGCGCATGCGCGCGTGCATAAAAACCTGAGCATGCTGAGTAAAGGAACACTCTACCACTAAACTTGTTCCCTAGCCCCACATACTGTATTTTGGCTGCACTTGATACATGTTTCTTGCTTTGCATTTGCAATGTGCCATTTTGTAATTTTCTTATAAGTTTGAAGTTAGTGAAAACACATTTTTTTAACGCTTCTATTACCTTGTATTTCTAAGGACATAATCCTCAAAAACTTTGGGGCCAAATATAGTCCAAAGCTACTTCAATAGACACCATCATCCACTGAGAAATATTCTTCTGAGTTCTGGGACCCAGAACACTTGGCTACACAACTCTGTTCAAAGGCCAAACTTTCGAATCCACCACACCCAGAGATAATAGTTCTTTTTAGTGATGCTTAAACAAGAAGTCTACTTAACATTGTAAATTTTTTTTAAAAAAAGATGTATTTATTTTATTTGCTATGAGCTGTCTTTCGTAGCTATCTTCAGACACATCAGAAGAGGGCATCGAATCCCATTACAGATGGTTGTGAGCCACTGTGTGGTTGCTAGGAATTGAACTCAAGGACTTCTGGAAGACCAGTCAATGCTCTTAACCCCTGACCATCTCTTCAGCCCCAACACTTTAAATTTCACTCATATAAATTTGCAGATCAAAAGTCACTGATCTAAATTCTCAAGTGGTTGTCATTAATATGCAATCTGGGGTAGAAGACCATTTTACTTCTCTGTGCTTGAGGGTTATCACTCATGACATTGAGGCAGTTTGCCTAGATGAATGGCATTATTAGGATAGCATTCTAAAGTCTCCTAATAAATTATACCAAGTAACCAACTGAAGAACATTATGTTAATGGTACTGACAAGAGACAGGCTCACATTCTTACACTCCTAAGGTGATTAGCTAATCTAAAGCTCTCAGACACTTTTGAAGTCAAGAAAACAAAACCAAAAAAAACCCTATTTTTAGCTTACTATTCTCATTAGCTACTTAAATATTTAGCATTCCTATTTTTAGACAAATCCATAAATACAAAATTCACTATACAACTCAAATGTTTATATTCTTATTTAGGAATTGTTTTAAGATATTAAGAAATTTTAATTTTACATATTTAAGACACTAAGAAATATTAAGAAATATAAATAAAAATCTTATATTTTATATTTACACAAGTTCATATACAAGCCAAAAAGAAATTTCTTAGGCTGAATTAAAATCTAATAATCATATTTCATTCCATGATTCAGTAAACACTGACCAAATACTTATTTTGTGATGGGCACCTAAATGCAAAAGCAACATGATGTGCTAAGTGACTAGGCACAATGATGGAGGCATGCGTGGGGTGTCAAGAAAACACAAAGTGGGACATGGAGAACCAGAAACCAAGAAAGGACAAGGACAGACCCAGGGAAGGAAGGCAAAGCGATCCTGAAGTCTATGCCAAGGAAACCTCAACTGGACACACCAGGAAGCATTAAAGACCATGCTGGGCCATCTGCAAGTACAGAGAGGAGAGCTAACACAGCAACTAACACAGAAAAGAAAGGAGCTGAGCGGGAGGGAAGCCACTTTGACCCCTGTGGCGAAGCAAAGGTCAGTAGCACCTGAGGACAACCCTGGAAACCCCCTCCCAATCTGTGATATTCTGATACAGAACACTGACAGAGTCCACGAAAGCCATGAAATGCAGAAGCAGAAAATAACAAGGCAGAGGTTCCTTTCTGAGTGAGAATCAATCACAGAATGCAGGATGAATGAAAAGTAAAAAGAAACCAGGGACAGTCGCTCAGCCGCTGGACAACCAATCCTTCAGCAGCTGATGAGCACCACTGAGAAGTCATGATTCATGGTAGGAGCACGTAGGAAGGGGTAGAGCTTATGAGTAACTGCTGGAGCAATGGTGGTGGGAACATGGAGAAAGGGGCAGAGCTGCAGATCCTTACCCAGCCAAAGCACGGATACAGGGAAGTAACCACAGGCAGACGTGAAGGAGTAGTAGACACCTCTAAGATGTTGGATTTCAAATCCTCAGTTACAAAACAAAGTTGAACCTAAAAAAGTTGTCAACTGCCCACTTAGAAAACACATAGGAAAAAAGTAGGGTCTCCATAACTCACGCTGTAATGTTACTGACATGGTAAGAATGCTGTCTGGACTTCAGGGAACAGGACACTACCCTGATTCAGTTTTACTGAACTGGAATCTAAGCTAACATGTCAGCTTGCAGGAAAAAAAATACCACCATTACTAACACCTCAAAAAAAAAAAAAAATGGAGAAGAAACCTTCAAAATAATTTAAACTTTGAGACTGTTTTCTGCTTATCATCTCTACTCCCGTCCTCACTGGGACATAACCATCATAGGAGTCATAATGTAACATACAAGTTTCTAAAAGCATTGGCACACGCACATGCAGGCAAAGGGCGAAATTTAGGACCTCAAAATGACTCCTTGACTTTGAAAAACTGTTCTGGCCAGACACAGTGGCCAGCACTTGAGAGGCAGGGACAGGGGATCTTCACAAGTTTTTTTTTTTTTTTTTTGGTTTTTGAGATAGGGTTTCTCTGTGTAGCCCGGGCTGTCCTGGAACTCACTCTGTAGACCTGTAGACCAGGCTGGCCTCGAACTCAGAAATCCGCCTGCCTCTGCCTCTGCCTCCAAGTGCTGGGATTAAAGGCGTGCGCCACCTTCGCAAATTCTAACCAGCCAGGGCTACATATGAGGCCCTGTCTGGAAACAAAGACAAGAAAGGGGAATGAGGATTAAAAGGGTGAGTGGGTAAAATGTGAAGGGTCCTTGGAAAAAGTAGATACGCATGTGCACTTGAGCATTGCAGAAGCAGTTGATATGGTGAGGGATTGGCAGAGGCCTAAAGAGGCCTCCTCAGCCCGGGGAACTCTTGCCTGCAGCACATATGTGCAAACAGGAGTCCTCTTTGCTCTTATACTAAGAAGAATCCTAAAAGCCATTTGAAGCAGACAGTAAGTACATCTGAGTGGGAATACAGCTCTCCAGAGCCTTCTTTCAGGCAATCCTTAGGGGCAGGGGATGGGACACAGATATCTTTTATTACCACTCTAAGCCTTAGTGCTAACACAGGATAAGCAACATTTAACCTTCTCTGTACAGTGTTGGCAGGCTTCCCACCCAACTCCAGTATTCAGCCAGACGTTTATTACCTGCACAAATGTGAGTGCTGCTTTCTGTAGGAGACACTCGGCGTAACAAATTTCAGCATGCATTTCCTCTATAAAAAACAAATACAATCATATAAAGACACAGGATTGCTCTAAGACATTCTGATAAGGCTGGAAGATAAAAGCCCAAGAGAGACACAAAGGCCTAGATTGTTTCCAAGCTAACAGGGAAACAGGATGATTGTTCCTGGATAATCCTGGATCGTGTGAACTGTGGAGGACAGTCATCTTCAGCTCCATCCAACATTAACTGCAGAGTGAGGCTCAAGCAGAGGAGAAAACCAACTGTTTGTTTGAACAGGGTCTCACTTTGGAGCCCAAGCAGTTCTCGAACTCAGTAGTCCAGACTGTCCTTCAACTCATAGCAATCCTCCTGCCTCAGCCTCTTGGTACTATAGGCAATAATCATCATGCCTGACTGAGGAAACAAAATTTAAAGCCTTTTGAGAGAAGAAAACTTACCTTAAAAAAAAAAAAAAAGAAACACAAACATCTAGCAGTTATACAGACTGAAAAAGTTAATGAAGCTTCTGAATCCTAGCTTTTAAAAGATGAAGATGCATGGTCATCACGACAGTGATCAGAGAGAAAGCAGCCACTTCCTAGAGATGTGGAAAAACTATTGACCTGTGTGCACAAGTCAGGGCTCCTTAGAAACAACAGAAAATCCAGTCTACAGTGAGCTCACACCTGAACACAAGCACAGGGTGCTCACAAAAAGGAGTTACCAGAGCCATGCCAGCCCAGCAGTGTCTGCACCACCCAACATGTCCTGGGGTCCTGGACAGCCCGCTATATTTGCAGAGATCAGGGGAGAGAGAACTTTATGTTTCTACATAAACAAAATCATCAGATTCCTTTCTCCACGGGATGCAAATTGGTGTGTTATTTAAGCCAATGAGCTTAGAGGAAAGGTTCTGCTGCAGGCTAGTATAGGCTGCCGTGCAGGCTTGCCCTTCCTCTCTGCTGCTCTCCTCATTTAGATGGCCCAGTAATAATAGATTAAATGAGTATTGCCTGTAGCGTTTACCAGATACAGTCAGCTTTGATGGACGCTGCAACTTTCACCAGTATTGTCGTTGGCCTGCATCTGTGCTTCCTGGTAAAGGCTCAGAAGGTGCCACAGGGCCTTTCCACTTCAAGTGGTAAGGCAACACGGGGCAGTCTGAGTCACTGGGAACACTGTTGACCAAACTAGATAAGATGTATGTGTTCCTTCATTTTCACACACGTGACCTACAGGCTCTCTCACACTGACTCAACTTAAATGTTCAATTCGTGAGAAGGACTATGCGGTTAAGTTCCTCAGAAACAGACGGGGAGATGGGGTGGGTGGAGGACACCACCAGGACATGGTGCTGTCCATGTGCATCCTGGCACTGCCATCAGTCACGATCCAGTCTCCAGGACACCTTCCCTCAGAATGTGCCTCTGGGTACATTCATGGTAATTCAAACTAGCAGATTATTTTCACCACCTGACTAGCCTCTTCCTAGGTAACTGCTACAAAGTGACAACCATCTGGGGTTATCAATGCCAAAGGTCATCTTGAGAACAGATGACTGGCCTGGGGCAGGCAAAGGGGAAAGGTCAGTGCTGGTAGAGGACCAGAAGATAGAAAGGCAAGGAAGTGCAGGCACCCTCCGAAAAGGGCAGTCGGGCTCCTCTGGCTAGAGCATGAGGTACCTGAGGGGAGGAGAGGGCAGCAGGCTGACACGGGGGCAGTGCTGGATGCTACAGCTGGCCTGACCCGGTAGGCTAAACAGCAGGTCCTTATCAAGGCCTGAGCAGAAGAGCAACTAGACCAACAACAGAGAGACTAGAGGGGAATACAAAGGACCCATCACAGAGCAGGGAGAATTGGATTCTGTAATCCACATGTAAGTATCCTCCCTATCAACTCTCTTTCCACACCGTAAGCTTTGCACTTCACTCAGAATGCGCTTCAGCATCGCACTCTGAAGTCAGCTGACATGAAGCTACTCAGCACCAGCCTCCAGTCACAGGATGAGAGGAGCAAGCGTGTTCCACACTAGGTCCATGAAAAACTCCACATAGATACGTATTCCTGAAGACAGCTAAAAACTGGACCATGCAAACAAAGATTACCAACAGGAAACAAATCATACTAGAGCTACAATGTTCTGCCACGCCCTGTTGCTCTGCTTTGGTTTTTACCAACCTATTGTAAGTTAGTTATCTAGAGAAAGGAAACTCAACCGAGAAACTAACCTCCATCGGACTGCCTAAGGGCCAGTCTGCAGAGCATTTTCTTGATATATGATTGGCCCAGCAGGTGGTCCTGGGTGGAAATTAGTCTGAGCAAGCCAGTACATAGTGTTCCTCCGTGGTATGGTCTCTGTTTCAGTTCCTGACTCGGCTTCCCCTGGTAATGGACTGTAATGCCGCGTGCAGGCCGCCCCGCACACACAACACACACACACCCTCAAGTTGCTTTTGGTCATGATGTTTATCACACCAATAGAAAGCAAACTAAAACACTCTTCAAATTCTAAGTCTGTTTAGGTTGCCCTCACAGCCAAAAGCACTGGAAATAACATACAACTTAGTTTATTTACCTTTATTCTTTCACTATGCCTGACTTACACTGAGTATTTTTTTTCACCAACCATACACCTTAACTAAATTCCTTGGTTCATGAAAAAAAAATGTGGTGCACTCAAAAGCTAGCTGAGCACAGCCTTTCTGTACTAGTCTAAAAATATTTATAGTTCAAAATAAGCTACAGACATGGGCAGTTAAGTTTTCAATAATTAGTAGAAAGTCCAGATTTCCTAACTTGCTCTGTTTAAAGTCAACAAGAAAAAACAACGTAGCATTGTCAACTTTCCAGACATGATTGTCAATGTTTCCATCAGCCATGTAAGGTGTTTCCTAGACCCCACGGGAAAGCGTGGTTTATGGAAAGCAGACCAGTTTCCATGCTGTCCTGACAGCTGGATCACCTTGGCCTTTCTCTCTGTGAACATCAGTTATACACATGGGTGGTGGGGTGGGGGCTAATGCTAAGGAATGCACCAAGAGGGTGCCTCGCACACAGAGAACACTTCCAAAAAAATAGGACATTATTATGTTTTAAAATTATTTATACTCACACCAAAAATAGCATGTTCTTCCTCTTAAAACTAAGGTTTAGCCGGGCAGTGGTGGCACACGCCTTTAATCCCAGCACTTGGGAGGCAGAGGCAGGTGGATTTCTGAGTTCGAGGCCAGCCTGGTCTACAGAGTGAGTTCCAGGACAGCCCGGGCTACACAGAGAAACCCTGTCTCAAAAAAAACAAAAAACAAAAAAAAAAAACCTAAGGTTTAAAACTCTGCAATGTCACCTTCATGCCACAAAGAAAACGGGAAGCAGGTGTCAATGGACCAGGGGAGAAGCCATATGGGGTTCCAGGAAGGAAAATGCAATGCAAGAGTCATACTGGGGCCAATTCAATCTCATGGATGTCTCTGGAACACTTTAGGCCTACTAGTACCAGCTCTTGTTCTTAGGAATGCTTGGAGATCAGTTTCTGATGAAAAAGAAGACGGGTTTCAACTGCCAACAGTAACCAACAAAATACCATCTGTTTCTGCCATGGCTGAATCAACACGATACTCTTTTTCAGTAAGTCTCAAAGACATGGGACAAGTATGACACAGTCCTCTCCTGTGACCAACATTCAAAGCTCACATCGCTCAAATGTGCCTAACTTCTCCAATGTCCCAAAGCCGACAACATGCCTACAAGACAAACGGAGCACCATAGTAAATCTCTTGCTGGATGTGTGCAGTGTACATGTGACATTAGGACTGCCCTGCCTGACAGCCATCTCCAGAGCTGTGCTCACTTTTCCCAGTCGCAGCTACCAGGGTTTGCACTAACCATCTCTTCCAAAGAAGAGGCTTGAAAGTGACAACATGAACACAAATTCTCCTGAGATGGCACAGCCTCTACAGAGTTCCTGGATGTCCCTTGGTGGTGGAGCACCCCTCTGTTTAGGGCTGATTTGGGCCACTCTCCCCTCATCTTAGAGGGAATATGGAGCAACTGACAATGACGTTTCTCCCAGCTATCTGACTGAGTGCTTTCCTGGACTCCTGACTATTCGTCAAGTCCACGAGCCAGACATCTTTCTTCAGCTATGCAGACGAGCGCTGTCACTTTTAAAGGTGCAAGCATTATCCAGACACACCTTTAATCTCAGCAATTGGGAGACGGAGGCAGGTGGATCTCTGTGAGCTCAAGTCAGCCTGATCTCAACAGTGAATTCAGACCAGGGAGGGGTCCATAAGAAGACCCTGTCTGAAAACCAAAACAGTGCTCTCACCTTGGAAAAACATTAATAGTTTGTAGAAAATGAAACCCTCCAATGATAGTTGAATATAGTTTCCTTGAGGAAAAATGTATAAAATACAATTATAAACCCTTAGTTTCAGTAATTCTACTTTTAGGAAACTGTCTCATGAAGTACTTGAAAGAATACACAAAAAATAAATGTATAAGGATTTTAGAATTTGCTAACAGTGAAAAAAAATTAAAACCATACATCTGTCCTTCAATGAGGAAAAAACAAGCACAGTGTGGTTCCAGGTGTCATCCCATTCATAACTGCACAGCTCCAAACAGGTAAAACGCATTTACACACACTGGTGTGTGGCAAAATCACATTGTAACACATGAGCGTGGTTCAATGCTTGCAAAAAAAAAAAAAAAAAAAAAAAACAAAGGGCAAGTGAAAAATAAACTGCATGTGCCCCTTATATACAAAAGTCAACCAGTGACCAAGGTGGGCTGGGAAGAGAAAAGCCACTTCCTTCATTCTCTATACTTCAGAGATGGTGTGGAGGCCCTTAGCCTCTAAAAGAGAGGGAGAGCAAGCCTCTGGACTCTTACCTTCACTCAGTTGTTCCAGTGACCCTCGAGAAAGGAGACTTGAGAAGGACTCGACAACTGTGCATTTCTTCCTATATCTGCATTGAGGACAAGGGAAAAGCATCAGAGAAGGTCGCTGTCACTGGTGATCATTTCAGTCTCAGCAAGAAGTCACCAAAAGGGAGCTCCTGGCCCCTCTGGAAGGCCAGACCTCCCTCCTCCCCACCCACAAGGCCTCTCCTGAACCGCCAACCATGAGCACTCGACCTAAGCATGGTGTAGAGGAGCCCACACACCCACTGCATACAACGCTCCCCTCACCTCAGATAAAAGCAGAATGCCTGTGGTAAGTGTCTACATGGTGAAAAGTGGACTTAAAATACAGTTAGGTCTTCATTTGAGATTTACAACAAAATTAAGTGAAGATTCATCTCAGCCACATTAAAATTCACCAGTATAAATAATAGCCTTCACTATGGCCTTCTAAATGCAGTCTAAAGCCTAAAACTGATACTCTCATTTTGACAAACCAAGATTATCCAAACGCATGCTTAGGCAAATAAAAATTCCCTTCTGAATGTGGAACTTCTCCCACAGAGAACAAGCACACTTCCTGCTTGACCTAATATGGTACTCAGTTCTTAACCAACCTACTGCAAAACAACTAGAAAGATGCTCTCTGCTAACCCTTCTGAAGCCTCCCTCAGACTTTCACCATAGCTCGGGCCCCAGGATTCCAGCAGAGGGCACAGATGCCTAAACGGAAGCCGTATTATAACTCCAGATAGGACTTCTTGAATTCCACTGCATAGAACTGAGCTGGCCAAGAAACTCTGAAGCTCAGGTCCCTACCACAGTGCTGGCCAACCTCAAACAAGCTCCTTACTTTAGCAAGCTGCATTCACTTGGCACTATGGCAGGAAGGCAGGAAATTGTCTTAGCTCACATATAAACTACTCAGTCATACTTTTGGCAGGTTTGCAAAGCGTCCTTCATGGCAGAAATGCCATTCTGGATGTCCTGTTGCTCAAAGGTCATGACAGCCTGCAACACCACAATGGTACTGTAGCCCAGGGCGTGGTACATGCTCTCCTTGGCCCTGGAAAGAACACAGCCAGTGAGTACATCTCAGCACGGTGAAAAAGAAAGACACAAAAGCCCAGGTCTTTTTCTGATACCAACAATACCTAATCCTCACTGTGGGTATCTCGACTTCTCCGTAGTTACTAAAATGATACAAGATCCAAAAGGCCTGCTTTAAAACCTTAAGTACCAATTTAAACCCACACAGTAGAATAGCGTGCTGTGGACAACATGCCTTTCCCTCATTCAGCACAAGGGGGCAGCCTTTAGACTAGTTTCCTAGAAAAGTTGAAAAGAAAAGCTAATTTTTTTTTCCAGCTAATAGGGGGCAGTGCACCATCTTAAAATCTGAAATGAGTGAGGCTTGGTGACACACAACTGATCCTAGCATCCCAAGAAGCAGAAACAGGAGCTCAGGAACTCAAGGTCATCTTCTGAGAGTTTGAAGCCAGCCTGAGCTATCTCAGCCTTATCTCAAAAAGGAAATGGGGCGAGGGGGAGAAAATCTAAGGGGGTGGGGAGAGAGAAAGGAAAGGTAAAATTCTTATGTGAGACAGAGAAAATGTGCCTTTAAAACTGTTCTCTCCTCTCCAGTCCAAGCCCAGAGGAAGCAAGATTTTTTGCAATAAATTAGGTCATGAGCACAGGGACCTGAGTAAAGTAAACCTTAGGATCTAATATCTGAGAGTTCTGAGGAAAGCTCCTAATAGCTGAGTGTATCAGGCTCTCAAGCACTGCCTGATGGTGCTAGCTCCTCTCAAAGCCTCTTACCTGTGTATGTTTCAAATATCCATGTGTTTTAAGTACTATGGCTCAACAGCCTGAGGCAACATTGTTCCTTTCACTCCCCTCGGACAGAATCTAAAGAGCCTTTGTCCCCGGTGAAGGCATTGCCCACCACCACCCCAGTTATCAGTGGCAGTTCAAACCTCATGCTCAAGTGGCATGAAGAATTTTAACAATGAACTATGCATAAAGGTCAGAGACTATGAAATGGATCATTTATTTTTATGCTATTTTATATTTATAAACAAATGGTAGAGTTGAAAGGGGGATGTTGAAAAAAGAATAAAGGATACAGTTAGAGACACTGAGTCAGAATGAGAGAACTAAAGAGTGGCGAGCCCGCCGACTGAAGATGGCGAAGGAAGCAGAGGTCCAGAAGACGACGGTCTAAGGGACATCACTGGCCACTTGACATGAGGGATCAAGTTCCCCAACCTCAGCATCAAGTCTTGCCCTAGCAGCTGAGTCTGGAGACCACTGCAAGATCAGTTGTGCAAAGTCCATCACATGCACAGCTGAGGCCGGCGAGCAGGCGCGAGCAGGCCGGTGCACGAGGGTGCTGCTAAGCCTGAAAGCCCAGTGCTGGTAACTTCCATGACAACAGTGGGAGCCCTGGGCATATTCTCTTAGATTTGATCTTGGCACAGTGATGGGCTTCTCTAGTTATTCCCCTCCAGGCTTCAAAGGAAGCGCTGTGCAGTGACACTCCAAAACCATGGAGACGACACCTGAGCAAGTGTGGAGGCTAGAGTGTAAGCATCAGAATTTTCCACTGAATAGGAAGACACGCCTTTAAAGCTGACTGGTGGGAGGGGGTCTCACTCAAACTAGCTTATACATACGGAGCACAGACACAGTAACATACAAACACAACATCAGAGAAGCACATAAAATATCTACTGAGAAAGAGAGGTAATTACCATGGACGAAGCAACTCTAAGGCATCTTTGAATTTGTTACTTAGAAATAAGTTCAGTGCCTCTGCACACTCCTCCAGGCCGCTCTTGAGATCCACCTTGGCTGATGAACTGAGGAAAAAAAGAAAAAGACACAGGATTTTTTGTAACTTTTACTATTAGCACCTTGTCCCAAGAGGTAGGGATGGAGACCAGTTGAAATTCCCCTTTGCTGTTTCTCAATGCTGGGGCAAAGAAGCTTCCCTCAACCTCTGTAAGACCAATGCTCTGAGCCGATAAGAAGCAAGTGGGTGGGGAAAAAGACACCATGCGCACACACAGGCATGGCAAGGCTGAAGATTGGGTGCCCGATTGCCCTCATTAAGATTGAAATGCAGATAAACCTATGCAAAGGAGAGGGGGAGGGGGAGTCATAGAGACAACCAAGACTTAGTTTGTCTGGGGTTTGCTGTTTGAAACGGGGTCTCACACACAGCCCAGGCTGGCCTGCACCTCGAGGCCCAGTTCTCCTGCCCTAGCCTCCGAGTGCTATAATCACAGACATGAAACTCTGGACTTCATTTCCCGACAAATCCTCCTGGAAGGTCAAGGTAATTAGTGTCCACTCTACTGTCTTCTGTCCTCTGGTTCATCTTCCTAAGTGGTGAGGATATGGGGGGGGGGGAAAGACACAGTACTGCATTCCTTCTGGAATAATCTCCCTTATCAGACAGGGCACTTCAAAGAAGCTCATCCCTGTTCTTTCAAAAGGAACCAGAGAAAGAAAATGAATGACACCCCAAAATACTGTGCTTTACCATGCTGACCACCAAAGGAGGAGCTTCAGGACCCATGTCTCTTAGACCATCTCCCATTTCCTTTTACCTTCCTTCTTTTCATTCTTTTTAACTGTAGTCCTGGCCTAAAACTCACTAAGTAACCCAGACCAGTCTAGAACTGATGGTAATCCACCTGCCTTGGCTTCCTAAGTACTAAGATTACAGGAACACACTACCATGCCTATGTTCTGGGGCATCGTTTTTCTAACAACACCAACTCTGTGTATAACATTGCTGGGCCTCAACTTCCTTATCTGTAAAATGGGAGCACAGTAATCTATTTCCTGGGGCTGTTTTGAGGAGAATTGACCAACAATTACTGCCCATAGAAGGCACTAATTACACGAGGGATTGGCAGAGAAAAGGTCACAGCACAGAGATAATCTGATGATCATTGTGATGGAAAGGTGCTCCCTAACTGTTCTACAGTGGGATGACTCATGGGAATATCTAGGTTGGAGGGAGGAGGAATTCTGTGCTATACATGCAGCAAGCAAGACAATGAGAGAAATGACAGAAACTAGGCCAAAGTCAGAAACTATAGTGTCAGAGGGGGTGGATTCTATTCTAAGAACAAAGGCAAGTGTATTGTCTCAGAAGTCCTGTCCCCAGCAGATGTGGTAGAGCACACCTTTAGTCCCAGCACTCAAAAGGCAGAGGCAGGCAGATCTCTCTGAGTTTGAAACCAGCCTGGTCTACATAGTAAGCTCCAGGCCAGCCAGGGCCACACTGTCTTAAAAAACAAAACAAAACTTTCCCTTCCTTGACACTGTGTGCTCCAGGCTTTTCTCTATGCAGTTCTACACCAGACCCACCCCACTACACCCACCCCCACTCACCACCACCACCACCCCCGCCACTGTCACCTGAAGACAAGACCCTGTTTTAATAATCCCTCATACATAAATTAATCAAAATCTAAGCAGGAAGATACAGTAATATTCGCTCAATAGGTATCAGCTGCTACTACAAAGGCCAGAAAAGACAAAAACGCAACTATAAAAAAGGATAAGAAATGTGATTGAATAATACACTGAAAGGAATGAGGTAAAAATTATCATCTTTCAGAACTAAAAGGTGTGGTGGTACACAGCTTGTAGTCCGAGCACTAGGGAAGCGAGGCAAGTATGTATGTGAGTTTCCAGCCTATCTGGCCTCATTCTGAGTTCCAGGACAGCTGGGGCTATATAAAACAGACCTGGAGGAGGAGGAGAGGAAGAGAGGAAGAAGAAGAGGAGGAGGAGGAGGAGGAGGAGAAGCACAGCAGAGAAGCAGAAGTGGGCAACTTAGTCTAGTCTTAAGTTCCTGTAAATTAGTTCTGCTTTACAGCCATTTCTGCCCATCCTCGTTTATTTAAGTGTGAGTGCAGCAAGCTGTTCTTTAATATCTCATTAGTGTGGTGCTATTTTTACAATGCCTAATTTCCCTCTGGAAGAATGAACTGATTTTGAAACAGCTCCTTGGCAAATACTGGGAACTACCCTGGTTAGCCTACTAGTGAAGATGGGAAATACTGATAAGCGGGAAATTCAGTGCCTTGGGCCAATGCCAAATGAGTTAGGAAGAAGCAAGGAACAACAACAGGGAGGAGGGAAGTGGGCAGGAAAGGGAGGCGCATACCAAAGGCCTGCCTTCACTTCCAGAGCTCAGACTGCTTTCTCTCTAAACTAGAAAGGGTCTTTCCCAGAGGATACGGGAAACTGTGCTGGTAAATGTTTTACTCTCTAATACAAAGGGTTAAGGTTGTATATATCACCTTCTATACAAAGAAGCCAGGTACGGTGGCACACATTTGTAATCACAGAAAGTAGAAAGCTGGGGCAGGAGGACTGATGAGAGTTCAAGGCCAGCCTGGACAACATGGTGAGACCTCTTATCCAAAATGACAAAGGCTGTAGAGATAGGTCAGTCAGTAAATCATGTGCCTTGCCAACTTGAGGACCTGAGTTTAGATCCCCAGAAACCATGTAAAAACAGGATGCAGTTAAGCATGTCTGTAATCCTAGCAATGATGACGCAGAAGGTGGGAAGAGGAAAGTTCCCGAACGCTCACTCGCAGACCAACTAGCCTGGCCTGCATGGGAAGCTCCAGCCCAGTGAGAGGTCCTCCCACACACAAAAGTGGAAGGTTCCTGGGGACACACAGTTGAGGTTGTCCTGGGAGCAACACATGTACAGCCCCTCCCCCACAAGCATGCTATCAATCAATTAAACAGGAAGAGGGGAGCTACGTTAGGCTCAATCTGTCCTTCATTCTTTTTTAAAAATAGCAATATAATGCATAATAAAATAAAATTGTAATAAAATAATATAAAGAACACAGTCCAGGAAACCCAGTATAGCCACACTACTGTGCAATCTGCAGAACTTTTACACTGCAAAACTGAACCTATGTTCTTGGACAAGCAGGCATTCCTTACAGAGCAGTCTACTAGCCTCCACTCAGGATTTGCCACAATCAATGACTTAGTCATTTGGGAGCTTCATCCTACTAAACAGTGTCTGAGAATTTTACCTCCTTGGTGGCTATAATTTCCTTCGCTGGAATTTCCCCAAAGCAGCTTCATTAATAACTGACACTAGCCTGCTTGGTACCCACATGGGGTGGAAGCAGAATCCATGCTACAAGAGTAAGGACATTTATAAAAGGTTTTCCTCTATGTCTTTAGCCTGAGAGCTCAGACTCTTGCTTTCATGAAGGAGGATACATTTCCTTAAATACAATACACATCAGAGCGATAATGATACACTTTATCCTTGAGATTTGAAAATGAGCAACCTTTCCAACAGCCCACTTCCATAAAAAATGCCTGCGTGAGGACCTAACAGCATAGCATGTCTCCTCTCTAATTACGGGATACAGTAAGAGGCTGATCTGACGGGAAAAGTGTGGGCCAACAAAGAGTGTTTCCTCATTTTTCCAAAGTGCTTAACACAACTACTTCAGCAGCTAGTCTATCAAGAAATTGGAAGTGATAAGCTCAACACTTGCTGAAATCTGTAATTTTGTCACTCACGCCCTTTAAAAACACTGGTTTTTAATCAATACAGTATATGGTAATAATACAAAATCAAACAGTTTCAGAGCCAAAGTATCTTAGCTAGTTCTTCTCCAGGTATCCAGATTCTTCTATGGGAAGATTTCTCCCCTCTTATTCCCAGGATGAAGGAGAATCAGAAGAAACCATCACAATGATCTGAGACTAAACAAGAGGACCAATCACCAGGGCTGACAGAATCACTAAAGGTATGCTGCTTGGATGAGGGCAGACCACCATGCTTGCCGTCCAACCAATGACTGGCTGAAGCACCTCCATCAATTCACATGACATTTACTGCTTCCAGTTTGTTAAATGGGGACCCAAACTCCCAACTGCCTGCCCTCCTGTGTGGAGGCGCAGACAGGTATTTGAGGGAGGAGCAGTCCAAAGAAGAGCAAGCAGGTGTAAGCTGTTTATTTCCTGGACCATCTAACTAATGCCAGCCACACTCACAAACTTCCAAAAGGCTGTTGCTTCACTGACATTAGCAGAATACCTTCTGATGAAACAGGGTAGGCACACTGCTAAGGCTACAAAATCTGCAAATGTTAATAGCATAATAAACGCATCACTACAGTATTTCCCACGTTCTACCTCCACAACTCTCTGGATGTACATCTCATGCAACTTTTCCTCCTCCTGACTCAGACAGATGCACAAATCTCACTCATTTTAACCTAAGCATACTAAAAAGGAAATAACATACCGTCAGCCTCTCTCTGTGTCCTACCATGGCTTCTCTGCTAGTTTGTATCTGGAATGTCCCCAAAGACCGATGTGTTAAAGGTGTTAGTTTCCAAAGGTGTATTATCTGGGGATGGTAAACTTTCTGAGAGGTGGGGCCCAAGTGGAAGATCTTTAGGTGATGGACAGACACCCTTTAAGGGAAGTGTGGTGGCCCTGGCTTCCTGCTCCTGTTCCTTCCCTGACCATGACGTAGTGCAGTGTTGCCCCCCCATGTTCTCCACTTCCCTCCACAGCATGCCCCCTGTGACAAGAGCCAAAAGCAGTGGGGCTGGCCCAAAGAGAATCACTGAACTTATGATTTGTGAGACAAAATAAACCTTTCTAAGTTGATTGCTTCGGGTGGTTTCTATAGGAACAAAAGCTGATTGTGATTAGCACATCTTCCCATTCTACCCAAGAACTAGGAGGTGACATCCATCACCAAATCCTGAGTCCTGCCCCAACATCCTCCATCCTCTTCAAGAGCATGAAATATGAAGAACACCTTCCTGCAGGCATCCATGCACATCATCACTTTAGAACGTCTGCATGTAGACCACATTCCAGAACTCACCCACCCCGAAATTTGTCTACCTTGTCTACGGCTGTTTCACTCTCAGCCCCATGTCTGTGGCTCTTGCTAGAGGACTCTCTCGGCAACCCTTCCTTCCCGAGGTCCCTCTGTCCATCCCTTCTCCCTCCATCCTCTCCCTTCTTATATCATGCTGTCTCCCACAGCATTTGTGGTCCTGGGCTTCAAGTTAAGATTCTCAGGTCACAACCTCAGTCAAGCTGTGACCTTACTTATATTATTTTCAGTTATTTTTATTTTACTACAGCTTTTAAACACAGCTTTATAAATGCTAGTGCATTAGTTACCTAGGAAACAAGAGAATTAAAGGATAACTATAAGAAGGGAATATTTCTTTCTAGAAAAAAAAACACAAAAATTACATGAGCAGGGACATTTGGAATTTTAAAAAGCAATATGAAAAATAAAAACTTAAGATTCTTACAAGTTATTTCCAACTTCATCTCCATCCCTCAACCCCTTCCATATTGACAATTTGCCACATTTGTAAGTATAATGGACTCACTTGTAAATAGCTAATTCCAATGTGAAATCTAACATGAAGACCTGATACATAAACTTCAAAGCTATACAAGCCAGTAAGTAAGAATACAAAGTATTTTCTCATGGGTAGTAACACAACTTTAACAAAATGCCTGTAACTCGTACAAGACCAACTTAAGGCTAAGGAGACGGCCCAATGGATAAAGCACTAGGCATGAGTTCATATCCTTAGAACCCACATAAAGCCAGATGCTGCAACTCATACTCCCAGCATTGCTATGGTGATAGAGGAAGTGGAGACAGAAGCTTGTAGCCAGCCAGCCTGGAGAAAACAGTTAGCAAAAGACATCCTGCTTCAAAAAGAGTGAGGGCTAAGAACTGACCCCTGAGTGTGTCCATGTGTCCTCTGACCTCCACACACATGTGAGCACATGCACTCACACACATACACATAGGTTAAAAAAGACAAAAAACCCAACTTAGACCATCAGAAATCTGCTAATTCTAGAACAAATTGAAAGGGCAATAATGATAGGCAATTAAATGATATTGTAATTGTAATCCACACCTATTAGGAATGGAAATATAATGTAAGTTAAAAGCAGACTACAGAACAAGTAACGTGATCCCAATTAAAACAGTTAGTAAGTCTAAAAAGAAGGCAAGGCTCTGCAATTACATTCTCTTGTGCTTTCTGCAGCTACTGAGTTTCTACAGTGGATGTTCCTTAAAATGTATTTTCAAGCCAAAGACATGAGAAAAATATAAGGAAGAAAAATAATATTAACACAACATTAGGTTTTAAAATCTCTTATGGGTCAGGTGTTGTAACAGTTTAGTAAGTCTAAAAAGAAGGCAAGGCTCTGCAATTACATTCTCTTTGTGCTTTCTGCAGCTACTGAGTTTCTACAGTGGATGTTCCTTAAAATGTATTTTCAAGCCAAAGACATGAGAAAAATATAAGGAAGAAAAATAATATTAACACAACATTAGGTTTTAAAATCTCTTATGGGTCAGGTGTTGTAACTGTAATTTCAGAATTTTGTGCAAAAGAATCGGGAATTCTAGGTCATCTTCAGCTACATAGCTGATTCCACAAACAAACAACAAAACAAGTAAGACCAAAGTTTAACGATAAGCCAGTAAAAGGTTCCTGCCGCCAACCTGAGGATCAGAGTTCTATTCCTGGAACCCACACAGAGGAGCTGACTCCTGCATGTTATCCTCTGCCCTACACACATGTGCTGTGGCGCTCATTCTCACACACATGCACATACACAAAATAACACTGTTGAGAATCAAGAACCGGTGTCCCCACTGAGTCCCTTGGCATCCATCTTCTTCTCTAACTTGCCAAATGGACTCCACAGTTGCTTAGACCCACCCCCACCTCACTGGTGTTCTAGTCTCCTGAGTCCTCAACAATCCCCACATACCCTTCTGGTCTTCCCATAGCAGATGCTCCAAGCTGTCTGGGGGTCCGTTTGGTGTCACATGGTACAAAGTGAAAGCCGCTTGTTGCCATGTCTGATGGAGATCTGTGGATTGAAACCGGTGAGAGATTGTAGTTCTTTGTTCTGTGAGAAAGGGCTACACAAACATGAGAGTACAACACACATCCATCAATCATTTCGTATGGTCATCTCTACTTCAATTTGAAAAGCAAGTAATGCAATTCTATTTTGTGTTAAACATTTCTGAAATAAAACCACTGGGAGAGTCATCAACTTTCCTTATATTTTAACATACATAAAATATATTTAAAATCATCTACAACAATATTTTCAACCTTCCTAAAGCTGCAACCCTTTAATACAGTTCCTCATGTTGTGGTGACACCCCCCAACCATAAAATTATTTAGTTGCTACTTAGTTAACTGTAATTTTGCTACTATTATGAATCGTAATGTAAATATCTGAAATGAAAGATATCTGATATGCAATGCACTCAAAGGGTCATGACCACAGCCTTCATCTTTTGCATCCTTTTTCTTTAACTTTTTTTTCCTTTTTCCTTTTTTTCTTTCCCTTGAGGGAGGGGGCAGGGACAGGAAGGGTCTGGCTACATATAGTACTGGCTAACCTAGAACTCACTATGTAGACCAGGGTAGTCTCAAATTTCCAGGTCCTCCTGACTCTGTGAACCAGATGCTGGGGTCGTGAGTGTGTCACTGCTTGGCCCAGATCATTTATATGTATAGTCTTCCCGATTTTTGGTTTGGTTTGTTTTTAGTTAGGGTCTGTCTCCATAGCTTTCGGGGTGGGGAGGGGTGGGGGGGGCAGGGCAGGCTGGCTTCAGACTCATAACAATCTTCTCGCTTCAACCTCCCAAGTGTTCAGATTACAGATATGAGCCACCAAGCATGGCTCAGAACTTTTTCACCCAAGAATAGCTTGGATATTTTCTTAGAACATTATTAAAATATTTATTATATGTATAAGATGGAGCTCTGAGGGAACAGCTAGCCATCTTCTTAGGATGCTGCGTTTGTTGCAGTTTTAATGTGTATGGGTGTTTTGCCTGCATATGTACCACGTGAGAGCCTGGTGACCCAGAAAGCCAGAAGTGGATGTCATATCCCTTGAGTCTAGAGTTACAGATGGTTACGAGCTGTTGTGCAGGTGCTGGGAATTCAACTCAGGTCTCTCTGAAAGGGTAGCCAGTGCTCTTAACCAGCAAACTATCTCTGCAACCCCACTGTTTGTTTGTTTGTTTTTGTTGTTTTGTAAAGACATAAGTTTTTTGTAAAGTCAGATTGACATTGAACACAAACCTTGCTTGCCTCAGCCTCGTGTGTGCCAGTAGCAGGTGTATGCTCCCATGCCAGGCCCTGAATACCTGCTCTTCAATAAAACAATTTCCTTCCCACCAGCCTCTTATTTCCAAAGTGTTGGCTTAGGTGAACCGTCAGACCTGGGTCTGGTTACAAACACTTAAATTACATCTTCTCACCTTTATGCTTTTATACACACACAAAAGTCCCAGAAAGTCTATGCTTTAAATTTTACATTAATATCACAACAGGCCTCTCATACTACAACCTGCACTTTTAATCGACAGTATTTGCTCAGGATCAATTGTTTCTCTGGTTCAGTTTGTGGATTCTGTAACAGATCTGAATTACAAACTTCAATAGTAAGGTATGCGTGTCTGCCCATCTCCCCTTCTACAAGGCTACTTTGGGGATCTGGTCAGTCATAGCATGCCACCAAGGCCACATCACTTTTTTGGCAGGAGCCAAACTTCATTCTTAGGGCCAGCAGGCACAGTTCTACCTATAGCTCCTTAGCGTCTCTCCTTCAGCTTCCCCTCTGTGGCTTCTTCTACTGCTCTGTAGAAAAGTTACTTGGCAGAGTAATCAGGATATATTGCCTTCTCGAAGGATGACAATGATGTATCAGGAGGGGCCTCCGGAGACTCAGGGAAGAAACTGGGCTGTGGGTGCTGACAGTGCAGAATCCTGCCTCCTACTCACCATTCTCAGCATGGCACTTCATCAAACAAGCATCAAGAACCTATCTTCTCCTATTTTTTCCCAATGCTAGAAATGTTTCAAATGTACAAAGGAGAAAAAAAATAGCACAGCTCACATACATTCTATCTAGAATGTGGTTTTGGGTACAGTGTGAGCTACATTTAACTCTCACCCTCCAATTCCTCTGTTCCTCCAAAGATAGGGGATCAATAACTCACCCTCCAGCCATATGTTAGCTCAGAAACCAGATAAAAGGCAGACTGAAGTCCTCTCAGATCCTAAAGCACCGGCAGGCATGCAGGAACTCATCCTCCAGAGATCTGCTTGCCTTTGCTCGGCTGGTCACTTACTATTAAGATTATATTCTAGAAAATGTGACGCTGGAGCTGGAGAGGTGACTCAGCAGTTAACCCGTTGCTCTTAGAGAAGACACAGTTCAAGCTCACAGCCACCCATAGCTTCAGTCCCCAGAAGACCCAACGCCCTCTTTTGACCCTTATGAACACCAGGCTCACATGGGGCACATACATGTACGATGCATACACGTACATGCAGGCAAAACACTCATACACATAAATAAATACGTCTTTTTAAAACCTTGACACTAGCTTGCAGCTACACAATAGATACCCAAATGTCTGAACATGCTATGGTTTTATCACTGGGCCAGTGATAAAACAAATAAAGCAGTTTGTGTTTAATAAATCTTATCAACATTTTGTCTTCAGTTTCCCAAGTGCATTTCATTTCATCACCTGGATGATCTCCCTGTTGGTGGATGAGCCCGCTGAGTACATGGACATGCAGTTATTTTTGTGGGCAATGCAGCACCATGCTGCAACCCCTAACAGAGAACAAGTTCCCATGCATTCCGCCTGCTTCCGCCTGGTTCCAGACACACTTATTGCACATATCTGTCCCACCTGCATGTCCCACACTTACCATTCCCTCAGCTGTCTGGTAAGTGGAGACAAATAGAAGCGAGTCCTCTGCTTCCTTAACTGGTACTTGGGGATCTTTTTATTATATTGTCATTTTCCCTTATGCGATTTTGACAGCCATAATTATAAAGTTACACAAAAAGTCTTGCTGGACTTTCTTTATTCAGGTTTCATCATATTATTACTGAAATCTGAAAAGTGTTCTTCATAATATTACATTTTTACATCTATGTTCCGGTCTGCTTGGCCCCTCCAAAGTCCTGGTCCCAAGTAGGAGTCCCAAGTAGGATCTACCCTTAGGAGTCTTAGATCACTGAGAGTGATCAGGTAGTTCAACTACAGCCTATGAGTTTCTGTGAACAATGTTATAAAAGGAACAAGCCTGGTGTGTCCTTCCTCTACCCCTGTGCAGGCTGTGACTATGTTCCTACACAAGCTACCATTATGATACACTGTCTGTCTGCTACCCACCCCCTACACACACTATATGAACTGGCTACCTTGGGTGTTGTGTTGAAGTAATATAAAGCTGACTCTACAGTGACTTATTCAAGGCGTTGCTTATTTCCTTCAACATAGGTTAGCAGTATATAAACACTGTGCTGATAGTCATGTATTTAAAACAACAACACTAAACTTTATTTTAAAATCTGTACAATCATAATTTTAAAATCTGTACAACCACAAGTAGCACAACTTTTAAAATTTACCTGAATGCTTCTTTTTATCTTAAACACTACTATATTCAAGTTAGAAAGTATGTTTTCAAATAGTGAAAAAAAACAAAACAAAAAAAAAAAACTCTTGATTGACAGTGACTTAAAGGCCACACATTCTTTTAACTATGGTTATTAATAAATAAGGAAGATATGCCTTTGTATTGCATTGTTTTGGACGCTTTAATTTTTAAAAATGTTTTGAACAGACTTTTGAGATATAATTTCCAAAGGTACCAGCTATCACCACAATCTGACAACATCCATCCCGCAAAGGTACCCACACAGTCACCATCATTCTCCATGACCCTCATGACCTCTAATTCTAACAAACTCGAATCTTTTTGCATCTGTAGATGTTTTGTGTGGCGGGCTTTTTCCACTTCCCATGTCTCCGAAGATTCATTCCTGCTGTATGGAACAGGGAACAACACTCCACCATATCTAATGCCATGGAGTACGCCATTGGAGAGATACACCAGATTTGTTATCATTTCATTTGTTCATAACATATGGAACATTTTACTTTTTGTACATCATGGAGACTGCTGTGATTAATGTTCACATATAAATTTTATGTGACTATAATAGACTAGGTCATATGATAATTCCACATTTGACACTTAAGAATTGTTTTCCAAAGTGGGTATATGATTTTAAAACTAACAGATAAAATATAACAGCCCAACAGACGAGTTCTTCCCGTAGCCAAGCTCATGGCCAGTGATCAATGAAAGAGAGAGGTTCTGACAAGGAGGACAAGAGAGAGGAAGACAAGCCAGTCATGGCAGCACACACCTGTAACCCTGGTGCTTGGGAGACAGATGCAGGAAGATCAGGAGTTAGGACAGCCACTGCTACATAGTGAATTAATGGTAGCCTGAGCTACATGAGACTCTCAAAAAATATCAAAGAGGGCTCAGTGGGTAAAGGCACTTGCCACCAGGCCTGATAACCTGAATTGGATCCCCAGAACCTACCCAGTGAAAGGAGAAAACTGACTTCCAAAGGTTGTCCTCAGACCCCCACACACACTATAGCAGGCATGATGGACATGCACACAAATAAACAAAATGTTTTTTAATCAAAACGAGGAGCTGGAGCGACAGCTCAGCCGTTAAAAGCACTTGCTGCTTTTCCAGGAACCCAAGTTACATTCTCAGGATCCAGAGGGCGATTTACAACTGCCTGTAACTCCAGCTCCAGGGAATCTGACATCCTCTACTGGTCCTGGGTAGCATCCATGTGTGTCAGAATAATTGTAAAGATTATCCTTGTATTATTTAAATGCCAACTTGTATACAGGCAGAGAGTTGAGTACAGGCCAGTCTTTGATATTGTTATTTTTAGGAAGCATCACCTGTCTCAGTGTTTTGTAAACACTCTTCTCCATCATCTTCTGATTGGTCAATAAAGAGTTGATCAGCCAATTTGCTGAGCAGAGGAAACAAGAAGACTGGACTTCTAATCCCAGCCACAGGTCCCAGGGAGATGAAGTAGAAGTACCAGAAGGAGAAGAGGTGGAGAGACTACGTGGAGAGACCAGGAGGATTCTCCATGAGGTTGCCATGAGGGCAGACATGAGGACACACATGGACCAGAGTGAGGCAGGGCAAGACCCAATGGGCAAGAAACGGGGCATTTGTCTGATATTAACAGCCTTAGAGGGTTAAAATAGATTAGGACCTGCTCAGGATCAGCCTAGGCTCATAGCTTGTTAATAAATGTAATAGGTCTTTGTGTCAATTATTTGGGGAATAGAATGGGAACAGATCAAGTTTTATGCATGAATTATAGTCTACAGCTATGCTTACACCACAGAACAGAAAATATATACAAATAAAAATAAATCTTTTCCTTTAAATCAGAAACAAAGATATCCGGTGGAGGAGGGTGGAAGGAAAGAGAACAGAGACAGCCAACATGTCAATCAACAGCGCTTTACCTTCAGCCTCCACCATAGCTCACCTGCCTATCACCACAGCTACCAGGGTCAGAATACCACTGTAGCTTTCCCCATCCTTCTCACCTGATGCCTTACAAGAAAATAAAACTGACAAAGCCATGGGTGATAAAAACATATTTGTTTGATCCTGAAATAAGAAAGTATTAGGTTATGAGAGCAGTGAGTGATCCAAGATACCCTGCCTCCAGACTTACTACCAAACCTCCTAAACCAAAACCAAACTCCACATTCTCATCTCCAGGACATGGCAGGCAGGTCCCATTCTTTGTTCCTGTCCCCATCTTTTCCAAATTTTCAGACATGATCCTGCATCGCTTACATAATCAAGTGAAGGAATACTTAGGCTCAAATCACTAAAGAAACACTCAAGTACTGGTTTGGGGAAAGTGAGCATCCCGTGAGTACCACATAGAGCTCACACTGGAGCTAGAACAGGCAAGAACGCCCATGTCATGCCTGGAGCCCTCCCCGGTGAGGGAGCCACAATGTTTCTCTACCTAATGTTTTTCCCACATCATTTTAGGCGTTCAGAAATTTTTCAATTTTCCACTAATGTGGCAAACTTCTTAAACTTTGTGGTCTTTTCTAACTCGCCTTTTTATAAATAACTCCACTATAACATGCTTCATTACTATTTTAACAATTAAACTAAAATAGTTCACTTTTAGATCTCTGAACTGTTTTAAAATTTATGAATGTACCTTCAACCTGGTTTTTTACTGTTGTCTGTCTTTGCTGAGAATGAACTATGCTTTACTCCCGCTTACGGGGCTGGGCTGAGCATTCTCCCACTGAGCTATGTCTCTGCCTTCTGTTCACTAAATTGCCCAGGCAGGCCTTGAATTCTCAGTCTTCTCCCAGCCTCAGCCTCCCAAGCAGTGGGAATCACAGTTCTTCCCAGGGGGCCCAGCTCAACCAAAAGTCTACTCTTTACTGAAGGAACTAGCCCTGGAGGGACAATAAATAATGGTGTACTATTGATCTTACTTTCCTATGTTTGGAAACCAGAAAACCTCATATACTGAGACTATGTAAAGGTCAGCACGGTTTGAGTCTGAGGCTAGCTCAGGGTCTATAGAAAGACGCTGTCTAAAAACATACAAACAAAGCAAAATCCAAATATAAATGCCCCATAAGGAAACTATGAGTTGGCATCCATAGAGATGGCCCAGTAGGTCAGAATGCTCACCACCCAAGCCTGTAAACCTGGATTTGATCCCTGGAGCCCACATAAAAGTGAAAGGAGAGTGAGTACTCACTCCCAAAAGTTGTTCTCTGACACCCAACCCCTACACACACACACACACACACCACACTGGCACGTATACACCTGCACTCACACACATCCCACACACATACATGATAGTAATAAACTAATTTTTAGGAGAGATGTGGCTTAGCAACATGGTAGTAAAGTGAACTGATGAATGTGGCAGAATGCTGACACCACTTAAGTCATTCATAGAGATGCAGGGAGCATCTAGGAGGAACAAAGTGAGCCGAGTCCTAAATAACGTTCTCTTTCCGGGACAGCAAACATATTTTTTGTTTGTTTGTTTATTTGTTTGTTTGTTTGTTTGTTTTTCAAGACAGGGTTTCTCTGTGTAGCCCTGGCTGTCCTGGAACTCAATCTGTAGACCAGGCTGGCCTCAAACTCAGAAATCCTCCTGCCTCTGCCTCCCAAGTGCTGGGATTAAAGGGGTGGGCCACCACTGCCTGGCGACAGTAAACATCTTGAAGAAAGCCAATGTCTCAGCATCTATCCCTGGGCTTGCAAGTGGAAACCTTCATTCAGCATTACACTGACTGGGTAAAAGAACCACGGGACACCCTTCCCTGAGCAGACTGGCCACCCTGGTCAACCTAGACACACTCACTGTTAAGACCAACTGTGGGAAATTCAATTGAAAGCCAACAGCTAAGGAGGGAAGGCACTCAAGGCTGGTTCTCAAGGACAAAGTTTTTAGCTTCAGAGCAAGAAGTACAGGCAGAAAGCTGAGAAAACAGAAGCACATAAAAAGCCTTGTTCACTGGGAAGATTCCCATCACCCTTCTAGAGCATCCTACTCTCAAATGACTCAGACAGAATATATAACACCACCACCACTCTTTCTGAGATAGTCTCATATAGCCTAGACTAGCTTTAAGCTTGCAATCCTCCTGCCTCAACCTCCCAAAGGCTGACATGATGAGAGATGTGTGCCACCAATCCAGTTTATAGAGGAAATACAAAAATACTGAAACTAGATTAAGCACATTCATTAGCTCTTTATTTGATTGCTACACATTCACTCTATGTCTGGATTACTATAAAATAAGGCTTTTTTCAGGCTAGCTTCAGCATCCAGGATTCTTGTGGGCCAACCAATATCAAGAGAAAACTCCATACCTCAAGATTAAGGCTGTTTCCACTCACAACCCCCACAGGTACCAACAACTACCACAGCCACCCCCTCCAGGCCTCCACAACCCCCACAGCCCCACGCAAGGACGCTGGGCTAGAAGCCAGTGGGAAGGCAGGATGGCAGTTCCTACCCAGGACAGGGGCTCCTCCCAACCACTTCCAGTTTCTCCCTGGAAGGAGAGAAGAGCTAGATACAGCAGCAGAGTTTCACTTCGCTTGCCGTGACTCTCCCTCACCACTCCCCCAGCCAGCACCCTTCCAAAAGACAGCCTTGGCAATCGGAAAGTCAACTTAGCAATGCTGGCTCCATGTCAGTTTGTCTTCTGTTCCTGCTGGGAATGGGGGCTTTAGAGCAAAGTGAAACCATTTGGGAAAAATAAAAGTTCATTTTCACATAGCGTATAAACCAGTTCAGACCTGAAAAGACACTATTCCCCAAGGAGTGCTGTTTTCCTTGGCGGAAGACGCTGCAAACTGCCAAGAGCAGAAATCTAGACCTTTCCAACTTCTGTCCTTAGGCAGAGCAAATCAACTTTCCTGTGTTATTTGAAATAGACTACAAGAGGGCGGCAGGTCTGCCGGATATGTGCACAGCTCCTGCTTCCTCTTCCCGGGTCCCACTGCTCATCTCTTAACTGAAAGGCAAATAAATAGGAAGAAAAAAAAAATCCTCCTCACTCCCAGCAATAAATTTACTTCATCTCTGGCTCATCCTTTCTCACCAGAATATCCCAGAGACAGAGGAGGTGGTGTAGAGGGAAACAGGGCAAAGCTGTTGTTCAGTTCTCCTAGGTGTGTCAGCAGTTTTGATGGTAGATTTCAGCAAGAGCAGGAAAGGACAATTCCCAGCTCAGTCTAATGACATGCACTCCATTTGCAAAATCGCCTTTTAAACTAAGACACCACAGAAATAAACATAAGGGGTTGTAAATGTGGTGGTGTTACTAGGCGAGGAGAACCAAGAGCTTCCCGTTACACAGGCCAGGGCATTCCTGCTGCTCAGCAGTTCTGCCTAATGTTTCCAGCAATCCTGGGGCACAGGCTGCTAAAAGCACGGTTTGGCCAATTACAACACCCCTCCCAGCACAGAAGCAAATATTTGCAGGGTGCACAGCAAATACAGGTCTTCAGTGTGGTGATAACTGGAAAGAAGCTGTGCATTTTAAAAGAAAAGAAAACAAAGAGAAAAAAAAGAAAAGCCTCACAACTGAAACAAAGAATAACTGAGTGTCTTTAAACAACAATAGCAAAGACAAGTTTTCCTTTCCTTCACCTCATAATCCAGGAGAGGGAGAGAAAACAATAGCCAACCAAAAGCCTCAAACTATCTGCATCTCTGCTCTCTGACTGGTTATGTGAGTTGTGGTGAGCAGTTTATAAAGTGAACATGGGAATGTATTGGTGCAGAGGTGCTGGTGATTGTGTCAGCATGGAAGGAGAGGTTTATAAATGCTTAAGAAACTAAGCACCAGCGTTTACTCCCCCCCCCCACTTCCATATTCTCCTAGCTGATATGCTATATTTATTTCAGCTTGTGATACAAAGCTATCAGATGGAATGGCTTCCATAACTAGATGCTACTGCAAAGAAAGAAAGGCAGGAGGAAGAAGAGAGGGGAAGGGAGAGAAGAAAAGAAATACCTGAAGCTATTAAGGAAGTGAACAGCAGGTAAATGTTTTGTTTTAGGCCCTGGTTTGTGGATAATTGAGAGGCTCAAATTCTGCCTTACTCTCTGTCTACAAAGACAATGACCACAGCCCCAACCACAGGTGAAATTCAACTCTTAGTCCCATGTTCTTCTCCCTCTAAAGTGCAGTCACCTGTAATGATTTCAAATAACATATTCTATAGTACACTAATCTAACATAATCACTTAAGAAATCCATTCATGCCACTTGAATGGTCACTAAGGACTGTCCACACCTGTGGACTGAATAAACATCAAAAGAAGAGGAAACCATGCGTGACATTTTCAAATCCACATGCTAGGCACGGAGTCTCCATTAGAGCAGCACTTGCCACCTCTCGCCAAGGCCACATGGCAGTTAGGTTAATGTCTGAGTGTTAGCCTGGAGAGGGTCTCCAACACCCATGGGCCTGTCCTGTCCAACGTGTTCATGCCTTCAGTACAGAGGCAGCAAACACATGTGGGTGTCAGAGGGTGGGCAATTCCTAGGATGAGCACAGCAGTCAAGGTTCAAACAAGCTTTAAGAGAGCAAACTCTAGCAGCACAAACTGTTAGCATTTAAACTAAGAACTATCTATCCAGTTGCAGGGTGAGCGGACCCAGCTTAGCCAAAGCTGCAGGGTTGAAGGTACATGACAAGTTGGAAGCACAAAGGTAACTTACATGGGGAATGTGGTGTTCACAGATCCCATGGGCTCCCAGGTCTTTGTCACAGTTCCCACCAAGAAGCAGTGTTGCCATCTAGAAACTTGGCAGGTCAACGGAGACCTGCTAGCATGTCTCTGTTGAAGTCACTCTGCCTCATCACTGCATGCAGGAGCTGGCATACTGCTGTGGACGCTGGGAGCTCTGCTAAGGGTGACCGCTAACTGGACTTGTCGGCAATCTGAACAGGAAGTGCAAGAAGTGTTAGCTTCTTCCCCAGGTCGTTTCTTTTCTCAGATGACCCTCTGGCAGGTCTCTCCCTGGCCCACCACTGAGGCTCAGTCTGCCCATGCACAGCCTTCACCTCTCTAAAAGGAGAGGCGGATGGAAGCCAGCAAGAGACAGCAAGTGCAAATGATGGAAGATCTGGGCTTGGGGCCAAAGGAAATAATCACTTCTTCCTTTTTATGGTGCATGATATCCAGCAACACACTGAAACTTATACCAGAGGGAGAATTCAGGGAGACTCCCCCAATCAACCTCCAGCTGAAAGACACAACGTCATCACCCAAGGGAGCACAGGTTAACCAGCTTACAAACTGTGCCATTACAATCAGCACTCTGAATGACCCTTGGCAATGGGCTTGACTCTGTCATTACAATCAGTACTCTGAGTATCCCAGAGCAAAGGGCTTGACTAAGTCAATATAATCAGCACCCTGAATGGCCCTGGGCAATGGCTTTGACCTGAGTCATTTTCCTCATTTGTGACAGGACAGTTGCTATAAATTTAAGGAATGAGGATGAAAGAAAGTGGTAGAGGAGGAGAAAGGGAAAGTAGTGGAGGAAGGGCCTTAGGCCTGGCCAGGAGGCATCCAAAGAAGGGTCTAATTCTATGTCTCCCCTAAGACAGGAAAATGATAACAGAATGTACATAATAACCAATCTTCCTTCCCCAAAGGACCAACCAATGCAGAAAGCAGTTCATTCTGATCTAAACTCTAGACTTACCATGTCTATTGCACGCACATGGAACTAATGAAGATATTCTAACATCCCTCTCCAGCTAAGAACTCAAAGGCTCTGTGACCAAAGATCTGGAGCAGCACAAGTTTCAAGCATTTATGTGTCTCGTCTCATATAAGACTGCTCATAAAAGTAACCTGTAGTTTATTTAGCTGAAAAGCTCACCACAGCTCTAATGAAATAACTTGGTAATTAATTTTTAACTGCCTCCTTTATCTGCTTAAAATATCTGTTCCAGGAGTCCAAATACAGTGTTTTCTTTAGCATCACCTCCCAGAGCTTGAAAAAAGCTTTGCAACAAATGTAAACATTTGCAATGAATGAATGAATGAATGAATGAATGTTCTTTGCTAGTTCAAAGGCAGAGTGTCCTAAATTTAGCAACCCTTCCTAATTAAATTCAAATTGCTGCATTTAGGTATGACAAAATGTTTAAAAATAAAAACAGCAGATGTTTGGTCTCTAGGTGGCAGAGATTTTTTTTTGCTTTTTTTAAAAAAATCCTTCATTTATTTTTAGTCTGCAGGAAATCAACCAAATACTGGCACTCGGAAAGTTCCTATATTATGTCAGCCTAAGTCAGGAATATTACATGTACAAAGATGACTGCTACCAGTTGGTGTTTAAAAGTATTTTGACTACCAACCTCTGAATATATCACTTCTAAAAACCACTTTATCGTGGTTTTGGGATACAGGGAGGACTATCAATGGCCAACTGATATGTTCACGAAGCCCAATCAAGAACATGTGGGGTCACAAGAGGAATCCGAAATCAACCTCTGTGCTTACAGGATGCTAAGGGTGCATTCACCAATCCAGCAAAGAAACAGTGCACTCTCTGGTGAATTCCAGAGAGGGAAAGTGGGGCACCATGACTCAGGACAGATGTTCTGAGTTCAGGATCTGTGTCACACAAGACACAAGTCAGCAGTGACTCCAGTGCACGACTTAAAAAGGTCATGAAGCAGGGCTCACTTTCCGGGGCTCACAGTCGCTCTGATCTGCTGAGGAGACTAGCTGAAGCCAATACCACCCAGTAGGAGGGGAAGGTCTAGGATAAAGGGCGCAGGCTATTTCTGAATGAGCATCGCTTTATTCGCCTTTAAAGCCTTAATTGCCATAGCAAGATAAAATGCTAGGAAGAAGGCAGCAGAAGACCTAAGACAAGCACAGCAAACACAAGTGAGCCTAACACCCCACCCCACCCCCGCCATTGTTCTGCTGTGGGAGTCTCGGGGAGCCCCAGGGCACACCTTGCAGCCTTGGTCAGCCAGCCACGCACCGCACCGCACCGGGGAAGACCACAGCCTCTGCAGCCACAGGCAGGCGCACAGACGTGTAGCTTTCTGCAATTACAGCACTCACCCTCAGGAAGATTCAAAAAAAGGGAGGGGGCGTGGGAAGACCCGGCAAGCCTGACAGGAAGCTGCTAAGAGGACAATGTCATCTAACAAAACCTGCAGGTCTCTAATGAAACCGAACTCTTTGACTCCCCCACCCCAAAGCTCTCCTTAAATAAATCCTCACAGACTTAAAGAAGACCTTGCAATCATGTCCCCCTGGAACTGCTAAATAAATACAACATACTCACGAGCTTATGGCAGCTGTAACTTCAGAGGAAGGAACACGGTTCCACTGTGACGATGCCTTTTTCTCTCTTCTACCAGATCTTTTTAAAAAACCAACTAAAAGAGGAGTCCTTCCTTAATATAAAACCACCAGAAATCGTCAACGTCTGCTTCGTTCCCCAGTCTCCAAAGAGACTTTCAATGGCCAGACCTGGCAGTGAAGTTACCGCGGCATCAGGAGCCTCCTGAAGCACTGCAGGGGTGAATTTAAGACCTGTCAGTGACAGTGGCAGCTACACTCACTACTGTGGCGGCTGCTTCCGCAGGAAGGGATGCTGGGAGATTTTTTTTCCCAATCCCTGCCACAGCCTAGTCTTAATCCATCACAGTTTAATTATCCTAGAAGAGCAGGCAAGGCAGGTACAGATGGGCTGGGCTTATAAAAACCACAGGACCTTCAGTGATTTCTCACCTAACCTAGGAATTTCTCCATCTATCAAGAAGTAGCATGAATTGCTTTATTTTAAGAAAAATGTGAGAACAGGTTGTAATTCCCATGACTTACATTTTCTACCCATGAACTTTCTTAAAAGACAATTGAGGGGCATGGAATAAGGAAAACTCGTTTCTCTAGAGTTTTCAGTCTAGCAGGATATTTCAGTGACCTACACCTATCATGTGGCAGTCAGATCAAGGTTGCTGGAAAGGCCAATTTCAAATTGGCATCTGATAAATATTATTTCAAGGGTGTTTGGGTTTAGAGTTGTAGCTTTTTGATTGTTGTTGCTTTGTCTTTGTGTTTTGATTATTGATTGATTATTTTTTCTGATTACAAAAGTAGTATCTGGATGTGGTATCACACACCTGCAATCCCTGCCTGGGGATTTGGAGGCAGGAGAATCAGGATTTTAAGGTCAGTCTCTGCTGTATGGTGAATTCCAGGACAACATAGGCTATATGTCTCAGAAAAGAAAAAAGTTACTATCAAGTAAAATAAGCTGGTGTTTCCAGATTATAAATAATAACTAGAAAAAGAAGATTAAGACCAGATACAATCCCATAACCCAGAGATAATCACTGCCAACATTTGTAACTTAGAACATTCTCTCCTTCCTGTCATATGGACAGGACTTAACAATTTTGTGTTTTCTTCTTTTGTACTATTGTTCTCCATGCAATGTATGTATTACTGTCATGTTCATGACTTTTCCTGGGGTGACGTGAACAAATGTCTATAGTCATCCCAGGGAAGAAACTGAGGACAAAACAGAGACACCATTCCAGCCTAGTCTTGCCTGATGACCAAATCAGTTCACTGGGGTCACTTACAGAAGACTCCAAGGAAGTCACCCCTAACAGCTCTACCCAGTGTGGGTAAAAACTCAGGAGTGACTGTCTACAGCATCCTGACCAGCCTATAGGCACCTCCATCTCCTCTTGTTCCAGCAATCATGACCTGTTCTCAAAATCAGCTTTCTATATCTGGTCAGCTTCCTTTCTCCTTAGATACATAGCATCTCTTCCTAAGAAATATAACTATTTGCCCATATATGTGACCTATGGCTAACCAACTGTAGTTCTTTTTATTCTACACCTATTTACTATTTGTTGGGGAAGAGGAACACACAGGTATCACAGGGCACATATGAAGGTCTGAGAACAACCTTTAAGAGTTAGTTCTCTCCTACCATGTGGGTCCAAGACTGAGCTCAAGGTAGTCAGGATTTGTAGCAAGTACCTTTATCCACTGAGCCATCCTGTTGGCCCAGTCACCCAGATTTCTAAAAATGCTCACTAGAGTTAGAACACATAATGACAGTTGACATATTTGTGTACCTACTATCGGCTATATGGTATGGTGAGCAGAGCAAACACAACTGCTACCCTCCTGGAGTTCTATACAGAGAAGCTATATATTCATCAGATGTAATCAATACTGTGTTATCAAAAAGAACTACAGACACCAAAGAACAGATTAGAAACCTGCTCTTGTGAAGGTTAACATGAGGGTGGGGCGTAGCAATCCAACTGCAAAATTCTCAGTACCATGTAATTCACACCTTCACTTGTCATCATTATTAAAATCTTTAACTATATTTCTTTTTCTAACAAAATTAAGTGTAGGTTTCAATATATTTGTAAATATAATTAGTAATAATTGATGGTATAAATCTTATAATTTAATCAATTAGGATTAACAAAAAAAGGATATAACAATATAAATTATAAGAGGTAGGCATTACATAACTCCAGGAATCTTTTTGTAAGCAGCCAGAGACACAGTTTAAGCATCTCCAATGATATGCTCAGAAGCTGAGAAAGGTTAAGAGTTAGAGTGGTAAAGGTGTGAAACTTAAATGGGAGTTAGATGGCCTGTGTAACAGTGCGGGAGAGGGGGCAAGAGGGGGGGGGGGAGAGAGGAACACTAGCAAATAAACCCCAGCCGGGTGGAGGTGGCGCAGCGCCTTACCACACTCGGAGCTATGAGAGGCCAGACTTGGTCTATAGAGGCAGCTTCGACAGCAGGGTACCAGGAAAGCCGGCTTACAAAAAACCTTGAAAAACAAAAAAAAAAAAAAAAAAAAAAACAACACCAGAGCCCTGCACAAGAGCTAGGTAACCCTCATCACCGAGAGGCAGCAGCCTCAGTTCAGTTTTCCTTTAAATGGCCTTTATAAGTGTTTCCTCAGAATGGGGCAAGTGGCTGCTTTTTTTTTCCCCACTGTGTCATCTGTAAAACATACTTCTTTCCCAATGAGTACGCACCGCTTGCCTCTGTTTATCAGAGGCAACGTAACATTTTACAGTAGACTTCCAGTATTTTCCTCATTACAAGCATGTGTGTTTGTACCTTCACCCCAGCAGTGCTGAGCTGGGACTAGGTTGGAGGGGATGTCAGGGAGGGTGTGGTGGTTTGAGGGAGAAAGTAGCCAGTTGGCGGTGCTGTTTGAAGAGATTAGGGTTAGGGGTAGCTTTTGAGAGTTTACTCTCTTTTCTTTCTGCTTGTGTTTGAAGATATGACCACCCAGCTATCTGCTACAGTTGCCATGCCTTTCACACTATTATGGAAGGGTACCTTTGGAAGGGTACCAAAATAAACTCTTCTGTAAGTTCCCGTAGTAGGTATTTTATCACACAACAAAAAGAAACTAAGGGAAGCCTAGAGACTTCCTAGAACTTTTATCCGTATACAACCAGCTTTGGTCCCCAAACTAGCTTAAGGCTCTATGATGTAGAGAATGTGCTCAACAGATGTCTGTTAAGCCTAGAGTGTCCTGTAAACTCGTAAAATTAATATGGGAGAAGAGCTGGTGGAGGAGGAGAAGCAGGAGCATGAGGAGGAGCAGAAGGAGGAAGAGGAGCAGAAGGAGGAAGAGGAGCAGGAGGAAGAGCAGGAGAGAGGAGCGGGGAGCAGGAAGGTGGCACCAGCACCCCCACCATGCAAAGCAGGTAATCTCTAATCCATGGTCTGATGGGGTGGATCTCAGAAATAGGGAAACATACAAAATTAAGTTCTTTTCTCTTGTCTGCTGAATGTAAAAGAAATTTTTTTTTTTTTATAAAAATGTTTTTTAATGTTAGAGCCATTATGCAGCCACATGAAGATAATGAAAATATCTCACATCTTGGGTGGTATAATGGTTCTATAAAAACAGCAGTGCGTTCTCGCTATCTATTGAACATTGGCATTTATCTGTGAAGCTTGTTCTATATCTAAGTTAACAAAATACTTACAAATCAGTTACTTCATAGGATAAAGGTGTATTATTAGAAAATAATTTATTTACATCGAATTATGTGGAAAAGCATCCATATACTATTTTAGTGACTAAGTTCTGTTGAAAATATAGAATCAACCTGTCTGTAAACGACACCACTGTACTGATGCCACAAGAGGCCATACTGAAAGCACAGGTGTCACTTCAAACAGCTAAGCAAGGGGTTAACTTCATACAAAAGTTACACCAAATCATACGTTCTTCTGGACATATTTTCTTTTAGATTGGCCCACAGTTTTTAAATGCCAAATAACCCCTTAATCAATGGGAGGGCTGACCTGCAGAACGCTTCGTTAAGTACTCAAAAGCACAGCTAAGTCCACCAGAATAGATAGAAACCAAAAGCTTCTACCTGACATGCGTGGGACACAATACTGAAAGGGCATCAGTCAGCACTGCAGGCAAAGTCAGATCATTCTGATTACAGCTAAGAACTGCTGTCTTCCACCTCCATGGAAGTGACTGCACAATAATGAAAGTTACATAAGTTCCCTGCCACCTCTTCAGCTGCTCTCAGCTTTGTGACTTCCTAATTCGCTAGTGACCTATTAAATGAGTATGATACACAATACTAAATTACACACAGTAAAATGTCACTAAACTCAGTATCTGAGTCTTTGAGGAGTTCTATACATGCTATCCTATGAGCACAATGAGAGAAGAAGGTGGGAGAGGAAGAGCTAGAGAGACACTAATTAACTCTCAAAATAGTGATGGGGAGACATTTCAAAGGATGAAATTCTCAAGTATCTGCTTTTAAATGTTTGATTAGTCATTTTAAATGACTGTTTTATCAAAGGTAGAAAAGAAAATGGATAGCATGTCAGGGGAAGGCAGCTGGAAGACAGTGGAAGTTAAAAGGCAACAAACTATCTAACTCTTAATTGGCAGGCCATTCACATAAAGCTCAAATAAGAGTTGAGTCAGTCAGTGGTTGAGAAATGGCAGAAATGATTCCTTTAGCACCGGGTAGTGTTTGCATCATCAGATTGAACGCCCGAGAATTATCTATGTGAGCTGACAAACATAGCCAGCCACAAGTCATTTTGTGAAAAAGCACACATATTAAAGACCCCTTTAGTTAGTCTTTGAACAATCACAGCAGTTACCCTGTGCTTGGTAAGTGCTCAGCGCTGGCAGGAATTTTTTTATTTTTTATGCGCATTAGTGTTTTGATGCATGTATATATGGTACCACAGAAGCCAGGAGAGGGCATTAGAGCACTTGGCACTGAAGTTACAGATGATTCTGAGCTGCTGTGTGGATGCTGGGAAGTGAACCCAGGTCCTCTGGAAGAGCAGTTTACTCTTTTAACAACTTAACCATCTCTTGGCTGGAATGTTTTTTAATATGCTGCAAATCCTTATATTCTCTCTTGAGTATATTTTCTCAACAGTGTATGCTTCAGTCTCAGTATCTGTGGACCTCCAAAATTCCTCTGTTGGAGCCTAATCCTTAGACGCCAGGGTAGAAGGTAGAAGGTAGAAGGCTGGGCTTCTTCTAGAGGGCAATTAGGTCATAAGGGCTCCACGCTCATGGAAGGCCTACTTCCTGTCTTAGTTAGGGTTTCATTGCTGTGAAGAGACACCATGGTCAATGTGCATTTTATAAGGACAACATTTAACTGGGGTTGGTTTACAGTTCAGAGGTTCAATCCATTATCATCATGGCAGAAGCATGGCAGTGTCCAGGCAGACATGGTGCTGGAGAAGAAGCTAAGAGCTCTACATCTTGATCCATAGGCAGCCAGAAAGAGATTCTCTTCTGCAGGCAGCCAGGAGGAGGGTCTCTTCTGCACTAGGTAGAGCTTAAGCACAAGACAAGCTTAAGCTCACCTAAACAATGACACACCTACTCCAGCAAGGCCACACTCTCAGCAAGACCACACCTCCTAATAGTGATACTTCCTACGGGCCAAGAATATTCAAACCACCACACTGCCCTTACAAAATAATGTATATTTGATCAGTTGTCTCTTCCCCATGTAAAGACAAAGAGACAAGGCTTTTGCTCCTCACTTGGACCCACAGGGTCACTAAAGGCACCATGGGAGCCTACCCCTTTGCCTGAACTTTATGTGCTCCTTTACTTCCAGTTCCTGCTCACCTCTGCAGCCAACATGATCATCATCACTGAGGGAGTGTCTGCTGAACCAAGCCAGATGGAAAAATGTTAAACACTTTCAAACAATTATTCGCCAATATTTACCCTTAAAACCTGAAAATAGATAAAAATAACACATTACTACCAATTAATCACCAAATGAGGGGGGCAATGGCCCTAAGTTATCCCATACTCATCTACAACTTATGGTTGAAAAGATCAGGTGTAATAATGGAAAGATGTAGCCGGGCAGTGGTGGCGCACGCCTTTAGTCCCAGCACTTGGGAGGCAAAGGCAGGCGGATTTCTGAGTTCGAGGCCAGCCTGCTCTACAGAGTTAGTTCCAGGACAGCCCGGGCTACACAGAGAAACCCTGTCTCGAAAGACAAAAAAAAAAGAATGGAAAGATGTTCACAAAATATTTATTTCCATTTTAAGTTTCTAATCACCTGGCTAAAACTATCTACCTAATTCACCTTCTCCAAGCATGGCTAGTTCTCAGAAGTTCTCGTAAGTCATCACATCTATCACCATTCCTGCATCCTTGGGATCCCATTAAACACCTAGAAACTCCTACATCAGGATTAATTCAACTCTTGACAGGATGCTATGACATAAGAAACCATTGCTGAAAACACATTAAACCCACAACCATCCTAACAGTCTGAAGATAAATGTGCTATGTCCTCCTAGACTCTTTCTAACTACCATGAGAAGAAAATTTTCATTAACCACGACTTTCCTGATAGATATCTGTGGAGAGCTTTTGGGGCCGCCTGGCAGGAATCTGACACTGGGCCAGGACAAGGAAGGGGGGGCTTCAGACAGGAATTTAACATTGGGCTATGACAGGGAAGTAATTTCAGGCAGGAATCTAATTTTAGGCTAGAACAAAGAAGTAGGCTTCAGGCAAGAATCTGATTTTGAGCTAGGACAGAGAAGTAGGCACAGATACCTAGGTCATCCTGATAAACCCTTAGAAACAGTGACTTTGTTTATTGTCTTGCTTGTTCCTTGACTATTTGCATTTACTGTATTGCTAGTTCCTCAACCTAGAACTGACCTTAATACTTGTGTGTAATTATAATGGTATAAAAGCAGATTAGGAAAAAATAAACCTGCCTCAGCCTCAGAACTGGCTGTGGTTATGCTACAATGCTGTCTAATTATCTTTTTTTTTCTTTTTAAATCCTTGCTCCTGACCTAGAGAACCTGTTGACTGACTGAGCTGGCTTGGTCAGATCTCTGTCCCATTGTCCACTGTGGTGATGAGGGAAAGTCAATCCAAACCATCAGAGGGGGAAGCCCCCAGATGCCTACACCATCCCCTACTACTCAAAGCCAGGAGTCTGCAGCCACTCAACAAGCACTTATGTCGACAGCCCCATGTCTCTTCTACACCCACTGTTTATGCTTGTAGACAAGTGTGTTCAGGACAACTTTCAGGAGTGTGGTTCCTGGTGAGTGAACCCAGGTCATCAGGCTTGGTGGCAAATGTCCTTATTCACAACCATCTCTCTTGCCCCAAAGTCTTTTTTTCATTCTTTTTTTTTTTTTTTCAAGATAGCTTTTCATGGAGGCCGGGCTAGCCCCGAGCTTGCTACATGGCCAAAGATTATCTTGAACTTAGTCCTCTTAAGTACTGAAATTACAAATTTGCACCACCACTACTAGTTTACTGACTGTGGGGATAAACCTCAAGGCTTTACATGTCCTAAGCACACTCTTCTCAACTGGGCCGCATTCCCAGCCGAAAGCACTTTATATACCCTTCCTATGCGGTGTCAAGGTTATTTATGAACAAACTATTTCATGTACCACCATAAGAGCATGCACACAGACTGGGAAAGAATGGCTTAACATGAGTGAACCACAGAACACATGCCACACCAAATGGTTCAACCAAGAAACAGAATCTCACAAGAGAGCTCGTGGGGAGCTGTGTATAACACAAGTGGCAGATCTCTACAAGTCATGAGATGGGTCTGACTGACCATACCTCCCTATAAGCTTGCCTCCTCGTGCCACACAAGTCACAGCACTCATGAACACTTTATTCAAACAATACAGTCCATGTGTCAGCCAAGACTACATAGTGCAATCTTTTCAAGAAATGGATAGATTAGAGACAGACAGACAGACAGACAGTGTTAGAATAGCCAGAGGAGAAATGCTGTCTAAATATAGCATGATATGATAGTTGGAGTGACAAGAGAAAGAGGCACTCCATGAAATCTAAAAAACAAGAACAATGGGCAGACTGCAGTTCGTGTGCGTGATCAGTGCTGGCTTCCTGGTACTGTAACAAATGCTGAAACTCAGGCGACTTCAGAGAGGAGAGGGAATCTGGGCTCATACTTTGTAGGCTGACTTCACAGCTGGTCCACCTTATCACCTTGAGGTCTGTAGTAGGGCAGTACATCTGGGCAGAGGTGCAGGGCAAAGGAAAGCCATTCACCTTGTGGGAGCCAGGAGGCACAAAGGGAAGGGGGAGGCTGGAGTTCCCTAATTTCCTTCGCTAGCATACTGCTAATGACCTGAAGCCTACTGTGCCCCAGCTCTTAAAATTTCTCAGTACTTGGCAAGAGCACCAGGCTGAGGACAACACCCACGCCATAAGCATAAGTGTAGGGATCACTCCCACTCTGAATCCTAGCGCACTCCATGTTACTTGACATGGGAAATACAACGTGCTCGTTAATAAATGACTAAGAAGGGAAGCTGGTGCAGGGCACACAGGAACTCTCTGTTCTTCTTTCACAGGAAAGCCTCAAATCTGAAGCCATTCCTAAATGAAAGGGGCTTTCCTAATCCTCACTATGATTAAAGTGGCTTCTTCTGTTCATTTGTTTTGTTTTCTTTTGTTTGTTTTTTAGTCTCATAGACAATCAACAACAACAACAAAAACATCAAAACCTGTGGACAAAATAAACATTTACAGTTCTAACATAAAAGTATTAAGTACACTATAGCAAATAGAAGATTAGGATGTATATAATTTAAGATCCATAAGAGCATAAGAGACGCCTAAGCTGGTGGGTGGTAACGCCTGTAATCCTAGCACTCAAGAGGCTGAGACCGAAAGACCAAGATTTAGAGACCAGCCAGGGCCAGACAAGGCTCCATCTCTAAACAGTAATGACAACAAAAGTAAACAGATTCAAAGAAGGTGTATAAATGTCTTGCACTTAAGCACTAAAACAGGTGTCATTTAAGGAGTGGATGATGGAAATTTTAGGTCCACCTGGCAGAAGCTAGAGTCATCTAAAAGGAGGAACCTCAACTGAGAAAATGCCTCCATAGTCCCAGGCTGTAGGCAAGCCTGTAAGGCATTTTCTTAATTAGTGATTGATGGGGGAGGGCCCAGCCCACTGTGGGTGGGGCCATCCCTGGCAGGTAACCTGTGTCCTATAAGAAAGCAGGCAGAGCAAGCTATGGGGAGCAAGCCGGGAAGCAAGCACTCCTCCACAGCCTGAATCAGTTCCTGCCTCAAAGTTCCTGCTGTGCTTGAGTTCCTGTCCCGACTTCTCTCAGTGATGGACCTTAGCTGAAATAAACCCTTTCCTCTACAAGTTGCTTTGCTCATGGTGTTTCACGGCAGTAGTAGTAACCCTAACTAGGACAGAGTGTGATTAATCCTCGGGTCACACTCTGTGCTAATACTGAAGCCTACGTCACTCACATAGGACTGGTACCCACATAAACAGAAGAAACGTTTTTGAAAGTGCTAGGGATTGAAGTATATGTCCTCTCCCAGTGAAGGTCTCACCCTCAGTGTGGTAAGAGTTAAGATGCAGACTATGGGAGATGGTTCAAGTTCAGAGGAGTGAGGCACTCACAACGAGATCAGTGACTCCTAGGAACAGTGCTCCGCATGTGAAGCAGAGCAAGACAAGCCTGTACAAGCGGGAGACAGCACGGCCTCACTAGAACCCCGTCACACTGACACACTTATCTCAGACTCCAAGTTCAAAACACTGAGACTCTAAGTTTCTGTTGCTTACACCACAGAGTGAGCTGTATTACATTCTGTTACGAAGCTCAAGGAAACTACCACAGACTGGTATTTCAAGATATGTAAACGCAATAAGCATGCCTACTCATTCCTTTTAAACCAACAATCCTATATCCACGTTCTTAATTATTTCCAAATAATTCAAACATAAATGGTTCAAACGCTGGGCAGTAGTGGCGCACGCCTTTGATCCCAGCACTTGGGAGGCAGAGGCAGGCGGATTCTGAGTTCGAGGCCAGCCTGGTCTACAGAGTGAGTTCCAGGACAGCCAGGGCTACACAGAGAAACCCTGTCTCGGGGAAAAAAGAAAAAGAAATGATTCAAACACGTGACAAAGTTATATATATGAAAACATACATCACTTAAACTTTTTTTTAGTGCTGCAAAGATGGGTCAGGGGTTTAAGAGCACTTATTGCTCTTGCAGAAGACCCAGGTTCAATTCTCAACACTTACATTGCTACTCAAAACTATCCCTAATTCCAGTTCCAGAGAATTCAAAGTCCTCTTTTAAAACTGTAGGGGTTTTCATGTTTGTTTGGCTTTTCAAGACAGTTTTCTCTGTGTAACCCTGGCCATCCTAGAACTCACTCTGTAGACCAGGCTGACCTCATACTCAGAGATTCACCTGCCTCTGCCTCCCAAGTGCTAGGACTGTATATGCTGTGCCACCACCTCCTAGCTAAAAGTTAAAAAATAAAAAATAAAAAAATATTTTTAAACCGAAAACAGCTTAAATGTCTAACAGTAGAGAGGTGGAGGATAACAGTACCCTACTTGATCTAATACTATTTAATCACCTTAAATTATTACAAAACCACTCAGGCTTAAACGTGTAGTTAAAATTAAATACTAAGCAAAAGCAACAATCTATAATAAAGCTATCCATGTAAATAATATGGACAAATGTTTAGAACATTAGCTATAAACAAAATAATTTGCTGGAAAGCATTCTTTCATCTAACGATGCAAGAATTAAATATGGTTGAGAATGTTTGGTAGAACCTAAGTGTAATTACATCCTAACTTTTTTGTTATAGACTGGTGGCATTTTTCCCGACAGTGGCTACTACATTCAAAAAACTGAGAATGAAATATTGACATTTCATACACAAGAACCATCAATTTCTCACTATGACACACATTTTTATTTGTTTTTGTTTTTGTTTTTCTAAAGAGGCTTTTTCTCTATATAGCCCTGTCTGTCCTGGAACTCACTATGTAGACCAGGCTGACCTTGAACTCACAGAGCTCCACCTGCCTCTGCCTCCAGAGTGCTGGGATTAAAGACATGGATAACCACTGCCCAGTTTCACTTTTTTTATTATGTGATTACTTACCTAGAGATGGTCTCCAAGGCATCTTCAAAGACGTCCTGGAAAGGAATAAAAAATACAGTGAGTTTCTCAAGAGTGGAGATTTTCACCTGTGAAAAAGAACGAGCTTACGAAGCGGGGAGTGGGGTGGGAAAAGGATCAGCTGGGGAGGTGGGGGCACGGTAACAATCCCAGTGGAATCCCACTCACAGAAGAGCTCTGTGAATTTAAGTGAGATTTCTTCCTGCTTTTACTGTGCCTGAGACTGGTAAAAATTACTCAGCCAGACATCAGAGTCACCCATGGTGGCCTCTTCCACTCAGCGGCGTTCGCTCCTCAGTTTCATTCACCCCGACAAAGAACACCCCATGAGTAACAGGTCATGCCCACATCAGTCTTCACTTTCTCCGGCCTTTATCTCAAATCTACCCACCAATCCTATGATCCTGAGCTAGGCTTAAACCATCACCATGCTGTGCTGCATGCCAGCAGCCTGCTCAAAAGCATCATCATAAAAGCATCTGTCCCAGTTAGGGTTACTATTGCAGTGATGAAACACCATGGCCAAAGCAACTTGTAGAGGACATTGTACACACACATAAAATAATAAATAAGTCTTTAAAAAACTAGCCAGAATATTCATATTTCTCCCCTCCCTCCCTCCCTCCTTTCTCTCCCCTCCCCATCTCCCATCCACACTCAGACACATACAGATCGCACACATGTGCACACAGGAGCTCTCTATCTTCCTGTCTTCCATTCAGCCTTCACAGGAGAGCCATCCACCCTCCCTTCCCTCAGTAGGCACACACAGCGCTGCTCTGCTCTGTCTACAAGCTCTCACTGTACTGAGTCTAGCTCCTTGCTGCAGTCAGAGCCTGTGCCCCTGCCTCTAAGCTCGCCTCCAGCCTGCCCTCCCCAGTCCTCTTCAGCCACGATCTTTGTTTTCTGGTCTAACACGCCATGCTCCTTAATGTCCCGCCAGTGTGGCCCTCCCCAGCACAGGTTGATTCCCATCACTGGGTTTTACCACAGAATGTCATTTCCTCAAGGTTGGGACTTTGATCACACTAATTAAAGTCACCAAGAATAGTAACTTATAATTTCTCATCATCTGATTTATTTCGTCCACAATACTTATAGTCTACAATCATCTTCCTTGTTTACCTAGCAAATAACTAATTGTAAGGAGAAAATATCACAGTTGCACTCCTTAGGATTTAAAATACCATGTGAAAGCAGGAAGCACCACACTGACCTGCATTAAGGTCGGAAACACCAGGGACCAGCTGGCGATTGGCAGGGTGGGACCCCGACTGAGTTTACCATGCAAGCTTCATAACCTGGGTTCAATCCCCAGAACCCACAAAAGACAGGAGGAGAGAAAAAACTCTAAAGTTGTTCTCTGACACACACACCCCTCACATTGGCTCTGCTCATACATAGGCAACACAGTAACAAGAGCAGTGCAGGTATGGGGATGTGGATGCCTACTAAGAGAAGACCATGTCCTCCCGGTAAAGCCTGCCTATGTCTTCTTTTGCTTTGTTTTCATGCACTTTAATCAGTTCTGTTCTGTGACTTTGGGTGAAAAGAATGGGACCCGAGTTGCACTTCTAGCCCTGGGTGGTACCATGTCACCTAGGTAATATTACAAGATCAAAGAAATAGTTTCCCCTTCCCTTAAGGACTATCCCATGTGGGCCTGTTCATCACTTGGACAAGGAAAGACCCTCATGAAATCTGCCCAATACTCCTGAAAGATATTAAAGGATGAGTGTGGGGCCGGAGAGATGCCCAGCTCTCGAGAGCATCCTCGGGTGCCATTGCTGCCGAGGACCTGGGTTTAGTTCTCAGCATCAGGGAGCTCACAGCCACCCGTAACCCCAGCTCCAAGGGTTCCAACACCATCTTTGAGCCTCTGTGGGCACCCTGAACCCATGTGTACATACACAGTGAGATACATAAATAAAAATAAGCCTTTTCTTTTAAAAAAAAATTTTTTTTAATGGGAGTAACAACTTCCCCTCAGTGAGATATGTACTTTCCCAGACAGGAGCACGTCTTGATGCAGCTACAACGGACCTCCACAACGGTCGTCCACTGCCCACTAAGCCTGCCTGAGGCTCCAAGTTCTATCTCACGACCATAGCTTCCTCCTTCAGTCTCCTTTCCAGATACCAGCCAAAAATCCTAAATCAGCTTGATTGATGCTCTGGGCAGCCCACTCTCTGAACACACACACCAAACTCTATTCTGCCATTAATGCACCTGCCAGCTTCTCTGGCAGCCTGCCCTGTGTTTTGCTGTTTGTTTTTGTTTGCTTGTTTGTTTGTTTGTTTTCCCTCTCAAACTCCAACAAAACTGTTCTCTGGTTTTCTTCTTCTTAAATTCTATTATCTATCATAAGAACATTATGATATAAGAGAGTTTTAAGTCAACCAGGGCTACATACCAAAATTCTGTCTCAAAAAATAAATAAAAGGAAAAAAAAAAATCAAACCAAGTCCTATGTGAACCTGAACTGAACCAGAGCGCTTAATCAAAAGCTATAAAAGCTAATACTCCAGAGACTACCTCCAAATCCCCACCTGTAATTGCTCCTAGGTCTGGCAGTTAACAAAATACAACCTTCCCCAGGTTTCAAAGGCTAAAAACTTCACTCTCAATTAGAGCAGACTAACAGGAAAGAAGGAAAAAGTACACAGCACAGCTGACTCTCTGACCAAGGTCTTTAAATCCAACTTTCATTTGTGTGTGTCGGGGGAGAGGGGTACTCTTTCAGTTAATAAAAACAGGCTTCAGAAAATTTTTAATTCACGTGTGGTGGCAGACATTTCTAATCTCAGCACTCAAGAGACTGGTAGGAAGACTGAAGATTCAAGACCTAAATGGGCTGCAAATGCCTACTTCAATACACCAAATGCTCTTTAAAACAGAATTCTAGCCGGGCGGTGGTGGCGCACGCCTTTGATCCCAGCACTTGGGAGGCAGAGGCAGGTGGATTTCTGAGTTCGAGGCCAGTCTGGTCTACAGAGTGAGTTCCAGGACAGCAATGGCTACACAGAGAAACCCTGTTTCGAAAAACCAAAAATAAAATAAAATAAAAAAACAGAATTCTAATCCTGTAACAGTAGCATCACTACCTGAAGACAGAGTTTACCTTGGACATTTTTTGGGTTTTTTGTTTTTGTTTTTTGTTTTTGTTTTTGTTTTTTGTTTTTGTTTTTTTTTTTTTTTTGTTTTTCGAGACAGGGTTTCTCTGTGTAGCTCGGCTGTCCTGGAACTTACTCTGTAGACCAGGCTGGCCTCGAACTCAGAAATCCGCCTGCCTCTGCCTCCCAAGTGCTGGGATTAAAGGCGTGTGCCACCACCACCCAGCTGCCTTGGACATTTTTAACTGAATATGATTTCACGAATTCTTCAAAGGTGACCTCACTTCCTCGTTCTCTAGTTACCCTCCAGAAAGTGCTCTCTTATTACCTATGGAAGTTCTGTGGGGTTGGTTTGGTTTCATTTTGAGATAAGATTTCACCCTGGGTGACCTAAAATTTACTGTGTAGATCAGGCTGGCCTCAAACTCAGAAATTAAAAGCCACTATATCTGGCTTGTTTGTTTGTTTGTTTCCATCATACAACTTTTCACTGCATTGTCTAGGCAGATCTGGAACTCTGGAGCTCAAGGGACCTGCCCACCAGGCCCATCCCTTCAGCCTCCTAAGTGCTGAGACCACAAGCATTGAGCGAGAAAGCTTTTTGATGCTTAAAGCTTCATTTTTACAAATAACATATAGCTTTTAAAAACCCACAAATATGAAAGTCTGGGATTGCAGGTTAAGTCATCCCTGTGGGAATGATTCAATTGAGCACTTTCTGGAAACTACAGCTAGCCATGTTGGTGCATGCATTTAATCCCAGCACTCGGGAGGCTGAAGCAGTTGGATTTCTGTGAGTTCCAGGCCAACCCGGTCTACATAGCAAGGACAATCAAGGCTCTGCAGAGACCCTGTCTCAAAAAGCTTTAAAAAAAAAGGGGGGGGGGACTATAAAAAATCAAATAAATAAATGAATAAATGAGTTCATTTTTACTAAGCAGCTGCTTCGCTCTACTGAGCTGTGTTTTATTCAGATGATTCAGTTGCTGAAACACACAATATCGTAAAGATCTTTTTTTTTAAAAAGAAGGCAAAGCCCCGAAAGCAATCTACAGATTTAATGCAATCCCTATCAAAATTCCCACTCAATTCTTTACAGAGATAGAAAGAGCAATCTTAAAATTCATTTGGAATAACAAAAAACCCAGGATAGCGAAAACTACACTCAACAATAAAGGAACTTCTGGGGGAATCTCCATCCCCGATTTCAAGCTGTACTACAGAGCAATAGTGATAAAAACGGCATGGTATTGGAACAGAGACAGTCAGGAGGATCAATGGAATAGAATAGAAGACCCAGAAATGAACCCCCATACCTATGGTCACTTGATCTTCGACAAAGGAGCTCAAACTATCCAGTGGAAAAAAGACAGCATGTTCAACAAATGGTGCTGGTCCAACTGGAGGTCAACTTGTAGAAGAATGCAAATTGATCCATACTTATCTCCTTGTACAAAGCTCAATTCCAAGTGGATCAAGGACCTCCACATAAAACCAGCTACACTGAAACTAATAGAAGAGAAAATAGGGAAAAGCCTTGATCATATGGGCACAGGGGAAAAGTTCCTGAACAGAACACCAATGGCGTATGCTCTAAGATCAAGAATTGACAAATGGGATCTCATAAAACTGCAAAGCTTCTGTAAAGCAAAGGATACGGTCAACAGGACAAAGCGGGAACCAACAGACTGGGAAAAGATCTTCACCAACCTTACATCTGATAGAGGGCTAATATCCAAGGTATACAAAGAACTGAAGAAACTAGATTCCAGACCATCAAATAACCCTATTAAAAAATGGGGTAGAGAGTTGAACAAAGAACTCTCAACTGAGGAAACTCAAATGATTGAGAAACATCTAAAGAAGTGCTCAGCATCCCTAGTCATCAGGGAAATGCAAATGAAAACAACACTGAGATTCCACCTCACACCAGTCAGATTGGCTAAGATCCAAAACACAGGTGACAGCAGATGTTGGCGAGGATGTGGAGAAAGAGGAACACTCCTCCATTGTTGGTGGGATTGCAAGCTGGTACAACCACTATGGAAAGCAGTCTGGCGATACCTCAGAAAATTGAACATGGTGTTACCTGAGGACCCAGCTATACCCCTCCTGGGTATATACCCAGAAGATATTTCAACATGCAACAGGGCCACATGCTCCACTATGTTTATAGCGGCCTTATTTATAATAGCCAGAAGCTGGAAAGAACCCAGATGTCCTTCAACAGAAGAATGGATACAGAAAATGTGGTACATTTACACAATGGAGTACTACTCGGCCATTAAAAATAATGAGCTCATGAAATTCTTAGACAAATGGATGGAGCTAGAAAATATCATCCTGAGTGAGATGACCCAATCACAAAAGAACACACATGATATGCACTCACTGATAAGCGGATATTAGCCCCAAAACACACAATACCTAAGATGCAACGCATAAACCTCATGAAACTCAAGAAGAAGGAGGAAGACCAAAGTGAGGGTGCTTTTGTCCTTTTTAGAACGAGTATCAAAAGATTCAACCAGAGCTCCCAGGATCTAAACCTCCAGCCTGGGAACAGACAGGGGCAAGCTGTCCTCTGAGAGGCTCTAACCAGCAGCTGACTCAGACAGATACAGACATCCAGAGCCAAACAGTGGATGGAGCTTGAGGACTCTTAAAGAAGAATAGCTGGAAGGATTGTGGGCCCTAAGGAGATAGGAACTGCACAGGAAGATCAACAGAGTAAACGAACCTGAACCCTTGGAGCTCTCAGAGACTGAATCACCAACCATGGAGCATACCTAGTCTACACAGATCTACCTCCATGGGCTGGACCTAGGCCTCCCTGCACATATGTTGTAAATGTGCAGCTTGGTTTTCATGTAGGTCTCAAACATCTGGAGTGGGGGCTATCCCAAAACATGCAGCCTGTATATGGAGTATGGTCTTCTAAAAAAAAAAAAAAAAAAAAAAAAAAAACAGTTGTTCAGTTATTCATGGAATATATATTTTTTTATATCTCTTGTATTCAGTTTGCAACTACTTCATTGAGAATTTTTGTATGTATATTCATGAGGGATACTGGACTATAACTTATATATTTTTGTTGGGTTTACACTTGATTTCACTATTTCAATATTATTTGCTTTGTGAAGGAGCTTATTGTGGTTCTGAATTTTTTTAAACATAACTCAAAAAGTAATGCTTGTTTGAAGGCTCTATAGAATTCTTGTATAAGTATATCTGACCCTTGGTATTTTGCTTGTTTGTTTCTTTTCATTTTATTCTGTTTGAATGCTTTTTAAATTTTTTTGATTTGCTGAAAATAAAAAAAAAAAAAAAAAAAAGAAGGCAAAGGCCAAAAATGCTTTTCCCATCACACATGTCAGAAACTGTTTAATCAAGAAGAAAGCTGCTGATGAGCAGAGGAGCCTTCCACCTTCATCTTTACTGTTACTGTCAGAAACATGCACAGAGGTCGTTTTGTAGGACTTGATGAGAGTATAAAACTTTGGACTGTGGCTTGGATGTCCTAATGACCCTGGAGAAAGGTGTGTGTCAAGGGCGGTGTCTCTTGGACCAAGGTCCATCATTTCAGGACAGAAAGGTCAGACACAAGCCAGGCACACTGCCTTAGACTCTCTCCCTTTCCCTTTTCCTTCACTGTAGCAAACCCTTTCTACCCATCCCAGTGTTAGCATTGGCAACCTAGGGCCACAGGTGGGCACTCATAATACCTACAGAGAGTCAAGGGCACTCAGTGCTCACTGAGGTAAACACAACAGGACGGCATGAGCCCCACCCACCGCCCCTCCAGCCTCCCACAGGTCTGTACAGGGCTCTGTGGAAGGCCTACAGGTCACTGCTCAATCACATGCTCTAACATCTATGGGGCAAGTCTGTCTCTGGCACTAACACTGTAAGTAAATATGCATTACTGACTTAGTTATACTGCCAGTAGAGGATGGTGAAAAAAAAGTTAGCTTGGGAGATAGACCTGTCTGGGTGTGAACCCTGACCTGAAGCAAGTCTAGCCCTTTAAGCTTTCATTTCCAGGTGCTATGCTGGGAATCTCATCCCACTCCCAGGAGTTCTGTGAGGATTTGGTGACACAGTGCATAGAGAACAGGCCTGACTCAGAAGAGGCTCCACCAATACAGTTGCATCTCATCCTCAGAAATGAGAGGAGTCAGCTGACTCCTGAAGACAGAGCTAGAATCACCATACCCAAGATTCTGAGCCTCTCATGGAAAGGAGAAAAAAAAAATCAGATGAGGGTGTGTCTGTAGCAAACAGATACTCCCAAATGTTAGCTGTCATCTCTTTTCCCTTCTTAGAAGCCTTCACCTCAGAATCTTTCCCATGCATCCCCTTCTTACACAGTTGACTTCCGGCATGGAAAGCCTAACTCATGGGCACAGACTCACAGGACCTCAGCACGCCAGTGAGCAGTGTGACCTTGGCTGACACATGCAATCTTTTTAGGATCCAGCCTCAAGACTAAAGCAGAGGCTGGCACTCGTTCAAAGTCATAGACTCTTTGAATTACATTACATTGAAAAAATTTAAAAAATAAAAAGAACTTCTCAAACATGCAATCAAACCTCAGGCTTCTGGGACTGTGTGGATTTCAGTGCCACCACCTGACGCTGCATAGTGGCTGTCAAGACTATCAAGAAAGGGAGTCGCTCACAGAAAGATTCCTCGGAATTTCCAACAAGCACAGGGAAGTGGAGATTATAAACCAACCACCAGATGTCGCTCTCAAGAAGACAGCAAGCCATTAGCTCCCATTACCCACAGATTAGTGTTTTTAAAAGTGAAAGTTAAGTATGAGGAGATGCTGTAGCTTAAGGGAGAAGTTCTAAGGACTTAAAAACAACAACAACAACGTCACCCAGAATGAAAAGTACTACAAAACAAATACACTAAATTGCCAAAAGGGAGCACACAGCATGACGCCACAGAGCAGCATGAATGGACATAAAATGTGTTCCACAGTTGGGAGGGGAGATGATCAAGAGCCATTATGGCCACGTATGAAATTGTCAAAGGATATCGAAAAAACTTCTAAAAGCTGTGCACTGCAGTGCATAGATTATAATAAAGTGCATTTGCAAAAGGTAAGTCTTTTACAATTGTATATACTCAATTTATTTAGCATAGATGAGCAAATTATTTCACTTTCATTGATATCACTTGGTTAAATCTTTGTTTCGTTTTGTTTTATACACAGAGACAGGGATTCTCTATATATAGCTTTGGCTCTCCTGGAACTCCCTCTTGTAGACCAGACGAGTCTCAAACTCACATAGATCTGACTGCCTCTGCCTCCTGATTAAAGGCATGTGCTGCCACCACCCGGCTTGGCTAATGTTTTTATGACTGTAAAATAAACCATGCAAATCACTTATATCAACACTCCTGTCTTCCAGCACCATACCTACCCATAGTTCTTAGAGTAGGCTAGGGCCTAGTATTTGTTTGGGAGTGGAGGGCAGGGGAATAATTTTACACAGAGAACAAGCCAAACCAAAAGACTTAGTATTTTAAACTCTGATTTTGAAACTATCACTAATGGGAGTATTTTTAAATTAAAAGGAACAGAGTTCACACCACAATAATGTTTCAAGTTCATACTATTAAAATACGGCTCAGAGGGTAAAGGTGATTTGCTGCCAAGCTGGAGTTCAATTCCCAGGCCTCATATGGCAAAAAAGAGACTCCAGTAAGTTGTCCTCCGATCTCCATGCCATGGCATGAAGGTGTCCACATGAGCATGCATATGTCAGAGAAGAGAGAGAGAGAGAGAGAGAGAGAGAGAAATATTCATACATAAGGACCCCTCTGTTAGCATACAAGCATAGTCTTAGTGGGGGAAAACAGATCACGTGAGCTAGCTCCGTGGCATGGGATGGGAGGGCTAGCCTTGTCCCTCTCTGGCTACCCATGACTCTCCTCAGTGCATGGCTTCTGGTATGGATGCAGGCAGAGAAAGACTCTCCTCTCTGGAAATTTGATCATGCTCCAGGGCATATATGAACACCACAATATGAACACTTTTTTTTCTTTTTTATCCTTTTTTTTTTTTTTTTTTGAGTGGGGTAGCACTTATGGGGGAGGGTAGACAGGGGAGGAGTGGGAGGAATGCTTGATGTGAGATTCCCAAAAAATCAATAAAAATTAAAATGAAAAAAAAAAAAAAACAGATCAAGTGACCGTCCGTAGATAAACTATAGCACAATGATGTCACTCAGTTCTCTTCAGTTGCTACATAAAAAATAAGAGTGGAACTATTTCTAAGACATATTAAATGGAAGTCCCAGTTCTGGAAGAGACAGCATGGCATCCCACCTATATTCGTAAGGCGGACCCTGTAAGTATGGTAGTAAATGATAGTAGGCACAGTGGGCTCCTTCTGACATAGGTGGGAGAGAATGGTAAAGAGAAAGACCATGTTAACTTGTGAGTGATTTAAAGTTCACAACAAGCATACCTATGTCTCTCACACAGAGCATGAACAATCTGAGTACTATAAAAAGGGACACTGTTTCTTCAAGAAGCAGATCCAGCACACAAGGAGAGAGCACAGGCACAGTAAGGCCAGAGGACACTGCCACTCACTCCGTTCCTTTACATTCTGGCAACTTAAAAAAAAAAAAAAAAATTATTTGGAAAGAACTGCAAACCTACACACTAGTCACCAGGTTACTAGCACAAGGCATGCCTGTGTGCTACTTATCCAAATTCTCCTATCTTTGACACTTTGCCCACTGGTTTTCACACCTGCTCTTCCTTCTCTCTCAACCTCCTCCCCTTGCTCCTGTCTAGCTATCCACGCAGTTTATTTTTCTGAAGCACCTGACAGTAACGTGTGACGTACTTACAGGTCAGTATGGTCTTACATACTGCAGCCTGTGTTTACTTCATAGGCAGCCTGGTGCTCTAAGTCAAACTACACCTCATGCCACCTAGTGTCAGCTGAGCCACCTCTGCAGCACTTTTAATCCTGCAGTACAGGCTCTGGGCTAGAGCCAGCTACTGCACTCTGCTGTCGTGCCTCTCCTGCCTTCATTAATCTGGAAGTTTTATAACACTATCTTCCTGTCGACTTCCTTTTCTTCTCTCTCTTTATAGTATTCAACACTAAAGACTCCAACAGTGAGTGCTTAATCAACATGGACTGAAAGACCCTGGCTGATTCCACTGTTCTAAAATAGACTTAGTGTCCTTAACCATTGTGGTACTCAAACTGTCCCAAATATGGCCCAGATAACTTGTAAATTCTCACAACTTTCCCTCTTGAGAAAATTTTACTGCTTGGTGCTTGCTTGCCATAAGAATTCCAGGGTCGGAATTCTTACCCTGTGACTCTGAGGTATAGATGAATTGGTACTACCCCACTACAGCAGGGGTTCAATATACTTCTCAGGCCACCTGCTCCTCCAGTGGTGTTGATTGCAATCACCTAACACAACACAGCAACCTGTTTCTCCACAACACTGCACCACACCTCCAGATCTGAGTTCAGCCAGTGGAATCCAGATGGTAAAAAAAACAGAACTGACTCCCACGGGCTGTCCTCTGACTTCTACGCACAATGATTTAACTAACTGATTAGTTAGTTAACATAAAAGTGTGTTTGAAGAACATGTGAGCTCATGTGACACTACACTCCTCAGACAAATGTGCTCCTAGACTCAGCACCTAGGACAGTGCCATCCTGACCTGTCCTCTCTGGGGTCACAAGCAATGATCAGTCACAGCAGGCTCCTGAAGCAATCCAGCAACAGGCTCTGAGCACAGACAGCTTCAAGCCCTGTTTTGGCCTGCCTAGGGTATTCTACCACAACAAGCTGTTTCTCTTCCATCAACATCGACTCAAAGACCCCGACTATTTTCAATGTTCTTTTCTATAATAGACTTAGGGTCCTTAACCATTATGGTACTCAAACTGTCCCAAATATGGTCCAGATAACTTCTCACAACCTTCCCTCTTGAGAAAATTCTACTGCTTGGTGCTTGCTCGCCATAAGAATTCCTGAGTTAGAACTCTTACCCTGTGACTCTGAAGTATATCTTTATTTTCCCAATCCTGGCTCTCACATCTGACACACCAGTGTACACTCTCAAACGGACTTTAACAGTGTGCTTGGTTTGCTGCTGCCTGAATCTGACTTCCCCACTTAGCCATTAGCTAATCTCTCTACTCCTCCAAATGCCCGGGTGTGGATGAGGCTCCACCTGTTGAGATTCTCAGTGCATACTGGACATGGTGGCACACATCTGTAGTCCCAGACTCTGAAGGTGGGGACTAGGGGGAGGAAGACCTTAAGTGTCTAGGCTATCCAGGGCTAAACAGTGAAAACACAAAATAAAGCAAAACAGAACACAGGTCCCTTCTATCAGGATACACAGGCAGTCTGGAGGTATGGGGCCATCCTCCTCCCCTTTCAGGCTTTTCCTGCTGTCCAGCGGGAAGGTGACAGGCTTTTTGTCACCAGGGGAAGGCTCCTCTGTGTAGAAGGCTTGGTCCTCGCTGGCAGTGCTGTTAGTACTAAAGTACTAATTACTGGGCTGTGGTGGAACCTGCAAGAGCTTGTGGAGGGAATGTGCCCTTGGAGAGATATTGGAACTTGTTTTCTCTCCCCCTGGTCACCACTAGAGCAGCAGCATTGCTCCAACAATCTTCCCACTAGCATGTTCTGTCTGGGGCCAGCTGACCGCAGAGGGAAAGCAAAACAACATTTCCTCCCTTAAGAAACACAACATAGAGCTAAGCGACAAGCCCAGAGCACCAGGGTCTTCCCTACATGGACTGGGGGGTCCTGCATGAACAGGAGCCTGGATCAACCACTCCACAGCCCTTTCAAGTACCTTATTTCTACCTTAAACTGCTTACAGCAACTGCTGTTTCCTGCAATGAAAATTAGATAGGAGACAGATAACAAAAAAGGATATAAACAAACAAGATTGTGCAGATAATACCCACAGCTAGGGGAAAACAAAGGGCTCTGCAGTAAGGGCCCAGCTGATCTGAAGATAGGAACCCAGCTAAGCTTCTGCCTTATCGTATCACTACTATGATGAAACACCATAGCCAAAAGGAAAGTTGGGGAGGAAATGGCTTATTTGGTTTACACTTCTACATTATAATCAATCACTGAAGGAAGTCAGAACAGGAACTCAAACAGGGCAGGAACCTAGAGGCAGGAGCCGATGCAGAGGTCATGGAGGAGGGCTGCTTACCGGTTTCCTCCTCATGGTTTACTCAGCTAGAAGTGGGCCTTCAATTATGAAAATGCCCTACAACCTTGTCTATAACTGGATCTCATGGAGACATTTCCTCAACTCAGGCTCCCTCCTCTCCGATGACTCTAGCTTTGTGCCCATGTTTACAGAAAACTAGCCAGCAGAGCCTCTTTGGAAATTTGACCTCTGTGGTGAGGATGGAAAGTTCAGGAATTGGTGCCTGGCTGAGTCAGCCAGACTAGGAAGCACTCACATAAGAGCACTGTGGTAGGGAGTAACTCGGCACTGAGAGGGAAAAGTGGCAGAGAAGGCAAGAGACAGCTGGAGGGAGACAAAAAGCTCAACTCTGGTCACAAGGAGAATGGTTTCCTTCTAATTACTATGGACAACCACTGCAAGTCTGTACACTGAGAAGAAATACGAAGTTAGTGTCTGAAAAAGAACAGCGGGGACACAGAACGGAGAGGGCAAAGAGGAGGCAAGGATACCTAGAGGGTGTTCTCCCAGGGGGTCAGGGCCATGGAATACCATTGTATAGGATCTTACTTGGGGGCCACTGTGACAGCAAAGAAGACCACAATGGAGCTACAGACTCCACAGCCATGGCTGACGGCTGAGAAAGGGCAACTGAGAGGTGGAAAGGGAGGATAAAGGCTGAGGCCAGGCCTCTGGAGACATGGTGCTATTTTAAATCCATGTGCAAAGCCTCTGCTTGCTTCAGAAGATTACAAAGGATGACAGTCTTGTAACTCCTTGAAGCCAGGCTTTGTAGTCTTCAGCATGTGGACAAGAGTTCTTAAATAGCTTTAAATAATCACTACTGTGATATACAGACAGGGCTTGTGTACTTTCAAATGGGAGACTTCTTTTTTTTTTTTTTTTTGGTTTTCGAGACAGGGTTTCTTGCGTATCCCTGGCTGTCCTGAACTCACTGTAGACCAGGCTGCCTCGAACTCAGAAATCGCTGCTCTGCTCCCAGTGCTGGATTAAAGGCGTGCGCCACCATGCCGGCCAAATGGGAGACTTCTTAAATTTTCTCTGACCTCTTTTTGCCCAAGAAATGTTTCTGCAACACCAAATATACAGGTATACAAAATAGAAATATAAATTAAACATTAATTGATAATAAATAACTTTTTAAAACTTGTTTATAGACAACTCTTTAGCTTACTATGTATTAAGGATGAGGGGGCTAGAGAGTGACTCGGCATTAAGAACAACTGTTGCTCTTGCAGAGGACCCTGGCTCAATACCGCACCACATGGTGGCTCACAATCATCTGAAACTGCAGTTCCAAGGGATCTGATGCTCTTCTGAACTCTAAGGGCATCAGGCATTACATGATACACAGACATACATTCAAACTGAACTCATACACTTAAAAAAATGAATAAAGGTGAAAGAAAATTTGCATACTAATAAGGAGTATCTGTTTTTCTATAAAGAATTAAATGTTGGCTGAAGATTTGATACTGTAGAATACTTAACATCTTCAGCATTTTTTAAGGTTTTTTTATTTACTTATTACACGTAAGTACACTGTAGCTGTCTTCAAACACCCCATAAGAGGGCATCAGATCTCATTGTGGATGGTTGTGAGCCACCATGTGGTTGCTGGGATTTGAACTCATGACCTCTGAAAGAGCAGTCAGTGCTCTTAATTGATGAGCCATCTCACCAGCCCACACCTTCAGCATTTATCAGAGTTAAATATTTTGATTTTATAACAGTCAATGTAACAAACACCACATAAAAACACAGCATATGTTTTTTTATGTGTTTAGGCCATTTCAGAAATATTTGGAAATTCTGTCCTAATTCCAAACCAAAATTCACTTAACATTTTTTTAAATGAAACTAAAGTCAGCAACTGAAAGAGCAATTCTTAAATACGAGCATCTTGGTACAGTACGACTCCAATGCAAACTAACTTCATACTCAGATTGAAGAACGATGAGGAAATAAGAAAGCCTATTTTCCATCATTCTTGAAAAGTCGAGAAAAGCACCTCAACTGATATGAAACAATCGAGTGGCTGGAGACGCACAGTGTCTCTAAAGGCTTTGCTGGGCCAAAGCACAATGGGGTTCATCATGTGACTGTTCCATACCGACCCCAGGAGTCCAGCTGTGAGTTAGGAAACTGACCTAGTGGGCCTTTCCCTTGCTTCCCTGGCTTGAGCTTGTGTCCTGTGATAAAACACTGGCTAATCCAACTCGAGGGAAAGGGTTTAGAGAGGAAAGGTTTACGTTAGCTTAGAGGTTATGGCCCATCACTGAGAGAAGGGAAGGCAGGAACTCAAGCAGAGACCATGGAGGAAAGTTCCACTACTTCTGGCTTGCTCAGCCTGCTTCATATACAACCCAGAACCACCTGCCCAGGGGTGGCACGGTCCACAGTGGGCTGGGCACTCCCATTTCAATCATTAATCAGGAAAATGCACCACAGACTTTCATACAGGCCAATCTAGCGGAGGCAGTTTCTTAACTGGCATTTCCTTTCCTCTCCCAGATGACCTAACTGGTATAAAATTAACCAGCATGAGCCAGTTCTCCAAAAGGACCTTTACTACTGTTTAAGTTTAAAAACAAAAACCTTTTCTCCTCAAAGTACATCTTAAAATTACCACCAGCAAATGAATATTCGAGGCCAGCATGGTCAACCTGGCTAGCTGCAGTACTGGAAACAGTACTGCTAACTACAGCCTATCCACTCTACAACAGTGACTGAAGCACCAGAATGGCACGTGGCAAGCAGAGCTACATAAAAAGGAGTGAGCTACCGCTGGGGAAGTCAGATCAGATTTCTACACTGTGAGGCAGGAGGGAAGGAGCCAAGTTTATGATGTGTAAATCACAGCTTGAAAAGACTAGGTAGAAGGTGTTAGTTTGTTCTCATGTAACCCAGGTTGTCCTTAAACTGTGTAGTAGCTGAGGATGACCTGAACTCCGTATCCTCCTGTCTCCCCTCCTGAGTGCTGAGACTGCAGCCATGTCTGGTAAACGTAGGTAAGAATGCGTGTACTGAGCTAATGCTGACAGTCATGCAGTAATAGGGTTTGAACGCAAAATGTCCCCACAGCCTCACTTTTCAGGGCTTGGCTTCGGCTGCTGAGCATTTAGGAAGTGTTCAGATCCTATGGATCTGACCTAATCAATGGATTGATCCTTTATGGAGTCAGACAAAGAAGATGCTTGGGAGGCGATGAAAAGGAGAAGACAGAAGAAGTACATGACTGGGATGCTGTTGGGAGGAATCCACCATTCTAGCCCCTCTCTAGAGACTGCAACACTCTCCCATGGCCATACATGTGCCTCACTACAGGGACTCAAAGCCAAACGACAAGGGAATGACCCTCTCAGACGGTTAACCAAGCAAACTCTTACTCCCTTAAGCTGTCTGTCTGTCTGCTGGTCAGTCTGTCTGTTTGGGTTTTTTGTTTGTTTGTTTGTTTTTGTTTTGTTTTTTTTTTGTTTTTTTTTTTTGGTTCTTCCAGACAGGGTTTCTCTGTGTAGCCCAGGCTGTCCTGGAACTCACTCTGTAGACCAGGTTGGCCTCAAACTCAGAAATCCGCCTGCCTCTGCCTCCCAAGTGCTGGGATTAAAGGTGTGTGCCACCACAGCCACCACAGCCCGGCTGTTTGGGTATTTTTAATCACAGCAACAGAAAAGTTGACTGACCCTAGGAAGGGAATTTCTCTCTCCCAGCTAAGAGGATACACCATGCTGTTAGGAATTGCTAAAATCTTCTGGGAAGAAAGGCCTCCACCTCATCCTGGCTGGATCTCACAACAAATGGGTCAAAGGGAGAATCTTGCTCCTTTGTGGCAGCCAAAACTGCTAAGTAGCTGTGGGCCAGCAGGGGAAGCTGTGGGAGGGCTAGGGCATGCAGGTGTTGAACATGATGAAAGGCTTGTTAACCTGTGTGGGAACTGCAGAGGAGACAGTGGACTAGAGGAAGGGCCGTCCTTGGGCCATGAGACCTCTCATACAGTAACTGCCACTGATTAAGACGGTCCAACCACTGGAAACTTAGTCTCTACTCAAATTATCTTGAAAGATAGATCTCTAGGAAGCAATGACAAACTGGAGACTGGCGGTTTGAATGAGAATGGCCCCCACAGACTTCTATTTGAGTGCTTGGTCCCCAGTTAGTGGAAACATTTGGAAAGGATTAGGAGACGGCCTTGTTGGAGGAGGTGTGTCACTGGTGGTGAGCTTTGAGGTTTCAAAAGCCTATGCCAGGCCCAGTAATTCTCCCTCCACCTACAGCCTACAGATTATCCTTCCAAACCATTAAGCAAGCTCCCAGTTAAATGCTTCCTTTTATAGGTTGCTCTGGTCATGGTGTCTCTTCACAGCAATGGAACACGAAGACAAGGACAAAACCCTCATGAATGGGTTAATGTCAATTACTACTGTGGGAGAGGGTTACTTACTGGCAGGAGAGAGTTAGTAACTGTAAGAGTGGGTTATTAGTCTGAGGATGTGGCTTAGTTGGTAGAGTGCTTGCCTTGCATACATGAAGCCCTGAGTTCAATACCCTGCATTGCTTAAAAAATAAAATGAGAAAATTGGGTCACTGATTCAAGTGAGTTCGCTCTTTCTCTCCCTGCATGATGCCATGGGCCATGTTAAGACACAGCAGGAAGGTCCTCACCAGAGGTGGCAGCTCAATCTTCAATCTCAGACTCTAGAACTGTAAGAAGTGAATCTCTGCCCTCCAGAGGTTACCATCTCAATTAACAGTGGGAAACAGTAACCATACGTAAACATCCTACATCCTAGCCCTCCCAAGCTTGCTGCATGAAAACCCTGTAAGAACACAGACATCCACCAATGGAAAGTGGGGCTACACAACACCAGGTCCAGAACAACCGGAGGTTACACCACCAATCTGTCAGCATCAGTGGAAGAATGGATGCCACTTCCCCTGCGGACAAATGCTAACACTGTTCCATGGCAGACAAGCTAGAACAGATGGCCCTTTGAGTTCATTTTTCTCCCTTAGAAAAGCTTAAGGACTATAAATCCACACCATTTACCCAGCTGGAGTCCTGGGAATTAACCTAATAGGAAACTGCACTGTCCTAAGGGACTCCCCCAGTGGAGGACTGCCATGCAGGGTCTGAGAGAACAATGCATAAGAGCTGCTCTTGATGACAGAGCCAGGAGCCAGCATTTAAGCTAGCACTGACACCCAACGCTAGAGCTCTGCTTAGACTGTACACCTTCAGAGCAATCTTACCAGGCAGGATGAACGGCTTTTCCTTAAGATGAAGACACAGAGAGACTAAGTAACTCACCAGAGATTAAGAGATTAAGTAATTTACAAGAAGCAGGAATTCAAACCCACTTCCACCCGCCTCCAGTTTTGCACACGTCACTTCAGAGGATGTGGCAAACAGACTAGTTTTAACTAGGTTCTGATATCTAACTAATAAGGAAGGAAGGAAGCAAATAATTCATAAGCTCCACAACATGTATGAATAAACTATATCCCTAGAAATCACCCAGTACAAGGGCCAGCAAAGGACCTACGAGTCCTTAAGTACTACCATGTGACCTGTGTCCCTGCTACTCAAGTGTGGTTGCAAAAGTACCTACAGACAGTATCTAGACAAACAGCCATGGTTTATTTCCATAAAACTTTACTTACAAAATAGACAAGACAGGGGTGGGTAACACCTGTGTTGGGCCTCCCATGGCAGTTCACGGGTTCCTGACCTATTTCAAAAGGCACTGAACGTAGAGTAAACCTTCTTGGCCTCCAACAACTCTGTGACTTTTCATCAACCACTTCCTTTAGCTTTCTAAGGTGCACAGGGACTCACTCTGCTGCCCAGGCTAAGCTAGCCTGGGGTTCCTAGGCACAAGGGATTCTCCTACCTCAGCCTTCAAAGTAGCTAGCACTACGGTTATAGTCTACAGTGTGAGCAAAAGCTCCTTTTGACACTGGGGACCTTCTCCACCCTCCTATACTGTCCTTCGGGTTTTTGTTTTGTATTGAAAACAGGAAGCAACAGCGACGACTGCCGTGTTCTTTACTTTCATTTTCCCAGTCCCCAATCCCATTTCCTAGGAACAGTCGGGAGCCTAGGACTACAACCTGGGGGTAGTGAGCAAGGACCCAGGCAGGGTCAGACACGTCTGAGGACGTGCACAGGCTGTTTCGTCACCTGATTCTTAGTCTCTGGGACAGAGCCAGAATGAGTCCCTGCTGCCAATGCAGCAGGGACAGCCAAGGTTTCTCCTTTCCTCTCACTGACTCGGGCCACTGAGCACCCACGAAACTACCCTCAGGTTCTCACTACCCTCAGGTTCTCACATGGTAAGCAAAATGAGGCTGACTAGGAAGAAAGGAGTCCTGGAGGAAGACAGTGAGGCCTGATTTCAAAGCCCTGCCCAGAATCCCACTGACCACTCAGTGTAGACCAGTCCACCAAGTGCTCACTGACTGAGCCCTGCTGGCTTCTGTGTGAGTAGTGCTGGCTTCTGAGGGCAGGGAGCAGCAGCTGGGCTCTGGGCCTGGCCTCCCTTGTGTCAGACCTTGGGTACATTACTGAAGTACTGAGTACTGAGTACATTCCGACATTGCATTCACCGGGTTAAGGCACTTAACTGCTCAGAGCACTCTTTTCTTCCACTTCCTCTCTCAGGTGCAGTCAGCACTGCTCACTGTCTCTGGATCTTAGAAAGAATCTTCAGTTAATGTCTTGGTACAAGGAAACCCAGTCTGCAGTAATGCTGTAGAAGGCTAACAGTATCTACAGGAGCACTGACTGAGAACAAACGCAAAAGGCTCCATATAGGTGGTGGTGGCAAATGCCTGCAACCCCAGCCCAGGCACAGGCAGGTGGATCTCTCAGTTCAAGGCCAGCCTGGTCTTTGGGTCGAGTTCCAGAGTTCTGGGGGCAGCCAGAGCTATAGGGAAAAAAAACCTGTCTCAAAACAACTAAAAAGCCCCCATATACTCTGCCCCTAAAAGGGAAAAAATCCTCAGATACAGAAAGATTCACATATCTCCCCACTAGGAGAAGGGGGAAACAAACAAACAACAACAACAACAAAACAAAACAAAAACCTCAGCTAAGCTGGTTCAAGGCAAAACCTGGCCAGTCTCAGCCAGTTCTCCAGTGCTCTCTGCCTCAGACAGACACAACATCAACTGTGGCTTCACTTCCACCACGCCTTTCCTCGAGCTCTCAGTTCCCACACTGGCTACTAAAATTCCACCTCTGAACCTCTGAAGAAGCCCTGTTCAAATGTCACCTTCTAGATGACAGATGTCAAAACTGGAAAGAATTTACAGACACAGCACACATTTCAAACTGCTTGCTATCCATTAAGAACCGACCCCCAGCCCCACCCCCAAAATAACCAAGGCCCAAAGGATTAAGGAGCAAGCGCTAAGTCACTGCCCTTCCCAAGGTCTCAGTCTGGAATCCAAGTCTTGACCTCACTTTCCTCTGGGGCAGGACACACCTTCAAAACCACACCCTGCTGACCATCCATCCTGAACTCCCTTCACACCAAACCTGGTTAGCCTTTATTCATCCTGTAAATGAAAACTTCACCCTTCTCCCAGTGAGATACCCTCTTCTGTGTCCCCAGTGCCAGCTGGCATCTGGCCACACCCAGTCCCACCCTCCAGAGCCCCACCCAGAGAGGAGGAGTTTCCCATCCCTAGCACTTCCCATCCAAGACAGACTGCGCCACTTATTAGTTACTTATTAGTTAAGATCCAACTAACATAGACAAGTGTATCATTTACCAAGATAATTTAAATAGGTAGGCCGTATGCAAGCGCCAGTATAATAGGATCAAGGCCAAGGTACTTGTCCACTGCAAAAAAAGCAACGGCTTCACACACAGACACACACACACACACACACCACGAATGCATACACAGGGTCTTTAGGTATTTATGTAGAGTTTAAGGATTCATGATAACACTATGAACTCCCAAGTATCCCACCCCTCAAGAGTCCCTTCAGAGACTGTGATGATGACTTCACCAACATGGCTGTCTGACCACAGTGGTACAGAGATCTGCCAAGATGAGGGAGACCAGACTCACTGGGCCCAGGGATGGAAAAGGAATTCTGACAGAGCTGCTAACAACAGCGGGCTTTCTCTTCCTGTCTTCCTCCCTGCCTGAACCTCACACGTGTGGCCATGAATGTAAAGAGACTCCAGGAGACTCCACACAACTAGGCAGGAGAGGAGCAGGTTGGGGGAACTAACGGCAAGACAGAAACCAAGAGTCTCACGGGATTCACAATATCAGATTCTTGCTGTAGACAATTAGCAACAGGCCAAGGCAGAAAACTAAGAAGGTAGAAACCACATGACACCTACCCGAGTAAGCAGTAGAAGAGGGGAGGGAGGTACCCAAGTCTGTGGAGTGGAGGGGTGGGGGACACCAAGGAAAGCTCTGCTGAGAAAGATGCGCTCCAAGGCTAGCTATGATTCCAAAAGACATCCTACACCAGCATCTCAGCAATGGGAGGTGGATGGCTTGTTAACCTGAGCTGGACTGATAGCAACCGGTGCTGTTTCCTTCCACTCGCCTGCATTACAGTTTACAGAAGACCTGCCTATCCGAAGTCCAGGATCCCCCAATACAGAAACTCTTCCTGAGCCACAGGGTTTACCCTGCTTGCTTCCTTCCCTGCATAAGCAGCCATCCAATAGGGATGGGAATGAGCCTTTCTTCTCCTGCTCAGAAGCATGCCCTCATCTCCACCCAACCTGAGTTTAAACAGGAACCCGAATTACCATGGCACAGCTGCTCCTTCTCCCGCACCTCTGCCCCAAGCCAAGCCCTCCTCCTGGCTCTCCCCATAGGCCCTGCAATTCAGCCTCGTCCCTCCAACACCACACCCCTGTTCTACTTCAGGCCTCATCCCAACCCACAGGAGCTGTGGAAGCAGCCTCCTGCCCCTCCTGCCTCCAACCCCAATCTGAAGACCACAGAAAAGCAGGGAGACCTGGGAAGGAAAGCTTCGCTTTGGAGAGTGGTTGAGTCAAAGCCTGTCACTGCTTGAGAACCAAGAACTCCAGGCGGTTAGCATTTGCTTCAGGCCTTTCTCCTTCCACCACTGTACATTTGCTGTTTTTCTAAAAATCTAACCAGTAACTACAATAAAAAGGGGTGTGGGTCGGGTGGCGGTGGCACGTGCCTTTAATCCCAGCACTCAGGAGACAGTCGCAGGTGTTCCAGGACAGCCAGGTCTACACAAAAGAGAAACCATGTCTCAATAAAACAAAATTAAGTAATTAAGTACAATTTAATTAAAAAATAAAAAGAGGTGTGTAGCCAGGCATAGCAGTACATTCCTTTAATTCCAGAACTTAGAAGGCAGACAGGTGGATTTCTTTCTTTCTTTTTTTAAAGATTGATTGATTGATTGATTGATGAGTATACTGCAGCTATCTTCAGACACACCAGAAGAGTATATCAGATCTCATTACAGATGGTTGTGAGCCACCATGTGGTTGCTGGGAATTGAATTCAGGATCTCAGTGCTCTTAACTGCTGAGCCATCACTCCAGCCAGACAGGTGGATTTCTATGAGTTGAGGACAAACCTGGTCTACATAACAAGTTCCAAGCTGTATAGTGAGACCATGGCTCATAAAAAAAAAAAAAAAAAAATAGGAACATGAAAGAGAGGAGGGGAAGGATAGAAAGGAAGGGAAGAGAAACATGGGGAGAAGAGAAGAAAGGAGAGGACAAGAGAGGAGAGGAAAAGAGAGGAGAGGAGAAGAAAGGAGAGGAGAAAAGAGGAGAAGAGGAGAGAGAAAAAGAGAAAAGAAAAAAGTGTCAACCCCCATGTGACCCCAGTAACTCCTAGGTCTACCTTATCAGATTACAGTTCCATCCAAGGCATCTCCAGAGATAGCCCTGTGTCATTCATGAAGCCAGGAGGGGCTTCTTCGCAACCTCTTGAAAAGTAGCTGGAGAGCCAGGCGGTGGTGGCGCACGCCTTTAATCCCAGCACTTGGGAGGCAGAGGCAGGCAGATTTCTGAGTTCGAGGCCAGCCTGGTCTACAGAGTGAGTTCCAGGACAGCCCGAGCTACACAGAGGAAACCCTGTCTCGGAAAACCAAAAAAAAAAGAAAGAAAGAAAGAAAGAAAAGTAGCTGGAGCAGCTTTTTCTTAATCCCCACGCTTTAGGTTAAAACCCTTTTACTCCGCTGCGACTCCTCTCTGAGAGGCCGCTCCCACGGTCTCCTTCCGGCTTCCGGAGCACCCTTCTACTGTAGATAAACCCCATCTGTTTCACAGGGCTCACCTCAAAACTCTTTTCTATGTCAAAGCCAAGATTCCTGAGTTTGCCTGAGTTAAGGTCCCTAAAAGATTAAGGGACCCCTGGAGCTGCTGCAGGGGAGTGTGGAGCTGCTGACAAACACCTGCATTATTTATAAGACGGAATTCAGGCTCCTTAGTATGATGGTACTACAGGCCTCCCGGGATCTGAGCCTGCCATAGCTGCATCAGCCCCCAAGGCGCTCCCTCTAATCCAGTCCACACCAACTTCCACCCAAGCTGCTTCCTGGTTCACCCCGATATACCTCTTCTTGAACCTTAAACTAGTCCCTAAGCTAAGGTGGCCAGCATTCTCTGTTCCCTGTACTGAATGCACCTCAGTCTTACTACCCTTGCTCTAGAGCCTACATTATAGAATCCTACCTGAATCCCACCCTGACCCACAGGCAGACTGGTTACTTGGATAACTAACCATCATTTACTAAGTCATGTGCTCTTCTAGGACACTGCCTACCTCACCTTCAATGATTCCCAGTATTATTCTAAAACAATTGTGCCAATCAGTTTTACTAAAACATCATCAGCTGATCACAGAGTCACGGGCCTGTCACCCCAGTACTGGGAAGGCAGAGGCAGTATGTGGGAGTTTGAGGCCAGCCTAGTCTAGAAGGTCAAGTTCCTAGCCAGCCACAGTACATAGCAAGACTCCATCTTTAAAAACTAACATACAGAACAGCCATGAAAACCATCCATAAGCCATTTCTTCACATATTTCAGCGTTTCTTAAGGTTTTTTTCTTCATTATCAATTCCTTAAGTAGCTTTTTTAGATGCTTTCCCATTTGTACCTGCCCATAAAATTTTAATAACATGTTATGTATGTATTGTGTAAGAGAATATATATGGCTTAATTTTCTTACTCAATAATGCTTTCAGGATAACTAAATAAAGCTGTAAGTATTAAATCCAAATTTAAAACTATTAATAACCTAACAACTGTATTTACTGAATAACTTTTAATTTGAAATGCAATTCATATATGTGTGTATAGACAAATTGTTCATTTCTATTAAATCATCAATGTACATAAAAATAAGTTAAAAAGAAAAAAATGCAACCATACTTCACAGAATCTAAAAAGTCATTTTAAATAAATTTATTTTTATTTTATGACCATTGATTGACGTTTTTGCCTGCATGTATACCTCTATGAGGGTGTTAGATCCCCTGGAACTGAAGTTACAGTTGTGAGCTGCCATGTGGGTGCTGAGAATTGAACCTGGGTCCTTTGGAAGAGCAGCCAGTGCTCTTAACCACTGAGCCATCTTTCCAGCTTAAAAAGTCATTTAACAATCTGTTTCAAAAACAAAATCCACCCAAGGGATACTTACTATAAGTTTCCCCACCACTATCATTTCTGTGGGTACTTAGAAAGAAAAAGTATTCCCACAGTATTAGTCATGACCTCAAAAAGGATCTACCTCCCCACCTAACCTCTCATTCCACTTACCCTCTTACCCTCCCTCCTTCCCACCCCACCTCCTAAAAAAACCTCAACACCAGAACATTTGATATCCCTAGCCCTAACTCCTCAGGACCGGGAAACTGAATAAGCCCTCAGGGGCTGAGTGACTTATCAGTTAAGTCATGGATAAGGCCTCTTCAGTCTTGCAAGGCTAGATCTCCCAATCAGCACCAGCTAGGCACCTAAGGTGATCGATCAGATGTTTGCCATTTTAACGACTGAATGACCAGCGGTAAATTAATCCCACACACATACACATAAGTGAGGCAACAAGATTAGAGCTTTCTCAGCTACAATGCTTTCTCTCTCTCTCTCTCTCTCTCTCTCTCTCTCTCTCTCTCTCTATCTTTATGTATGAGTACACCATTGCTCTTTTCAGACATACCAGAAGAGGGCATCGGACCCCATTAGATAGATGTGACTCACCATGTGGTGGCTGGGAATTGAACTCAGGACTTGTGGAAGAGCAGTCAGTGCTCTTAACCACTGAGCCATGTCTCCAGCCCACTTTGTCCCTTTTTACTTCCCAAAAACATCAAATAATGGTCAGGAAGAAAGCAAAGTGCTCTCGAGGGTATGAAAACCTTGGATAAGCAAGCTGCCTCCCGTCTACACACACACACCTGGTGAACCTGACAGTCTTCCACACTCAGGGCGGGAATTCTTTTGTTTGCTTTGGTTTGTTTGTTCTTGTTTTGGGTTTTTTCTTCCTCCCTTAACACCTCCCCACCCACCAACCCTCCAGACAGGGTTTCTCTGTATAACCGAGCCCTGGCTGTCCCAGAACAGGATATATACACCAGGCTGGCCTTGAACTCTGTCTTCTAGGTGCTGGGATTAAAGAGGCTTGTGCCACCACTGCCCAGAGGGGTACAGTTCTTTAATCCACTTACCATTAGGGATTTTTCACAAGTACTTCAAGAATACTACCTACAACACCCTAATGCACACCTGCTCATCCACCCTAAATGGGTCCACCCATGACTTCTCTCCCTGGCCTGTCTGAGAGTCTAGAGATCCAAAACTGTACCTTCTCTCTCTAAGAGAAGCCAAATTTAAGCACAGAGTCCTTAAGCACTCAGTATGAGGGTGGATAAACTTATGCCCACATACCTGTCCACCATGACGGTAAAAAGTAGATTTGGCATGAACAAAGAATTTCTTTGTGCCTTGTCCATCACCTAAGATTAACGCCTAGCATGAAATGGGAGCTTATAGTCAATCAGTGATAAGGCAAAAACTGAGGCCTGATGAAGCCGTATCTTTTCTGCAGTCACGCATTCACTTAACAAGCATGTACTCAAGTCTTTGTGCCAAGCTGTCTGCTGCTCTGACACCTAAGTTCCACATGAGCTCCTGAGTTTGTTTTATTGGCAGTTGACACAGAGTGACCTTTGTCTCAATATGCCAAGACAATCCCATTTGACATCTACTGTTATGGATTGCATTTCTCCAACAGCGAGCAAGAGTCAGAAATACCACTACACAGTTATGAGCTGCTCTGGGTCTTGGCTTTTTTCTTTATTAGGGAAGGAAAAAAAGTCCATGCTAATGGATTTTTCTATGTGCCTAGAACTCACCACATAGTTCTGGGTAGCCTTGGATTTGTAATTCTCCTGCCTCAGCCATCTGAGTGCTGAGATTACAGACCTTTAGCACCAGGCTCAGGATTGTTGCTTCATCTTCAATACAAATAAATTAAAGGTTAGGGACAGGGAAGCAGCTGGAGACAAGCCTGGGATAAGCAACTGAGACTGTACTATAGACTCTAGCATGCCAAGACTATGGCTATTTAATGTGTACACAAGAGGGAACATTAGAAACTCTTGAGGAAGTGATAGATGGTCAAAGTACTGTAGTAGTGTATTACCTAGATTACAGAAAAGATCTAGGGATGTAAAATTAAAAGGGGCAGGCAACAGGTCATGCCAAAACACTGCCTAAAGCTATAAATAAAAGTTGTCACAGAAGAAAATAGTAACAAAATGCTACCTCATTGTTTGCCTTGTATGTAGTTAAGTTAGAAGGTCCAGCAACAACACATACATGCCCCCTGGGCAAGCGCTAGTTCCCTGGTATGTGTGGTCTTGGGCCCACACTGCAAGGCAGGTCCTCAGGAAGCTTTGGTTCGCCTTCTTAACTGTTAGTAGCATAAAGATCGATCCTTCGGTTTTTGATCGGTTCTTAAGGTCAACATTTAAAGCACAGTACGTATTCGTTACCAGGATCTTCTGGCAGTAAAGACAGAATCCTAACTCATTCGCCTCCTCCACATCATCCATTTATTGCATCATTTGAAACCAAAGCTATCTCAGGCCGCGACTTGTAAAATTCAAGTCAGGTAAAATGGCAGCAGAGGCAGCAGGAGCCTGACCCTCAACTTGAGAGCAGAGCGCGCGCTCCCAGCAGCTGAAGGAAGCGCTGGAATCAACAGGTCGGGCGCCCCCGCCCGGGAGCGTTCAGACCCCGGCGCCGCGCGAGGACCCGGCAGGTCACTTCGGTAGCCTAGATAGGCGAGGCCGCCGGCGATTCTGGACACGGGACGTTTCCCGGCCGCCGGGCTCGGGCTCAGGCTCCGGCCCACGGCCCCGGGGTGACTACGCAGCCCTACCCGACCCGCCTGGCGGACACCCCGCGGAACTTCCACAGAAAGCGACAGTCGGGTCCAGAACGGCTCGGCAAAAGCCCATAGGGTCCAAGGAGGCTCAGGCTGGCTCCGGGCTGCTCTGCCTAGCCCCGTGGGACGCTCCTCGGCGTGAAGGACAGCTCTGCCCACCCTCGGTGCCAGCCCAGACCCCGCGGGGCTCCGCATCCCTCCCACGCCCGCCAGCGCCCAGACCAGCCCGCTCTGCCTGTCCTCGCACCTCATCCGCGTCCAATTCCACTCGGCTGCCTACGAGCGCCATGTTCCCCTCCGCGGCTGCCGCACAACCACAGAGAACTCAGAACCGACTCTTTTCTGGGCTCTGGGTTCAGCCTAGCCCGGGTGGAGGAGGAACCAGGCGGCCCGGAGCGACCGGACCGAGCTGTCCCCGCCCCCGGCGCCGCGGTATCCACTGCGCACCCAGTACCCAAGCGGATGCCAGGCTGGTGCCCCGCCCCCTCACGGATAGCCCCGCCCCGGCACGCGGCCCCCTTAGAGAGCAGCCAACCAGGTTCCGTGGGGAGGAGTCAACCACAGAGTCAGCGGGTGCTCGGGAAAAGGATCTCTGGGGTACCGGCCTCCCTAGGGGATTGCCAGGAGCCTGGTTCCCAGACTGGAGCACACAGAGCTGACAACTCAAGGTCGTGGCTGCGCTCCCTCTGTGACTAGTGGTCCACATGGTCCTTGGTCTGGAACCAGAGCGTTTACTTCGCCCAGAGGACAGAGCATCTGACAGATGCAGCTAGAGGACAGCCACGGGTCACTGGTCACCTAGAGGCATCTGACACATCACATGCCCAAGTCGCTGTGTCAAGAACATCCTCTCCAAGAGATAGTTCTGTTTTGCCTCTGTGTTTGCAAAGCAACGGCTTCAGTGTAACTCAGAGCCCTATACATCTCCCAGTACGGCCGGAGTTATTCTTGCTACAGCGTCTCCCACTCAGCCCTTTTGTAAATACAAATAGATGTAGTTTGTGCTTGAAATATCCATAAAGATAGGGATGCTGTCTTTTTCCATGCTGTATCCCTAGGACCTAGAACGGTGCTTCCTGTGCCTTTCCTAGTATCTGTTAACTGTGTTTAGAAATTGATTCCTGTTTCTGACTTACAAAATAATTGAGTGATCTAACTGGAAAAAAAAAGTTAAAACTATATATCTTAGAGTTGAGAGTCAGTTTTATTTTAAATTCCCCTAAGGGTGTAATTTGGTGACAAGTGTTACAAAACACCCCATTCATCTAGAGCACCTGAAAATTTCTTGTTCTGTGGTGTCCCCAGACACCAAACTTCTATCACTGCTATCACTACTTTCCATCCCTCCTTGTTGTATTCGGTCATTTACATGCTCAGTATCTGATTTATAAAATACTGCTTGTTGGTCTGTAAACATAAAAACAGGAAACTAATTTTAATTGAGAACTAATCATGTACTAGGATTATGCCAGGGCCCTTGTATGTTTTGTCTCACTTGTTTTCATAAGAACTGTAAGAAGAGGGACACTGCTCAGTAAACTGAAACTCAGAGTTCAAGTCACTTTCCTAGGGTCAGGCTGCTAAGGAAAACAGCAATGATGCCAGAATCAGAAACTCAGCAGTCTGGCAGCAGCACCTGGCTGTCAGCAGGTCTCTCTGTGACTTCAGCCAACCCTCTTTTTCTCCTATGGATTTCAGTAGACTAGCTGAGAGAAGAAGGCCTATTAACACACATTTCCCATGAGTCACCATGGCATCCTTGATACCGGCTTCATGATGTTATTGTCTCCAAGTGTCTTTGACACAGCAGCAGTAAAGACTGGTTAAGGGAAGACTCTCTTGGTCAAGAGAATACAATATCTGACTTGGTTGGAGAATTGGCATTTCTGTGAGGTATGTCAATCATCTGGCTAAGACATCACCCCTTAAAAGGCAGGCTCCCCTGAAGCCATGTTAGAGAGGTAAGTACAATGCTTCTTTCTTTGATGAGATAATGCACTTTTCTTTCCCAGACACACACACATACACACACACACACACATACATACATACACAGTCTCTTACTGAGACTGCTGACATGCAGCTTCCTGAGTCTGCCTGCTTTTCTGAGTTCTGAGTTACTCAGAAAAGCCAAACACTTCCATTCTTAAATTATCTTATTGATGAAACTAAGAATCTCCCAAGAGGAGACCTTGATTTCCTCAGTATCAGTTATCTACTATGAAGGGGCTCCCCAAAATTTTAGTAACAACTTTGGAACCATTTTGTAACCAGACTGGCGGGATGATGATTATCTTTAAAACAAACAAACAAACAAATAAATAAACAAGCATGTGTGCCCTCTAATTGTTTTTCAGACTATCAAAGCAATGGATGTCAAGAACTCAGAACTCCCTTCAGGAATCTCATCCTGGAAGGAGAGGAAGCCTTTGCAGCAGTTCTCATCCTATGGTAGAGTGACCTTTTCCCAGGGGTTGCCTAAGACCATCTGAAAACACAGAGATTTACATTACAATTCATATCAGGAGCAGAATTACAGTTATAAAGTAGCAACAAAAATAATTTTATGGTTGAGGGTCACCACAACACAAGGAACTGTAGTAAAGGGTCACAGCAGTAGGAAGGTTGGAAACCACTGGCCTAAAGCAGGAGCCAGCTGGAAGGGAAACTTTTCTCATAAAGAGGTTTACAACTTGTCACACCACTTCGCAAAAATAAGGATGGGCAAAACCATGCCTTGACCTGGACTGCCCAGATTCACATACCTGTAGTGCTCTACTGAAATCTTAACTACATTTCAGGATCTTCCTCTCAAAGATGGACCTGGGGCAAGGGGAGATAGGAAGGGTGTTATTGAGGATCTCTTTGTCCCTCTTCTCAATGTGGCCACATTGAATTAATCTCCTTTTTCTGCTTTTCACCATTAATTTGGTTTAGGCAATATGGGTGACTGAACTTGGCTTGCTGGGATGCAGGTTGTGACTGGGGCTGGTAACAGTTCCTAACCCCTATAAATAACAGGAAAAGAATGGGTTTGGTTGAGGTGACAGACACTAGTTAAGCACTTTGCTGACTGGAGATATAGCTCAGCCAAGAAAATGCTCCACTAGTGGGCGGTGGTGACGCATGCCTTTGATCCCAGCACTTGGGAGGCAGAGGCAGGTGGATTTCTGAGTTCGAGGCCAGCCTGGTCTACAGAGTGAGTTCCAGGACAGCCAAGGCTACACAGAGAAAAGAAAGAAAGAGAGAAAGAGAGAAAGAGAGAAAGAAAGAAGATGCTCCACTAGCGTGGAGGACAGAAGCCTCAGTACTGCTGAGACCCAGTACTGGTGACACATGCCTTTTATCTCGACTAACTTTGAAGACACAAGAAAGTCAGAAGTTCAAGGCCATCTTCCACTATATATCAATTTAGAGGCCATCCTGAGCTACATAGACCTTGACTCAAAAGGAAATTATTATATTGTACTCTTAGAGTGGGTAAATTTTATAGTTACATACATACATATAGATATACAAAGTTAAATATATACATATATATGAAGCTGGTATTAGAAGAACATTCTTAAGTTGCTTAGAAACAGACATGTGGGGCTAGAAAGACCTTAGATGTCATTTAGTGCCTATAAAACATCATACTACCAATGAAAGTTTCTGTCCCTTCTTAGACACCTAACCTTACCTCTGTCTCCTGTTTCTGCTTCACTTTCTGAAAGCTAGATTTCCTGTCTGGACCAAGCTCTACGCGCTTACTCACACCTGATGCTCATTTTTAAAGGTCATTGCTTCCTGAGTTAACATAGTTTGTTTTGATGGGAAATTATCTTATTTGCGACTTCCTCTCCCATTTGCTTGTTATTTTCATATTGTTTTCAACTCCTTGAGTGTTCAAGAGGCTTCAAAACATGTGGCAGAAATTAGAGACCTAATTATGTCATAATAAGAAACAAGTTTAATTTTTTTAAAACAATTTCTTTTTAAAAGCTTGGATTCCGTGGAAGTTTGCTGGATATAGAGATCAGAGATTAAACCTAAAGTCCTATATATTCTTGGTTCGTGTCAACTATTCGATTGTAATAAATGCGTTATAGTCACGGGACGTCTAGTCTCTGGCTCTGTGCTCTTAGCCGAGGTCAGCTTTCTTTCTCAGCATATGAGTAGCTTTATAAGATCGCAGATGATAAACATAAAACAGTTCTTTCCGGTGAACAATTAGAATGGGTTGATTTGATAAACAGAACTCTCCTTGCCAGGAATCATTATGCTCTGGTGCACTGGTAGGAGAGTGTTATTACTCAGATAGTCCATTTCCTGGCTTATCTAGCATAAGGGTTAGCAAGACCGCTGTAAGAATATTTTCATTTTAAAGCCACACACACTGAAAGAAGTTTCTGTTTCAACATTAATCTTATATTGGAGACAGTTTCATTCTCACTACTTATGGACTTTTACCCTTGGCTGGTGTGGGGAGTTTGTTGATGCTGGATTTAAATACAAGCTACATTTTCACTTGTGGAAGAGTAGACCAAATCTATGCAAGTGCTTGTGATAGGTAAATCATGTTTATGGATGGATTTGTCTGGGTTCTTGGAGGAGAGTTTCTCCTTCTAAAACAGCCCCTCCCTCTCTGCCACTCTGTCCCGCCCCTGCTGTCCTCATGACACTCACCAGTTTTCCCTGAATCTACTTCATCCGTACATGTTCACTTGCTTAAATTCTGTGACCCTCCACAACACCCCCTCCACTATAATGTAAGTAAGCTGTATGCTTAAAAGTGGCCATTGCATGAAGCATAAAATGTTTATAGCGCAATAAAAATTACTGCTTTGACCGCAAAATGCTAATTCCCATAATTACCATAATAATGCTAGGGGTTAAGGAATGCGAGGTTTGGGGCAATAGCTCTGTAGGTAAAGGTTTTGCCTTGTAAACCCAAGGACCTGAGTTCGATCCCCAGAAGCCACTTTTCACAAGTCAGGCATTGTGGCTAGCATGCATTTGTAGTCCCAAATGAGAAAGCAAAGATAGGCAGAGCCCAGGGGCCAGCCTAGCACACTTGTCAAGTTCTGAGTCAGTGAGAGCTTGTGTCTTCAAAACCAAAAACAAAAACCAACATGGGTGGCACCAGAATGACAGCCAAGGTCATCCTCTGGCCTCCACACACAAGTGTGCTTGCATTTGCACAAGGAAGGAGCTAGAGCTGGGCGTGGTGGCACACACCTGTAATGTGAGCACTCAGGAATTAAAGACAGGTAGGCAGGAGATGCTGTTTCCTAAACAGAATAGCTGTCTTTAACATCTATTTTTTTAAATTATGAAAAGTGAGACACGCTGGGCAGTAGTGGCGCATGCCTTTGATCCCAGCACTTGGGAGGCAGAGGCAGGCGGATTTCTGAGTTTGAGGCCAGCCTGGTCTACAGAGTGAGTTCCAGGACAGCCAGGGCTACACAGAGAAACCCTGTCTCGAAAAACCTTAAAAAAAAGAAAAGAAAAGTGAGACACTTAGGATTTAGCATAAAGTAAGTGAATGAAAAAAAGAAATAAGGAAGGAAATGGCTGCTTCTAGGTGTGGTGGAGGAGAAAGCTTATTACAAATATGTAGGAGAGCATAGACAGAGGCAGACAGATCTGGTAGCATCCAGAATGATAATAACCCTGAACCACGTGGGGAGAGGGGGAAAGGAAACCAAGTATAGCAGCCAGGAGGCCAAAGGCACAAAGAGCAAAAGAGACGGCATGGGTAACCAAATGTCTGAAATATATAAGGAAGGGCTTCTGGAAGAAGGGCAGCTCCTGGGCTGGAGAATTCAGGTAAATGGCTAGTATGCCAGCCACACCCTGTAACAGGTGGGGACTGAGGGATGCTGAGAGAACCTGGAGGCCAGGTCCACTTTGATATGTTAAATAGACTCCTCCCTCCCTGTTCACCCCACCCCCATCACCTTCCCACTTAGAGGAGACCCTTAGAAGAAAAAGCAGCAATACAAAGACTCACTTCGGCAATATGTGATTTCCAGATGGTGTTGAAGAAACACAAACCAGACCAATAAATAGGAGCAAATCTGTAGCAACGTGTTCATTGCTTTCTGTCTCCTTTGCACCATGAGTAAGAGAATCTGATTTTTATGTAAAACAGCACAGTGTCTTACTAAAAGCTTTCATTTCCAAGGACTTCTCTGCAACTAGAAGTGGCCAGTGTGGGACTGGAAGCTGGCAGAGTGTTCACCTAGTATGGAGGGAAGCCGGGGTCCAATCCCTACTACTGCATAAGACGGACTTGGCGGCATGTGTCTGTATTTCCAGCACTCCGGAGGCGGAAGCAGCGCCATAAGAATTCCATGGTCTTTAATGATATAAGAAGTTCAAGGCCAGCCTGAGCAGTATGCAACCCTGCCCCACCCTCCCTAAAATTAAAAAAAAAAAAAAAAAAAAAAAAAAACGAGGAAGGTGAAGCAACTGTGTATCTGGGTATTTGTCTCCCTGCCTCTCCCTTCTCCTCCTCCTTCTCTTTTTTGCAAGCATGCCCTTCTCTCTTTTCATCTCCCTCCCCCACTCCCCACGGCAGCTTCCCTGGACTCACCCACCCAAGAGCAGCTTCACAATAAACCTGCCTTTAATATATTATAATCTGGTTTGAAGTGGCTCACTTCACTAGTGGAGAAATAACCTATCAAACACAAGTGCTGACCAATGAGAAATATCACAGTTGACATCTAAGAAGGCTGTTTAAAATGAACCCCATTATCTCTTCTACCATGCCTCCCTCTCGTCGACTAAAACACTAGCAGTGGGTGGCGCGTCTGTCCTATTGGACCATAAGGCAATAATCAGAGTGGAAGACATAAGTTTGGATACTTGAACAAAATGTTGGGGTTTCTGAGAACTGTGGAACTGCCACACAAGTATCTCTGAACTACCATCCTTTAGCTTCCTAGTGCATGAATGATGGACCAGTAGCTGTCTCTGTTTGGTCTGTTATTATGTATTGTAATGCTAAGTGCAGGCCCCCAAGGCCTGGTTGCTCAAGAGAGGAGAGTCTGAATGTTGACCTAAGTGACCTTGCCCCCAAGTTATTGCTGATTGACAAATGAAGATGTTTATCACCTATAGCTGGGCAGGATTGAGATAGGTGGAGCTTGGTGTTCCTGGGCTTGGGGTCTGAGGAGAGAGAGAGAAGGTGGAGAGTAGAGAAAGATGTTATGTCGAGGGTTAGGAGTCAATGAAAACACGGCCATAAGGGCTGGCCAACCGGAGTTAAGCCCAGATGAAACATAGAAAATAATAACTCAGGGTTATTGATAGGAAAGTAGATTCTAATAGCATAGAGAGTAGGTATCTGCCCAACCTTAATGCTAATAAAGGCTTATTATAAATATAAAGGTCATGTGTGTCTTTTATCCAGGAACTAAACGGTCAAAGGCAGGGTAGAAGGCCTGGATTGAGACTAAATATTTTCTACTACAATCTCCAGCAAGCCATTATTACGCTGAGATTTCAAGATAAACCTAATTCAGATTGTTACTGCCTGGACCACTACCCACTCACTGGAGCGAAATCAGTTTAGAACTTAAGCTGGATGGTCAGTCAGAACAAGTAACTTAAGCAGTTGTAGGACTGCACAGTTTCTCTCTGGAGGAGGTCTCCCTGAGAATTCTTTCTCTGTTCTATTATGACTTCTCTGATATCTTTGCCCTCATATGCTGGGGTCCCTTACCGTCCCCGACTCCAAATATTTCCCACATTCTGAAAAATACTCTCATCTTTTAAAAGACATCCTTGTGGTGGCAATGTATACATAGTTACAATAATTCTTTGATTATCTCTTATCTTTCTTTCCTCCTTCCTCCTTCCTCTTTCTTCCTCTTCCTCCTTCCTTTTCTTTCTCTTCCTCTTCTTTATCTTTATTTTAGATTTATTTATTTATTTATTTATTTATTTATTTATTTATTTATTTATCTGGTCTTTTCGTGTCTTTCTCTATGTGCATGCTGGCATGTGAGGAGGTCTCAGATCCCACTGGAACTAAACTTACTGGTATTTGTAAGGTATCACATGGGTCCTAGGAACTGAACCCAGGCCCTCTGCAGGAGCAACCATACTCTTAAACACTGAGCCATCTCTCCAGCCCTTTGTTTGATTTTTTGATACAGGACCTTGCTTTATAGCCCAGGGTAGCCATAACTCATGATCTTCTTGATTTAACCTCCCAAATCTTGTGACTTGGGTTAAGAACAAGAGTTTCAGCTTTTCAGTGAGTCTAACTCAGTTAGGCTGCCAGGCAATCAATGGCCAAAGCCACTGGCTTCAGAGTTCTTTGTCTCATTCCCAAAAGAAACAGGAAATGTGAACAAGAGCAAAAACATGAGTGAAAGTATGTTAAGAAAAGTAAGAGTTGTCAAAAGTAGATGGTCCAAAGGAGGAATACTGGGAGTATCACCTTGTTGTCTTGCCCAGTGACCTGGGGGAAGTTATAGCCAGAACTGGGTACTGAGGTCGTCTTTATTGAGACTGGTCATCTTAGAGAAATCACTGTCAAACCAGTAAAGGGTCCACACACATTAGGCATGCTCCCAACCAGAGAAGTAACTATGTGTCATCCATCCAGTCAGGGAGTGGTCACATAAGTATGTGACTTTGCTCATAAATCACCACTCCCTTGCGTAAGGGGAATGTAACTACAGTCTCAACTAGGATTTCAGGAATACAGCTCCATGCCTGGTTGGCCCTATCCATTTTTAGAAACTGTATTGTCTTATATTTTTGGTTGTGAGCCTAGCCTTTAACGGCTGAGCCATCTCTCCAGCCCAGAAACTGTATTCTCACTTGCATCTTTTAGGTCTAGTACTAACCACACATCTGTCTGGGCTGCGGGTTCTACACTAGCCTAGAAGAGGGTCATGATACAAACCTTTTTTTTTTTTTTTTGCATGACAGGCATATAGAAACATCTGTGCTCTAACATCAGTTTTGCCTCAGCACTTCAATAATAAGCCCCAAGTGTTTTTAAGGTGAGGGTTCTCAAGTTTGAGCCTGTACCTGAAGAGCATGTTAAGACAGGTCGTAGGCCATAGCCCAAGTTCCACGGTTTCTGATTAGATAAGTGTGGAGTGGGGGCACACTGCTGCCATTGTTAACTCTAGAATCACCCTGTGAAAATCACTATTCTTGAGCATGGCAAGAAATCTATGCTCTTCAAGAATAGGTGACGTACCTGGCTTCCAGATGGACCCCACCAGCTAACTGTTCAGGAGGAAAAGTGGGGAGAATGCTCTATGCTGTGCTATGGGCTGAACATTGATGTCCCCCAGACTTTCTATGTGGAAATTTAGTGCTCATCATGGGGGCTAGACACTAAGAGGTGGGTCCTTTTAGGAAAAGTTTTGTGATGAGAGTTCCCCTCATAGTGGGATCACCGCCTTTATTAGGAAGTTTGTGAGGTCGGAGCAAGGATTGAACTGTGAATGACAGACACCGTATGTGCTAACACCTTGATTGTAGACTTGTCAGCATCTAAAAGTTCTTTGGAGAGGAGGCAGGAGGTGAGATAGTGTCTCACCATGGTCCTGGCTAGCCTACTTAGGCAAGCCTGGTCTCATGGCATTCCTGCTGCCCAAGCACTGGAATTATAGACATGAACCACCACCCAGGCTTTAAAATATTGATGAATAATTTTTATTATTTATAAGTTATCCAGTGCACAGTATCCTCTTTGATGTTCTTCCAAAACAGGAGAAACAGTCCAAGTGGTAAGACTGTGTCATTTCTGATGTGATTCAGTGAAATGATTTCATTTTCGTATACTTTTGTTGTTGTTTGAGACAGCTGTTTGTTGTTTTATAGCCCCAGCTGTTCTGGAATTCTCCTCTGTGTAGACCAGTTTGGACCTCACATTCACAAGTATCTACCTGCCTTTGCCTCAGAAATTAAAGGGGTACACCCCCATGCCTGGTGTCTCTTTCTTTCTTTCTTTCTTTTATTTATTTATTTTTTTTTTTTGGTTTTTTTTTTTTTTTTTTTTTTTTGGTTTTTCGAGACAGGGTTTCTCTGTATAGTCCTGGCTGTCCTGGAACTAACTCTGTAGACTAGGCTGGCCTCAAACTCAGAAATCCACCTGCCTCTGCCTCCCAAGTGCTGGGGTTAAAGGGGTGCGCCACCACCGCCCGGCTGGTGTCATTTTCATAAACTCTGATTTTGTTGACCAATGTAGGGCAAGAGAATCTAGGTTCTCATTGTAACTAATCAGTCCAATTCCTATCTAGACAGCAGAAGACTTGTAAACAGTCTGCATCTGCCCCAGGACAACCAGGTTTCTGTTTTCTAACTACTGTGATTTGAAGATAATTTGTATATTCCTCCCCTCCCAACCCGGGCGTCACAATTGAAACTTAATCCCCATTGTGAGGTGCTCTGAGGCCTGGGATTAAATCTGACTGTTGTATTTAGAGATAGGGCTTCAGGGAACCGATTAGAGTTAGCTTAGGTCATTAGAACAAAACCCTTATAAATGGATCCTGGTGGCTTTAGGAGTAAGTGCTTCCGGTCTCTTGTAATGCTCAGCGCCTCTCAGCAGGAAGCTGCCAGGAAGAAAGCGACCACAAAATGATGGCACTAGACCTTCGACTTCCAGAACTATTAGCTAAAATAAACATATTTTCTTTACAAAAAAAAAAAAAAAAAAGTCTGCCTCAGGCATTTTATTATAGCGATTTTAAAAAGGGGGGATTAATACATTGACCTCAATCTAATCTGCTTCAATTCCTTCGGATGTTTGCATGTGTAAATCAAATGTAAAATGAGGTACTAAAGTTGGCAAACCTCAGTTAAAATCCCTGCACCTGCTTAAATATAAGTGTACTGATGCGCATGCTCCTAACCCCAGCACTGTGAAGGTGGAGACGGGAGGATCACCAGGGCATGCTAGCTGTCAATCTGACTCCAGGTTCAGTGAGAGACCCTGTCTTAACGGAATACATCAGAGAGTGACAGAGCAGGACCTGGCGTCTCTGGCCTTTGCACACTCACCGGTGCATACACCCACACATATGAACTTACAACCACACAGAGAGAAAAATAATGAGTAAATGGACTGATATAACTTTACATGTTTAAAAAACTACAATTCTAGGAGTCTAAAGAGTAACTCTAAGGCAGAGCTCCCTCATCTACAGGCACTATGGGAGTCGTGACGAAACGGACACTTTCATTGTTTCCAAACACTCAACAATTTTCCTCTTTTATTAAAGATAATCAAACCAAGATAATCATTTGCAAATATGTTAAACCTGGCCTCAGAATTTACATAAATTCATCTAGAAGGAGCGACTGGTAGAGACTATCTGCTTTGCTAGAACCTTCCATAAGGAGGCTCAGAGTTGGCTTTTAAAAGCCTTTTGAAAGTAGAAAACCAAAGGGCTCTCCATCACACCTCATCTGCAACACCTGGCTGAATTCCTCTCTTCCTGGGGCCTTAAAATATTCTGAAGATTCCTGTCAGGAGGTGACATTCTCTCCTGTGAGGCAACCATATGAACTAAGTGTACAAGTTAACGTAACAGATTGTTCCAAGGGATTTTAATTGACACCATGAAGTCAAATTCAGTTCCTTAAAGTTATCTAGTCACCCCTGGGACGGCGGCTGCTAATCAAGCTCTGATGGTACAGCTGGCATTTCCAATCGGCTTTTGTTAGAAAGAAAACAAGTGCTAATTTCATTGATGTAAATAACTAAATTCCCATAAACTGTTACTAAAAATTTGTGGGAGGGGAGCTCATGTTTGAATTCTGCTTACCAAAACCTAATGCTTACAACATCGCTGTAAACTGTGAACAGTTTTCAGGACAGTAAAATCTCCTCCAAAATGAACAAAATTCAATGTTCCAAGCGAAAATCAAGTTGATAAAAATCCTAACACTTTAGCCCCATATGGATGAGAATGGCCCCCATAGACTCATAGACTTGAATGTTTAGTCTTCAGGGAGTGGTACTACTTGAGAAGGACTAGGAGGTGTGGTCTTATTAGAGAAAGTGTATCACTGGGAGCAGGCTTTGAGGTTTCACTAAACCCAGTGTCTCCGCCCACCCTCTGCCTGCTGCCTACAGGTCAGGATGTAAAGCTCTAGGCTGCTACTACTACAGTGTCAGTCCTACCTGCTTCCCACCATGACGATCAACACGAACCCTCTAAGTTGTAGGCAAGCCTCCAGTCAAACGCTTTCTTCTATAAGAGTTGCCTTGGTCATGGTGTCTCTTCACAACAATAGAACAATGATTAAGACAATGATCCCAAATGCTTTTAATAGGAGAAATAAAATCAGTCTCTGTGAATGACCAAGCCTCAGAACAGCATGAGCCAGGCAGTCAGATGCTAAGTCTACTCTGAGGAAGAACACCTGACTGTTTCTATGACACACATTTTAGCACACTAACCAGGATTTGTGACTGGCAGTATGCATTAATATGTTCTAGATGGCTATGGACCTCATTTAGGTTTAGAACACGTGTGTCTAAGATGTTCATATTGCTATGGCTCAAAGTTAAGTGTTATCTCTTATTTGGTAATGCTCCCAATAAAAGTTAATATTTCAAATAAGCCTAGTTGGTTTAATATATCCCTCTTAGATTCGTAGGGTCCAGTGAAAAATCCCAAGATTAAAAAAAGAAAAAAAAAAGACTGGCTGGTGAGAAGGCTCAATGGTTAAGAGCACTGACTGCTCTGCCAGAGGTCATGAGTTCAAATCCCAGCAACCACATGGTGTCTCACAACCATCCGTAATGAGTTCTGATGCCCTCATATGAGCGAGCAGGGGCCTGGAGCAAGCAGGACTGGAGCAAGAGGGAAAGGGGAGGGGGAAAAAAGACTTAATTTAAAATTTGACTTGAAAAAAATTGTCAAATAAAGCAAAAAGTTAAAACACTTGATAAAAAGGTTACTGTGGGAGCCTATGAAATGGGTCAGTGGACAAATGCCTTCAAGGCCAAACTTGACAACCTGAGTTCCATCTCTAGGATCACATGGTGGAAGAAAACCAATTCTCATAAGTTGTACACACTCAAACACAAATTAAAATGTAATAAAAACAATTTTGAAAATTACTGTAAAATAGCATTTACTTAACCAAAATAATGATTAAAAGACTTTAAAAGCAAATGTACGGCATCACAAACTTGTAGAAAAATATCAATCTATAAATTACTTTATCATTAAATGTTGTTAACTAATCAAAGACTTAAGAAAAACAAAATACAAGAAGTTATTATTTGAGCCGGGCGGTGGTGGCGCACGCCTTTAATCCCAGCACTTGGGAGGCAGAGACAGGCGGATTTCTGAGTTCAAGGCCACCTGGTCTACAGAGTGAGTTCCAGGACAGCCAGGGCTACAAAGAGAAACCCTGTCTCGAAAAAACCAAAAAAAAAAAAAAAAAGAAGTTATTATTTGTGAGTGTATGTGTGTGTGTGTATGTATATTGTGTGTTTGTATGCATGTGTGTGTTTTGTGTGTTTGTATTATATCTGTGTGTCAATGTGCTCACAGGGAAGCAAGAGTAAGAGATCAGTCGTGCCATACCCTCTAAACCAGGCATGCATTGGTGTGTGTGTGTGTGTTTGTATATGAGTGTGCTTGTGTGCTTGTGTTTGTTTGTGTTTGTATGTGTGTGTTTTTTGTGTGTGTGTGTGTGCCTGACTAGGAACTCCTGGGATCTGCCTGCTTACCTCAGCTTTGGAGTTTCAGGTGTATGTAGCCACGCCTATCTTGTTCACATAGGTGCTGGGGATTCACATTCAGACCCAAATGCTCTTACCCACTGAGCCACGTCTCTGGCCCTCATAATAGCTTATTCTTAGCTATTATGCTTGAAACACATTACAAGATAGTAAGCAAATACAGTTCTCTTAAACAAATGAATGACTTGATTTATGTGTCACTATTACACTGGCATCTCCAGGCCATTCTAGGTCATTAGCCCTGAGTTGTTGGACTATTACTTTACTGTAGATTTGCTTCATTTTGCAGTAAGTTCTCACAGGCTTCACTAAGTAGCCTTCACTCACCTCCAAGTCACGGATATCTGCCTGCATCTGCCTCCCCAGTGCTGGCATGGTAGGTGTGAGCAACCACACTGGGTTGCTTTGGAAAGTCTTTCTTTCACCATCTTAGCTGAAGTGCCAAGAAAAACAAAAGTTTCGCCGGGCGGTGGTGGCGCACGCCTTTAATCCCAGCACTTGGGAGGCAGAGGCAGGCGGATTTCTGAGTTCGAGGCCAGCCTGGTCTACCGAGCGAGTTCCAGGACAGCCCGGACTACACAGAGAAACCCTGTCTCGAAAAAAACCAAAAAAAAAAAAAGAAAAACAAAAGTTTCCAGCAAGCTCAGAAACCAGGGACTGGTTTTCACTATTAATATGGGACAGTACAGCCAGAGAACACTTTAGCAATGGCTTTCAAAGACTTATTTTCTGATTTTAATTTTTTATTTATTACTTTATTTTATTCCACTTTATTTTATCTGGCCTGTATGTGACAGACAAAGCTTGTTTTATTTTCTTCTTTGTGTTTTTGCAAGTTAAAACTACCAATTTATAAGACAAAACTTTTACTAATGTTATAAGAAACACTTTTATGATCATTTTTGAAGCCAGGTAAGGTGGTACATCCTTGTAATTCCAGGCAAGAAAAGGAGGAATCAGCCAGAGCTATCTAGTAAATATAAGGCAAACTTGGGCTGCAAAGGAAGTGCATCACTCAAAATGAAAACAAAAAAAAAAAAAAAAAGAGAGTTTGGCTGAATTTTCAAATACGATTTGAAACAAAAGTTTCAAAAACAAAGATTTCAAACAAACAAACAAACAAACAAAATTACTCACACAAGCTCTGGCCTTTGAATGCTTAGTCACAGTTGGTGAGCTGTTTAGGAAGGATTAGGAGGCGTGGCCTAGGGGGAGTGTCACTGAGGTTGGGGCTGGGAAGGCTGAGGTTTCAAAAACCTCACAGCATTCCTGGTGCACTCCCTGCCTCCTGCTTGCCTTTTGGGGACCTGAGCTCTCAGCTGTTCTCTCAGTCCTGCCTTTAGCTCTGTCATCCCACAGTCAACCCTCTGAAACTGTAAACCATTCAACACTTCATCTTATATATTGCCAAGGAGGGCTATAATTCATCCTCAACCTTCATAAACTTCTAGTTGAGATAGAGTCTTCAAAAGCAGTGCAATTAATAAGAAAAAAGAATCAAGATTACTCACGTGCCTGGGAGAAAAGTCACTCAGGGCAGTGGCCTGGGAGGCTGCCTTACATGGTGTGTATTCTAACAAACAGTACATGCTGGAGAAGTGACAGGACCCAGAAAGAGTAATCCCAGACTTCAGTGGTGGGACACTGTCAGAAGGTAAACTTTAAAGCTGTTGGCAGACCCTCTGGTGTCATCCTGATAAGCAAACACTGCAAAGCAGGATTTATATCCAGGCATCAAACAGGAAAAAGAGGAAGAGGGAAAGGCTCATGTGTAGAGAGAATCTCTCCTACTGTATGGAAGCATCACCTGTCAATAAAATGCTGTTGGCCTGTTACCTTAGGCAGGAAACAGAGAGGTGGAAAGTTGGGTACAGAGAGAGGATTTCTAGGAATTGAGTCAAGAGGTTCACCCTGAACTCTGTGGGTGCATAAAACTGAGAAGAAGCTAACCAGCCATGTGGCACACTTGGGATGGAATAATGGAATGATTAAATTATGAGCTCGTCAGGGAACAAGCCAAGGTTGCTGGCCTAGGCATTTATTCATATAGAAGTCTCAGAGTCGCCAGGCAGTGGTGGTGCACTCCTTTAATCCCAGCACTTGGGAGACAGAGACAGACAGATTTCTGAGTTCAAGGCCAGCCTGGTCTACAGAGTGAGTTCCAGAACAGCCCGGGCTATACAGAGAAACCCTGTCTCAAAAAAAAAAAAAAAAAAAAGTCTCAGAGTCGTTATTTTGGGAAACAAAGTGGACAGGGAAAAAACACAACATTACAGATGACTTGAACTATGGTCTTGGACTTTGTGAAGACTTGTTTTTAGGCAAACAGGGAGAAGAGTTCTGCTTACTTATTATCTTCAGCTCAATACTCCTTTATATGTAGAAAAGAAATATTTTTATTTTTAGTGATTGCAAATGCAAAAGCCTCTCAATAAAATACTAGCAAACTAAAGCAATAAGTTGAGATTGATTCCATGAATACAGGGATGGTTAACTACTCAAAAAATAAATCTACATGATATGAGCATACTAGTAAGAATTGAGTGAAACACATGCACATGATTATCTCAATACATGGAAAGTATTTGACAAAATCCAATCTCTTTTTTATGATGTAAAAATAAAACATCCAAGAAACTAGCAATAGAAGAAGATATTTTCAATATGATCAACGCCATATGTGAAGACTCCATAATTAGAACTGTTACTAGAATTTTTAGGGTACAAGTCTGGACATCTCAACAAACTAGTCTGGACAACCTATCCTAAACATGACAATCAGAAAGACACAAATAATAACAAGAAACATAAAAGGGAAATTTATTCAGTGTATTCACATTAGAAAAGGAACAAAATAAGGAGGAGCCTGTGTCACACCTCCCAGGTTCATCTCCAGACACTGGCCCAAGGTTTGGATTTAAGTTGAAGTCAAGCAGCATGGACAACTAAGCTGTCCTAGTTACCTTGTGTGGCATCTCTTTCAGGGAAGAAAGCTCCTCCTCAGGCTGGTACCCAACTTCAGCTTTTTTCTTTCCCCAGATGAGATTCCTGGAGAAATTTTAAGTCTTTGGGATCCAGTGTTTCAGTGCTCTGATAACCCTAAGTATCTCTGTTTAAAGTGCCTCTCCCCAGCCAGGGCAGGTACATTACCAATCTTAGTGGCAAAAGACTGAAACTCTTTCTACTGACATCAAGAAAATCAAGAGAATAGGATGTTCTCTTTTTTTTTTTTTTTTTTTTTTTTTTTTTTTTTTGGTTTTTCGAGACAGGGTTTCTCTGTATAGCTCTGGCTGTCCTGGAACTCACTCTGTAGACCAGGGTGGCCTCGAACTCAGAAATCCACCTGTCTCTGCCTCCCAAGTGCTGGGATTAAAGGCGTGCGCCACCACTGCCCGGCTCAACATCTCTTTTCAATGTTGTTCTGGAAACTCTAGTCAGGGCAATAAAAGAAAACATAATGACCCACAAATTAGGAAAGAAGAAAGCCATCTATAGCCATAGATGACACAATCAGACACTGAGAAAACGAAAGACGCCACAGAAAAACATTGAGAGCTAGTAATCAAATTCAGTAAAATTGTAAGATGTAGAGTAACACATAAAAAAGCAGGTTCTTAAAAAAGTGTGTGTGTGTGTGTGTATAGAATTATCTTTCCCTAGCTAGAACCTCCAATTGAAAAGTGGAAAAAGATCTGAATTGATAATTCATCAATCATGCTATACAAATGTCTAGCAAGCATATGAAAAATAGCCTACATCATTAGCCATTAGGGAAATTAAAGCTATACTAAAGTAGCATTTCACACCCACCAGAATGACTAAGTTTCTAAGTTTAACAAAAAGGGGAAGAAAGCATTAGCAAGAGCATAGAGAAATTGCTGGTAGGAATGCAAAATGGTGTAGGCACTGTGGGAAACAGTTGGGCAGTCTTTGAGTGAGCTAAACACAGGCTTTCCATGAGACAGTAACTTGCTCCTAGGTGCATAACCCGAAGAATTGAAGGTGTTCCAAAAATAGGAGTGTTTCTAGCACGCTTGTTCACAATTGAAGAATGATAGAACAGACTCAAGATCCTTCAGTAGCTGACTGGATTAAAAATGTGGTATATTTGGGCTGGAGAGACGGCTCAGCGATTAAGAGCACTGACTACTCTGCCAGAGGTCCTGCCTGAGCTCAATTCCCAGCAATCACATGGTGGCTCACAACCATCTGTAATGGGATCCGATGCCCTCTTCTGGGGTGTCTGAAGAGAGCAACAGTGTACTCACATACATACATAAAAATTTTAAACTGTGGTATAGTCATACCGTGGAAAATTATCCATTAACTTTAAAACACTAATGCATGCTACAGCATAAATAACCCCTGAAACAGGTAAAATTGTATTTAATAAAATATCCAGGAGTAGTTAACTCATAAAAACAGAAAACATAATAGTAGTCACTTGGACTGGGGAAGAGAAAAATGGGGAATGATTACTTAGTACAAGATGATACAACTAGATAAACTAGAAAAAAGTAATAATTGAAGAAAATGTCTAAGTGGCATTAAATTGTACACTATTTTAGGGTTTCTCTGTGTAGCCATGACTGTCCTGGAACTCACTCTGTAGACTAGTCTGGCCTCAAACTCAAAGATGTGCCTGCCACTGCCTCCCTAAAGGACTGTTGGTACTAAAGGAATGAGCCACTACTGCTGGCTGAACTGCACACTTTTTAGACAGGATTAGAACTCACTATGAGGTGAAGACTATAGCCTTAAACTCCTGATCCTCATGCCTCAGCTCCCAAGTGTTGGGATGACAGGTGTGTGCCGCCACACTTGATTTAGAAATGAATATTTTTTACAGTGATTTTACATTACAGAGGTCTCACATCAATTTTTTTGTTTGTTTGTTTTGTTTTTGTTTTTGTTTTTTTTCGAGACAGGGTTTCTCTGTGTAGCCCTGGCTGTCCTGGAACTCACTTGGAGGACCAGGCTGGCCTCGAACTCAGAAATCTGCCTGCTTCTGCCTTCCAAGTGCTGGGATTAAAGGCGTGAGCCACCACTGCCCGGCTCACATCAATTTTTAAAAGTAGAAAAGAGGCCGGGCGGTGGTGGCGCACGCCTTTAATCCCAGCACTTGGGAGGCAGAGGCAGGCGGATTTCTGAGTTCGAGGCCAGCCTGGTCTACCGAGCAAGTTCCAGGACAGCCCGGACTACACAGAGAAACCCTGTCTCCAAAAAAAAAAAAAACCAAAAAAAAAAAAAAAGAAAGCTTTAAAAAAAAAAAAAAAAAAAAAGTAGAAAAGATGTTGGTGTACAGGACTATTCTCCCAGCCAAACAGCCACCATCCCGAGACATTCAGCTGTGGCAGCTTGAAGAAGATCAACCCAGATGGTTTTGTGGACTGTTTACATCCTCTCATAGAGGACTGCGGAGAGTCACAGGTCCTCACCCAGGTCTCTAGCTGTTCCCAATATCTGTTGTATGTGTCTCTATCTGAACTGCACATGGCTTGGGTAGGGACTAAAGTATGTAGACCTGGGAATGATGGGCTCCATCTATGTGGCTACAGTAAAGCTCCTGTCCTGCTTAGTTAAAGGCTTTCCAGATCTACTGGGGAGGAGCACTCACACTCTTGTAAGTAACCCTCCTTCACCTATGCTATGTAAGGAAGCCAAATAATCTCATTGGTTCCCCAGAAAGAATGGTAGTGGAATCGTGCCTTGGTTTGTCATTGGGACCTTAAGAGAAGGGGTAGATGTTGCTTATGTCTCTCCCTGCGAAGGAATTTTAGAGACAAATACAGTCCTGTATTTCAGAAAAGCAACTGATTTCTGTCCAGATTTAGTCATAGTTATACTGGGCTTCATTGGTTCTCCACTTTTTCAAAGTGCACTTGCTAACAGCTGAAAAAAAAAAGAGAGACTCAGTTGATTGACATTGTTAGAAGTTGACACTTCAAATCACTGTTATGGATATATTGGTGTTGATACCCATAGGTGTTTCCAGTTGCCAAGGCTTCATGTTGGTCCTTCCTTCCTTCCTTCCTTCCTTCCTTCCTTCCTTCCTTCCTTCCTTCTTCTTTCATTATTTATCTATTTATTCAAGACAGGGTTTCTCTGTGTAGTCTTGGCATTCCTGGAATTTACTGTGTGGACTGGGCTGGGCTTGAACTCAAGAGATCCACCTGCTTCTGTGCACACCCCTCTCTCCATCTCCACCTCAGGACTGGAATTAAAAGCTGTACACCACTATCACCCAGTTCCAGATAATTCAAAAATATTTTGGTTTGATTTGGCTTTCTGAGCCCTGGCTAATATGTCGGTCTCCCTAGTCCTGGGATTATAGGCCTTCTCAGCCAGTCCTCAGAACAGAATGCCAAGGATGATTAAAAATTAGCTCAGAAGCCTGGCGGTCATGGTGCACGCCTTTAATCGCAGCACTTGGGAGGCAGAGGCAGGTGGATTTCTGAGTTCGAGGCCAGCCTGGTCTATAGAGTAAGTTCCAGGACAGCCAGGGCTACACAGAGAAACCCTGTCTCAAAAAAAAAAAAAAAAAAAAAAAAAAAAAAAAACAAACAACAACAACAAAAAAAACCCAAAAATTAGCTCAGAGAAGACTGGCCAAGAATGTCTATGACAGACACTTATAGGCCCCAAATCAGAGAAAATGCTCCGTCTCATGAAGTTCGCATGCCGGTATGGAAGAGAGAAATGCCAGGTAAGGTAGCATTCCTGTAATGGACCATTCAGGAGGTCAAGACAGGATCAGGAGTTCAAGGCCACTATAGGCTGCATAGGGAGACCCTGTCAGAAAATAAAACAACCACCAATAATTATAATATGATGCACAGAGACAGGCACGCAATAATAGAATAGAAAGCAGGCTAAAGGTATTGGACACTACATTGCCAGTCACATCTAAGACACTCCTACCAGCCCTCCTGCAGTTAACAATTACAAACTTAGAAATAACAGGAAAGGAAATGAAAGGGGAAAAGAAGCACCCAAAGTTACTGCAAATGACCCCCCCTCCCAATCAGTCTAACAGTGAAGGGATTTTAGCTTGAAAGCAGCTCCAACATAGGAGCTTCATCAGTTCAAAGAAAACAGAATCCAGGTGACCATAGCAGGTGGAAACCGAGAGAAGAAATCCAGGACCAGGGTAAAGGTGAGGGGGTGGAAACTGGGAGGTGCGGAGGTAGAACATGAGGTGGAGTCTGGCCGGACCTCTGGCTCTTCCCAGCCACACGGGGCCAACTCCCAGCTGCTTAGCCAAGGCTGAAAGAACCAACCTTCTATAGCTGGGCAAAGAGCATTTACTGCCCGTGTTTGATCAAGTCAACCGTCTAACTTCTGGTTTTGTTTTAATTGCATGCTCTTCTGAGAATGTGAAAGTCCAAATCAAAGCCCTGAAAAAATCCCCTTAAAGGCTTTCTTCCTGCCCCACTGCACGTGGGCTCCTCACGCGCTATTCTCTCTTCCCTCGTTGTCCTGTGGGAAAGGGAAAGGTGAAAACAGCTTGGTATCAAGAATCAAAAGTAGCACTGTGCGAGTGCCTTTGACACAGTACTTTGTCATTGAGATCTCACCACACAAAGATAAGCAAACACACACGCAAATACACAAGTAAGAAATATTGGGAGGGGTTCGCCGTGTCCTCAAATGCCTGCAATCCCAGCTCAGGACTCAAGGGCAGGGGGATAGATCTTTCCGTGTTCCAGGTCAGCCAAGGTTGCACAGTAAGGTCCTGCCCCTCCTCCACGGCACCCCATTCCCCAGCCCCTCCCCTAGGAAGCATGTTGCAGGGAATTTTTCCTACTTTCTCTGTTCATCCTGGTTTTCTGTGGCAGAGACCCTGTAAAATTCGATGACAAAGTGTGGTATAGAAGAGAGAAACAAACAGGAAGTTTATGGCACCGTGCAGTAGAGAGACGGGACAACACTTAAGGGCTGAGTTGTCGAGGATCTGGATTTATGTGTCATCATGTTAAGGAAACCTGATGATCACAAATCTGTTCCAAGCCTATTTCTCTTGAAATTTATGAAAGCTCACTGTATTCCTTATTATGCTTTATTTACTTACTACTCTATGAGGAGGGGGAACATTCTATTCTTGATTCTAACTTTTTTTTACATCTTTCTGGCAAAACAAATAAAATCATCTCTTTAAACTTTCTTCCTAAAATTATTTGAATTCTATAAAGTCACTACTTCATCTAATCAGTATTAATTCATAAAAGTTCATCTTTGGGCTGGTGAGAGGGCTCAATAGTTAAGAGCCCTGACTGCTCTTTTGGAGGTCCTGAGTTCAAATCCCAGCAACCACAGGGTGGCTCACAACCATCTGTAATGAAATCTGATACCCTCTTATTATGGTGTGTCTGAAGACAGCTACAGTGTACTTACATATAATAAATAAATAAAAACCTTTGGGTCAGAGCAAGCAGGGCTGGAGCCAGAGGGAGAAGGGAAGGGGGAAAAATAGCTCATCTTCTTGTTGATCTGCATGAAATTTGCCCAATAGGGTGGGCTGATGCCCAGGAATCCTTAGGCTATGTAATAGTGGCAGGAAAGGTATATCAGCAATCCTGGGATGAAGTCTTTGGGGCTGTGCCTCTTCAGAGTGCACCCATTGCAGCCATGCAAAACTGTGGGCCATCTCCAGGACACTCACTTACCTGCCATAGCCTTTCCTAGATGGCTTCTGTCCTTACGGGATTCATCTTTCTAACATTAAGTCATGCTATTCATCTTTCTGTGTCTGGCTCACTAGGATAATGTCCTCTAGAGCAAGGCATGTAATTATACACAATGGAGTCTCCCTTTTCCTGCACAGAGGACAAAGAAGCAAAGTGCAAGGATGATGTACCTCAGGTAAAAGGTCAGGTACCTTTTCAGGAAGTTTCAACTACATATGCTTATGCTTGCATATTATTGACCAGATATTAGTCATTATAACTCTTAGGAAAACAAATCTGAAGAATATAAATCTCTATCTTGAGTAGCCCATATCCTGGCAATAGATAAACTTCCTATTGTTTATGAAGAAGAGGAGAATGATATAAGCACAAAAACTCCATTCTCTCTCACCCATCTCTAAGTTTTATTATAAAATGATAGTTTATTGATATCGCAGTAACGAAGATCAAATCCTGGGCCTTACACAGGCTGAGCTGACTGACCTGCATCACCAGCTCCAGAATGAGATTCCTATTTTATTTTATTTTGAAGCAGTGTCTTACTGTGTAGACCAGGCTGGCCTCTTCACAGCGACCTACCTGTTCACATCTGCCTCCCAAGTGCTGGGCCTAACGCCATGTACCAAGGCACCTGACCTGTGGTAGATAATCAAAAAGGTATCAAGACAATTAAAGACTGCACTGCTAGGGAAAGGTAAATATAGAGAAACCACTGGAAAGGAACGGCTGGGTAAGAAATACACTTTGTCGGGGGCTGGAGAGATGGCTCAGTGGTTAAGAGCATTGACTGCTCTTCCAGAGGTCCTGAGTTCAATTCCCAGCAACCACATGGTGGCTCACAACCATCTGTAGTAAGGATTCTGGTGTCTGAAGACAATGACAGTGTACTCATATACATGAAATAAAAAAATAAACCTTTAAAAAAAAAAAAAAAAAAAAAAAAGAAATACACTTTGTGCCAGGCGAAGGGTCTGTTTTGTCTCCAGCATTTAATCTTTATATCTTTCCTTGGTGCAGGCAGAGTGGAGTCTTCATACATCTATGTCTTGACTTTAGGCAAGTGAGCAAGTGCCAGAATTATTTCTTATTGCTGCTGCTTTTTGATTATCTTCAGCTTCAAATACTGCTCTTTCAAAAGGGAGTGCTTGGAGTGGGGTATCCTGCTGCTCCTCAAACGGATCGACTTACAGTACTGTTTTGTTTTTTAATATTTCAGAATTATCAGCTAAGCAAAGATTACAAATTTTGAGAGACTGATCTGTTGAGGGGCTAGAGAGATGGCTCAGTGGTTAAGAGAGCTTGCTGTTCATGCACAAGACCTGAGTTCAGTTCCTGCCACCCATGTTGGATGCTGCCCAACCATGTGTAACTCCAGCCTCAGGGAAGTCTAGCACCCTCTTCTGGCCTCCACAGGCATGCCCACATCAGAGATACACAATACACATAATTTCAAACCAATTGTTTAAAATGCTCCATTGAGAGAGTTACTGCTGTTATTGAAGTCTGAATTGGTATAGCCCTATTGAGGGCAGTAATTTACCCAAATTACAAACTCTCAGAACATTACAGCAGGGAATTCAGCCTCCAAGTGTTCATACATGTAGATCGTAGTGGGGTTTTAGTAGAATGACTGTATCCAGGGTAAACACTAGAATGAGATAGCTGTTTTTCATTGTATCTAGGGTAAACATCAGAATGAATAGTTGTTTTCTAGAAGTACTCCGACCTTGAAGAAATCTTTGTGGAAAACAGAGATTGCTATCTGTGATTTACAGAGTTTTTCAGGAGGAGCTTTACTGCCTTTGCATGACTTTGGTCACATGACGATCCTGGCACACCTGGAACATCTTGCATTACTGAGCACCACAAATGGTACACAATAAGGACTAAAGTTGCCAGGTGTGATGTTTCCCTTTACGAAACACATAGATTAGATCAGACGCTTTGGTATGAGGAACTTGTTTTACTCAACAACAACTTCTGTGTAACCATCAATAAATAAGCCTTTGTACAGCCGTTCCATCTTCAGTTCACAGAGGCTGCACCTCCCTGCTTCCAGCCAGGCCTTAACTCATCCTGCAGTGTCTCTCTCCGATCGACCCTCACAATTCAGAACAGTGACATAAATGACATTGGACACTTGAGTCTCTCCTATGCTTCTTTGAACCAGCATTACTGTCTGCTAGTTCTTGTATTAGTTTTATTTTGTTTATTCTTTATTTTTATATGTATGTGTGTGTGCTTACATGAGTTTATACATGCTACGTGCATGCTTGTTGCCTGTATTGTTACCAGAAGGTGCTGCCCATAATTGGCATCACTTAGGGCAGTCAGGACAATTCTTCAGGTGAGGATCCCTAAGCAGGCGATTCTAACTAATGGTGACTTTAAAACCAGCTATAGTATCCTCCAACATATTACCTCAGACACTTGTTTGACAGAGCGTAATTTTGCAAGTTTCAAAAGTATAAATTCTAAATATATTAGCATTACTTCTCAACCTCTTGACTAAGATCAAGCGATAAGATTGAGATGAGCGCGTGCGCGTGCGCGTGCGCGTGCGCGTGTGTGGTGACAGTAGGGGTACTGGGTGCTGAATCCAGGTCTTGTGGGCACTTAGGAGATGCTGAAATGCTGAACTAGGGAGCTACACCCCTAGCAGAATTTCCTATTTTCTGACTCAAAGTCAAGGCTTGTGGTCTTCAGGTTTGAATGGAGTTGATACTGAGTTCATTGCTTTGATACTGAGTTTGTTGCTTTGTGTCTTCCAGGGGCTTGTTGTCCACACAGTCAAAACCAGATTATCACTGTATTTATACTTCAGCCTGTAAAGCAGGGTAAGTATGTGGAGGAAAAAAAAAACAGCCGGGCGGTGGTGGCGCACGCCTTTAATCCTAGCACTTGGGAGGCAGAGGCAGGCGGATTTCTGAGTTCGAGGCCAGCCTGGTCTACAGAGTGAGTTCCAGGAGAGCCGGAGCTACACAGAGAAACCCTGTCTCGAAAAACAAAAACAAAAAAAAAAAAAAAAAACACTATTCCTGCCAGGCAGTGGTGGCGCACGCCTTTAATCCCAGCACTTGGGAGGCAGAGGCAGGCAGATTTCTGAGTTCGAGGCCAACCTGGTATACAGAGTAAGTTCCAGGACAGCTAGGGCTACACAGAGAAACCCTGTCTTGAAAAATCAAAAAATAAAAAAACAAAATAAAAACAAACAAACAAAAAAACACTATTCCTTTAAGCACATGACCTAGAGGCTGTTCATACTGGATTTCAAATCTTATCAGATATAATTTAGTCACATGCAAAGCAATTTGAAAAATCTTGTTTCTAACTAGGTAACTGTATTCAAAGCAAACTCAAAGGACCACGTAACTGAAAGGAAGTTGCAGTGGACACAGGAGGAGATTTGCAGTCTCAGGTACAGAGTTATATATAGCCCATATCTGCATGCATGCCTTGTATAATGACATGCTGCTCAATGATGAGCCATATATACAATAGTGGCCTCATTAGAACATAAAGGAGGCCGGGCCGTGGTGGCGCACGCCTTTAATCCCAGCACTTGGGAGGCAGAGGCAGGTGGATTTCGGAGTTCAAGGCCAGCCTGGTCTACAGAGTGAGTTCCAGGACAGCCAGGGCTACACAGAGAAACCCTGTCTCGAAAAACAAAAAACAAACAAACAAAAAAAAAGAACATAAAGGAGATGAAATTTTCTTTAAAAAAAAACTATGTTCTTTGTCAGTTTCATACTTGTATATAATACGTGTCTATGTAGTTTTGATGGTCCATGAGGCCTGTTTGGCCAACAGTGTTCACAGGGAGGTGATACACACCTGGCACTGGATTTTCATTTAATAACCCATGGATTCTGGGATTGGCATTATTCGCCCATGCATCATACCTCCAAGATGAAAAACACTATTGCTTAGAGATACTGTAATCATAATTATATAATAGCTCAATGCTTGTTGTCTGATGTGTGTTTTTAGTCACACTGTTGTAAACAAACCCACTACACTGCCAACCACAGAGCATAGCTCATATAATTATATTCAGTGCATAATACTTGATATTTAAGTAAATATTTTACTGACTTATGAATGTACAATTATACACTTTTTTATCATTACCTTAGAGTAAATTCCATCTATTTTTTAAATTTTACTGTAAATAGTATTCTGCTATGCCAGAACAGCTCCATACATGTGTTTATTGTGTTCTTTCACTGCATTAAAGCCAAATTTAGGCCAAGCACCATGATTTATGCCTGTAATCACAGCAACCAAGAGGCTGAGGCAGAAGGATTGCAAGTTTGAGGACAGCCCAGGTTACAAAGCAAGACTTTGTCGCAAAACCAAACAAAAAGCCTCTTTGAGTGATCAGCCTAAGCCATTTTGGTTTGCCTGAGTACACTCTGTGATGTTTTTGCAATGATGAAATTACCTAACACTGTATTTCTCCAGACATTGCCTTATTAACTATTGGCTTAATTTCTTTTCTGTTACTACAATAAACTGTCCTGAAAAAAGCAACTTAAGACAGAAAGGGTTTATTTTAGATCACAGTTTAAGTCCATCCTAGAGAAGAAGTCAAGGCATTGGGAGCTTGAAACAGCTGGTCACATTACATACACGGTCAGAAGGAAAGGGCAAAGAATACATGCATCTTACTCAGTTCACTTCCTCTACTTTTATGCAGTCCAGAATATCCTTCCTAGGGAATGATGCCTCCCACAATGGGCAGAATGTCCCATCTCAATTGAGGCAATCAAAGATAGTTTCCTACTGACATGCCTAAAGATTCATCTTCCAAATGATCCTAACTTCTGTTGACAGTTAACACTAACCATCAAAACTACAATTACTAAAGTTTTGAACATTTCACCTACCCTGTGTGGTAGTGACTTACCCTATGTGGTAGATACTATTTTGAGTTCAACTCTTTGGATAATAAAACTTAGAGATGGGTGAGAGAGAATGGAGTTTTTGTGCCTATATCATTCTCCTCTTCTTCATAAACAATAGAAAGTTTATCTATTGCCAGGATATGGGCTACTCAAGATAGAGATTTATATTCTTCAGATTTGTTTTCCTAAGAGTTATAATGACTAATATCTGGTCAATAATATGCAAGCATAAGCATATGTAGTTGAAACTTCCTGAAAAGGTACCTGACCTTTTACCTGAGGTACATCATCCTTGCACTTTGCTTCTTTGTCCTCTGTGCAGGAAAAGGGAGACTCCATTGTGTATAATTACATGCCTTGCTCTGGAGGACATTATCCTAGTGAGCCAGACACAGAAAGATGAATAGCATGACTTAATGTTAGAAAGATGAATCCCGTAAGGACAGAAGCCATCTAGGAAAGGCTATGGCAGGTAAGTGAGTGTCCTGGAGATGGCCCACAGTTTTGCAAGGCTGCAAGGGTGCACTCTGAAGAGGCACAGCCCCAGAGACTTCATCCCAGGATTGCTTCTCACTGCTGATATACCTTTCCTGCCACTATTACATAGCCTAAGGATTCCTGGGCATCAGCCCACCCTATTGGGCAAATTTCATGCAGATCAACAAGAAGATGAGCTATTTTTCCCCCTTCCCTTCTCCCTCTGGCTCCAGCCCCGCTTGCTCTGACCCAAAGGTTTTTATTTATTTATTATATGTAAATACACTGTAGCTGTCTTCAGACACACCTTAAGAGGGTATCAGATTTCATTACAGATGGTTGTGAGCCACCCTGTGGTTGCTGGGATTTGAACTTAGGACCTCTGGAAGAGCAGTCAACGCTCTTAACCACTGAGCCCTCTCACCAGCCCGAAGATGAACTTTTATGAATTAATACTGATTAGATGAAGTAGTGACTTTATAGAATTCAAATAATTTTAGGAAGAAAGTTTAAAGAGATGGTTTTGTTTTGCCAGAAAGATATAAGAAAGTTAGAATCAAGAAATAGAATGTTCCCCCTCCTCAAAGAGTAGTAAGTAAATAAAGCATAATAAGGAATACAGTGAGCTTTTGTAAATTTCAAGAGAAATAGGCTTAGGACAGGTTTGTGATCAAGGAAAAAATATTCATTTTAAGCCAGGTCCAAGGATGAAGCCACAGGTGTGGACTGTGATAAAGCAAGGCCATGTGAAATTGTTGCTTTGAACTTATAATGAGCTGACAGAATGAAACACTGCTTTGTACTCACTATCGACATCCTTCTGAAACTCCTCCTTTTTATCTATGAGGTAATTTTATAAAGAACTTTTTCTAAGAAGATATAAAAAGACTGAGAGGAGAGAAATAAAGTGTGGCTTTCAGGGCTCTGCCCCATCCGTCAAATGTATATATGTATATGTCTGTCTATAATTTTTTTTCCTTAAAATGTTTACCAGTATGAAATACTGAGGGTCCTTGAAAAACTAAAAGTTAAGACAAGAGTTAAATTGCCAGAAACCAGCAGCTTTTGGCCACAGAATAGCAAATAATGAAAGAAGGCAGAAATTGCCAAAGGCAAGCAGTTTTGGACCATGCAATCACCGATAGAAATTGCCAAAGGTAAAGCAACTTTGGCCAGGATCACCAACACTATACCTCCCCTTGTTGCTTGCCTCAGTACCTGGGTGCCTGGATGAGCCCCCGGCGCATAAGCATACTTTTGGGAGGGAGTAGAAAGTGGTGTGGTAGACAGCAGGTTCTGGTGTGGCTGTAGAGGAGAGCGATGGGGAGGTGTTGATCAGAGGATGTAAAATTCCAGTTAGGGACAAGCAGATTTCGTGTCAGTGTGGCAGTTGCAGTTACAGCTTACCTACTCTCGAAAACTGCTGAGAGTATTTCAAGTGTTCTCATTCTGGCCACACATACACTATGTGAGGCAATGCCTAGGACAATTTGCTACATTTGGTTATTTATATGCGTCAAACTGCAGTGACACTTCCACCTGTTTAAATACAGAAAAGTTCTAAACAGGTAGCTCAGTGCTACAGCGCTTGTACACATGCCTGAAAGCTGGCCACACATACTCACAAGGAAAAGGCAGAAATGATGCTACATTATTTCTGATACTAGCTACAGAAGAGATGGAGTAAACACACTCACGCACAATTCATGCGATTCGATTCACTTGCTTCAGCCCTCTCTCATTACACTGGAGGAAGCCAGCTGCCATGTTGCTAGCTCACTCAGGCAGCCTACAGAGATGCTAACTAACACAGGGATAGACGGCTCTCAGCCAACACCAGTGGAAACTGAAGTTGCCTGCCAACAGCCACACCAGAGAGCCCAGAAGTCCTAGGCAAGCCTAAAGATGTCAAGAACTGAAGCCAAACTCTTAACTATAACCTCATGAGAGAACCATTTCTGAGCCAGATTCATGACTGTAAGAAATCACTGCATTTGTTTGTGTTATTTTAAACTACAAATAAAAGAATTCTAAATTAGAGATCTGATGTTCAGTTGCAGAGACTAAAACTGGAAGCCATTTTAAGGAAGATAATCTAGTTTAGTAAATTTTTCCCCCTTCCCTTTTCCCTCTCTTTCCAGCCCTGCTCTCTCTGGCTCAAAGGTTTTTATTTATTTATTATATGTAAGTACACTGTAGCTGTCTTAAAGACACCTCATAAGAGGGCATCATATCTCATTACGGATGGTCGTGAGCCACCATGTGGTTGCTGGGATTTGAACTCAGGACCTCAGGAAGAGCAGTCAGTGCTCTCAACTGCTGAGCCATCTCACCAACCCCAGTTTAGAAAAATTTTAAATGTATTATTATTATTATTATCATCATCACCATCATTATTATTTTTTCTTTTCTTTTTTTCTTTTTTTGGAATCATTTATTCACTTTATGTATATGAATATACATACTGTTGCTGTCTTCAGACACACCAGAAGAAGGCGCCGGATCCCATTACAGATGGTTGTGAGCTACCATGTGATTGCTGAGAATTGAACTCAGGACCTCTGGAAGAGCAGTCAGTGCTCTTAACTGCTGAGCCATCTCTCCAGCCCTTATTTTGTTTTTCTACCTCATGAAAACAGATAGACAAACTTTTCAGATACCTATAGTAAAATGCCTGTCTTGCAATAGACACCCAGAGTTAATTCTACTCTAGTCCCAGATGCTGGGGAACCAAACTGGGGCTTTGCGCTCACACAGCTAGCACCCTACCAATTAACCTCCCAGTCCTACTATCATAAGGGGGGAGGGGCTTGCTATTGTATGTGCATGCATGCACTCTCAGAGGCCAGAAGAGAGCATGGAAATTATAAATTTAATAGTAAACTAGCTCCATCTCCTTTCCTATGAATATCTAGTTTATGCGTTTGTAGCTTACAGCAGTAAGGTTCATACTAAAATATTTTTAAGACTTAGTTTTACTTATGTGCAGATGTGTGTGCTCCTATGTGTGTGTATGCTGTATCATTATGGGTATCCAAGTAGGCCAGAAAAGGGTGTTGGGCTCCCTAGATCTGGAGTAAAAGGCAGTTGTGAGCTATCCAACATGAGTGCTGGGAGCCCAACTTGTCCTCTGAAAGAGCATCAAACACTCCTAACCACCCAAGGGACCAGCTCTCCAGACCTTTTTTTTTTCAGCTTCTGCTATTTTAGATCATTGAAAATTGCTGTGTCTACTAAGTTTGATCTCCCTTACTCTGAGAAGGATCTCTTAGGTCTCTCTTCCTCATTTTACCCAGCCATTCAGCACTCTATTGAGCCTGCTGTAATCACAGCTCCGGGATGGACCTGCTGATGGAAGGATGGATAAGATACTAGGGTCGAATCTGAGAATTTCGCTCAGTAGTGACAAGTAATAAAGATGATACACAGGGTCAGTGATTTGCCTCAGCAGGCAAAGGCACTGGCCCTCCAATCCAGGGACCTATAGGTGGAAACAGAGAACTGACCCCCACAAGTGGTCCTCTGATTTCCCCTGGTGTTCTTGACATGGGCAAGCCCTTACACATACATACGCATACACAACAAACAAAATGTAATAAAAATTAGTGTACATGAGACAGAGACATGCCTTGCATCCTTATAGTTTAAGAAGCACTCCTTAAAGAAAAGAGGAATTAGAATACAAAATTGGGAGTGACAAAGAATATTTAGAAAATAAATCACTACAAGTTACTAGAGATGGGTGATGCGGAGCCCTTTCCAGGCTTCTCGGTAGTTGGCAGAGAGGCTTTTTCATAACTGTAAACTGGTTACTAGCTGACTTCCCTCCCCTTAGGTTATATCCCTGTGATCCTCAACACCCACAGAGGCCACTGAAATGCCAGGCTATTTCAATGTCATTGTTAGCTTTCTGTTGCTTCGTCAAATACCTAAAATTAATAATTTAGGAAAGACAGATTTATTTTCAGTCTATTGTCATGAACTTAACTGTAGAATATGTGGGTTCTGGTCTGTGATGGCTATTCCTGGTTGTCAACTTGACTACATCTGGAATGAACTACAATCCAGAAATGGAAGGCACACCTGAGATCCAGATCTTGAGGCTGGAAGACACAGGCTTCTGTCCAGGATCTTGGCATGGAGATCTTGAGGCATAGTGGCCATAAAAAGCTTAGGCACAGGCAAGATAGTACACACCTTTGATCCCAGGAGAACGAGGTAAGCAGATCTCTGAGTTCAAGATCAGCCTGGGACAAAGCAAGTTCCAGATCCAGGAGTGGTGGTACATGCCTTTAATTTGAGCCATATCTTCTGCTGGAGGCCTACATAAGGACACTAGAAGAAGGACGACTCATTCTTGCACTTAATCGCTACCACATCTGTTGGAGCCTACTTCTTCAGGATTCCAGCTTATACAGAAGACCAGCTGAAACAACTAGCCTTTTGGGACTAAGGAACTAATGGATTCTTGGACTTCCCATTCACAGCTGCTCATTGTTGGGTTAGTTGGACTACAGACTATAAGTCATCACAATAAATTCCCTTAATATAAAGAGACATTCCATAATTCTTGTGACTCTAGAGAACCCTGACTAATACTAATAATGGCCTCAATCCTAATGCTCAAAAAAAAAAAAAAAAAAAAAAACCAGAAACAACAACAACAACAAAACCACTTAAATAGCCACAAACTACAAGATGCCATCTTTTTCTGTCAGTTGGGTTTCTCAGTCTACATTAAAACTATAGTGAAGCAGAATCATTACAGTATGCAACTCCAGGTTAACCAAAGCTACACGCTTCACAATAGCCATGAAGCAGAAAAGCTAAGCTAAGAAGAGACTGAGGACAAGATTCAGTTCTCAAGGGCATGTCCTCTCTTCACCTAGGTCTCACCCTGCTGAGTTTCCATCACCTCCCAACGTCCCATCAAATTATAAATCAACATGCCAGGTGGTGGTGGCATATACCTTTAATCCCAGCACTCAGGAGGCAGAGGAGGCAGATCCCTGAGTTTGAGGCCAGCCTGGTCTACAGAGTGAGTTCTAGAACAGTCAGGGCTATATAGAGAAACCCTGTCTTAAAAAAACAAAACAACAACAACAATATATACACATATATATTTATTGCCACAGATGAGTGAACACATCAATGAGATTGGAGTCTTCAGTCCACCCAAAGCCACTTCTGACTGTTGTTACACTCAGGGAATTTCAAATATAGTCTGTAACACGTATTGGCAGACTAATGATAGCAGACAACCAAGAGTGCTTGAAAGTCATAGCTTTGATTTAGTTAAACCAGACTTCCCAGAGCAGTTAACCAGGAACATAGAGTTGGACAAACACTGCCATTGTGCATAGTGAGATGCAACAGCTAAGACTTGTATCAGACTGTTGTTTGTGCACACACACAAACCAGCTGAAACCTGTCCGCCTGTTTCTGGACACCACTTCCTTTTTCTGTCAAGTGTCTCGTGTCCATGTTGCTAGGTGATTCTCTCTCTAATCCTGGGAGACACAGGACTCACAATCTCCCCTTTCTCAAACAAACGGCTAAATTTAATTTGTCTAAGGTGATTTGGCTTTTCTTTTTGGTACTGGGAATTAACTAGGATAATGCTAAGCACATGCTCTATGCTTGGCCACACTCCTAGTCCTGAAGACTGGTTGGTTTGTTGGTTTTTTTCTTATTATGCTAAACTTAAAACTTAGGGTTTTACTGCATTCTAAACAAGCGTTTGACCGCTGGGCTACATCCCCAGCCCAAAGGCATTAATTAGCAAATGGCCAACAGAGAAAGAGATATAATGACACAGAAGCTGGGGGTTTTGTCCAGATGCTAACTCAGAAGCTGCAGTCTGCCAATCCTGGTTCTGAAGCAGTTTGCTAATTTGTCTCTCCCTCCTGTTGATAGACTTTCTTCAATGTTTTACATTCATCTTTCTTCAAAATGATCTTCCTTGAATTTTTCATTTTAACCCTTTTTGTATATGTCCAAATATTTTCTTACTTCAGTTTTGTTTTCTCTTGGTAGTACAAGTGATGAAATCCATGCTAGGCAAGTTCTCTACCACTGAACACATTTTCAGATCTTTAATGCCGTTTTTTGTTTGGTTGGTTGGTTGGTTCGGTTTGGTTTTTTTAAAGATTTATTTAAATATTTTATATATGTGAATACATTGTTGCTGTCTTCAGACAAAACAGAGAGGGCATTAGATCCCATTACAGATGGTTGGGAACCACCATGCAGTTGCTGGGAATTGAACTCAAGACTTCAAGAGCAGTCAGTATTCTTAATCTCTGAGCCATTGCTCCAGCCCTAATGTCTGTTTTTAAAGGCCACTGGAGATTAAAATTGGGTACCAGATTCATGAATCCCACAGACTGTCCAAAGCTAAACTCTGTTAGATTATAACAAACCTTGCAGACATGTCCACTTACTTAAGAGAAAGATGCTATCTCTAAAGACGACGTTGTCATAGAGCCAAAGAACTGATGGCTTCACTCTGTCCCTGATCCCTTCTTCTTCTTCTTCCTTCCTCTAAACTACAGAATCCAATACCCACCATCACCAAACCTGCCCCCTGTACAAGTTTCTTGACCCTTTGCTCATTCTGTGTTATTTTCTCCCTGGATAATACCCATCACCTTTGCAAACTGTCATCTTTGCGTAGGCTTCTCAAGTTGACATCTCCAACCAGATCAACAGCCTCTCTCCTAATCTTGGCTTCTATCTGCTAGATGGCACACATCCTCCTACATTTACCATGGTGCACACACCCATCTCCATCAGGAGACTGGGAGTCATGTCACCCCCACAGTTGATCACTATCTGAGCCATGTGATCTCACTTGTAATACCTCTTTGCTGTCTGTCCAGGGTCTTTTGAGTAACAACAGATATACCTTGTTTTGTTTGTTTGCAGGGCCTGGGGGTGGTTTGGTTTGATTTGATTTTGAAACAGGATCTCACTGTGTAGCCCTGACTGGTCTGAAACTCTCTTTGTAGACCAGACTGGCCTCAAACTCAGAGAGATCAGCCGACCTCTGCCTCCTGAGTGCTGTAATTAGATGCTAGTGATAGCATATCTGCTCATCCCAGATTTCCCCACCCCCCACCGGAATTTCAGCTGCCTTATTGACTCCACTTCCATGCTTCACAGATGGATACTTCTCACTAGGGTACAATATAGCAGAAAGTAAGTAGCTAGGTTTCAAATAGTAAGTTCAAATAGAACCTCAGCTCCCCTTCCTCATATCTCCCAGCAAGCCATTTAAAAGAACTACATTTTAATCACTTACTGTAGTCAATAGGAGTAACAATATCTATTATGTTGGAAAGAGTAAATCACAGTCTGTTTGGAACATCTGCCCACATTGTGGGTGGGGTGCTCTTCTCCTGGTGACACATGGCTCATGAATTCTCCTTTGCAGAACAGTATATAGAAGTGCTTAGTGCATTTTACCTGTCATCATACTTCTTATTAGAATTATGTTCTAAAACTATGGGCTTAAGTCAGGCATGGTAACACAGACACGTAGTCTTAGTTACTTAGGAGGCTAACGAAAGTCAAGGCCAGGACTTAGAGACTAGCTAAAGCAAAGTAACAAGACTCTGTGCCCAAATTAAAAAAAAATAAAATAAGAGACAAGGCACAATGAGGACCAGCCAGATTGTTCTGTGGGGAACAACAACAAGCCTAATGAACTGAGTTCAGTTCCCAGGACACACATAGGACAAGGAGAGAATCATTTGCCACAAGTTGTTCTCTGATTTCCTTGAGCCCAAACATAGACACGCAACCAATCAGTCAATCAATCAACCCATCAATCAAAAGTAAACACAAAAAACCTCATTCCTATGTTAAGACTAAATGCACGCTGTCCTCTTACCCTTGAGGCACATGGCAGACTATTTCCTAGCCACCTTCGATTTAAGAGATTCTGATGAGTCCTTTTCTCCATAGATGACCAAGGAGGTCATGTGTTCTAGATGTTGTTTCTACAAGACAAAGGAAGACATGGGTCTCTGAGTGATTGTTGAGCAGAGTCCCACACTAAGTTGCAACAGGCAGGTGTGAACCACTCAAATTCTAAAATTGTCTTAAAAAATCATTTTCTGCTGGTCAAACCTGGTGATGTGTTGTGTGGTAGTTTGAATGAAAATGGCCCCCATAGGTTCATAGGGAGTGGCACTCTTAGGAGTTGTGGCTTCACGGGAGTAGCTGTGGCCTTGTTAGAGGAAGTATATCACTGGTGTGTGTGTGGGGGGGAAGATTTCAGGTTTGAGAGGCTCAAGCCAGACCCAGTGTTGCTGTCTCTTGACGTCGGCTGATTCAGATGTAGAAGTCCCAGCTATCTCTCCAGCACCATGTCTGCCTACCATGCTTCCCGCCATGATAATGGACCAAACCTCTGAACTCTAAGCCAGCCCCAGTGAAAAGTTTTTCTTTATAAGACTTGCCATGGTCATGGTGTCTCTTCACAACAATAAAACCCTAAGACATGTTGTAACACATGTAAAAACAAAAATACACTAGCAGATTAAAAAATTTCAAGTTGTTTGGTGACAGAGAAATGTCTGAAATTTAAATTTGATTTTTAACATAATTATCTCAGTGGGCATTCACTTACTAGTAGTGAAAAACACAAATGAGGAGAGTTTAAAGAGAAATTTTGATCAACGGTAGAAGAATTTTAATCCAGCAACATGGATCCTCTGGCAAGAGATTACATCGAAAAAGCTAAATCTATGTGATCCAGCTGGAGTATAGACATGTCAGACACCTTTAATCTCTTTAGCTGAAATGCAGACATGCCTTTAGCACACACCTTTAAGGTAAAATTAGTTTGTAGAAATGTCAAAACCCAGCTTTGACATCCAGAGGGTAAACTGAGGCAGGCAGCGAGGTGTGATGTCAGCAATTGGGGTCAGTGCTCAATGCAGCTGACTGCAGGGATTAGGGGAGTCAGCACTAAGACGGGCTGATGAGGGTCAGTCCAGAGAGCGACAGCTAGGGGCTGCTGTGTATGTCAGCCAGCTATTAGAGAAAGTACTCAGCAAAAAACCCCTCAGAACTCTTTTAACTCTTAGGGCCAGCAAGAAAGGAAACTCACACACACACACACATACACACACACACAAAGTAATACATACATGCATGCATGCATACAGACCTACAGACATTCACATACTTAATGGATGGAGCAAATCTCCAACAAGCAAGCTCCAAGCATTTTACACACATACACACACACATACATACACATATATACATATACACACATATACACATATGCATATATACACAGTTGGTAGATGGAACAAGCTCCAACACACACTTTATTTTTCCTTCTATAGCTTATATATTCCAGAAAAATCTTTCAAGCAGTATAAAATTACAATGTGACAACATTCTATTTTTCTTCTAGTGAATGAGTATGAAAAAAACAACGTGTTCCCCAATACCTTTACAAGAAATGACATTAGGTAGTACAGGTAAAACAAATTATTCCCAAGAACCCAGTACATTCGTAACTAAGCAACGTGTTTACAAGATTAATAAAGTGTGAACTAGCAATGTAGTTTTCTCAGCCAGTTTCTTTTACTGGCAGGCAGCAATGTGTGGTTAAAAAGAAAGGATTAATTATTTTATTATTTATGTTTAAAAGTAATTTTATACGAATCTTAAAAGAATCACAAATCTAAACTTCTATATAAAATCAGTGATATCTAACTTAAATCCTCAGAATGAATATTTACTCATTATCAATTTTTATTAAATCATATCAGGAAGCTGAGGGGAAAAACTGTGTATAAGAAATGAATCATCAAGGTTGGAGAGATGGCTCAGTGGCACTGACTGCTCTTCTGAAGGTCATGAATTCAAATCCCAGCAACCACATGGTGGCTCACAACCATCCGTAATGAGATCTGATGCCCTCTTATGGGGTGTCTGAAGACAGCTACAGTGTACTTACATATAATAAATAAATAAATAAACCAACCAACCAACCAACCAACCTTTGGGCTGGAAAGCAAGAGGTAGAAGGGAAGGGGGGAATAAGAACACTGTCTGTTCTTCCAGAGATAGTGAGTTCAATTCCCAGAAACCACATGGTGGCTTAAAACCATCTATAATGTAATCTAATGCCCTCTTCTGGCATGCAGGTGTACATGCAGATAGAGCACTCATATACACAAAACAGATAAAAGTCTTAAATTAAAAATGTGGGGGACTAGAGAGATGGCTCAAAGGTTAAAAGTGCTGACTGCTTTTCCAGAGGTCCTGAGTTCAATTCCTAGCCACCACATGGTGGCTCTCAACCATCTGTAATGGGATCTGATGCCCCCTTTGGTGTGTCTGAAGGCAGTGACAATGTGTTCACATATATAAAATAAATAAATCTTTCTCTCTTTCTTTCTTTTTTTTTTAAAAAGAGAACAGTTTACTAAAAAAAAAATGTGGAAAGAAAAGGAAACCAATCCTCACCAGTCCAGCCTCAGTGAGAGTCCCATCAGCCAGCGCTGCCACTGTTCTTGTTCCATACTCCGCCTTATGAGCACCTTCAGGATGTAGAGCTGCCTCATGATGTCTTTGTCCATATTAATGCAGCATGGCAAGAGTCCAGAAGAGGAATCTGCCTGTGTTTTTATTGCCCTAGCAGACATAAGCAACTGGTATACAAAGGAGGCAAAACAGAGAACATAATAGATGCAAGCAGTACCAACCAAGGAGGAAAAGATCTCCACCAAGGAGACAGTTTTCAGAAAGAAGACAGCTAGACAGAGCTAGGGATGGAAATGGTAGGTAAAGCAACTGCCAGTGAGAGTTATGAACACAAGTAAAATCTAGATCCTTCCAGTGGACTGTGTGAGACAAGAAAGAGATGCTAAATGCACAGTCAGATCTGAGGCCACACTCCCAAATTACACTATATACACTAGGCATTTGTGGGTATGGCAAGGAATTCAGAGAAAGTAATAAATTTGTAATTTTTTTTTTTTTATTTCCAAGACATCGAATGATTAGATTTCTAGCTTTCAGGATTGATTTTTAGTCTGCACTCAGCCTAATTTCTCTGTAGTTCCTGCTTGTGCTTCAAGTATCTGTAGATTTCTCTCTCGCCCTTCTAGTTTCACAGCTTCTATCTCTTGTGTGTGTGCACGCACTCATGTGCAGTGAATCCCACTAGAGCTGGTTACAGGTGCAGCAGCGGGAGGTTATTCACACGCGCATGCACACCTTCCAAGAGGCTACACCACTAGGAAGAGTCTCTCAGCCAGCTAGCAACCATTAGCTGCCTTGTGAGTACCTTTCCCTTCCATAGCAGAATGTTGATGAGCCAGATGCCCTGGGGCTGGGACTCCCGTAGGTCTTGAGCAGGTAATTGCAGCTTCTGCAAGTTCAAGAATGGAGTGGCGGCCGGGCGGTGGTGGCGCACGCCTTTAATCCCAGCACTTGGGAGGCAGAGGCAGGCGGATTTCTGAGTTCGAGGCCAGCCTGGTCTACAGAGTGAGTTCCAGGACAGCCAGGACTATACAGAGAAACCCTGTCTCAAAAAAAAACCAAAAAAAAAAAAAAAAAGAATGGAGTGGCCTTGTGGTGCCTGGAAGTCAGTGTCCACAGTAGAACCCTGAAAGGCAGCCTGGTTTCTGGTCGAGCACAGGCTAGAAACCCCAGAGACCCAGGTGATCCTGAGGGACCCCAGGTGATCCCCAAGGACCCAGGTGACCCTAAGGACAGCAGACATTTTGCCACTCCCCCAGACACTAGGCTCCTGACACAAGGCTATTTGTGTCCTCCAGTTACGTAAGGGCAATGCCCTTAGACCCACCACAGGTAGAAAACATCACATAGCCTCAAGACAGATCTCCATATTAATGAAGTACCTAAAGTTCAGAAGGACTTAGCCAATTAAGCTTTCCTTCCCAGACACTCCTCTCTACAAAAACTATTTAACCTCAGGCCCACCCTGAGAAAACGGGGTACAGTTTCTCATCTACTTTCCTCCATGACAATAAACATCTTAAAATCAAGGACTGCTTCTTTTCATCGGGATCCGCCATGGGAACAACGGAACAGGCCTTCACCTACCGAACTGCCGTCTAATCTCCTGCAGAAGACTTCAGTCTCCCACAGAAACCGCTCTGCGTTCCCAGCCACAGCGACCACCAACCAAGCAAGCCGCCCACGCCCAAGCCAAGCCAAATCGCTGCGACAAGCCAAGGACTTTCCCCGCGGCCGCAGCTGAAGCCTCTCTCCCCCTCTCCCTTTGGTCATGGGCCCAGTTCAGTCCATGGGCCCCTACTTCATTCTCTGCTCTTTTGCTGCTTCCAGCGGTGCTGGTTCCCCAAGAAAATCCACCCGCAACTGTGTGGGGCGAGAGCGCGGTCAAACTGTCCACATCCAGCGTCCTGCCTCCCCAGCAGCGGCCGGATGTGGGACTTCAGTTTACCCAACATTCCACAGCACTCCATCCTCTCCAGCAGCTCTCACATGTTTTCCACCCCTTCCTCAGTGTTCCCAGAGTCTTGGATGGAGTAATGCATGTTTCCTTCACGGGTAAGCATGCAACAGGAACCTGTTCTCAGAACTTTATTCATTTATGTGTTTCTTTAGTTGCTAAAGCTCACTGTAATAAACAAACAAATAAATAAATAAGCAAGCTTCTCGGTTCAAAGATGAGAGTATCACTGACCTATGAACATAAACATAATTTGTAAGCAAGCAGTTTGATAAGCATATCATGCTCATTTAATGTAATAACATGTAGTGACAACACCCTCATTATGTTCTTTCCAGTCATGGGAAAGAGCCTATTACCCTGTTAACCCAGGAGTGCAGCGTCAGACACGAATTCCATCCTGTGCAGAAGACTTTAAGATTTGTTTCTTTTTATATGTATGAGTATTTTGCCTGCATGTGTGTGTGCCCACCATATACATGCCTTGTTCCTGTAGACGTCAGAAGAAGGTGTTATATCTCTGGACCTGGAGGGATGGATAGGATAGTCACATGTTATCATGTAGGTCCTGAGAATCAAACCCAGGTCCTCTGCCAGTGCAGCAAGTGCTCTAAACCACTGAGCCATCTCTCCAGCCCTGGCAGCAAGCTTTACATCCATTTTTATAAATTAATTTAGTTTTACTTTTTTAAAAAAAGTTTATTTATTTTATGCATATGAGTACACTGTAGCTGTCTCCAGACACACTATTAAAGGGCATCAGATTCCATTACAGATGGCTGTGAACCACCATGTAGTTTCTGGGAATTGAACTCAATTAAGAGCAGGCAGATTTCTGAGTTCGAGGCCAGCCTGGTCTACAGAGTGAGTTCCAGGACAGCCAGGGCTACACAGAGAAACCCTGTCTCGGAAAAAAAAAAAAAAAGAGAGAGAGTTAGTTTGAAGTCAAGCAGAGCAATTCAGTGAGAAGCTGAGAGATGTCAGATTGAATCAGTCAGCTTGGAGAGGAGTTTGAGCCAGAACAGCTGAGTTGATCCAGCCAGCTAGAAATCACAAAGAACTAGAAAAGGTGAGTTATTCAGCAGTAAGTCTCAGAGGCTAAAAATATTCTAGGTCTAGATTAGATTGTACAGAGGCTAGAAGCTTCTAGAACTAAACCTAGGTTAGCAAATGATGGCAGTAAGCCTTGAAGATCACAATCACATCAGGCGAATAAAGGTTACTTTTGCAATTAGTATTCCCCCAGTAGTGTATAATGGTTATCTTTTATCACATACTAATCAGTAGTTTCCACTATTCATTTTCTTAATCATTATCATTCTGACTGAAGTAAGATGGAATCTCAATGTTTTTATTTATATTTCTCTTATAGCTTTTTCATATTTATTGGTCATTTGTAGTTCTTCTTTTGAAAACTGCCTGTCCACTAGTTCACTTGTTGGTTGAGTTGTTTGCTTTCTTGTTGTTTAGTTCTCTGAAGTTTTTAGCATATTCTATATATTAATCCTCTGGCAGATATGCAGCTTGCAAGATTTTCTCTTGTTCTGTAGGCCATCCCTTTACTTTTCTGTATAGAAAAGTTTCCTTTTCTGTATAGAAGCATCTTAATTTCACAGGTCTAATCTGGCAATTGCTGGCCTTATTTCCTGAGCAACTGAAGTATTACCTTGCTTGAGAGAAATCCCTTGCCTATGTGTAGAGTTTCAGGTCTGATGTTAAGGTCTTTCACCAATTTGAAGCTGATTTGTCTCAATGAGGTAAGACAGCTGAGGTAAGAAAGAATCCATAAGCAAAAGCTTCCAATGGAGTTCTCTCTTCAAGATGATCAAACTGTGGGATAGCACTGATGAAGAGACATATGTCTGCCTCTATCCCCTATGCAAGAAGAAGCCACAGTCTTTTATATAAAGTTGCTAGAATTAGTTAAGTCCTGACAAATTCCCGCTAGTTGTAAGAATGAAAGTCAATCAATCTAGCTAGCTAATTAGCTAGCTAGCTAGATTTCTATCTGTAGAAGGTGGTCCTGTTCCCCAATTGGTTTGTGATCTATCAATAAAGATGTCAGGGGTTAATTGCTGGACCAAAGGAAAGAGGTGGGTCCCAAGGCAGGCTAAGAAATACCAGGGGAGGAAGAGAGATTTTTGCCATGCTTTGGAGGGAGAAAAGGTGACCAGCCATGTGAGTTCGTGGGTGGAGTAGCCATAGTCTCCTTCTCCAGGCAGGAGGTTAGAAACATAACTAAACTGAGGGCAGATTTAGGATGCTGAGCTGAGACTAAAGATAACTGAGCAACTGAAGCTGAGGGCAGATTAAGAGGTGCTGAGCTAAGAGTATTGGAAAGAGCATGACAGCCGTGGGAGATTAGAAGTACCCAACAATTGAGCCAATAAGGCAGGTTGAAAATAAGTTAGTGTGTGTGTGTGTATTTGGAGGTTAGGAGACTTTCAGAAATCAAGTCTTTCCTTCTACCATGTAAGTCTCAAGGATCAAATGCAGGTGCCAGGATTGGTGGCATGTACCTTTACCCACTGCGTCAGCTCACCAGACCTAAAATGGAATTCTTAAAAGATATCTATTCCTCATATTTTCAATATATCTTTCCCTTGTCCCCAGGAGGGCTCCTATTCAACCTCAAGTAGACCAGAATAATATTTATATGCTGTGTTATTTGGTTTCATTAAGTGTAAGAATATTTTCTGTCAATTTAATTGCTTTTTAATTACTAAGTAACTATAAACAGAAACTCTAAAACAAGGGACTCAAAGAATTGAAATTTCTCTAGGAATCCTATGCCAGGTAGTGGTGGCGCACGCCTTTGATCCCAGCACTTGGGAGGCAGAGGCAGGCAGATTTCTGAGTTCGAGACCAGCCTGGTATAGAGAGTGAGTTCCAGGACAGCCAGGGCTACATAGAGAAACCCTGTCTCAAAAAAAAAAAAAAAACAGAAAACAAAACAAGTTTTCTTGTTGGGGAGAGGAATGGTTAATGTCTGGCTGCCAAAAGAGGTTTGGAACCTTTATCTCTCAGTTTAACTGACAGGTGCATATTTCCTCGGGTTTGTTCAGTGTTTTCTATAAAATTGTGACACTGTCATGTGAAAGCCAGAAGGAAACCAAACCATATGTCGTCAAGGACCTAAGCGTGGTGACAAGACCTAAGCCTGGTGACATGACCTAAGCCTGGTGACAACTATAGTTGTCTGCCATCTTCCAGGAGTAGGGTTTAAGGTCATTTATTTTATTCTCTGTATTTCTGTATTCGTTCATGAAAGCATAAAATGAGCACCTATTGCTTTTTTTGTCTTGTTATTTTGATTTTAGTTATATTTTATTATGTGTATATATGTGGGTGAGACAGCAGAAGTATGTGAATATAAATCCATGCCCACAGCGGCCTGAAGAGGCCATCCAATCCCCTGAACCTGGAGTTAAAGAAATTATCAGCAGCCAACATGGTTGCTGGGAACCAAACTCAGATCTCCACAAGAACAATATGTGGTCTTAACTGCTGACTCTGCCGGGGTCCTATATTGCTGTATTAATGCTATTTTAAAGTGCTGAAATGAATAATGGAAAAAATACAGCGTGCTCTTGAGAAATACTCTAGCTTCATTCATCTTTCCAACAAGTACATAATCTTCCCCCACGGGGCTCTAATTTAGCAGGGAGATTTAAAAAGGAGAAGGACGAGATGGACGTGTTGGCTTGCCGATTCCTACAGTAGGCAGAGTGCAAGAGAAGGAGATTTCAAGTTAGATTTATACGAGATTCACTTGTGGGATGCAGAAACTTGGACCCCAAGGGAAGAATGAGACAGTAAGAGTGTGCTAAACAGGGGGCTGGAGAGATGGCTCAGTGGTTAAGAACACCGACTGCTCTTCCAGAGGTCCTGAGTTCAAATCCCAGGAACCACATGGTGGCTCACAACCATCTGTAATGGGATCCGATGCCCTCTTCTGGTGTGTCTGAAGACAGCTACAGTGCACCCACACACATGAAATAAATAAATCTAAAAAAAAAAAAAAAAAAAAAAAAAGAGTGTGCTAAACATTATAGGAGAGAACCCTGAGGTCCAGCCTTTGCTACAGAAGAAGGGGGGAAAAATCTGTGATCCAGCACCCAGATTGGGTCATTAATTTTGTCCTGGTATAGAACTATAATAATTTAAGGATCATCCTGCCCTTGGACTGCTAAACTGTGAAATATTTTAAACCAGGAATGAAAGAGTGTCTCACCATTTGGCTTCTGAGGCTGGAGGCATAGGGTGAGTGGATCCAGACAGGGCTGAGAAAACAGAGGGAGGATGCAATCCAACTGCACACCTCTCCTTGAGGCAAAGGCATCAAACTGACAGAATGTAAGTAAAATTAGTCTCTTTATGTATGGCTCAGACACTTTGATGGCTGTGGCTCTCTAAGTATCAGGGACTGGAAGACAATAGAAGGAAAGTCATCACAGAGAGGTAGTGTTTGATGTTCAGTTTACTGGGCCAGATGGGATCATGTTCACAGAAGAGTTAGGAAAGGAGTTAATTCAGCAAAGACCTCTGGTGCTTTAGCGTTAGTTTTTGGAGCCCCACAGTGAGAGGTGATCTTTCTGAGGCAGGGCGGCTCTAGAAGATGTGAATGATTTAGACTGGCATGTAAACCCAGTTTCATAAAGTGCTAAAGCCATCAAGAGAGGATGAGAACAAGACAAAGTAGACAAGAATCGGTTTAGGTTACTATTCACAGTTAAATACAGCAAGATTTGTGTCAAGGCAGTTTCTAGGGGAAAATTGACAGAATGGCAAATATTATGCTAAGGAGATTCCAGGCTGCATTGGAACCCGAGCAACAGTTCATGGAAGCTGTTTATGATAAAGGGATGGAGGAGGAAAGCATGACTTGTCCTGGTGTAGGCAGGTAGACCTCCAGAGTTTGTGGTGTACATAGCAAAGTATGTTAGGGGTGAAGATTGCTCACCCAACATACAGTCCTTTCAACATCCACTGTGGCTACCAGTCAGGGAAAGGTCATGTTTCCAGCCTGAAGCCTGTCACTGAAACCAACGTGAGTAAAGGAGCACCCTAGGATTAAGAAGCCAGAGAGCTCATAGAAAGTGATTGGAGGTCAAAGAAGCTATAGTTAATATTACAATTTTAAAAAAAGAGGAAGTGATTGGAATGTAGAGGCATATTAGACGGGGTGTTGTCTCCGATACACACCACGGTACCTAATAGTGTGCTTTGGATGAAACAACCAGTACAAGCGATGTGGTGTTTTCATTGTCAACCTTGCTACACACACACACACACACACACACACACGCACGCACACACGTGCGCGCGCACATACACACACACAGGGAGAAAGCGGTGGGGGTAGAAACAGAGAGAGCATAAAACTTTGAGCGTCTTAAAGATTTATAAAAGCGTTGGGAAGAACAGAAAGGATAAGAGTTTAAAGTTTTGTGGGTGGGAAAATGCACTGAGCTATGGGGTTGCATGGTGAAAATTTAGTGACCTTACGTCTTTTAGTTGTTGGCTGGGGATGCCCCTCCAAGGACACTCAAAATAAAACTATTGCCACTATTGTTAACTGCAGACCAGAACTAAATGGTAAATTCTTATTTCAGAAGACACTAGTTGCTGCAAGAACATACTGTAGCTGCAAGACATGAAAATTTCAGGCTGGAACAATGCTACAAGCTCCATTCTTGATGACTGGATTTGTAATACTGAAAGGCATTACATAGTCTTCTGGGAAGAACTATGTGGTGGTTTAAATGAAAATGGCCCCTGTAGGGAGTGGTACTATTAGGAGGTGTGGTCTTGTTGGAGTAGATGTGGCCTTGTTGGAAGGGGGGGAAGGGTGAGGAACTTTGAGGTTTCTGATGCTCAAGCCAGGTTTGGTGCCTCACTTTTCTCTCCTGTTGCCTGAGGATCCAGATGTAGAACTACTTCTCCAGCACCATGTCTGCCTGAGTGCTGCCATGCTTCCCACCATGATGATGATGATGGACTAAACCTCTGAACTATGAGCCAGCCCCATTAAATGTTTTCCTTTATAAGAGTTGCTGTGGTCATGGTATCTCTTCACAGTAATAAAAATTTCAACTAAGACAAACTAGCACCATAATTCTACTCACATGCCAGACAGGATGTGCTCACTAGGGGATAGTGGCATAACTATTATGGTTTAACCAACTACCTTTGGATTGAACTTAAATCTGTACTCCAGGAAATAACTCAAGATTGATGCTACAATATAAATGTCAGGGAAGATCATAGAGTTCATGGAAATGTTGAGGAGTCCCACCTGAGCTAACATGTTACCAGGGGAATTAGGGTCCCTTCTTGGGATTCTTAGTCTCTTTAATAAGAGAAATTAAGAACTGCCTCAGAAAAAAGCTCAAGGGCATTTTTTATTAGATTAAAGGAAAAAAAAAAACCAAAGAAACAAAACTGAAAAAAAAAAAAACCACAGGGCAGCTGTAAATCCACAGTTTCCCTAGTAAAAGATGAATAAAAGGAAGCAGAAAGAGCATGTGGTTGGAGTTAATAAGCCAGCATGATGGTCAGCCACAGTGCGGGCAGAAAGGCTGCTGGGGAAGAGAAAAGCCAGAGAAAGCTTCCCTGGTCTCTGGCCAGCATCTGAAAGAGACAGAAAAGAAGGAAAAGGGAAAGCTGTGATTTTCTGAGTGATTCAGAAAAGCAGGCAGGCTTAACTGGCTGCATGGCTGCAGCTCCGTTAACAGCCACCCTGTGGATGTGGTTTGGGGGAAAGAATGTATCTTTCCTTTAGCTTGACTCCAGGAGAATCAGTCCTTCTGAGGGTAGGCCAGGTGATTAACCTACCAACTGGATTAACTCTTTAGGGAGGAGACAGGGAATGTCTCTCCCTGAAGTAGATTCATTCTTTTGAGCAGAAGGAAATGGCTTTCCCTTATTGAGCCTCCAGCAATAAGCCCCACTGGGGAAGTGGCTGCCATTTTGTTAGATGGATATGAACTTTTTAATTGCTTTTGAAACATTTGTGTTCATGCCCTTAGATTATTACTGCTGTCATCCTCAGTTGGTCATGGCAGGGAAACTTTCCCCCGCCAGTGGAAAATATACTACAAAGACTCATAACTGATCAAGATCCTAAGAATAAGTGACTACTGCTCTGGCATAATAGCCAGAACTCAGCCATGAATGGAACAATCAGGCATCTATATCAATGCCTCTAGGCTCAAGGAACATTGCAGGGAAAAGGCATAAAGAACAGAAGAGCCAAGAGAAGGATAGTGTTGTATAGGTATTTTATCTAAACGAACACATTTCCTACCATGACACATCTTCCTCCTTTTAGGGAGGAGGGAAAGTCATACAGCTTACAAGGTCCAGGGAGTTCCTGAAACTTAACATGACTCACAAGGTCCTTCCCCAAAGTTATAAAAGCCCTAAGCAGTTGATGAGGGATGAGGAGAAAAAAAAAAAAGATTCTCCCATGAGCCCACCTACCTACAAGCTGTGTAGGGAATGCCAGGGATGCAGCTTTTGTGAGTTGTCACTTATTCTGGGGTGGGTTTTTGGTAGGTCAGTTACCGTTGAGTCACCCATACTCTAGTAACTCCTCACCACACTGCTGTAAATAACCATAGGGAACTTACTATTCCATTAAGCTAGAATTGGGTGCAGTAATTTTTTTCAGTCTATTATTGATGGGGCACTAGCTGAGGTAAGTGGACATTTGTTCACATCTCCTCAGGAGAAGTCACATAACAAGGAGCCTCAGTTTCCCTTTCCAGTGACTCCTCCACTGGGATCCCTGAGCATCTGTCCTCAGAGGGTGGCTAGATTTGTACTGAGCAAGTGATCTAAGAGACTGCAGAAGCTACAGGTACACTTTATTATCTGCCCTCAAACATTCCTGTCTTTTCTACCTTGTTCCATTTCATCATGTAGGAGCAGATTTGATTCTATATGGGTAGAAGTCACCAAAGCTGTGATAAGGAAGAATCGTTTTAGAACTGGCTACTCAGCTCAATATTTAAAAATTAAAAATGACTTGAAGTACAAATGTAAATATTTGTAAGAGTAAATTTTTAGGCTGGGCACAGTGTCATATACCTTTAATTTTAGCACTTAGGAAGCAGAGGAAGCCAGATCTCTGAGTCTGAGGTCTACATTCTAATTTCTAAACCAACTAGGATACATAGTGAGACTTTGTCTGAAAAACAAAATGCCATGTGCAGTTGCTGGTGCATGCCTTTAATCCCAACACCCTGGAGGCAGTAGCTGGTGAATCTCTGTGAGTTCAAGGCCAGCCTGGTCTATAGACGAAGTTCCAGGACAGCCAAGAGAAACCCTGTCTCAAAACAAAAACAAACAAACAGGAAAAAAAAAAAAACAAAAACAAAAACAAAAGTCCCCAAAAAACAAAAAACAAAAAAACTAAACAAAGAGGTGAATTATTATTGTTATTTGTTTAAATAGAAAACTTGCTTGACGTTGACTCAATTGTAGAAAAAAAAATCTGCTTCCACAAACCTACAAAACATCAATTGCTTAAGTAAACCACATTGTTAATCAACCACATAACCAAGATAGCCAGGGTATCTAATATGACCTAACTTTAAGAACCACTTATGTATGTATGTAATCTGTTTGTCACTGGGATATCATTGTGTGGTCATATAGCCTTCCTCTAACTGACTTCAAGTCTTAGCATATATTTGCCTTCGGGTTTCAATGATCTGAAAGCTTCTTTGTGCAGAATCCAGAAATCTGTAGAAACAAAGCATTAGGGACTACAGAGTGAGGCTTCTATGTGTTTGCTTCCTTACAGGAAGCAAGGCTGAGGTTCAGTTATGGGGAAGAACTCAGCTTCAGGAAGTCTTGGGCTTTAATCCACTTTGTACACAAACACTGCTAAAGCACCATGCATAGATTTTACTCTTCCCAACTTCACTTGGCCAATTTAAAGCTAACACCTATCAGATTCACCTATAAGCCATTATAGCTGTGGAGTGTCTGATGCTAGAGAAAATGCTTGCCTCTGCTTACAGTGGCAACGTTCTTGTCAGCATAGACATGCTTCTTCTGGATCTTAGCACCACCACACCCTTATCCTGCCCACCCGCTGCTCTCATATCTAGTATTACTTGGCTGAGCCCAACTTCTACGTTTTACTTTGCTGTTCTCTCCCTTCCCCAAGAGCAAGATTTGAAAGACCCTCTAGCTCACACTCAGCTCCCTATCTCCACGGCAGGAGGCCTCTTCAAACACTGTCTGTAACTCTGCTGTTCTCTCAGTTCTCTAAAAATGGAATACACAACCCATAAACTCACTTCAAAGACCAGATTGTTTACCAACAGGAGAGACTTTACCAAAAGCTGGCTGGAGATTATATATAAGGAAGACAGTGCATTTGGTCACTACGAGGAACCATCCCTGAAAGCATCAGGCATAAACAAGTCGCATAGCCCAAGATTGTCTCAAACTCCCGATGTCGCTGAAGATGTCCTTACACTTCTGATTCTCCTGCCTTCACCTTCTAAGTGCTAGGATTACAAATATGTGTCACCATGCCAGTGGGGATAAAAAAATGTGAACAGAGTTTTATAATGTTTAGCATCACAATATATGTTTAGCTATAAAATGAACATATTACTGAAAGAATATCATCTCTCCCATCTTTGTAACCTTATTTATTTTTTTAAAATACTTTTTATATCTATAGGTGTATTTTTCTGTGTCATTTTATGATCCTGTACTTGCCTGGTGTCCATGGATACTTGAAGAGAGTCTGGGATCCCCTGGGACTGGAGTTACAGATGTTTGGCAGTCACTATGTGGCTAATGGGAATTTAACCCAAGTCTTCTAGAAGAACAGCAGTGTTCCCATCTCTTGGGATATTGATGAACCAGCCTGCCTCCATCTTAGGAAATAGCAACCATGTCTTTGTTTCAAAAAGTTGTTATGACCATCTTGCAACCCTACCTTTGTTTGTTATTAAAAACACCTGTTGTTATGACCACTTTGTTTTGTTCTGCTTCTATAATCCCACCTATTTATAATGCCTGTCAAATCTCCTGTTTGAAAACCCCTATCTGGCCGGGCAGTGGTGGCGCACGCCTTTAATCCCAGCACTTGGGAGGCAGAGACAGGCGGATTTCTGAGTTCGAGGCCAGCCTGGTCTACAGAGTGAGTTCCAAGACAGCCAGGGCTACACAGAGAAACCCTGTCTCGAAAAACCAAAAAAAAAAAGCCTTGTCTTCTACATGTCCAAGGCTGACATCTTGAACCCTGCCTTAGGGGGAGGCATGAACATGAATTAAAACACTTGCTTTCATGAATCGATCGATGGTTTTTAAAATTTGACCGTGATGATTTATTTGGGCTGGTGGTCTTTCTTCTCAAGTCTTTGGGATTAACACCATTTCTCCTATCTCTTATTGTTGGTGGTGCACACCTTTAATTCCAGCACTCCCAATACTCAGGAGGCAGAAGCAGGCAGATGAGTTAGAGGCCAGCTTGGTCCACAGAGTTCTCGGACACCCAAAGCTACTTAGAGAAACCCTGTCTCTAAACAAACAAACAAACAAGTATTTATTTTATTTTTTATTATGTCTATATATGAAATATTTATTTTATTTTTATTATGTCTATATGTGGAGGGGGGATGGTTATGTGCATATATGAGTGCAGACGCTCTCCAAGTCCAGAAGATAGTATCAGATTCCCTGGGGTTGGAGGTTTGGCTGGTTATGAACTGCCTTGTGTGGGTACTAGGAACTGAACTACGGTCCTCTAGAAGAGCAGAACGTAATCGTAACCACTAATGACAGGGTTTTGAAGTGAAAGAGTATCTTAGCAATTGGGGGTCAATGAAAGCCACAAAAATCACACCACATAACAGACCTCATGCAAGAGATTTATTGGTGATAGGGAGGGAAAAATGGCTGCCTCTGAGTAAGGATGGAGACAGTGGCAGACAAGGTCATGATGGCAGGCTTAATGTGGGGGGGGGGGCAGGAAGGGGGTATGGAGCATGTGCATGGGAAAATAGGGCCACTGAAGTGGAAACTTCAGGGTTCTTTGGAGAGTCAGTTGTGTTGGATGGTGTTTTGTTGGGGCAAACACATACAGAAGTGTTTTCCTGAAGTGGACACAGGTGAAAAACTAAGGCAGAATCATGAAGGAATGTTTCACTGAAGCAGACACAGGAGAGAGGATATTCTACTAAAGCAAGTATATGAAAGGACACGTGATGAAAGATTCCTTGCTAACAACACACATGTATTGGTCTGCCTTACATTGTGTAGTTGAGCTACATTTGCTGTGACTTCATAGAGAGAAATGCACCAAAAAAACCTTCTGTGGTGTGCCATGGCTCTTTTGCTGCTTCCTCAGACTTGGGCTGATAGGCAGAGTGATGTCAGCTGGGACAGACACTGAGGCTAGACTCTTGGAGGACAGGTGATGTTTGGAGGGACTATAAAAAGAACTCCACAGATAGTGACAGAGACTGAGCTAGGCTTGCTTATAGAGCTAGCTGTGCAATGCCTGTTGATCTTGCATCTTCACTGAACTTCTCTTCCCTGAGACAGGCTGGTCTCTCCTGCTGATTTGTGCTTGTTATCCTGACTCTAGCAAACTGGACCGCTGGTGTATCCGGGAAGCATTTGCAAGCGGATCGAGCTGCCGCTGCTCACCTGTGAAATGAACTGCAGATTTCCAGACAACACAGAAGAACCTTTCTGAACAGATCCACTTGCCCCCAACCCCCATTCTTTCTTTTCCACTACCTCTGGTGGGCCACAAGGGAGGTTAAAGCATTTAAGAACCATCATTAAAAGTAGGCTTTGAGGGGACTGGAGAGCATTGACTGCTCTTCCAAAGGTCTTAAGTTCAAGTCCCAGCAACCACATGGTGGCTCACAACCATCTGTAATGGGATCTGATGCCCTCCTTCTGGTGTGTCTGAAGGCAGCTACAGTGTACTCATATGCATAAAATAATAAATAAATAAATCTTTGAAAACAAAACAATAACAAAAAAATTCAATTTAAGAAAAAAAAAGTAGGCTTTGAAAAATTAAAGTTACAGGCCACAGAGGTGATGATGGTAGAACCTATCTCATGGACAATGATGGCAGCCCATTAGCACAGAGTCGTTGAAGGGGGCAGGGAGTGGGGAAGCACCTAGTTTTGGAATGTGGGTAGTTCTTAGTTGACTAACAGCTCTCACCCACCCACCCATCCCCAATTTATTATTATTTTTTAATGAGACACAGCCTTATAATACATTGTAAGGGCCTAGGTTACCCTTGAACTCTTGGTTCCTTTTGCCTCAGCCTCCTGAGTGCTGGGATTTCAAATATACACTATATACCTTGTTAAAATACACCTTGCTAGAAGTTTCTGGTAACACCTTCAAGATATATTCAAGGCAGATTCACAAAATCTTAATCAAGAAACACAGACTGCTATATATAGTTACAGCCCACACACATTTCTATGCTCCTGTATGAAGATTCCCATGAGGCATGGTTGAGAGGGTTTGGAAAACAAAACAAAACAAAAAAAGCACAACTATTACCACACAGGAGTAGGAGGTGCTCAGTTGACTCAGACTTAGTCACCCTCTGTGAACAATGGCATCTCTGCTCACTTCATTGCAAGACAATGTGCTTTCCCTGAGTAAATTCAGTTCCTGATCCCACACCATAAACCAGCTGTGGTGGCAGATGACAGTGAAGCTGCATCCCTGACCTTATACCTTAACAGAAATAAGCACAGAGCAAAACAAAGAAGAAAGCCCCGCAGACCTTCAAGCTCTGTCCCCAGTGTAGGAATAGGTTATAGGTCACTAGAGAAAAATGCAAACTCCGAAACAAGACATTTTTGTTTGTGGGTTGTTTGGTTGTTGAGACAAAATCCTGGACCAAATTTGAACTCCATACATAGCTGAGAATGGCTTTGAACTTCTGCTCCTTCTGTCCCTACCTCTCAATTTTGGTATTATAGGAATGCAGCTATAATCCCTGATTATGTGGTGCAGGAGATTGAACTCAAGGCTTTGGGTATACTATACAAGCGCCTTGCCATAGCTACATTCTCAGCCCAAGGATTTCATTATAGTGACAAAGACATCCACCAAAGTTTGCCACAAAAAAAAGCAAAGGGGTCCCAGAGGAAGCAGTAAAATCCTTCCCAGTTGGTATCTTTTTTTCTTTTTTGTTTTTTTTGAGACAGGGTTTCTCTGTGTAGCCCTGGCTGTCCTGGAACTCACTCTGTAGACCAGACTGGCCTCGAACTCAGAAATCCACCTGCCTCTGCCTCCCAAGTGCTGGGATTAAAGGCGTGCGCCACCACCACCCGGCCCCAGTTGGTATCTTAAAATATGCTGTGAGCTGGGAGAACAATCAGGCAGTGGAGGGGGATTGATCACCTGAACCAGGCGTTCAAGAGCAGTTTGGGCAATGTAATGAGAGGCCATCCTGAAATAACAAAGGACCTAGGTTCTCCTTGCTCAGAGTTGTTTGAACAATTGGTTTGATGAGGCAGGGTTTAACATCGTCTACAGGGCTGCGATGCTGCGAGGACCCTGGAGTGGAGTCTAAGACCTGGTAATGCCTTTAATCCCAGCACTTGGGAGGCAGAGGCAGGCGGATTTCTGAGTTCGAGGCCAGCCTGGTCTACAGAGTGAGTTCCAGGATAGCCAGGGCTATACAGAGAAACCCTGTCTCGAAAAACAAACAAACAAAAAAAAGACCTGGTAACAACATGAATTCTCAGCTTTCTGCAATGCTAGGAATTGACGCAGGGTGTTTCTCTGTCCCTTTCTCTTAGAAAGTTTCTTCCCTGTGGCGTTCCTTCAGCCCTCCTCATCAATAATACAGAGTGTGTTCTAGAGGCCAGGACAATCAGCTGCCCAGTATCTCTCCAAAGCCATTTGTGTTACAGTATCAGGGTTAAGATCCAAACATTCACAGAGACCACAAAAGAATTTTAATTAACACCCAAGCAACCTGCACTCCTCAAGATGAGGAGTGAGCAAGCGATCCCCAGCTACAGCGGGGGAGAAACTTACAGAGCTCTGTACTGACCTTTGCAAGCGTGAAGAGCCTAACAAAAACGGAACTTCTGCTGTTAGTGTTTAGCATAAATACATTGTTACGACTTTTTAACTTTATGGCCAGCCAGTTTCAGAAAGCCTCATTTCTCAAGTCAAGTCCAGCTGGTTCTCAGGAGGTATCTGTGGTCTGTTGGTTTGGAAAACTCAACATAAATAGGAACATAAATCTTATTTTACCTGAGAAATACAAGGAAAACTACCAAGACTTTGGAAACAAGTCTGGAAGCTGAACAAGGAGAATGGAGGCCCTTTTATTATTTAAACCCTACTAAAATCAACAGTGAACACAGAAATGGAGGAGTCAGCTTCAAACAATTTTCATAAGATATTTTAAGGCAGTGAGTGAGTGTACATGTGAGTGCATGTGTCTCCATTCACAGGTCAGAAAGCAATCCACCAGCACTGGTTCTCTCCTTAGACCACGTGGGCCCATGGGGCTCAAACTCAAGTTGTCAGACTTAGTGACAGGTACCTAAAAAGTAATGTCTTATGTTGTTGTTTAGAGAAATGTTGTGGTAAATAGAGTTGTCCAGCTAGCAATAGCTTATATTGCCTGGGTACTAGCTACATGTGAAGAACAAGCCTGCTCCCTCTTAGGCTTAAAAGCCACCTTATAGTAAATATATACTGGGTTTATTCCTGTTTATAATCAAACCTCTGTTTGTTTCTCAAGGACTGGGCAGTTCCCCATCTGTAACCTTAACTACAAATGGCTCTGTACTGCCTGTTCCAGAAATAGCATATAAATATTAATAGTTATAAATAACTTCAGAAAGTTGTTTATAACCACCTTGCAACTGTACCTTCGTATGGCCACCTGTGAGTACCTTGTTATGCCTGTGCCCACCTTACAACCATGACTTTGTTTCAAGAGGTCACTAGGACTCACTTACTCACTCTGCTCCAGTAACCCTGACTATTTTACCCGCCAATTCCTTCATTTGGAAAACCCCTACCCCTAAGCTATAAAAGCCTTGTCTTATACACATCCAAGGCTGATCTCTGGAACCTTGCCTTAGAGGGAGGCAGCCTGTGTACATGAATAAAAAAAAAAAAAACTTGCTTTAATTAATATGGACATGATTGCTTGGGTCAGTGGTCTTTCTTCTCCCATCTTTGGGAATAACACATGCTCTGCTGCATTTCCATGGTCTATGCTCACAGTGGCATTCTAAGGTTCCATGGCCCTTCTACATTTTCATTTTTATTGTAGTCATACTACAAACTGTCTTAAATAATCTCTAAACAAAGGAGAATAAACATACAATTTAAAACAATCCCGTCAGACCAGGCATGGTGGTACACACCTTTAATTCTAGCTTTAGGGAGGCAGGTGGACCTTTGTGAGTTTGAAGCCAGCATGGTGTGCATGATGAGTTTCGGGCAGGTCAGGGCTATATAGTAAGACCCTGTTTCAAATAGATAAATAAATAAGAAAACAAACCGATACTGTGGTGGTTTGGATGAGAAATGTTCCTGGTGTATTTGAACACTCGGTTCTCAGTGGGTGGCGCTGACTAGAGGGGTTATGGAATCTTTAGGAGACAGAGTCTTAAAGGAGGATGTGAATCACTGAGGCCAGGCTTTGTGGGTTTACAGCCTCATCCACTTCACATTCTCTCTGCTTCCGGTGTGTGGTGCATGTGGTCAGCTGGTTCCTGTCCTGCCCCCAGGCCATGTCTTCCTACCCATTATGACTCTATCCCTCCAGAATCCTAAGCTAAAATCCTTTCTCCTCAAGTCTCTTTTGGTCACGGTATTTTGTCACAGCAGCAGAAAGTAACTAATACAGTCTTTCCCTGTTTCAATGTTCCTGTAATGCAATGTCAGTCAACAGTCACGAATGTCCACATCAGGGGATCCTCCTCCCTACTCAGTGTTGGAACCCCCACACACACATTCCACAACCAGGTGCTCCCCACCCCCCACCTCATCTTCAGTCATCATTACCAAAGGCCAGTGTGATACCTCTTTACTAAAGACCAATGAGACATGTCTTCCATATCACCATGTGTTTTTCTTTTGCTTTTCTTTCTTTCTTTCTTTCTTTTTCTTTTTTTTTTTTTTTTGAGACAAGATTTCTCTGTGTAGCCCTGGCTGTCCTGGAACTCACTCTGTAGACCAGACTAGCCTCGAACTCAGAAATCTACCTGCCTCTGCCTCCCAAATAAAGGCGTGTGCCACCACTGCCCGGCCATGTGTTTTTCTTATGAACATGCTCCATACCCGCACTCATAAAGTCCATGTTCTCTCTCTCTCATCCCCATTCAAAGGCAGCCTTTTGATTCCCCATTTCCTCAATAATTCTCTTGCAAGAGGTCTGTTGTTTGGTGTGATTTTTGAGGCATTCCTTGGCCCCCTGATCACCAGGCTACTCTTTCACTGCAGGATCATTACATTGGTCCATAGCATGAATAGACCCTTCTGGGTCAGTGCTCCCCCTTGGGGTCTGAACAACCCCAGGAGCCTTACCCACAGTAGACCCACCTTCCAATCCACTGATTGCTTGACCCTCCATCCATCACCAGCAATTGGTGAGTTATCCTTCTCAGTCAGTGTAAAAGCTTCCCTGAGCCCTGAGTCTCTGATACTCTTGGAGGCAGAGATACCCACCTCACTTCCAACCCTTTTCATTGAGTGAGGCTTCAATTTTGAGTTCATTTTTAACCTTTTGGCTCACTCACTCAATAGCCGACATACCAGGCACTGAGTCTCCTTATGATGATCCACTGATCAGCGTGTGTCGTTCTCCTCCAGTCCTCTTGAAGGCTGGGGATGCCCTAAGCTACAGGCTTAGACTCTTTGTCTCTTCCTCATCCATAGGAATTCATCCACACCTTCTGGCTCCCCCTTGGGATGTGTTTTAGAAAACCTCCAGCTTTTCTACTGGCATCCGACCTAAAGGGCTGAAAACTTAATTCACTTTTGCAACCAAATCTGGCCTCAGTATCCCTTAGATAATCAATTCAAATGTGGCACCCTAGATTCCAACTTTATTCTGGACCTTTACAAATTCTGCAAGTGATGTGGAGTGGGGAGAGGGTCCCTATTTCTCTTTTCTCTGCTCCAAGCTGTTTGGTTTTTCTGGTCTCCCCCTACACTTTGTAAATTTCTTATCTTTATGTTACAGCTGAAGGATCTGTAAGGTTTTTTGGGAAATGGGAGCTGGGAGCTGAACCTAGCAGGAGAGGCAGAAAGCAAAGGAGCAGGTCAACCCCAGGACACACATCCCTCACTGGCTGGCGCATCTCTCTGCTCCTCCATATAGTGTCCTCTCCTAAGTTATATACAAAACATTTGTTTCTACGGGCTTCTGCCATTCACAGATTTTAATTACAAATTCTAGGATCCTATTCTTCAGCTATCATCTCTGTACCTGCTTCCTAACCATCTGCCCTCATTTCTCTGTGTTCTGGCCTACTATGCTCTCTACTTGGGCACCTACATGTTTCTTTGGCCTCTCTTACTACTTCATAGCTGTGCTTTTACTGCTGATACGGTTTGTAATATAAATATCTGATAAGCAGGATATCTAATATGCTACTATTATGAAAGGGTCATTTGACTCCCAAAGGGGTTGGGACCCACAGGTTGAGAACCAAGGCTCTAAAGGAACAGATCTGATAAAATGCATCTATATATAGATATAGAAAGGGGATTTATTAGAGTAGCTTGCAGGCTGTGTTCCAGCTAATCCCAACAATGGCTGTCTGCCAATGGAAATTCCAAGACTCTAGTAGCTGTTAAGTTCACAAGGCTGAGTATCTCAGCTGATCTTCAGTATATGCTAAAATCTAAAAGAAGTAATCTCTGATGCTGGTGAAGGAATGGACTTTTCAGCAAGGGAGAGGAAAGTCAAGCCAAGAAAAAGCAACCTTCCATTTTCCATTTCTTTATATATAAAAGGCTTCCAGAAGAATGTGTGGCCCAGATTAAAGGTGGATCTTCCCACCTCAAAAGATACAGATTAAAAGTGGATTGTTCCCACTTCAAATGATTTAATTGAGGAAAAGAAATCCCTCACAGGTGTACCCAGCCATGTGAATTTTAGTTAATTCCAAATGTAATCAAGTTGACAACCAAGAATAGCCATCACAGTTACCCAAGACAATGTTTCCAGAATGATACACTAGTGTACCCCAGGTGCCACACTGTTTTCCATGGAATGCAATGCCATGTGTTTGAATCATAAGACCCAGAAAGCCATAAAGTCAGATGTGCACAGCAACAATCCATTATAAAATGGAAGTAGTATATTATGTGATCAGGCCTGAGCAGGTCCCAAGGGTACAAACAACTTACATAAACCTGTCTAAATGTCTATGCTCCTTACTTATGTTACAAGGCTTTCTGTACACAGGCATGCATCTATGACTTCATGGAGGATGCTCTATGATTGGTAGAAGAGACTGCTAGGGCCTGGTTTACTGTTGGTTCTCTACTCTAGGCAGGAATGATCCAGACGTGGACAGTTGTGTTATAGCACCTTCCTGGAATTACCCTCAAAACTCTGGCAAAGGGAAAGCAGCACAGTGAGCAGAAGCCCAGGCAGTTCACATAGACACACATTTTGCTTAGTAAGAGGTGAAATGGCCAGATGTATGGTTACATACTTATTCATGGCTGTAGCCACTGGTTTGGCTAGATGATCAGGGACTTGGAAGGAGCATGATTATGAAATTAGTGAAAAAGGCATCTGTGGAAGACGTACATGAATAGCTTTCTCTAAATGGGCAAGGGACATGAAAATACATGTATCCCATGTGCAGCCATGCAACAAACACAGATCCTGGAACTTCACTGGTGAGGACAAGCTCCCAGAGATGTCCCGCCATTATGTTCTGTATCCAAATGACTAAGAAAAGCTCATCCCTGAGCCAAATAGTAGCAAGATGCTAACAGGATGTAAGTCACCACTTTGCCGCCCTGGCCACAGAAAGAATCATCTGGGACACTCTTTCAAAATACTGAGGCCTGACTCCAGTGTGATTCATTTGGTCTGAACTGGGGCCAAGGCATTAACAATGCATAAACTCTACAGAGACTAACTTGTACCCAAGCTACAAATATCTGATTTGCCTACGTACATGATTGGGAAATCCAATGATTTTACTGACGTAGGAAACGGCTTTTGTTTTCATGTCTCTAAGTGGTGTAACTAGTATGATGCTAGCCAGTGGTAACCATGATTACCCGACAAAAGTAAGATTGGAAAAACCATTAGGAAGCTAGCTAAAGGTAGCGGCACATACATGTTGTGGTTTAAACACGAAATGTCTCCCATAGGCTTATGTGTTTGAACATTTGGTCTCCAGCTAGTGGTTCTGTTCAGGTTATAGAATTATTAGAAGATAAAGCCTTGCTGGGTGGTGGTGGCCTATGCCTTTGACCCCAGCACCAGGGAGGCAGAAGTAAGCAGATCTCTGTGAATTCAAGGGCAGCCTGGTCTACACTGTGAGTCCCCAGATAGCCAGGGCTATATAGCGAAACCCTGTCTGGCATGGGGTTGGGGGTGGGGAAGGACCTTGCTGGAGAAAGTATATCATAGGAAGATGGGGCTGATATTTTTATAACCTGGTCCTGCTCCCTGTTCTCTGTCACCTTTCTACAGATATGCCTCCCCACAATGAATGACTGTATTCCTTCAGGACTATGAGCCAAAATAAACCCTTTATTTCTTAAGTTGATTTCTTGGGGTGTTCTATCAGAGCAACAGAAAAGAAGCAAATACACTTGTCATTCAACTACTTGAGAAACTGAGGCAGAAGGACAGAGAGTTCAAAGGAAGTCTGGGCTATATGGCAAGTCCTGTGTCAAGGAGACAAGAGAAGAATCAAAGCTAAAAATAGTGAAGACACATATTCAGCAAAAGTAGATGATAATGAGAAGGAGTCTGGCTGGCTGTGTCAGAAGCAGTGAGTTCGTAAACACTTGCACTGGGGGAGAGAGTAGACTAGTCAAAGGGTGGGTTTTTGAAGTACTCATGGCATCCAAGGCACGGGAATGCCTAGGAGCCCTGGCATACGAAACTATCCCACCAGAAGGAATTCAGTAATCTGTCATACTCTGGTCCAGTGTAAGAAATACTCCAGGCCAGTGAAATGGCTCAGGGGTAAAAGTGCTTGCTGCACAAACCTGAATTCAATTCCTGAAGACCACAGTGGAAGGGAAAAAACCAGCTCCAGAAAGTTCTCTGACGTCCATACACGTTCCATGGCACAAGTATACCTATACACATGCACAGATACAAAGCCACTCCCCCAACACACATACAAACACACACACACACACACCACCACCACCACCACCAACAACAACAACCAAAAACAAATTTAAGAAATATTTCTAAAAAACATTGTGACCCAGCAAAAGAATTCTCTCAGAACATCTGGTCTATGATTATAGAATCACATTTGTTTGGCTGGTGTGTCTTCTAAAGAAAAAATTCAGGTCTTTCCCTACTTCAAGTCAGTATGCCCAGGTGTGGCAGAGCATGGTTGAAAGCCAGAATGGGCATATTGTAGAGAAGGCTGGAATTGAGAAGTTTGTTCACGGTTGGAGGCTCTGCAATGCTCTGACAGGGAGAGGGATATTGTACCATTTGGGGAAGTTGATGGTTATGTTGGACATTTTGTGTCAACTTGACACAAGCTAAAGTCATCCATGAGGAGGAAACTTGACATAAGAAAATGCCTCCAGCTATAGGCAAGCTTATAATGCATTTTCTTAACTAGTGTTTGATAGGGGAGGGCTCAGCCCACAATAGGTGGGCCACCCCTGGGCTGGTAATCCTGAGTTCTTTTTAAAAGTAGACTGAACAAGCCAGAGGGAACAAGCCAGTAAGCAGCACCCCTCCTTGGCCTCTATCTCAGCTCCTGCCTCCAGGATCCTGCCCTGTTTGAGTTCCTGTCCTGACCTCCTTTGATGATGAACAGTGATATGGAAGTGTAAGCCAAGTAATTCCTTTCCTCTTCAGTTTGCTTTTGGTCACGGTGTTTCATCACATCAACAGCAGCCCTAACCAGGACAATGATCTTTAGAGTTTTTATAGGAAACTGATGTATGGTCCTCGAGAAATTCTCAGTGTCCCAGATCATGGGATTGACAGGCTGTGAGAGTGAAAGAGAGACAGCAGGGTGAGAAGAATCCTTATACGGGTGTTGGGGATGTGCAGATAAACCCCGGTGGAGGAAAAAGTGGAACGGAGCGCAAAGCACCACAGGCTCCTGCGACTCCTTGAAGAGTCCTGATCCACTGTACACAGTGTATGGTCTGACATGGCTCCCGAATACCTGTGAGCCAAGACCAGGGCGGTGGCTGCTTCCTCTGTCTCCACAGAAATCTCCTGCAGCTGCGTTTTCCGTAGTCCTCCACTCAACCCAAGGGGAAACCATCCACAGCAGTGTACGTACATACGCACGCACGTAGGAGCCCTACTCTCTAGAGACATTACAAAAGTTTAAGAAAGCTGCGGCAGAGAATGGGCCGCATGTTCCCTTTGTAGAACAAATGTTTGAGTCCATGGCCACCCCTTTGAGCACCCCACAGGATTAGAAAACCAATATGAGAGCAATCCTATCTGGGGCCCAATTCCTTCAATGGAAGGCTGTGTTCTGTGACAAGGGGCCGTGCTGGGTAATGGCAGTTTAGATCGGGGGCATCCGGCCGCCACCAGATTCCTTGCAGGGTAAGGGTATTGTGCCTCTCCAGCTGTACAAATGCGGGCCGCTGAATTATTTTGATCAGGTGAGGCTATGTGTCATGTGAGCTGTTTAAAAGGTAACAGGAGGAGCAACAGTGTCTCTTAGTAGATTAAACAAAAGCCCTCAGAATCCTTTGTTGATTTTGCTTTCTGTGTACAGCAAACAGTTAAGCACCGCATAAGCCATCGTGCTGCGAGCTGATTTGAGAAGGACCCCCTGTTGCTGCCACAGGGTTCCAGTTCCCAACCTGCTTAAAACTCTGATGTCCCAGTGTGAGTGGAGCAATGGCCTACAGGGGCGACAAATATACTAAATTATTAAAGCTTGTAAAAAAAATAATAATAATTACAAGTAGGGCATATAGAACCCCCAACAAGCCCTTAAAATTCACCAATTGATGGCATCAAAAAGTTTTTAAAATTTAAATTTTTACATAATTTAAGAGCTATTAATGCAACCAGTCCTCCCTGCATTGTCAGCTATACCAAAGACCTGTTATACAATAACTACAGATATTAAAGACTGCTTCTTCTCCATACTCCTACATGAAGAAAAGAAGCAGCAATTTACATTCTCAGTACCATCAGTCAATCATCAAACACCCATGAAGTGTTATCAATGGAAGGTGCTGCCTCAGGAAATAAAAAAAATAGCCCCGCTATTTGCCAGGCGTATGTGTGGAAGGCCTTCTGATCTGTAATAAATGATTGCTTTGTCATCCATGTTCTGGATGGCAGTCTTATTGGCTTCTGTATTGTTAATCCTGAGCAGCTCCATAAAAACTAACAGCTGTTACGGCCACCTTGCAAAAGTCTGGGTTGTACATAGCAGCAGAAAAGTTACAAAGATGAGAGGCTTATCTACTTCGAGATCACACCATCACAGATAATATAATTAACCTGACAGGATTCTCTATCGGATTCATCTTGCTTACTCCTCTGCCCCCCACAATAACACCATTTATAGATGGTATTTTTCTTACAGCTCTTAAGGTGCTAAAAATGGCCCTTACAATCCTTAACAGATCTCCCAAAATGATAGTATTGCCACTTTCCAGGCCTGGTGCCTACCCACCAGCCCAGGTGTTTTTAATAAACTACCAAAAAAATTAGACAATAACTTTTTTTTTTTTTTTTTTTTTTTGGTTTTCGAGACAGGTTTCTCTGTGTAGCCCGGGTTGTCTGGAACCACTCTGTAGACCAGGCTGGCCTCGAACTCAGAAATCCGCCTGCCTCTGCCTCCAAGTGCTGGATTAAAGGCGTGCGCCACCACCGCCCGGCAGACAATAACTTTCTAAGACATAAACTCTTTTCCATTTTGCCTATGATAGACTTGTCTGTATGCCACCAATTGTCAAAAAAGCCTATCCCTAAAGCAGCTGTTGACTTTATAGAGGCCTCTAAGTCTGCATTTGGGTATATTATTCACACACACACACACACACACACACACACACACCAGAAAACAAAAAGCCAATAATATTTAAGCAAGTTTTCATGGGGGCCGTGCAATTGCAAAAAATTGCTAGCCATCCTCTCATTGTTCAAAAATTGATTAGACCCTATTATATTTAGTGATAGTCAATATACAACTAACATGACTAAATCTTTACCTTTAGCTTTCCTCAAAGCCCTCGAGGGGCCCTAATATCTAGCCATGACTCAACTGAAGACCCTGATCCAGATGCACTCTGAACTGTTTTATATACAACATGCTCTGTCTCATCTTAACCTCCCTGGATGTCTCATGCCGAGCAATGCAGAAACAGACATCCTTCCTTGCCTCACCACTAGATCAGGCTGGAGCCCGTCACTCTCGATTCCATAACTGCCATTTCCCTACACAAGCTCTTTCCCCAATTGGCATCAGCCTCATCTAAGCATTTAGTGCCAACTTGCACTGCCTGTGGACCATTACTGTCCTTGGGATACCTCCAACCAAATGGAGTAAACCCCCGTGGCCTGAGGCCAAATGCCTTATGGCAAACAGACGTGACTCGCGTTCTAAAATTCAGCCGCCTTAAATATGTATGTACAGATCGGTACCTACTCCTCTTGCATGTTTACCGTGACACAACTCCCCCAAGTTGACCCATACTGGAAATCCCTCTGTGAGACCTCTTTTTTTCTTTCTGGCCTGGCTCCAAAGTGACTCTCAATGGCCAAGTTAAACTGTTCAAAAATTAACTGCATTCTCTTCCTCTGCTAGGATCCAGTGAACGGGGACACCACCATACTTCTCTGAGAATCACCACTAGTCTGGGTCCTGGTAAATGCCAGCGATGGCTGGACGGGGAAACTTGTCATCTCTGATCATGCCCTATCCCTGCATCATTACGAGAGATTTTAGCATATCCGCCATCATTGCTGCCATTAGCGGTAGGGCTCTTAGCTGAAGCAGCTACAGCCGCTGCGGTTGTCGCTTGCAAAAACTCTGTGTAGGTGGCCACCACACTCAATATTTCAACCTTGATGGCCTCCACTTTAGATAAGCAGTTCTAAGTAAACGGCTTTTACAATTAGGTGTGTTAAATTTACACTATCAAGTGGGACTTTTCCAAGATGATGTCCATCATCTATGGGATCTTGCTCAAGTTAATTGTGATCCATGCTGTCCTGCTTAACACAATACCAAACACACCTGAATAATATGGCAACACTAATTTTACGGCTATATAACATACATGGACAGTGGTGAAAAATCATTTCTTTCTCTCTTACATCAGCTGCATCAAGATATTGTCTCCATGAATGCTACTCATGCAGATGTCATTACCCTGGGCCATGTGGCTGGACTCTTTAAAGACATAGGGTCAAAGCTGCTCCAACTTGTTTCCCCTGCAAACCTTTTCATTTGTGCTATTGTTGTTCTTGTTGGAGGCAGAATTGTGATTTTCATAATCCGAGCCATTAGATATATAAGGGATAAACAGCTTCACCGCAAATCCCTTTTATTGGAAGTACTCAGCCTTAAAATAAAGAAAAAGGGGAACCTGTGGGGGAGGTGGAGATAAACCCATTGGAGGGAGAAATGGGACGGAGTGCAAAGCACCACAGGCTCCTTGAAGAGTCAGGACTCTTCCACTGTACACAGTGTATGGTCTGACATGGCTCCCGAACACCAGTGAGCCGAGGCCAGGGCGGTGGCTGCTTCCTCTGCTTCATGGAAATCTCCCCAGGAGATCGGACTCTCTCCTATGGGCTCATGGACAATGGAGTCATATTGGCTAAACAACACAGATTGCACTCCTATTTGCCCTTGAGTGCATAAACATACCCTAATTACCTAAAAAGCTATATAAAAGCTTGTGTAATAAACAATAAAGTTAAATCTGCACTTTGATGCTGGTCTCCAGAGTCTGAATTCCTGTCATCTTTGTAGCCTCCGTCTCCACTTTCCCCCACTTCCCAGTCCCCGCTTGCACAGATGGGTTTGTGTGGGTGAACAGAAAGCAATATAAGTGGGGAATGGAATGTCTCAGCCTAAAAGTGGAGACAGGATAGTGAAATAATTTTCATGTGTCTTCAGACACAGGAAAGTGGCTGGGATTTAAGGGGTTGGGAGATAAGGCCATCTATCTCAAAAAACGAACAAACAAACAAACAAAGGATGAAGCCATTGGTCCTGAGTATTCAGTTAAGGATGAATGAGTCTAAAAGGTAAGATAGAACATTGACCAGAGTGTCTGAAGACCCCATCCAGCTCTCCAATGGCCAGCAACAACACCGCCAGCATAGCACAAGCCAGGAAGCTGGTAGAGCAGCTGAAGATGGAAGCCAACATCGACAGGATAAAGGTGTCGAAGGCAGCTGCAGACTTGATGGCCTACTGTGAGGCCCATGCTAAGGAAGACCCCCTGCTGACCCCAGTCCCGGCCTCAGAAAACCTCTTCTGGGAGAAGAAGTTCTTCTGCGCCATCCTTTAAGTCTCTGAGAGGAGGCTGAAGAGCGTCGGGGCTCCCGGGACATTGATGTAGAGTTCCTAGCAAAGTGGGCGCCTTCCTCGTCCGCAGCATTTAAAGAGAGGAAGGAGAACCATCTTGGACACTCCGGGCTGTGCATGTCTAAAGAACTGTCCCCTAATGAGAATGAAAGCTGATTCCGTGTCCCAACTTTACAGATGTGACCCTGCAGACTGGCCTGGAGGAGGGGAATGTATAAAAAACGAGATCAGTGTAACTTTCCTGCTTTCCCTCTAAGACCTACTTTCTGCTCATATTTAAACAATTACATTTAAGCCTTAGTGATGAATAATATAATAAATAAATAAATCAAATTGCAAGATCTAATGTCCATCCGCAACATGTATGTTTATTGATTTTTTTCTGTGATACAAATCCATGAGCAGCACTGTGGCAGGAAAGGTTCTTCAATGTCATACTCAAAGTTATGTCCACGGCATTTCATAGGAATTCAAAGTCAAGAACTGGGAGGAGAAGGTTTATTTAAGTTTAAGCTCACACTCACACAACGGGATAGAGAGGAATTACTTGGACTGGGCTACACATAGTTCCAGACCTTGATTGATCACCTAATGACTTGTACACAAGTTGCGCCCAAGCCTTCTCTTACCAGAAACACTTTCACAAGGTTCACAGCCACAGAGCTGGGCTCTCCACAAAAATCATACAAGTTCCAAGCTTGCCAACGACATCGATGAGAGCATTTTCTATTTTATTTTTATTTATTTATTTATTTTTTTTGGTTTTTCGAGACAGGTTTCTCTGTGTAGCCCGGGCTGTCCTGGAACTCACTCTGTAGACCAGGCTGGCCTCAAACTCAGAAATCCGCCTGCCTCTGCCTCCCAAGTGTAGGATTAAAGGCATGTGCCCCACATCCCAGCAAGGACATTTCCTTAATTGAGGTTTCCTTATACTGGATATCTCTAGCTTGTGTCAAGTTGACAATAAAACTAACCAACCCAGTTAGGTATTAGTTCCTGGCTCAAATACTGTTTGGAATAGCTAGCCTCCACTCAAGGGTTTAAGAACAGTCTAATTCAATGTCCCAATGATACATGCTGGTTAGTGTCCCAGAGTTCATGGGATCAGGACAAGGTTTGACCCGTGTCTCTCTTAACCATACTTAAAAAGAAGGTCCTGGTGGTCTTTCTGTTCAGCTGTCTTGGATTCGGTTGTAATTAATTGGTATTTACCTGATCTTTTCTGTGCTCCATCTAGTTATTATTATTAAAGACTCCCTTTATTAAAATTTTAAGGGCTACTTTAAGGGTACTTTTGAGGGACAAAAGGCCATTCTCAAGTGTGGGGATTCGATTTGGGAGATTAGGGAGTACCTGGGGGATTGTGAAACAGATTGCCTGCTATGAAATCAGATTTCTGTTGTTAGTGAAAGACTTTGTAAAGTGGTTCATAAGGAAAGCCGTTTCATCAAAGCCGGTTTTCATACTCTAGTTTATTCTGTTATGACCTTTAGGAGCCTTCACACCCTGGACCTGCAGGTGAGGAAGGGATGTGCATACCAGATCTCCCAGAGTTCAGATAATGATACCATTTAGGGTTGCTAGAGGGGACCACCACGTTCCCAGCAGAGTCACAATGGGGACCCTGGGAATGGAGAGTCTGAAAGCAAAACAAACAAACAAAACCAAAAACAAAAACAAAACAAAACAAAACACTGCCAAAGCCCAGACACGAGCTTTGCTTTTCAAGCACGTCAGAGAAGGAAATGTCAACATAAATGTCCTGGAACGTGTTGTTTTTTAAACAAAATCTCAATTGTTCGATTTTACCGATGAAGACTTAGGAACTGGGGTGAAAGCCTGCTAGCTCAGAGAAGCAGAGAAAGCACCCAGCTGCCCTTCCTCCTCAGCCTACATCCCAGAAGGAATGCCCCTCTCTCATGCTATCTCAAAAAATTCCTACAAACTCAATGTCCCTCCCCTCTATTTCCTGTGTGTCTCTTTCTGTTTCCTGACTCCCTCTTACTTTCTGTGGCATTTTTTTCTTAATAATCCTATGTTCATTTCCTGTCAACTGGTTGCTTGGTCTGCCTCTTGACCTATGGTTGACTTTATTTAATCCTGTTTATAATATTCAAAAAGGAAGCTAAGGCTGAGCCACACACATTTATTGATCCAGAAGAGATGAGGGGTGTGTGTGTGTGTGTGTGTGTGTGTGTGTGTGTGTCTGTGTGTGTGTCTGTGTGTGTGTGTGTGTGTGTCTGTGTGAGACCTGGATAGTGGATAATGGAAGGGTCCTGGAAACCTGAGAAGGTTGGATTCTGAGTCAATGGCAGAGGGAAAACAGAGGAAGGCGAGAGTAGTAAGAAGTGGGTGCTGGAGGGGAAGAGGGGAAGAATCTGGCTCTGTGTGGTAGTTTTGGTGAGTGGGACGAGAGGAGCAGGGGAAGAGGATCAAAGAGGCAGTTTCTGAGGGGGTAAGGATAAGTAATCGAAGGCCACTGAAGGGAAATAAGGAGGGAGGGAGCATCAAAGGGTTAATTACCTAAAAGCCTCCGTTGGACTGAGCTACTCTGGACAGGAAAGTTGGTGTGACTGATGACACCTGTGGAATATTCTGATAAGAAGAGCCACACGCTGGGCTCTACCATTTCCAGACTGCAGGTGAACTAACCTGCACATGGAATCTGCCACCCCCCAGGGGGAAGACTTTTCCATATTATAAGACCCAAAACCCCACACTTTGTAAACACAGTCTCACTGGAGAGACCACAGCCCTTCAGTTGTTCCATGTTGTCTCCATCAACCCAAATCTAACAAGCATTATCAGTGGGGTCAGAGTTGTTCTTCCAGAAGAGAAGGTCACACCAGAAGTGTGGGTGTTTTGCCTCTAATTCGGAAGGTGACTCAATATTGATACAGAGAGAGAGTTGGTTGTAGACAAAAAAGAAAGCCCAAACATAAGGAATCTTAAACATGTCATTGCCCTGAATGAACTTATATGTCTCTAAGAATTTTAAATTCCAAGGTACCACTTTCAAGCCACTGACTGCCATTATCCCGTTAGTATTCTTGTATCCAGGCAATATGAAATAGAAGATTAAGTTCCTAGGTAGATCATCACACACAGGGTGTAGTACTTTACAAAGAAGACAACTAAGCAGGGTGCACATGCAGGCAAGTGAGACTGAGCAGGAGCCATTCTAAAGTGTGGTGACTCAAGCAGGCCTAGAGGAATGGGAGTGAGGGAGTGGGAGATAGCATCCTCGGTTCCCTTCCAGTCCCTGAATCCCACAGGCAAAGGAAACAGACTGAAACCCAGAGGAACCTCTGACCTAGTGCCGAAATTACTGGAAGACACAGAGAGGGGTCTCAGTGTCCAGGGAGAGTCATCAGAAGGCAGCACAGGTCCTGGGTTAGAGACAGAGAGACTAGCAACAAAGGAGGAGGAGACCCACAGGACCTGATTCCTTAAAGTTACTTCTCCCAGGTGTTAGGTTTGGGAAGCAAAGTTGAAGAGAGAGGCACAGAGTCTCTTTGTACTTTGGGTAAAAGCCATCAACATATCAGAGTCTGAGGTAAAGCTTCAGCTTACCCAGGGAAGACAAGAGGGTCTTCTTTAAGACCACAGCCATGTACCTTGAGAGACAGACAGGCAGAGAATGTCCAATGTACTTGGGCTTCAGTCAACTCAGTCCCCAATGTTTGATCTAGTCCACTCAGTCCAGTTATATTTAGTATCAGTTTGTCTTTTCATTCATCCATTCAGACCTGGTTGTGCACCTCATCTCTGTGGTCTTGCACCTCTTCCCCAGAATCTCCTCTGGCCCCCAAAGGGGCTCTGTGGCTAGCTTACCCCATGATGCTGCAGCTCAACTCTGCTCACCTCCAGCAGCACTCCAACTGGGATCTTATTTAATCTTATTTAATCTCCTGTAATCATTCTCTTTGCATCTGTATCTGTGTTCTGTCTCTGCCTTCAAGAAAGCCTTTAAACAAATGAACAAAACATAAAAAACCTCCTTGGACTCTACTGTGGCCTCTTTAACTCCATAGCCACCACATAACCTACACACATGTACACATACAGATATAATTTCTGTGTAAAATGTGAAAGTTAAGTCTTTGTAAATTAATCTTTAAAAGTTAATATTAGTAACGTGGACTGGTTAAAACAGTCTGTTTTTCAACAGCCAGCTTCTAAGAGAAATCAAGGGACTACTTGGCAAATCATAGCCAAAGAAGCTGATGTAGTTTGTGAATTTGCCATTTAATAAATTCTGACATGGTGGAAAGCCACAAAAGTGTCCATCCATCTTTCTGGCAAACTATGCTCAAGACACTGAGGTAGGTGACTTCCCATCCATGGACCTAGGGAGCTAGGATTATGCTGAAGAGTCTGGTGACAGCCTGTATCCAGCATGAGGCCCCAAGCTCCACTCAGATCACCAGACCAAGTACTGGGGTACACGCCGGAGCCACCAGGCCTGGAAAAAACTTTTAAACAAACCTTTTACACGATAGTGTTGTTTTTCCCCAACTTAAATTCAGTTTTCCTAGTTATTAGTCTCAGACAACCAAATAGAAAAGTCACTTAATTTGCAAGCTAATAAAAGTCCACCTGTTCTCAGTGGGAACTTATAGACCTGTGGGTAAAACAATCCACTGTGTGTACAAAAATTCCCCTGCTAGGAATTAAACTGTCTCTGCCACTGTGCCCCCTGCTAGGGCCAAACTTTCCCTAGTTCAGACTTTGAATGTCAGGGTCCAGGGAATTGACTGATGTTCTTTTTCATTGGCGTTTTAAAAGCTAAGGCAGCTTTCATATTACAAAACCAACACTACACGTTACAGGAAATTCTGAAAGGTAAATGATTCAGCAGTAGAACGTTAGTCCTGCGCCAGTGGACTCCCTGTGGGTAGGCCAGTTGAGATCTGTCTGCTCTTGGCTACAAACAAGGGAAGGAAGAGAAGAAGGCAGGAGGAAGGGAGAAAAAAAAAGAGAAAGAAAGAAAGTAATAGAAAAGAATGGAAAATAAAAGGAAGCAAGAAAGAAAAACACCAAGTCAGGTGCTAACCCAGATCAATGCTCCGTCGTCTCATTTTTATGCCCATAACAATCTGCTCCCGCCTCCCCCCTTTCCCTACACTAAAGTCAATAAGGAATGCAATTTAATAATGCTTTCAGGGCTTGGCATATAGCTGTTCCATTTTATAAAGGTGCCCGCCATCCTCATTTATTTTAGCTTGGAGATATTTAAAGATGCTTTTGACTTACCAGTGAGACTTACAAGTTGCCTTTCTCCTCTTTGAAACCCTCCAAGCTCACCTATTAATGAGGCACATTAGAGTGGCCTTAGTTACTTGTTCTGAAACATCGTCCATGCATAAATGATCACTGTAGCTGGCTGCTGACCCTATTGAGATTTTGTATATGCTAATTTGCTATTGGCGAGTTCACCTCAGACTGTACTTGTTATTCAACATTCATGGGTGTTTTTATAACATGAAATTGTGTTAACTAAATTTGGCTTGAGGCTGTCTCCATACTTTGAACTCTTACCATAGCAAACTGGGACCTAGTTTAATAGGGAGGCTGAAAAGCTAACTTACGTCTATTTTTGTCACAGATAGTGGAGTCTCAGCCAATCACAGCACTGAGTGTCTGTCAGTCATGGGCAGCCAATTGATTCAGATCAAATTCAAGGTGCAGGCCTCACCCAGCAGGCTAACTCCAGGATGACAGTCTGTTCTTTGTCTGCATGCAAGCACACTGCCTGCACTCTGTGGGTGGGGAGAGGGAGGCTCTGACCTTTTCCTGCTTCTGGGAACTGCTGAATTTGAGAATTTCTCTTCACTAAAATGTTCATAAATCTAGACTGAATAGTTTTCCTTTATCTGTTGTTATGTATTAAGAATGAAATTAGAGGCCAGTGTACATGCCTTTAATCCCAGAACTCAGGAGGCAGAGGCATGTGGACCTCTATGAGTTCCAGGCTGCCAAGGCTACATAGTGAGACCCTGTCTCAAACCAACAAACAGAAAGGATGAAACTAAGAAACATTTTGAGGCACAGCTATCAGAGTCAGGCCATTGGTTCAGGTTTATAATCCCAGCTACTGAGCAGTGTGATTTGAGAGGATTGTAAGGGACTGCCTGGGCTACAGTCTAGGTTTAAGGCCATCCTGCATCTAAGATCCTGTCTCAAATAAAAAGTAAAACTTGAGTTGGGAAAATGGTTCAGGGATGAAAAGCTTGCCTGGCATGCACAAAGCCTAAGATTCATTCTCCAGTGCTACTAAATACATACATACACACATATGTGCATCATACATAATACATATACACATATATACATACAACCAGACAGACAGACAGCAACTAGAGATTGCTGACATAGTTTTGAAATCCCCAACTCAGATATATCTCTAAGGAAATATACTCCTGGTATGGTTTATGGGAAATCAACCAGGTATGGCCACAGCTGGTATGCAACACATTCTGGTTTTGAAATACATCTTTAAGTTTGTTCCAGCTCCAACAGGATACACAATTCTGTGTAATTTTACAGTTACCAGAGTTTTTACAGTAAAATTCAGGGCCCCAGCAACCCTAAGAGGCTAGGCTCAGCCATCAGACCTCAGGATATTAAAAAGGAAGAAGAACAAATAATGGGGTCTAGTGACCCCAAGTCGTAGGGGTACTGACATGTGCTTTATAAGCAAGGGGAATGCATAATCTAGTTCTGGTCAAGGTGTGGTCCTGCCCATTACTGCCCCATCTTTAGCTCAAATCTGGCTCTACAACATGTCCTGGATGTTAACCAAAGCCACATCATTTTTCAAAGCCCCTCCAGAGGTCAGCTTGTAGGTGTCCATTCTCTATCCACCATTGGGTCCTAAGAATCAAACTTAGGCCCACAGGTTGGCAGCAAGTGCCTTCACCGTTGTCTTAGTTAAGGTTTCTAACAGTGCAATAAAACACCATGACCAAAAAGCAAGTTGGGGAGGAAAGTGTTTATTTGACTTACACTTCCATATCACTGTTCATCATCCAAAGAACTTAGGACAAGAACTCAAACAGGTCAGGAACCTGGAGGCAGAAGCTGATGCAGAGGCCATAGAGGAGGCTGCTTACTGGCTTGCTCCAGTGGCTTGCTCAGCCTGCTTTCTTATAGAACTCACAGTGGGCTGGGCCCTATACCATCAATCACGAATTAAGAAAATGCCCCAAAGCCAGATCTTATGGATGCATTCTCTCAACCGAGGCTCCCTTTCAGAGAACCCTAGCTGGTATCTTGAGACTAGCCAGCATATGGAGCCTTCTTATTGGCCCCATTTCTCTTTGGATGCTCTGTGAAAGGAGATGTTTTTCTGGCTTGTTTTCTGTGGCAACTGACTTCAGAATACTACTTTTGTTAGCACTGTCTAAGGGCAGCTCTCATTAAAAGGCTGTTTACCATGTGATTGCCGCACACCCTGAAAACCTGAGCCCATTGTTGCTTTTTCCTTCAGTTTTATGTTCTTTATATTTGTGAAATCTACTCTGTTGGGCTATGTTTAATAAAGCACTTTTATTATAAAATTATTATATTATTATTTTCAAGTCTAATAATAATAATTCATATTTAATAATAATGATAAAATAAAAACAAAATAGAATAGAACAAAACAGAAAAAAGAGTCAAAGAATGCACAAGAAACATGTATAGACACAGAGATGCACACAGAGAAAAATCCCATAAAACACAAAACCAGAAAACACATATATAAGCAAAGACCTGTAAGGTTAAAAACAAAGACAAAGCCATCCAAAATCCTTGGCCACTGACTACTGGGCATTAGCCTGCCCTTCACTGTGGTTTGTATATGACAGGGCAGGACAGTGTAGAGGTTCCTCTAGCTTGTATTCCTGCTGAGGCCACTTCAGGTTTAAACAGCAAAACAGCAGGATATGTTTTCTGCCTTTAAAAGGCACAAGTTCTGGGTTTTGTTTTGTTTGCTTGTTTTTTTTTAATGTGAATACTCTGTTGCTATCTTCAGACACACCAGAAGAGGGCATCTGATCCCATTACAGATGGTTGTGAGCCACCATGTGGTTGCTGGGAATTGAACTCAGGACCTCTGGAAGAGCAGTCAGTGCTCTTAACCAGTAAGCCATCTCTCCAGCCCCAAAACCACAAGTTCTGAACCCTCGTTCCTGAACACTTGGGTGTGGTTACAGTCTGTGTCTGAGTGGTCATCTCTGTCTAAGTGGACATCTCTGGAGACTCTCTGTAATGTCAACAGGTGCTACTTACCTCCTCAACACATTAATTTCTCCAGCGCTGTTACTGTTACATCATGGAAACTGCAGAATCTCCCTACTAAACAGTATGATCCTAGCATATATAGTAATGAATATATAAATATATATATATATTTTGCTTTGAGTTTTATTTTGGGGCTGTTGGAATTTGAACCCAGAACTTCACACATGCTAAACTTGACCTCGACCAGTGAACTACTGAAGAGGTCAGCTCAGAGCCTTTGGAAATTCCATCAGGTGCCCTCCCTTCCCAGAAGGGAGAGGTCCTTAGAGCATGTAGGCATCCCTCCCCTCCAGAAGGGAGAGGCTGATCATATTCCTCAGGAAGACCACAGGGGGCCCACCTGCAGATAAGAGAATCCCAGAGCAGTAGACACACTCTGGGCAGACTGTTGTCTCCCCTAACCCCCTCCCTCACCAGGAAAGCTCTTGCTACCTCATTCCCAAAAGACCAATCAGTTTAAAAGTCACACTGTTCTGCCAATCACATTGTGCCTAGTGGCTGTTGCTCTATTCTACCCCTGAAAACTATATAAAAACTGGCTGCCCACAAGGGGTCGTCACCTCTCCTTTGGATGCAGGACGACCCCAGCACGCTGGAACAATAAACTCCTCTTGCTTTTGCATCAAAATTTGTTCCTCTTCCTCCACTTGGAAGAAAAAAAAACATACAAAGCACATATTGTTAGGCTGGAACCCCTGTTTATCCCCTGCACAAGCTGGGAAACCCCTCCTGCCCTTTTTTCCCCAACCCTGCCCAAACAGAGAAAACTCCCCCACCCACTTGGAGAAAACTCCGGGATAACACGTCATCACTACTTGTCTCCACCCTTTCAGCAACCCACCAAGAGTGCCCGCCCAGGGGCTCAGGTTTTGACCGTGTATGGGCATCATCCCAGCTCCTAACTGGCTCTTCCTCACTCCTCACCTAAGCTCTATAAAAACCTCTTGCTTTAGCCTAGATGATTGACTTCACTGGTCTCCACCTATGAGATCGGAGAACCCTCCCAAGAGCTGCCTCCTAATAACCCTGCCTTTATCTGCTTTTTATCTGGCCTAATCTGGCCTATGTCTGCATGACTGAGAGAAAGAAAATGCCTATCAGGTACCAAGGAAACTTAAAAGAAAAGTACTTCTGGTTTCAGAGGTTAAATCCACAGCGGTGGAATGAAAGCAGGAGGCAGGAACAGCTGTGAGCTCACATCCTGATGTGCAAGTAGGAGGCAGAGAGGACCAAATCAGAATACCTCGGGTATACTGAAACCTCAGAGCCTGCCCGCGGTGACATACTTCTTCCAGTATTGCCGCACACTTCCCAATCCTCTCCAAACAGCCGCCAACTGCAGCTCAAGCAGTCAAACACATGACCATTCTCGTTCAAACCACCACAAAGACCTTCCTGATTACCTTATAAACCTGTGTGGCCAAGCTTTAACGGCGTGGGCGTGTCTTATTTGGATTTCTTGTAATGCTGCGGAGGCCTCTCTTCCCACTCTCCCACACTGGTTTGTTGTCATGTGCTATCAGATTCTCTCTGCCACTTGGGCTTTTGCTATTTCTTCTTCACGTTACTAATATTTCCAGGAAAATTATTAGTGAGCATGAAAAGTTTTACTGGCACAATCGTGGTTATGCAGTTGCTCTGTTTAATCTCAGGTCTGGTTCTCTGCTCAGTGTTTGACTAAAACCAAGAGACAGGAATTGATAAAAAGGAAATGGGTTTATTTAGATTTTTTGATGTGTTTATAAAAAGATAAAGAGATATGAGATGTGTTCTATGGGTGTGCAGTGAGGTATGGGGGAAGGGGATGTCTCAGCGGGCCCATGCGGAGGCGTATCCTCCCCGAGGGACCAGCGTCTCTTCCCCTGAGGGACCAGCCACTGGACCGTAGTATAGAATTTATTATGTATTATAGTATATAATATCACAACTATATAGTATAATTATATAGTATACTATAATATATATTATTATAGTATGGGTTATAGGGTGTCGAAGCAGAGAGAGAATAGAGAAGTAGAGGTCAGCATGAGCACGTGGAGAGAGGGGGAAGGAAAGGGGGAAGGGGCGAAGGGACAGAGGAGGAGCAAGAAGACAAGAGAGCAGGAGATCAAGAGGGAGGAGGGGGTAAGCAGTCCCTTTTATAGAGAGCCAGGCCTACCTGGCTGTTGCCAGGTAACTGTGGGGAGGAGCATACCTGGCTGTTGCCAGGTAACCGTAGGGTGGAGTTTAGACAGAATGCTAACACTTTTGACTAGAACTGGGGAGGGAAAGATTCCCTGCTCGCCTCTGTGTTGCCTACAGCCCTATTACAGTGTATAGAAAATGTGAAACAAAACCAAGACTAACTGCATATTAAACTTTTTTTTTTGGGAGACAGTCCCTCTTCTGGGATCAGGACTTTGAGCTATTTTGGGCACGTGGATGGTACCCCCAGACGGGCATGGTGAGGTGGAGCATGCTCAGACTCTGGGAGTCTCAGAGATTTGAGAAGGCACAAGCTCCCTGCCTCCAAGACTGCTTTGGATCACAAAGCCATGCCCCTCAACTAGGTGATCCACGCAGTACTTAGGGGATCTAAGCACAGTACTTAGATCGCCTCTCCATTTACTAAAACATATGCATTCAAAAAACCCACTACCAATAAAGAAATACGAACAAGCTAAGGCTGTCTCAGAGGGTTGCTTCATTAAAGATGACCACAGGGAAGTCCATCTCCTAAAGGAACTGTAACATTAAGATTCTTGAAGAAGCTCCACCCCCACCCCCACCCCCACCCCCACCCCCCACCACCACACCCACCACACCTGGCACTCAGTCCAAACTGGACCAGGATCTGCTTTCTCCTTCGGCCTGGCATACAGCCGAGTCTGATGCCTCAAAGGTAATTTGGACTGTGGACTCCTGCTCCAGACTTTGCCTTCTCCTCCCGGAGGCGGCATATCGGTGGTATCCAGACACAGCAAAAGGAGAGGCAGAGCACAGCACCACAGTTCTATCCCCAAAGTCCTGGCCCTAGAATGCTTCCCTGGAGAGATTGTAATACCTTTTTAGATCCTTGCTACCCAGTGAGAGTGCCATAAAAATCACAATTTGTGACCTCTTCAGAGACCCTGAGTCAATCTTGACAGAAAATTGTGCATGTCTCAGATGGTCCCGTCATAGACTCTAAGGAAGGGGTCCAACATATGGATCATGGAAACAGACTGAATAGAACACAGGACGGACTGTATTGTCTGCAGATCTGTAACCAAAAAAAAAAAAAAAAAAAAAAGTCATTACTGCCCTAGGCAGGAAATCGTAAAGGAAGGAGCTACTAACCAGTGGTGGCCTAGATTTTTCCCACCACTGAACCCGTGAGCATTATACTAAATAGCACAGACCTGGTGTCTATAATAGAGCAATAAAGAGTATCAAGAATCACCCTAGATGTATAATCCTGGAAGCATACTGGCATTGCCAAAGACATGGCAGGGATACAGAGAAGCATCAGGAAAGAAATACCAAAACTCGCTCCTCTTGCTTAATGAGAAACTGCCAGAGCCCACACTGGCCAATTCAGCTGGGAGCCAGCCAGCAAGGGAGCTTGAGTAAGAGAACCCAGAATACTAGCCTTCCAGGGAGTGAAATGGATGTGAGGACAGAGAATAGCTATTGTGGCTCTTCACTGGAGATCTCGCTTTGCTTTCCCAGTGAAGGCAAAAGACTCTTTCTCAACCCTTTCAGGGTTAGTCCTGTAATGGCAACAGCTTCCCTCTATAGAGGTCACAGGTCACTGTTCATATATTTCACTGTTTACGTATGATGTTTACTACTTAATGTCAACATATGGCATTCCAGATGCTGTTGCAGATAACATTCACTATTCCCTAGGTACTTGCTCAGTACAAGGCTTGTGTTATGTGCCTACATGCCTGCTCCTCAAATCTCACAGTAGCTCACCAAGGCGGCTACTATCATCTGTAATTAAAGAGAATGCTTAGAGGAGAGAGGAGGAGAGAGATCCAACCCATAATAACTCAGTGCCTTATTCAGGCCGCAAACCACATCCTGTACTAAATAGTCCCTTGGAATGGAGAAAACAGTATTTCTTTGATAATCATCTGTTTTATCCTGAGCACACCTCATCCTTGCCCGACACCAGCATGAGCCGAGATTGGACACCACAAACACCTGATCTTGGCTGAGACATGCAAGATCTCCCCCTGGGACCTGCATTACGTCGTCAAGTGAGAAGAGGAAACCAGAGTCTGTGTGTCCTCTTTAATTGCTAGCTCATGCTTTTACCTCACTGGTTGTTTTATTTGGAGTCTGAAGGAAGAACTAAGCATCCTGTTTTCCCTGAGTTAAGAGTTCCCTCGGGCATCAAGACAACCAGTAAGATACATGTCACGGGCAAAGCTATTTAGTCTATTTAGTTCAGGAGAATTCCAGTCTTGTCAGGAAAATGGCTTCCCTCCCAAATTTTCTTTTCTTGGTCATATTTTTAAAGGCTATGAATCGGGGCCTGTGTGTTCAGCCCTCAGGAACCCTCCCAGGACAACCCAGGCCTGAATGCAGCTTATTCCTGCTTACGTGGGTTCTCTCTCCTGGGGCTCTTCCAAGTGTGGAGTGGTGTGCCTAGCAACTCCTGTTAAATGTCTCTTTGTGGGTTTTGTGCTGTTCTATTTCTTTAATTTTGTTCAGGTTTGGTTTGGTTTCTGAGACAGAGACTTTTGTATCCCTATGTAGCCTCACACTGCTGGTCCCTTCCTCCGCCTCCCCAGTGCTCGGATTGCAGGTTAGTATTACCATGCTCAGTCCCGTGTGCTGTCTAACACATCTCTTCCTTTCCAGTGCATCCTACAGAATTTTACTCTGCATACTAATAAACAAAGATAAGGCTGTTTTTCTTCCTTTTTTCCTTTCTTTTTCCCTCCTTCCCCAAAAAAATTATAAGGTGCTTTATTTTACAGAAATAAAATTGTTCCTACTAGCAAAGGTACAACTGTCTCTTCCCTAAAAGTAGTTTTACTAAGATATGATTTATATACCATGACATGTCATCTTAAGTATATAATCCTGTAATTACAACCAAAATCAAGATATGGAATGTATGGTGGCATATGCTTTTAACCCCAGCTGTCAGGAGGCAGAGGCAGGGGGCAGGGGGCAAGGGCAAGAGGCAGAGAGGCAGAGGAGAGGCAGAGAGGCAGAGAGGCAGAGAGAGAGAGGCAGAGAGGCAGGCACAGAGAGAGGCAGAGAGAGAGGCAGAGAGGCAGGCAGATCTCTGTGAGTTCTAGGCCACCAAGGTCTACATAGTGAGTTCCAGAACAGCCAGGACTACAGGGGATACCCTGTCTTAAAAAAACAAAAAACAAACAAACAAACAAACAATCATGGAATATCTCATCACCTCAAAAACCTTCCCTCACAGTGCCCTAAGCTCATTCCTTCCCACAAGCCCCAGACCAAGCCTGTCTCCTGTCGTCATGGACCAGAATTCAGATCTACCATGCTGGGTGACATGGTGGCCCAACATAATTCTAACACTCAGGAGGCAAAGACAGAAATCCCTGGAGCAAACTGGCCAACTAGACTGTTAGCTATATCAGCAAGCTCCAGGTTCAACTGAGAGACTCAGTAAATAAGGTGGAGACTGCCAATATCAGCCTCAAGCAAACATACATGCCCCACACATGTAAACACATATACACGCAAGCAGAACAAAAAGAATATCCAGTCTGAACATATACATATCTGTTAAGAGAGTATCTTGTTAAAAAAAAAAAAAAAAAAAAAGCCGGGCAGTGGTGGCACACGCCTTTAATCCTAGCACTTGGGAGGCAGAGGCAGGCGGATTTCTGAGTTCCAGGCCAGCCTGGTCTACAGAGTGAGTTCCAGGACAACCAGAGATACACAGAGAAACCCTGTCTCGAAAAACCAAAAAAAAAAAAAAAAAAAAAAAAAAAGAGAGAGAGATATCTTGTGTGTTGTATGGCTGCATCACCTGTCAATTTAAGAACCTATGACCTATAGGAAAGGATAGAATAGAGGGTGGGACATCCTGAAGCAGAAAGAATGCTAGGATAGAGCCAGGTGTGGGAAGAGTCATTGGGAAGACCTGAGGAGGATAGACAGAGACTTGGTACCTGATCAGAGGTAACCGGACAGCCACATGATAGAATGTAGATTAGTATAAATGGGTTATTTAAGTTATCAGCTAGTCAGGAAATAAACCTAGCTATATGGCCTAGGTATTTGTAAATATATTTTGAGTCTGAGTCATTATTCTGAGAGCTTGGGGCCAGGAGGAAAACAGCCCATTATGTATATCTCCTACATATATCTGTAATTTCTGTCAGTGATACTTTATAGTTACAGTGTATACTTCTTACATTATTTCATTACATTCATACCTAAGTTAAGCATTTCATATTCTCTGATAAAAATTTAAATATTATTTAAAGTTTAAAGTTTCTATTAACCAATCTGGTGCATCTGCATTTATAAGTGACTTGACCTTTCTTTCAGCTTTCAATGCCTTGTTTTCAGTGTTGCAACTACAGTATGTTGAGGTGAGTTTCTTTTATCATCTTCTTTATTAGTATACCTCTTTCTTCTACTTGCATGGGTTTAGAAAATTGTTCTTCTATGATTTTATTGAAAATATTTTTTCCTTTGGTTTTTCAAGACAGAGTTTTTCTGTGTAGCCCTAACTATCCTGAACTCACATTTTAAACCAAGCTGGCCTCAAACTCACAGGGATCTGCCTGCCTCTGCCTACCAAGTACTGGGATTAAAGGTGTGCCCCACCACACTTGACTTGAAAATATTCTTTATGCTTCAGCTAGTATTTTTCTTCTATGCCCATAATTCAAGGGTTATGTCTGTACACAGTGTCATGAGGCTCTCCCATATTTTGTTCATAATTTTTTATTTCTTTTTTTCCTTTCTTCCCCTCTCCCTCTTGCTCCAGCCCCCAGTCAATCCCGGTCCCCGCTCACTCTGGGCCACTCAGGGCTAGCATCCTATCATGGAATGATGACATCTTAGTCCAAGCCTATCTCCAAAATACTGCATCTTTCCCCATATCCTCCCCCTTACACACACACAACACAAACACAGATAACATATCCAACATCCCCAGTTTTTAGTAGAACTAGAATATTTTCTGATATTTTTCTCTGATTCTGTACTTTTTAGCCACATTTTCTCCCTGTCCCTGCTAATCTAAAATCTCAACATCTTACAATAAATTAGGCACAATTTTTGACACAGATAATTCCTATTTTTACATAACCATGAAGCTGAGATGTCTGTGGTAAGAGAACAAGGAACTGTGGAGATATTTTAGGGCAATTTAGAAAACAGAGTCGATATGCAAATATCTATCTATTTAGTTATCCAGGCTGTAAGAGAAGTGCTGCTCAGAAGAGAGGAGAAAGCTGGAGTCAGGTCTCCCACCTTCTGGGTAGAATTCCTTATAATTAGTGTCAGACTTCTGAGTGGCTTTATAACTTGCTTCTTACAGAAATGGCTATTATTACTCTGCTAACCTGCCTTCATAACCATGGACTCTTTTGCTGGCTCCCTGTTGATAACAATTCTCTTCCCATGGACTCTACTACTCTTTTCTTTGGCATAAAATTGATACCCTTCTGTTTTTAGGAGAAATGTCAAGCCAACATGTCTCCATTTTGTATCCTTAAGTATAACACAGCAGAAGAAAATATAAATGTATAGCAGTTACCTGATGTTTACAGGTGTGTGAGAAAGCCACCCGAGCAGTGCTTTGTCAGAGAATTGTCTTATATTCTCTTTTTAAAAAGGATATACACAGGCTGGAGAGATGACTCAGTGGTTAAGAGCACTGGCTGCTCTTCCAGAAGTCCTGAGGTCAATTCCCAGCAACCACATAGTGGCTCACAATCATCTGTAATGGGATCCAATGTCCTCTTCTGGTGTGTCTGAAGACAGTAACAGGTACTCATATACATAAAAATAAATAAATAAATAAGTATTTTTAAAAAGGACATACACATGTGTGCATGTGTATGTCTTTATGCACATGTGTGTGCCTGAATGTATATATGTGCACCACGTGCATACAGACACTAATGAAAGTCAGAAGAAAGTGTTAGGTGTTTGTTAGCCTTCATACGGATGCTTGGAACAAAATAGCACCCAGATGTTCTGCAAGATCAGGAAGCATGCTAACTCCCAGCTTTTGATTCCCTTTTGATTGGCACTGATACATACTGTTAACACGGCACGGAGAGAACTGTCACCTTCATCTTTCTTCTTGATCCTTTTCATTATATTGGTTACAGAGACAGAAGATCAAACACGAAAGCTAAATTACCACAGTGCACCACCGAGAACATACTCACGCAGAGTCTGATCCCTAGAGTATCTCACACACATAGCTGGAGCCTAACAGTGTTAGGCAGGAGGTTAGCTCCGAGAGGGACTGACAACCACGATGCCAGTACATGGCACAGTACATGGACCAACCCAAGGCCCTGAAACCAAATGTAAAAATGATGGTGATGGTTAAAATACAAGATCACAATGATGGCAAACATGGGGTTCATTTAAGCTCTTCTGAGAAAGTCTATGACTTGGATAATCTCCTTCTGGTAGCTCTAACTCCAGCTGTGATTCTTTTTTTCCCCCTTCCCTTCTTCCTCTTGCTCCAGCCCAAAGGTTTTTTTTATTTATTTATTTATTTGTTTGTTTGTTTGTTATTTATTTATTATATGTAAGTACACGGTAGCTGTCTTCAGACACCCCATAAAAGGGCATCAGATCTCATTACAGATGGTTGTGAGCCATCATGTCATTGCTGAGATTTGAACTCAGGACCTCCGGAAGAGAGCAGTCAGTGCCCTTAACCGCTGAGCCATCTCTCCAGCCCCCAGCTGTGATTCTTGAGCAAGGACTCCTTTTGAAAGACTCATCCTCCAGGCCGTATCTTCCTGTCTCACCCCAGATCTATGAGCTCTTTGCTTTGCTACTGTCCCTTCCTATGGGAAAAAAACAAAAACCACCCTCCTCCTTCCTCTTCTAGGCTGTGTCCCTCAGGGGTAAGAGTGTGATGAAGACTCAGTGATAAAGATGCTCTGTCTTGTGTTCCTTCTCCACACTCCTATGGCTGCTGTAAGAGATCAGATGTAGCATCCTGAGAGAAGTCAGAGAATTGACAGTGCCTGCTAGAGCTCAGAGGCCTCATTCAGAAAACCAAGCACATGCAGCCCCTTCCCTTGTAACCACAGTGTAAGCTTGTGATCCGATTTAGTTCTTTTCCTCCATGCTGAGATCCATGGCTTGGTTTCATGGTATGGAACTCCCCACCGCTTCCCTAAAAAGCTGAGTCAAAATTCCCTTTGTTGGGGCTTTTGGAGGTTCTTCCCTTCAGTCTCCTCCTCATAATACTGCATGTAGCCAGTTCTTCATTAGACCTGTAGGCCACCTCTGTCCCATCTTTAAAACCCATTTCCTTGCGAGCTTCCTCTCCTGAAGTCCTCTTGCCTTATATGTGCCTTTAAACATGTTTTAACGGGGTGTTCAAAACTGGGACAAATCTTGAGGTGTATTTAATATAAATGGCAGCATGTACAGAATTTTTCAGATCTAGTCCGTCTGGCATGGTGCCATTGTGTAGAGAACCAGTGTTAAAACCCAATAGGCGCTGTAGCTCCTTCCCTAATGGCCTTACCGTATGGAAGTAAAACCAATATTTAGTGTATTAAATTGACGCCTTGATTGGGCAATTTAGTACAAACTTATTAAACCCCTAAATTCCGCTGTAACTTGTGGATCCCATAAGGCCTATTATGGTATTGTCACCTGTTGGCATTTCCGTCTACGGCTTCTCTAATCCCGGCTTATCCTTTTTGTGTTCTTCCGCTGCCTTGTCACTTCTCTCTCTCTCCTTCTTCTATCTGCTTCTTCTCTGCTCCTCCTGCTTCTACTTCTCTCTCACTTCTTCTTCTTCTGCTTCTGCTCTGCCTTTGCTTATCGAATTCCTCTCACTCTCTCCTCCCTAAGCCTTTTTCTCTGACTTCCCTTCTACTGCCCAATCTCTGGCTTAGTCTTTATTTTACAGTTTTAATGGACAGAGGTTTACAGACTCACCTGTGTACAGATTCAATAATCCTCTGAGCCCCTCCCAGGAAGGTCAAGACACTGGTACATATTCAATCTCCTCTGCAGCCTCCAGAGGGTGGAACTAGGATCAAAATACAAGGCTGAGGCTATCCACAACATGAGGGAACCATTTTAGTTACCCTTTCCCCTTGTACCTTTGGCCTCTGGGATGCTATACCCACCTGATTCCCCTCGTTCCCTTCTCTGTTCTCCTCCCACTATCCCCACATGGCCCAGATCAGGGTCATGTCCACTTTGGACTCTCCCAGATGTCCCTGCCCCTAACTCCATCCTCCTTTTTATCTACAATAAACCTTGTCCTCCACCATACTTAGGAGCAGCCATATCCTTTCCTTTTTATTTCTTTTTTTCATTCATTGGTGTTGAAACCTGGGAGTAGCATAGGAAACTTAACACTAATCAATGGCCACAAAGAACTATGATACAGATAAATAGTCCTGGTACTGCTTTGGACCATGCGTGCCGTAATCACAGCTGCTTTTCTAATTGAATGGAGATGCAACACAAGGCTCAAGCTTAATTCTTTTCTTAGATTTATTTTATTTTCTGGGTATGAGTATTTAGCTTGCATGTGTCTGTCTGTGTACACCACATACATACCTGGTGTCTGCAGAGGTTGGAAGAGGAAATCAAATCCCCTGGAAATAAAGTTACAGATAGTTGTGAGTCACTGTGTGGGTGCTGAGAACAGAACCCTGGTCCTAGGCCAGAGCAACAAGTGCTTTTAATGGCTTAGTCATCACGCCAGAATTAGCTGGTAAGACTTTTTAAATCAGGATTGTTTTTAGCAACTTGGTTTCTGAAGAACTAGAATTCATTAGCATAGTAGGTCAGAGACCTGTCTGCTCTCAGCCAGCACAGTCCTCACCTGGGACTGTTGTTATGGGAAGTTCTTTCATGTGTTATTAGTCTCTTTGATTAAAATAAATAAATAAAAATTTAAAATGGAATTAGAAGGAAGAGCAAGGACCATTTTATTAGAGTTTGGTAGGAAAAAACAAAGAGAAGGAATACTACAAATCTACACAACCATTAAGCCAGTGGAAACAGGTATGAGGAAGGTAGATAGTCAATGCTTTTTTAAATCAGGATTCAAGAAAGCTGGAAGGTTCAGCAATGGAGCTTGCCGAGCAGCTGTATGGGAGTGGGGTATGATTTTAAAGACTGGGAATGTCTAGACTGTCAGAGAAAATATGCTTAGGACTTTGGCTGGTGCCTTAGTTACTGTTCTATTGCTGTGAAGAGATAACATGACTAAGGCAACTTAGAAAAGAAAGCACTTAATTGCTTACAGTTTTGGAGGGTTGGTCCATGATCATCATGGCAGGGAGCATGGCGGCAGGCAGGCAGGCAAGCATGGCATGGAGCAGTAGCTTAGTATCTTGATGTGAAGAGACAACATAACCAAGGCAACTCTTATAAGCTTATATTCTTCATAACCTACTTTAATAAGGGTTATTAAATGTTTAACCTCCCTTCTAGCCTATCACCCACCAGAGGTAGTGAAAAGGAAAACTTAATAGGGCAAAGGAGAATGTGGATCTGTTTAGAAATAGTTCTTTAGGGCAAATCCAATTTGCACTGTCAGGATATCAGCAGTTCAGTTCACACAAATCAGCAGCAGTAGCTTGATCCACTTGCAAACACCATTCATGAATCAGCAAAGCCAGTTCAATCCAGAAGAAACTGTGAGGCTCTGCCAAATGGCCTGAGTCCCAGGAAGCAGCAAGAAGCTGCTGGAACACCACCAGAAGAAGTTCTTTGGTGTGTTTCTCTCTATGAAGTCTCTATGAAGATCAAAACAAACAATGATCAGCAAAGCGAATCAATACCACACCGCACAGTCCACTATCTGTTGGGTTACATTTATGCCCTTTCCAAACATCACATGTTCTTTCCAGCATCTGCTCTAGCAAAACAGCACATGCTCTTTTCCAGGCAGCTTCCAGAAAAGCACTATGTGTTTGTTCTCAGCAAAACATTCTCCCATGTGTCTGCTTCAGCAAACACATCCTCTCATAAGACAGCTTCCAGAAAAACATCACATGGCACAACTGAGTCTCCAAAGAAACCAAAAATTTCCACTTCAAACTCTTATAAAAGAAGCCATTTAATTGGGGCTGCCTTGATTTACATCTTGATCCAAAGGCAGCAGAAGGAGACTCCCACACTAGGCCTAGCTTGAGCATATGAGACTCCAAAGCCCACCCCACAGTGACTCACTTCCTCCAACAAGACCACACCTACTCTGACAAGGCCACACCCACTCTAACAAGGCCACACCCACTCTGACAAGAGCACACCTCCTAATAAGTGCACTCCCTATAGACCAAGCATTCAAACACATGAGTCTATGGGGGTCATTTCTATTCAAACCACCACACATCTTATTCTCAAGTTGGAGGCAGAGAGAGTGATACTGGGTGTGCATTTGAAACCCAAAGCCCATCCCAGGTAACATACCTCCTCCAACAAAGACATACTTCCTAATCCATTCCTGTCGGGGTCCAACCTCAACACAGGATTGAAGTTCTCAACTGAAAGCAGGGATATCTGGAAGGCATATAATAAATATACACAGACTACTTTTTTGAGTACAAGCTGACAGGCAATTTTTCAAGACTTATAGTTTCTCTCTCTTCTCTCTCACTCTCTGCTTTCTTTCTCTCACTAGATGGCTCTCAGCTTGAGGCTGCACACACTCTGCATTCTCCTGTGTGATTTTCTTTTCTTGAACTCCCCCACACCTCTGTGTGGTCTCCTTTCACTCTCACTCTTCACACGCATCTCACACATACCTCACACACACACATGCACTCTCCTTTCACTCACACATACACTTTCCATACACACCTCACATTCTCTCTTCACTCACTCTTCACATGCTCTCTTCACTCACTCTTCACATGCTCTCCTGCCTTTTTCTTGCCCCAGTCTTTTATTGATACTCCAAAAGCAGATAGAAAAAAAAAAGACATTCTATAATCATTGCCAAATCAAATTCAAAAGAATAACCACATCCCACAAAGAATCAAGAATTACAATTATTCCCTAAAGTTTCAAGTTTTCCCTATTCCCAGGCCTGTAGCCAAAATAATAATAATTGCAAACACCATTATTTAAACTTTAACTTTTAACTTATTATACTTCAGAGCTCAGAGCTCTGAGATCAGCTACTTACATTTTCCTGTGAAGCTCTAATGATAAATGACATGGGCAAACTTGCCAGGGCAATAGCCAGAAAGAATCAAATTAATTCTTAACTCAGTAGTTCCACTAGGTTTCTACTTCTGTACATCAAACACAATGACTCTCCTAAGAGTCCCAGCGTTTTGACTTAGTTTTACTAGCATAAGATTTTATGTATTCTATACTTCCTAATCTAGAAACTACTTTTTTGTTTGTTTGTTTGTTTGTTTTTTGAGACAAGGTTTCTCTGTGTAGCCCTAGCTGTCCTGGAACTCACTCTGTAGACCAGGCTGGCCTCGAACTCAGAAATCTGCCTGCCTCTGCCTCCCAACTGCTGGGATTAAAGGCATGTGCCACCATTGCCCGGCTTAGAAACCACTCTTAAATGTAGTGCAAAACTTATTTCATAACTTCAATAGGTTTTTCTTTTCTTGGTGTCCCAGTGTTGGCTCTATTTCATTTTCTAATAATCTCTTCAAACTTTCTTTACAAGTCAAGCATTAATCTGGAACTACCATTGTGCAGTTATTGCATTGTTTCCAAGATGAGAACACACAACATGCACCTGGGCCATTAGGACTGTGCTGTGCTGTGCCATATGCCTCAATTTTTAGTTGTTTAAGAATCATTACATCAAGGATTATCTAGTTTCACAGAATTCACCAGAGCAAAAAGAGAAAGAAGTAAGAAAGTCAGATATAATAGAATAATTATGCACATCAAGGCAACTGAAAAAGTTACACAAAAATGAAATCTATACAGCCGTTGTCCAGGGCTAAGGTTAGGAGAAATGGGAACAACTGTTTTTTACAAAGAGCCACCTTGGGAGACTGAGATGTCTTCATCCCAGCCTACTGCAGACAGTCAGTCATTGTATGCTGTCCCCAGCACTTTCCAAAACATTTTTACCAACTAAGGACAAAGTATTCAAATATGAGCCCATAAGCCATTTTCATTCAAACCACAGCTCTGAAAAAGAGGGAGAAAAAGAGATAGGAAAAGTTATACTTTTGAGTTAAAATTCAGACAAGCAAAAAGTCTTAAGGGTGGAGTTCTATAAGCAGCTGCATTGGAGGCTTCTGGGGAGTATAAGCACATTACCTCATCAAGTGGATCATTATTCTTCCCATGTCCTTAGCACAGGGTTCTCAACCTGTGGGTCACAACTCCAAAAGCCATTGGAAAATACAGATATTTATGTTTATGAAGTAGCAATGAAAACAATTTTATGGTTGGGGTCATGACAATATGAGAAAATTTATCAAAGGGTCACAGTACTAGGGAGGTTGAGAACCATTGACTTAGCACGTCTTCAGGTGAATTAGATTTCCTGAGGAGTGGTCTCCTGGTAAAGACCTAGCTGAGTTAACTCTTAAAAGAAGAGGTAGTAGTATGTAATGTTCTAATGTTTGGGGCAAATCAGAATGTCATATATCTATCTAGGGCTAAAAGTAGAACTCAGATTGCATCTTGTGACCAGGAGGAAGTAGCTTTTCCTTTATGTGCCTCAATAAAACCCAGATACCTCCACTTTTCCATATAGACTTTTAAATCTTAAGGAGGAGCAAAGCCAGTTCCTCTCTTTCTAGTGATGTCAGGAAAACAGGAGGTGAGGTCCAACACTGATATGAGAAAGGTCCATTCCTTTTTTTTTTTTTTTTTTTGTTTTTTTTTTGTTTGTTTGTTTGTTTTTCCAGACAGGGTTTCTCTGTGTAGTCCTGGCTGTCCTGGAACTCACTCTGTAGAGTAGGCTGGCCTCGAACTCAGAAATCTGCCTGCCTCTGCCTCCCAAGTGCTGGGATCAAAGGCATGTGCCACCACTACCCAGCAAGATCCATTCCTTGATGATCTCCAAACCTTAAAATACCTGTCTAGATACCTAACAGTGTGGGGCTCATGTAATACTCTCTCTCCTCAATCCCTCCATGTGCTCCTAAAGTGACTGTATGCTAAGCACAAAACTCCGTGCCTCCCAGTTTTTTATGAGCTCCAGCCCTATCAGAACTTTGATCTGAGGAAAAATAAAACAGAAACCTGGCGACATGTGTGTGTTTCCAGCTACAGTTGGATTAAAATTAATTTTTTTTTCAAGACAGGGCTTTTCTATGTAGCCCCCGGCTGTCCTGGAATTTGCTCTGTGGACCAGTTTGGCCTCAGAGATACTACAGCCTCTGCCTCCTGTGCTGGGATCAAAGATATGCACCACCATGCCTAGACTTATTTCACCCAAAATTATGGTAAGGTATATGAATTCCCCTCTCTTGGGTCAAAACCATGAAAGTTTTAAGTTCTTTCTGCCTACACTTGGCTTCTGTGTATGTGCTCTGTAACCAGCTACAGGGTCTTTCCTATTTTTCAAGACTAAGTGCTTTGTATTATTCACTCTTGTTCCATATGTACTGCTGTCTCCTACAATACCTATGCTATCCTAACAGGTGTTATTATTAAGAAGAAGAAGAAGAAGAAGAAGAAGAAAAGAAGAAGAAGAAGAAGAAGAGAAAAAGAAGAAGAAGAAGAAGAAGAAGAAAACAAACGAGGAATCTTGACAAGGCAAACTTAAGCAGGAAACATAGCCCTGACAACTACAGTGTCTACAGAATTGGAGGAAGCATGCTGCCCTGATTCCTAATGAGCTTTGCCCAGAGCTCCACAAGAGAAGTAGCAACATTGTGCCAAGGAGTGAGGTGGGGCACTCCTCTGGATGTGGGTAAGGGCCATCTCTCTTGGGGACACGCAGCTGCTCTTAGAGCATTGCTTTGCATGGCCTTGGGCCAGGAATGCAATAAAAGATAGGATCTGAGTGAACATGTCACTGGGGGTGCCCCCTTCAGGGCCCAGAGCAAACGGTTTGTTCAAGGACACCAATCATCTACCCTTAGTTTGCAGAAAGGATTTGCAAACTAAAATTTCCGAAGAGGCCAGGCATGCCTTTAATCCATGCAAGAGTATCTGTGCATTTGAAAATAACCTGGTCTACATGATGAGTTCTAGGCCAGCAAGGCTACATAGTGAGGTCCTGTCTCAAAAAAAAATATGTGTAGTGTGGAATTTGTTTCCAGGACTTATTGTATTTTCTTTGGACATATGTTTCAAATGAGTGTAGTAGGTTTCAGAGGAGGGAGTTCTGTTCAGGAGCCAAGAGATGCTACTGTCTACACATATATCAGGAGTCTATTGGAGTTGTTGTATGGGGTGGTTCTGATGCTTCGATCGGGAATCTGCATGTGAACAATGAAGGTCCTTTCCCCAATTGGTTCTTAATCGATCAATAAAGATGCCAGCCTTCAACGGCTGGGTAGAAGAAGCAGGCTTTCAGGTTCTCATAGGCAGACTAGGAGACACAGGAGGAGGAAAGGGAATTTGCCATGCTTTGAAGGGAGAGAGTCACCAGCCATGTGAGATCTCAGGTAGTGATCATTGGCCGCTTCCCCAGGCAAAAGATTAGAAACACAACTAAGCTGAGGGCAGATGTTGGTAGGGTGTTGAGCTAGGAGTAAAAGTAACGGAGCAACTAAGCTGAGGGCAGGGCATGTTAGCCATAGAAGGCTTAGACATGTGTCGCGTCCGCCTTGGCCGGCAAGTAAGACGCGACACGGTAGGATCCTTCTCAGTCGGCTTTATTCCAGGAACGACTCTTGACATAGGGATGGGGAACTGGACGGGGGACCTGGACCGGGAAGGGAAGGGAAGGGTCTGGACTCCAAGCAGCAGAAAGGAGCTGCTTATATAACTGCCCTAGGCGGGCTGGGTGATGTGTCCTCCCAGGATAGGTTAAGCTGCCAATACCTTATTAGCATAAGCCCGCTCCGAAGGGGCACGAGGCCGACGCATGCTCAAAGGACTTGTTTACCAGTTTCTGAGCTGACCACTCTGGAAGCCAGCTGCTTACATTGTCAGGTGCTGGTCATACGACTTTGTAACTGTAAACACGGCTGCCTACATCTCCCCCTTATTTATTTATTAAATTTGAATTAGGTTACCTCTGGACCCTTCAGACCTTAGGCATCCACACCCAAGCATGCTTGAACTCATTCATTAGGTGGTTGGTGTGAGGCGATTGAAAGCACACCTAGAAGGTTGCCGCTAGCGCAGCAAGTCAGCGGTGGAAAACAGAGGTCCGAGCCCTTGTGCAAAGTGAAGGCATTGTAATGGGAAAGTTTATATTTCTGCCATACCCGCCTTCGTGCCTTTTTTCAGGGAGAGGTACATTTGGCACAAAACCTCTATGCACTCGGACATGCTTTCAGAGAATCTATCTCAGGATTGAGAACATCTCTAGTCGAGGCACTCCTCGTACTCCCCGCTTCAGAAACATTGAGGTGATGCTATAGCCTCATACACCTTTGGCAATGGTCAAGATGGTCAGGATCTAGGGATTATGCCTGGATGGCCATTACCGGGTCCAGAAGGCTCCCCACTATGCCTCCCTAAGGGAGGCCAGCCAAATACCTGGGGGAGTGCCTTCCTCCATGGCAGTCAGCGCCTGGTAAACAACAACCTTATGTCCTGCATGGTCATGGCACAAATGACACAGAAACCAAAGGCAGAAACCACATCCTAGGAGAACAACAGCTCCCCAGGTAAATACTCCCGCTCATTCTTTAAAGAAAATTGAGGGCACCCTTGACCCAAGTGGTGAGCCCCTCCAAAGTAAAGGGATCCAGGCGGGTGCCATTCAGGGTAGCGATCTGCAACAGGAGCCTCCTGGATAGGTCCTCGCCTTCCTTCGACCGATCTCCTTTCAGGTACTCAGACAGGAGGCGACTCTGATTGAGAGACTGAGAAGAGTTATATACCAAAGGAGTAATATACAGTCCCCTGAGAGAGGAGACGCAAGAGAGCTGAATAGGTTTATATAGGTTAGCCAGCAGGAAGTGCATTTTGAGCACAAGAAGTAGGGAAAAAGGTAAGGAGGACCGGGGAGTTAGAATGGACCGGCATAGGCACTGGCCAGGTGCGTATGACGGCACACAATGGTATAAAATCACCCCGTATCCAACGCAAATCCCTCTTTTATTTTAATGCCTCTTGTACGCATTAGTTCTTTTAAGGCACTTCTCACGGGGCACAATGGTGAGTTCCCCATGGTTTCACTTTCCTGATTTGATGCTTGCCAATACCCCAGAGAAAACACAATTACAACACCAAGACAGACCCACACCAAACAAACACAAAAAGCAAACACTAACATGATACTTCTAAGGTCTCTCGTGATTCAATTGCCACTTTACCATGGACCTATGACCACGGACCTTATGACGCCGCTTCACCGCGGACCTTGTGACGGCCCTATCCACCGGGCACTTTCTTTGACTCCGCTTTTTCCGCGGACCTTGTGACGGCCCTATCCACCGGGCACTTTCTTTGACTCCGCTTTTCCGCGGACCTTGTGACGGCCCTATCCACCGGGCACTTTCTGTGACTCCGCTTTTCCGCGGACCTTGTGACGGCCCTATCCACCGGGCACTTTCTATGACGCCGCTTTACCGCGGACCTTGTGACGGCCCTACTCACTGGGCACTTTCTGTGACTCCGCTTTTCCGCGGACCTTGTGACGGCCCTATCCACCGGGCACTTTCTATGACGCCGCTTTACCGCGGACCTTGTGACGGCCCTACTCACTGGGCACTTTCTGTGGCAATAAATATACCTGTACCACCGTTCCTAGCTGCTGAGTTCTGAATCCAACGAAGGTGAAGTCCTCAGTTTCCCCGGACGGGCCACCATATGTCGCGTCCGCCTTGGCCGGCAAGTAAGACGCGACACGGTAGGATCCTTCTCAGTCGGCTTTATTCCAGGAACGACTCTTGACATAGGGATGGGGAACTGGACGGGGGACCTGGACCGGGAAGGGAAGGGAAGGGTCTGGACTCCAAGCAGCAGAAAGGAGCTGCTTATATAACTGCCCTAGGCGGGCTGGGTGATGTGTCCTCCCAGGATAGGTTAAGCTGCCAATACCTTATTAGCATAAGCCCGCTCCGAAGGGGCACGAGGCCGACGCATGCTCAAAGGACTTGTTTACCAGTTTCTGAGCTGACCACTCTGGAAGCCAGCTGCTTACATTGTCAGGTGCTGGTCATACGACTTTGTAACTGTAAACACGGCTGCCTACAGACATGCCAGACCATTGAGCTAAAAGCATATTAAAAATATGCTAGTGTGTGGGGTGTGTGTGTGTGTGTGTGTGTGTGTGTGTGTCTTTCATCTGCAGATCCAAGGGAACCAGGGCAGTTGCTGGTAATGCCGTCTGCCCAAAGCTTAAAGTGGGGGTAGTAGAAACTATATTCTACAAGTTGGCTGTTATTTCTTTGAGTCACCATGAAAAACAGTTTTTTGCAGCACTTCTAAAAGAGATACTATGGGGAGTTTCCTCCAGGGTAGGTCAGTGTAAAGCACAACCACCAGTGTCATCTCTCTCATTTTCCTCAGGAGACTCAGGGTTCTCTCACCCTTTCCCTCTGAGAGAGCAGAGTACTTCCTGCCTCATGCACACACAGAGATTCCAGAACTCCAGCAGGCTGCTTAAATGGTGATCCAGCATGTAGTCAGCCTTATCCCTGAGCTCAATTCCCAAAACACACCTGGTAGTGAAACACCAAACCTACTCCATCTTTGTATCAGCCTCCATCTTAAAAGAAAAAAAGAAGCCTGAGAATTTGACCTGCACGTAAACCTTGGTCCATACCCCAGAGTTACTCCCTAACTACTTCCTAGCAACAGTTAATCAAAGATTAGTCTGTTTGTTCCAGATGAACTTTCAGACTTCAGATTGTTCATGGTCTTGCTTCAGAGCACCCATCTGTTGGCTTATAATAGTCATTCTTTTAGAATGACTTGCCAGGCCGGACCCTCCCTACCCCCTCTTACTCTCATTCTCTATAAAACTTTGTCCTGTTGAAGCTACCCCACTTTCCCATCCTGCTGTGTCAGGATTGGGTTAGAGAAGAGCTTGTAATAAAGAGACCCTAATGTGATTATATCAGAAACAGCTCCTTGGTGGTCTTTTGGGGTTCAAGAATGCTTCTTGGCACAACAGTAGGACACACACACACACGTACATGCACATGCAAACACACACAAATTATATATATTTGTATTTCAGTTGTATTTGATAACTTCCCAGTTGAATCATGTCCCTTTCTGACATACATCCATATAAATTTGAGGTCCCTTGTCTGAGAGTACACTAAAACTACTCATGCTTGCCCCTAAGTGTAAACTGCTGATGAAAGAGCACTTACAGACACATATCACTATTTAAGCACAATTACTTGTTTTTTTAAAGATGCAAAGTGGCTCAAATAGGAACCAAGCTCAAGGAACTAATCAAAAACCAAGTGAGACTAAAGATGTGAACCTTACCAATCCATATAGCCCAGGACGGCCTGCTGGAGTTCCAGGCCCGTCATCACATCCAGCTTCTCCTCTCTCAAATACCTGAATACCTCAGTGTGTCTGGGTTTAAACTCTTCCGATGTTAAATGGAAGGCTGCTGTGGATGAAGGTATTGTCACAATAAGAGTCTAGAATAGAGAGGTATAAGGCAAGCAAACAGCACACTGGGTTAGACCAGACTACCCAGGCTTGTTGCGCTCAGAAGTTGACCTGGACTTGAAGGTCATTCTTACTTTATTTGGTTTTTTTTTTTTTTTGTTCTATATTTGCTTGTTCCACTATTTGCTTGTTTCACTATTTTGTAATTTCGGTAAGGTCAGAGGTTTAGTTAATCTAAAAATGTTTAGCCATATCTCAAACTGTCTGACTCAAATGTTTTTATCCTTCTGAACATATGCCTAATTTCCATCTATAATTATTTTAAAGTCATACAGTAAGTCAGCTGAAAAGAGAGGTGGGGTATGGGGCTAAAGACTGCCACCCCTTGGGCATAGCACTGATGAGTGAGTTGCTCAATGGTGGTGGTTAGGACCAGCTAGTAAGTCTTCCCCAGGAAGGCCTTGCGGCACCTAAGGCATTGCTGGTACACCACCTCGAAGTCAGAGTCATTGTCGTAATCGGGATCTTCAATCATGAGCTGTTTCTGTGGATCATAGTTTCCAAGTAGCTCAATTTTAGCTTTGCAGTTTTTGTTTTGTTTTTTGTTTGTTTTTGTTTTGTTGTTGTTGTTTTTCGAGACAGGGTTTCTCTGTGTAGCCCTGGCTGTCCTGGAACTCACTCTGTAGACCAGGCTGGCCTCGAACTCAGAAATCCGCCTGCCTCTGCCTCCCAAGTGCTGGGATTAAAGGCATGTGCCACCACTGCCCGGCCTAGCTTTGTAGGTTTTAACTTGATTACTTTTTCTATTCAAATCTCTCATACATAGTATATAATCGAATGTGGCAAAGTCTTCTTTTGTAGTCTGCCGTGCAACATGTTGCACGTGGATGTCATGTTTTCTCATGCAGTTGTGCTCTCGATAGTCAGGGGGTTCCCCACTTCATAGGTGGATGTAGCCACACTATCTATCCTCCAATTATCTGAAACTTTTTCATCAGTTACCAATTTTCTGAACACTGCTTCTGCAATGGGTGACCGGCAAATGTTACCAAGACACAAGAATAGCACTGACTTGGACCCAACCTCTGTCATGTTTCGGTGCAGACCCTGACGCTAAATAAATATTTTTAAAAAGGTATCAGGCTTTACCCTCAGAGTTTCCAAGGTTTAAAAAGAAGTCACTCTGTAGACCAGGCTGGCCTCCAATCCTAAGATCTGCCTGCCTCTGCCTCCTGAGTGCTGGGATTAAAGGTGTGTGCAACCACCACAGCTGACTGGCATGCAGCTGTCTTGTTTGAGGCCGTTATAATTGACTCAGTTCTGTTGAGAAAGCTCACAGGCAAACTTAGAGTGTTCATGGGTATCTAGTCTAGTTAACCTGTTTGTCTTTTCTTTGATATAATGACCAAGCCAGCTCAGTCAGTCAACAGGGTTTCAAGAAAGGGAGTGAGAATTGAAAATAAAGACAATTAAACAATGCTATAACATGACTCCAGCCAGTGCTGGAGCTCTCCACAATATAAGAGTTAGAAAATCAAGAGCCAGATAACATTCCATAACCCTCTTGCCTTGTGCCAGTACTCAGAACTCCTGACTCTAAATTCCACACCATGATCACAACCCAGTGGTTGGTTCCAATGGCCACAATTATGAAATCACGAGGTTTGGGGCTTTTGTTTCATTTTTTGTTTTTTGTCCCTACCTCCAAGTTAAGGATGAAGGTTAGATCAAAGAACTATAGAGATTATACCTATCCTGGAAGTGGGGCCCTTTCCACCTCTTTCTGGTATCGTCTGGTGCAGGCTTCACATCCCCATTTGCCAAATGTGCTGTAGAGCCAGAAGATGTCTTTGCCGTGCCTCTTCCCCGGAAGGGACCGCTGCTGATAAAACCCATCTGATGAGCATGTGGGGTTTCCTGTGGTGCTCACCATCAGTCCTCCTGGCAGCATACACTTCTCAAGCTGCTGCTTCCCAATAGGAATCTTGGGAGTGACATTTCTCCCTCTCTGCTAAGTCTGGTCCTGCCCTCACTCACTGTTGCCCACTTCTCTGGTCCCTATTTCTGAAACCAATGTTACTGTACCTTCAGACACTATGAAAGAATTCTACTTGAAAAGTACTATATCTGGAGTGAGAGCTCCCTCTGTTGAGAGATCTGGACCAAGTCTTACAGGCCCTGGGATTAAAGGCATGTACCACCATGCCTGGCTCATGTCCTGCTTTTAAGAAACAAGACTTCCAGGACACCCTATTTATATAGGGAAACCCTGTCTCAACAAACAAAAAAAATCAACAACAAAACAGAATGGGACTATCCCCTTGAGAGATTCTTTCTTTTTTTGTTTTGTTTTGTTTTATTTTTAAAGATGGTTTCTCTATGTGGCCTGGGATCTCCAGGAATTCTCTCTGTAGACCAGAGGAGCCTGAAAATCAGAGATCCACCTGCCTCTGTCTCCAGAGTGCTGGAATTAAAAATGTATGCTGCCTCCCTAGTCATCAGGGAAATGCAAATGAAAACAACACTGAGATTCCACCTCACACCAGTCAGATTGGCTAAGATCCAAAACACAGGTGACAGCAGATGTTGGCGAGGATGTGGAGAAAGAGGAACACTCCTCCATTGTTGTGGGATTGCAAGCTGGTACAACCACTATGGAAAGCAGTCTGGCGATACCTCAGAAAATTGAACATGGTGTTACCTGAGGACCCAGCTATACCCCTCCTGGGTATATACCCAGAAGATATTTCAACATGCAACAGGGCCACATGCTCCACTATGTTTATAGCGGCCTTATTCATAATAGCCAGAAGCTGGAAAGAACCCAGATGTCCTTCAACAGAAGAATGGATACAGAAATGTGGTACATTTACACAATGGAGTACTACTCAGCCATTAAAAATAATGAGCTCATGAAATTCTTAGACAAATGGACGGAGCTAGAAAATATCATCCTGAGTGAGATGACCCAATCACAAAAGAACACACATGGTATGCACTCACTGATAAGCGGATATTAGCCCCAAAACACACAATACCTAAGATGCAACGCATAAACCTCATGAAACTCAAGAAGAAGGAGGAAGACCAAAGTGAGGGTGCTTTTGTCCTTTTTAGAATGAGTATCAAAAGATTCAACCAGAGCTCCCAGGATCTAAACCTCCAGCCTGAGAACAGACAGGGGCAAGCTGTCATCTGAGAGGCTCTAACCAGCAGCTGACTCAGACAGATACAGACATCCAGAGCCAAAAGTGGATGGAGCTTGAGGACTCTTAAAGAAGAATAGGTGGAAGGATTGTGGGCCCTAAGGAGATAGGAACTGCACAGGAAGATCAACAGAGTAAACGAACCTGAACCCTTGGAGCTCTCAGAGACTGAATCACCAACCGTGGAGCATACCTAGTCTACACAGATCTACCTCCATGGGCTGAACCTAGGCCTCCCTGCACATATGTTGTAAATGTGCAGCTTGGTTTTCATGTAGGTCTCAAACATCTGGAGTGGGGGCTATCCCAAAACATGCAGCCTGTATATGGAGTATGGTCTTCTAAAAAAAAAAAAAAAAAACAGTTGTTCAGTTATTCATGGAATATTATTTTTTTTATATCTCTTGTATTCAGTTTGCAACTACTTCATTGAGAATTTTTGTATGTATATTCATGAGGGATACTGGACTATAACTTATATATTTTTGTTGGGTTTACACTTGATTTCACTATTTCAATATTAGTTGCTTTGTGAAGGAGCTTATTGTGGTTCTGAATTTTTTTAAACATAACTCAAAAAGTATTGCTTGTTTGAAGGCTCTATAGAATTCTTGTATAAGTATATCTGACCCTTGGTATTTTGCTTGTTTGTTTCTTTTCATTTTATTCTGTTTGAATGCTTTTTAAATTTTTTGATTTGCTGAAAATAAAAAAAAAATGTATGCTGCCACCACCCAGTGAAAAATCTTTTCTTATACCAACAAGAGAGTATCATTCTTCTCCCTTCTCCCCCACAAAAAGGCAGGAACTTTATTATAATCACTATTACTCTCAATACCAACGATTAAGGGAAACAAGTCACTTTTAGTGACCTAAAGCTCACAGATCCACACCAGAACTAGCTCAAAGTACATGGAATACACAGCAGCCCCTCAGGCTGCTGAACTTTACAAAACAATTGCAGATGCTTCAGAATTTCTGCCGCATAAGGTGCGATGGTCTGCACAGGGTACCCGGTGTTGCCTGCTCCAAGGTCCTTCAGTTTGTTTCATAAGACAGAGTGAAGCTATCGGCTCCTCAACAGTGCTGTGACCAAACCTGATTAAAGCCACTCTCGATTCATACCAACAATTCAGTAATTAAGAAATTTAAGAGTTGCCAGATATGGTGGCACACCCCTGTAACCCCAGCGTTTGAGGCTGAGGCAGGTGGATCTCTATGAATTAGAGAATAGTAATCTATATAGTGAGTTCTAGGACTGTCAAAGTTATGTAATAGAGATCCCGCCTAAAGGAAAAATAAAGAGGAGGAGGAAAAGGCAGTGGGACTGACAACACAGGCTATGGGGTCTTGGGTACCAAATTATTTACAAAATGTGAGGAGCCCGTCCTTCTTAGAAAGCTGGCACAGAGGCCTGGTAAATAGTACTCGAAAGGCTGGGAGTGTAGATGTTGTTCATAGAGCTTCTGTGACCTGCAGCTGACTCCACTGCAGGCCACCAAGACAGGCAGGCGCCCTCCGTGAGCAGCTCTGTAGAAGGTTCAACATCTGGCTAACACTTGACTCTTCAGAATAGCAGGAATTCTGCAGCTACTGTGATGGCTAACATTATCTTTTAAGTTTAAATTACTGTGCTTAAGAGATCTAGAAAAGGGGCTGGAGAGTTAGTTGGCTTAGAGGTTAAGAGCTCTGACTGCTCTTCCACAGGTTCTGAGTTCAATTCCCAGCAACCACATAGTGGCTCATAATCTTCTAGTGCCCTCTTCTGGCATGCTAGTGTACATGCAGGCAGAATGCTGTCTACATAATTAATAATACGTGAGGGGTGTGGGGGGAGAGAGAGAGAAGAGAGAGAGAGAGAGGAGAGAGAGAGAGAGAGAGAGAGAGAGAGAGAGAAAATAAAATACAGAAATACAGCCAGGTAGTGGTGGTGTCCACCTTTAAACCAGCACTCAGGAGGCAGAGGCAGATGGATCTCTGTAAATTCAAGGCCAGCAAGGACTACAGAGAAAACCCAAATAATGATAATAAATAAATAAAGCCCCTAACCTGTAAACCCCACTTACTCAAGGACAGGTGGCTTCCTGGAATGCTGGGGGCTATTCATGTAAGATAACAAGTCAAGTGTTTTCACTTCTGTAAACACGATAGGTTGCCCCAACTTCACAGGATGTGTGCTTGGTCACATGTGCGCCAGAGGTGTATAGATCAGGATGTATGCTTGCCCCTGACTGGACAAAGGCAGGAAATGCATAGCCTTGTGGATTTTGCCTTTAAATCCCCTGACTAATGTAATTTGGTGCCATACTCTGGGAAACCCCGGGTATACACCAGGCCAGTATTTAATAAAGTTTAATTCATATTTGACTCAAAATTTGTGGTAATGGTTTTACTTCTGCCCAGTGCAATTAATACCATGTGTGGGGCTGATGGGACTCAGACTCTGGACAAACAGCTGAGATGCACATTTTACATACCAAATTGGACCTGGTCTACAGGTTCGTCCAGCATCCCTCCGTCCCTACCTGTGCCCTCTACCTTGAACGTTCCTTCCGGCCCAGTGTCTGGGCTTTCTGTCCCCCAGAGGTTCCTCAATATATAACCCAGAAGCTTTGGTTCTCACTCTTCTCTCTCTATCTCTCTACATTTCCTCCCCCATTTTTCTCTCTGCTCCCCCCCCCCACTCTTCTGTCTCCCTATCTCCATGGTGACTTCACTGACTCTTCCTGTGAGGTCCAAGAGCTCCTTCCCCTTTCCTCCAGTACACTTGCCTTTATACTTTAATTTGGCTTGACTTGGCTCATTTTACTGGTGGAGATAACTTCTCAGGGGCAACATGAGGCAGTCTGAAGCCTCTCATGACAGGAAGTAAACTCAATTAGTAAAAGGCATGACATCATAGTATTTTGTTTTGTTTTTCCCATAACCCTACTAAATCTCCCCAAAGTGGCCTTTTACTTCTAGGAGTAAAGGACTTTACATGATGGATGGCTACAGTGTGTAAAACTTCTCTTTACTCAGGACTTGTCAAGTTCCACTAATGGCACTTCTGCAGGTAAAATGGTCCTTCAGTGACCCACAACTAGGACTCTTAGAAACAAAGTTTGGGACGTGAGCCTTCCGTAGCTTTAAACATGGGCATTCCTGACAACAGATGCACACTTCCGTGCAGAGAGTTCAAGTTTATTTGGTCCAGTAAGCACCTCGAAAGGCAACCTGGGGTGCTGCTGCCCCTGAGGGTGCTGGGATATGGACACTGGTCACAAGGCTGTTGAATACGCTACGTCTCGGGGGAAGCATGTCTGTCCATGGAGGCATGTGGGTTTTGGTGAACCACCTGTACAGCCACTGTACAGGGTGTGGAGCTGTTGGGTGTTTCTCACCCCTGGCTGTAACACCAGAGATGAAAATTGTAGGTTTAGTCAGACTGGTGCTTTCCTGTTCTTATTCACCCTGTCTTTTTCTTTCTTCCCATCTAAGGTATGTGAGACTTTCTGCATGATCTGCATTCCAGCTTTCATGGTTGACAGGCATCCAGGTTTGGTCTCCAGCTACCCTTCAGCCAGAAGCAGCTGGCTGGAGGAGTTCAGAGCAGAGAGAGAAAGTAGACTGAACATGACCAGCATGGCCAGGGTTGTCTTCAGTAGAAGGGAGAATAGCGGAGGATAGAGAATAGAGAAAATGTGGTGATAACACCAGGAGCAGAAGCCTAGCGAAAGCATGAGACTAGCAAGGTTGTAAGGAGAGTGAGTAGCTGTGGGAAGGAAAAGTGAGGGAGCTGGCGGGGGCTGGGAGATGTGTAACTAAGGGAGCCTGGAGACTATTGTAGACCTTGATGTACTGATGGATGACACCATATATGCTAACTGGAGAGCCAGATGTCTCTTTTGCCAGAAGTAAGGGAAATGACTCCTTTGTGTTGTGGATAGCCTCAGCCTTGTATTTTGATCCTAGTTCCACTCTCCTGGGAGGGGCTGCAGAGGAGGATTCAATCTGTACACAGGTGACGTCTTGTAAACCTTCTGTCCAATTAAAACCTGTAAAATAAAGACTAGAGCCAGAGATTAGGCAGTAGAAGGGGAGTCGGAGAAAAAGGCTTAGGGGAGGAGAGAGTGAGAGGAATTCGATATAAAAGGAGGCAGAAGCAGAAGCAGAGGAAGAAGAAGAAGAGAAGAAGTAGAAGCAGGAGGAAGCATGCAGAAGGAAGCCGGAGATAGAAGGAAGCCGATGACAGAGGAGCCGGAACTCAGTGGACAAGGACACGGCCTGGGATAACTGCAAGTTATAAGGGATCTCATAGCCGGGATTAGAGTAGTGTAGCGGTAAACCTGCCCAATCTAGGCGTGCTATTTATACCATAATTATTGAGTTGTGTCTTCCTTTACTGGTCTCCATCTGGTAGGAGATCTTACAGCGGCAAATTTGGGGATTAATAATCCTCTACTACAAATTGGCGCCAATGCAGACGCTGATTTAATAATAACTTTTACTACAAATTGGCACCCAACTTTTACTACACCTTTGTAGGCAGAAATGGCTTCAAAAGTTCCTGAGGAATGCTGGCTTTTATCTAGTGCCAGAAACCCTCTTCTAGTCCACTCTGAGTGTACTAAAAGGACCTGAATGGAATGAGCGGTTTACAGTGCATGCCTTGTGGAGAGCACCTGCAGTTCAGATTATACTACTATTGTCCTGTAAGTTAGGATAGACTGAAGTATTTTTATCTCGTTTCTCCTCAGATGAATATTAAATTCAAAGATATAATTTATTTACCAAGCAAAAGAATTAACAATTTATCCTCTTTTAAATGTAACTTTGAGGCTGGCTTAAAGTATCAAACTTGAGAATAAGATAATTTCCACTTCTTCACAACAATTTTTATCACTCACAAGAGGTATCATTAAACTTTTATGCATCTAATTAAACTCATACTTGATTAGGTTAGAATTTTCTCTCAGATGTAACACAATATTTAATCTAGGAGTTATTAGTCCTTATGACAATGATAACTGGTTATTGTAAGTAACTTCAAAGCACATTATATCTTCAGGTCTCATTAAATTTTGCTTAAATCACTCCATCTTTTCACCAAGGATTGGTTCACATGAATTTTATCTAAGGGCTGCAGTGATTTAAACGAATTTTACAAGATGTGAGGGGGTTTTAAATTAATATGTTTTAGATTAAAGTGCCTAGATTAAGGTTATGATGAGAAATTAAAAAGAATTTATATTTTTCAAGGATTATTTTTTAATGTTATGTTTTCACAGTGATGTGAATCAATGAGTTTTATCCATGCATTGGGGTGTCAGGATCTTTAGGCTTAAGTTGTGTTGGTCGGTTTAAAATGTTTGTACTCCCTCACCTTCATTTCTGACACAGGCAAGTCTGCTAAAAAAGAAGTTTAGCCACTTTTTACTTTATTAATGTCATGTACATATTATAGATGTACGATGTACACATGCCATTATTGTCAGGCAGCTACAGTTGTGGTTATATTCAGTATTCATTGGATCTTAGCTTTTGTCCATGTGTTTGCAAACCACAGAGTGACTTCTTTGGGTAAAAGCCTCCTTCTTCTACTTTGAATTGATGTCATTATTATAGTGCCGTAGTGGCACCTGTGTGACCCTTCCAAAAGTGTTGATTTGGTTCTTTTTTTTTGATATTATTTGGTTTTTTCGGGGGTTTTTCATGTGTGTAGGGCTGTCTTTGGAAACTCCTGAAATAGTACCAGGATGGCTCACTTCAGGAAAATCCGCCTGCCGTTGCTCCCGTGGTGGGATAGGACTTGCGCCACAACACCCGGTTGGTTCTGTTTTTTACATTTCAGTTAAATAAACAACTTGTCCATCTTCAAGAAAGGGTTGGTTTGTCAAACTCAGTGCTTAAGTTTTGCTGGGCTAATTAACTAGAATATTAATAAGATAGTTTGCGGTCTTTGACAAAAGAGATAAGACTGACCAAATAAAATTTGGGAGCAATAAATGTAGGAGAAAAATCTTTGGGGAGGGGGCTCAGGAAAGCCTAACTTTTAAAGGAAAATGTCTTTTAAAAAAGAACATCTCTGGCTCTGACTGTTGAAAATACTTAAGATATACATACCAGTTTTTATTTGCCTTAATCAAAGAAGCAGTGCTTTAGCAGATAAGAACAAAAGATCAACTAGGCTAGAGTCTGTGAGGGAAAAAGAGAAAGGCCAGCCTAATGAACTCAGGGTGTTAATGAAGACAGCCACCGCGTGCTAGGGGTGGAGGGCGGAGAGCTGGTCCTGAGAAAATAGCCAGCCCCTCTTACTAGGAAAAAAAAAAAAAAAAAACAGAAAATTCAGTTGATTTATTTTCCTTTGTTTCTCTATGTTCTTGTTCAACTAAAAAGGTAGTTATTTCTTCCCGAATATGTTCATGGAATGACAAAATGGAATTCTCATTTTTAAAGAAGCCAAGTTTTCTATTCTGTGAAAGTCAACTCTAAAGAGCTGTATCTGTCTTCTGAAATAATTTTCACCATGATTCTATTGATTCGTTGAGTTAACTGACTATTGAAAGTATTTACAAATGTTTCTCTGCTTTAAGACATAGCGTTTCCTATTCACTTCCCAGCAGTTAGCATAGAATGAGAAAGGCCAGAGGAACGACTTCACAGCCCATTGTGACCAGACTGGAAACAATGTTACAACTCTGGGTTTTGTTTTTAATATGAACATTATTAATAATTAACATAATTAATCAGGCTGTAATTTTAAACTGACTATGAGAATCAGGCTAAATTAAAATCTGTGAATTTTTAAATTAAGAAATATGTGAAATTGTTTATGTGCCCTGTGGTAAATGGAAATATGAACTGCTTTGTTCCTAATGATTGTGTCATGTCATGGTCTCCTTGACTGACCTCAGTGTATCTGTTTCTTCACTGTAAGGATGGAACTCATTAATCTATGTGGAATAAATCACCACAGCGCAGACGACAACACGATCCCCCACAAGCGCTGGAGTTAGCATAGTTTTCTGTTTCAGCTAAATAAACCAGTGATGATGTCTTAGTGATGTGCTGGCTGCGTTAGGATTGTTTTCTATGGTGTTGGTCGCAGATGCCTCCGTAGGCCTGCCCTTTCATACGAGGCCACAGAGGAAGACAGAGAAGGAAGACTGAAATCAAATGTAGACTACTACCAAATTCTGTGTGCTACCATGGAAATAAAGATAGCATTGTGATGAATAAAGTTTCATGTTTTATTGAAATATTGCAATGAATAATGTCATTAAACAGAGTAAGTGATGAAGTGGCAGGCTGCGTGACTGTGGGGCCCAAAGAGGTGGTTTGGTCTCCCTGGTAGAACAATGGGTCTGAGATAGCCAGGGATCCAACAGAGACATAGCCTGTTAGGGAGGACACTTATCTCCCCACGCTCCTGGATTCCAGACTACCCCCACATGCGGCCTACATACATCCTATTAGCCTGCATCTTGCAGACACCTTTGCTCAGAGTAACTCCTCCCACAGAGGTTTGCTGACATCCAGGTAGAGGGCGTGACTAACAGATTTCCTATTCATGTGATCTAAAGGCCAGGGGGCTAGCTAATTAAGTTATCTCTTCCCAGTCCCTCTTTCCCTCCCCTACTTAAGCCAGCTCTCCCCTGGCTTTGGGGTGTGTGTGTGTGGTCACATCCAACTACCATGCCATGAACAATAAACTATCCTCTGGGGCCTGCCACTGCCAAGCATCTAGTCTCTGGAACCTTGGACTTTCTCCTGTATGTGGGAACCTACAGCGGGAAAGCCCGTGGGACTCTGTCCTGGGTTGCTGCCTCAAGGGCACGGGGCACACACACACACCCTCCCCCGATGTTTTTTCCCACACATGACTCCTCGCCTTTCAACCCAGGACTTAATGTCCACTAGAGAAGGGTGCTATCTCTGAGCTACACATGTGTGTGTGTGTGTGTGTGTCTGTGTGTGTGGTTGTCTGTCGTTAGGTCTGTCCAGATCTGGTTTCTCTTGCCTCCACTTCCCAAGTGCCAGGATTACAAGCAAGTACTACCAGCTCCTCTTTTATGTTTAAACTTGTTAAGTCTTGCACTGACCTCTATGACCAGGTGATAGACAGGAGCTACTCTACTGTCAGAGATGCAGGGAAGGACATGGAGTCCTGTATTACCCACATCCAAGTTTCTGATCCAAATGTCATTATCTGGCTTATTTGTTGTTATCTCTGTGTCCTCTATGGTTCTTCACTTTAAACATCACACAGACATTTTTTTTTTTTTCAAGACAGGTTTCTCTGGGTAGCCCTGGCTGTTCTGGAACTCATCTGTAGAGCAGGCTGGCCTCGAACTCAGAGTTCCACCTCTCTCTGCCTCCTGAGTGCTGGGATTAAAGGTGTGCACACTTCACAGAATTCTAGTGTGTTTAAGAAGCCTCTCCAAGTTCTTCATGTTTGTCCTTACACTCTGGGGCTCCATCCTTGAACACTCTGCTGTTGTCCCTGCTCTACACCCCGGAGGGTCTTCCCGCCCTTCATAAACACTTGCCTCTGTGCCATCCTCCTCCTGTGGCTCTGACACAGTTTTTGACACCATTTTTTTTTCATGATTTCTGTATTTCATATTTTACCATGCCATTTATCCACATTTGGTCCCTTGCTCTTCTCTGCTGTCTTTGATCTACTGTACAAATTTTGGGTCTTCTTAGGTTGTTTGGCTTTCTGTACATCAAAACAAAAATCCTACAGTAACCTTCATCGTTTGGGAAAGGAAGAGCTGGATCCTGGCACAGCAAAAAAGAGCATATCTTCCTGGTGGCACCTTTTTATCCTTTACTTAAATGCAAAGCAACTGCCACTTCAGATATCACTACTGACTGTCCATGTGTCACAATGCTCTCCCCGGCACATTTATACTTAGGAGGTTTCAGAACTTGGAACTTGCGGTTTGAGATAACACCACACTACCTGGACTCTGAGAGCCACTGTGCCATATGCAGCACCGGGGAAGGTGCACAGCTTTGCTCCTGAAGCCCCAAGGCCCGTGAGCTGGCAGCTTCTCTCCTGTGGCACCTTGAGGTGACTGATGGAACCTTCAGATGGTGGAGCTTCATGGAAAGCAATTAGGTTTTGTGGCTCTGCCTTCTAGAGGGTTTAGTGCTGCCTATGGGCACGGTTCCCCAAGGCAGGGTGTTCTAAGGGAACACACCTAGCTCCCTGTTCTGCAAACCATCCTGTGATACAACAGGGATCCTTACCTGCTTGCCAGTACCATCCAAGCTTCCAGAATTATGAGCCAAATAAATCTTTAAAATATTGTTAGCCGGCCAGCGGTGGCGGCATCCCATTATGCCATGTGCGCCACGCTCATGGATGTCTGAGCGAGCCGTCTGTCTCTCCCGAGTTCGAATTCCGCCTGTGCTTGCTCACAGGGAAACAAAACAAAACAACAACAAACAAAACAAAAACTTAAAAAGAAAAGGCCGGGCAGTGGTGGCACAGCCTTTAATCCCAGCACTTGGGAGGCAAGGCAGGTGGATTTCTGAGTTCAAGGCCAGCCTGGTCTACAGAGTGAGTTCCAGGACAGCTGGGGCTACACAGAGAAACCCTGTCTCAAAAATCCCCACAAAAAATAAAAATAAATAAATAAAAAAATTGTTATCCTGTATTAAGTGTCTGTGATAGCAACATAAAATAGTAAGGAGATTTGCTTCTAAGATTTGCTGTCTGAGACAGGCCTGTTGTCATTGCTGGCTATAGATAGGAGCCCATAATTCCTTACAGACTGGGTTCTGAACACAGCTTTGTGGTGTTTTAGAACATTCAAGTGACTATTTCCTTAGTTTATAGAAGGAAAGCAAGCTGAGAGGCAATGTTGATATGAAAGGCAGTGTTTGTGGTGGGGTATACATGCTTATGAAGCCCGTGAGAGCCTGTGGTGCACATCTGGTCAGAGGTCAGAGGACAACATTGGGTACTAGTCTTCACTTTGTTTGAGACATCCTACCGGCTGGCTGGCCCATTGCTTCTATCAAATCTTTTGTCTTCCAATGGGAGTGCCCTGGAGGCATACCAGACCCATGCCTTTAAACTCTGAGTTTGACTTTCCCATGGGTTCTGAGGATTGGAAGTCAGGCAGATCAGGCCGGTGGGAAAGTCTTTAGCTGCAGAGGACCTTCCCAGCCTTGGTGATGCCTGGATTTGGACTGCTGCTGCTTCTGCCATGCTGTGCTGGTTGGACACCAACCATGACACGGTGTGGAGAACTCTGCAGAGTCTAATTGCAGGAGACAAGATCATTCAGGGTCTTCTGCTGCTGAGTGCCATAGTTCAAAGCCCTATGTTGAGCCTGAGAAATGGCTTGTCTAGTAAAGCAGTTGCCACGAAAGTCTGACAAAACTGCTTACTAATGACAAATAATCTTCCAAAATAAATCATACAAAAAAGTAACAATTTTAGCTTAATTTTAGGGTTTTTTTTTTTTTGGTAGGGTCTCAATGTGTCAGCCAGAACTCACTATGCAGATTTGTCTAGTGTCAAACTCAGAGCGATTCCACTGTGTCTGCCTCCCAGCTGTCAGGCTTAACGTGGTGCACCAACCACACCTGAACTACTTAAATTAATGAGTAGATGTCCATTCTTTGGCCAGTCTTCGTTATGGCTTGAAGCTGTTAGTTGGAGCATTGGTCCACGATGTTCCAGGTGCATTTCCTGTACAAGCCACACTTCCTTCCGGTAGTCATGTGGAGTTTCAGAACTTTAAAAAAAAAAGTCATGGCCAGGACTTACACATGCTGAGCATGTGCTATGCCAGTGTGCACCCTAAGAGTCCCTAGCTTTTTGCTTTTTTGATTGGCCTCACTACAAGCCCAGCCTGGCCTGGAACTCATTATGTAGACAAAGCTTTAGTTGTCTGGTTGCCTCTGTCTCTCCAGGTCATGTGCCCCATACCCAGTATCCTTTGGTGTTTGTTTGATGTTATTTGTTTTTGAAATTATATTTAAGTTGTAACATTTTCTTCCCTTCTCACCAGCAAACCCTCCAACGTCTTTCTCCACTTCTTCAAATTTGTGGCCTCTTATTTTAATCAATTGTTATTGCAGCATATATGTGTTTGTATATTCACATATATGTTCCTAAATATAGCCTGTTGAGTTCATATTCTACTTGTATGTATGCTTTCAGGGTTAACCATTTGGCACTAGACAACCAGTTGCATCTCTTACTTCTAGAAATTTATTTATTTTTTTAAAGAGTTATTATTTATTTTATGTATTGAGTACACTGTTGCTTTCTTCAGACACACCAGAAGAGGGCATCAGATCCCTTTACAGGATGGTTGTAAGCCACCATGGGTTGCTGGGAATTGAACTCCAGACCTCTGGAAGAGCAGTCAGTGCTCTTAACCACTGAACCTTCTCCAGCCCCTGAACCCTACTTTTAAAGGTGAAAACTGCCTAAAACACAAAGAGCAATGACTGGAGACTCCTACAGCTTCACGTTTGTGCTCAGTCTTTTACAATTGTACTTTTTAAAAAAAATATTATATGAGTACACTGTAGCTGTCATCAGACACACCAGAAGAGGGCATTATATCCCATTACAGATGGTTGTGAGCCACCATGTGGTTGCTGGGAATTGAACTCAGGACCTCTGGAAGAGCATCAGTGCTCTAACCTCTGAGCCATCTCTCCAGCCCCCTACAATTGTACTCTTAAGGCTTGATGGCTAAGTCATTTGCCTTTATTGGTTCATTTCAAAGCCTTCACATGCTTCTATGTTAATTGTTGTGATGTTTGTCTAATTTGAAAGAAGGCTGAAGGTACAGCTCAGTGGGTAGAGCACTCAGTACATGTGAGGTCCAGGGTTTGAATCCCAGGACCATAAAATACAACTAAAATAGGTTGGGAGCAGGCCCAGTTGACTCAGGATAAATACAACAGCAATTCATATCCTTATTTGCAAATCTTGAGTTTCTAGTAACCTCAGATTTAGATGTCAAAACTTAGCCCATCTCGACTTCCACCAACTGTTGCTGCCACAAGTATTCTCCACCAGAACAATTTTCCGGGTTTGAAGGCCAGAAGCCTGTCTCCATAGCTGGCAGGCAGTCTGCTCACTAAAGCCTACTAGTTCTGTCTGGGATCAAGTCAAGCATTCCCCCTCCCTTTCTGTCTACCAAAACCATTCATTGCCTTTCATCTTGGTTCTTTGGACCGCTCTCACTCTGTCCCCTGCCTCCTCCCTCACCCTGTTTGTCTATGTGCAACACTTGAGCTAAATCAAAATGCTGCAGACAGGACATACATAGCATGCCACTACTCTGTCCAAGATCCCTGGGTGGCTGTCTGTCTTAGACTGCAATCAGAATCCATACAACGCCCACAAAGCCTCTGTACGTCGGCCCTGCCCACCTTGGCTGCTTTCATTTCACCGTCCTGTTTAACTTCACCACACAAGCCTCCTTATCTTTCCTAGCACTTGTTAGATAGGATCCTTCTGTGCACCGATTCTTTCCCAGATATTCAGGTCTTAAATTCTTTACATAGCTCTCTGCCTCCTGTGGTGGAGATGTGGCTCTTTTCATTCATGTAAATTGTGTGTGGGCCCTGGGTCCTCTGTGATAATAAACCATAGTAGAACCTTAAGGCCTTTCAGGAGAAGCTGCTAGGGCTGAGGACAGAGTTCAGTCAGAAAAGCAACTGCCTTGCATCGGACAATCAGCCCTCATTACCTACGTATTCAAGTGTCACCATGCGTGCTCACTTGGGGAGGAGGAAACAGGACACCTTGACTGCTCAGCCAGTCTAACATGATTGGTGAGCTCCAGGCCAATAGAGAATCAAGAAGGTGGATGGTCTTCCTAAGCAAACAACACCTGAAGTGTTTTTGATCCCCACATGCACACACGTGCATTCGCACACATATCAACACATACATGCATGCACACCACAGGTGCAAAACAAAGAAGAGCTGGCATCTACTGTGGCTATTACCGACCCCTCCTACACTATGCTTTCCTGTCTTTATATGTGCTCTCTCCCACAAATTCTGTGCCAACGTGTGCCACCTGAACCGATGTCCACATCAGACCCAAGCCAATCCCACCGCCGCGATCTAGAATTAGGAGCGAAATAAACCACAAATAGCTATGAAGTTATTACAGCAACGTAAGAGTAACACTAACACACTGCCTCCTATTTCTCCAGAGACTGTCTATGCCCGGTATCATGAAGACGGCCTTGAATCCCGCGCATGCGTACTTCTGTCTCCTTCCGCGGGAGTCTGTGTTCCTTGAGAGCAGGAGGGTCGTCACTGCTGTTGGATGTCTGTGACTGGTCGTGTTGAGTGGATGATGGGATGCTGGGGACAGGCAGCCTTTCCGTGATCCGGGCCAGTCATCCTTTCTACCGCTGCAATACTCTCACAAGGAAGGGACAACGGCTTTACTGAGCTCAGTTCCAGGTCACAGTCCACCATTTTGGGTTAGTCATAGTCACATTCACGGTCAAAAGCAAGGAAAGATGGGGGACCAGGTGTGGTGACACAGCTTTAATCACACCAGCGGCCAGCCTGGACTACACACCCAGTTCTAGGCCAGCTAAAGTGAGGTAGAGAGACCCCGTCTTTAAAGAAAAGGCAGAGTGAGTGAATGCACGCACACGTGTTACTCACGGTCTCCTCCTCTTCCACACAGCCCAGGACTCGGAGCCAGGACAGAACGCAGCCCACCTGAAGGTGCTTCCCGCCACCTAAAGTAACCCAATTACAGGTGGACTGTATCTACACAGTCACTCCTGAGCCTCTTCCCAGGTGATTCTAGAGCCAGCGGTTCTCAATCTTCCTCATGCTGTGACGCCCAAATATAAAACTCTTCGTTACTATTTCATAACTGTAATTTTGCTACTGTTACGAATCATAATGTAAATGTCTATGTTCTCTGATGGTCTTATGTGACTCCCCAAAGGGGTCATGACCCACAGATTGAGACCGTTCTAACGTGTTCCGCTGACAATTACGCTGCCCGTGGCACAGCAGGAAATTCTCCATGTTTATGAAGAGAATGGACAGCTTTGCATAATCTGATGAGGCTATTGGGTAGAAATACAAAATCCTGTCCTTTAAAAATCAGAATAAAGTGCTGGAGAAATGGCTCAGCGGTTAAGAGCACTGACTGTTCTTCCAGGGGTCCTGAGTTCAATTCCCAGCAACCACAGGGTAACTCACAACCATCTGTAATGAGATCTGATGCCCTCTTCTGGTGTGTCTGAAGACAGCTGCAGTGTACTCATATACATAAAATAAATAAATACATCTTTTTTTAAAAGGATTAATTTAGCTCTCATAGGTCTCCAGTTAGTTTTAAAAAATCAGAATAAAGATACAATTATAAGTTACGTGCACATTGAGGAAAAGACAGCACTAGCATTGCAGTAGACATGGAGAACACTGAAGGAGCTTCCAGGAGAGGCAACATTCAAACGGAGGGCCAAAGGGCAGGCCCAAGTTAGGCCATGAGACAGGAAAGGGTCTGGAGGGAGCTTGCATAAGGCTGTGGACATGCCCATGAACTGAACAGGTGAAGGTATTGAAGGGTGGAAGGGACGAGCCGGCCTCCAGGCCTCCTAATCCTGGTGATAGGGATGGGATGACAAAGCACTATATTCAAGAGCAGAAATGCTACATCCCGGAGCTTTGGTCTGCCTGTTGCTGAAAATCAGAAGTGGTTACCTTTGTCTCTGGGTCACCTATCTCGATGCCTCTGGTTCTTTATTTCCTTAGGGATTTCTGAAAGATGACCTACTGAAGCCCAGGCTGTCCACAAACTCTCTATAGTGAAGGCTAACTTTGGAACTCTGCTCTTGCCTTCACCTCCTAGTGCTGTGACGGTACCACACTGGCTAACTTGTTTCATTAATGCTGCTTCTGTTGTACGGTACAGGGAGGCGACCCTGGGCCTTGTTTTATGACCCAGACATACTACTCATAGAGCTACAAGCTTCTCAGTTTGATTTGTTGTTTTTGATGAAGAACTTATCCTTATCCAAACAGGCCTCGGCTGGGCTTGCCTCTCACACTCAAGTGTAGTTTCGTGGCAGGCTTGCTGCCTAACACTCAGGATGCTTTTAGATAACGTGGAAGAGCAATGCTGTATTGCTTTCAGCTAAGGAAAGGTGAACAGTTGAGTACAGACTCTTATCCCGCTACCTTAAGCATCTCTTCCTCACGTGTCACAGCATGAGGAAGATTGAGAACCGCTGGCTCTGGAATCACCGGGGAAGAGGCTCAGCGAGTGACTGTGTAGATACAGTCCACCTGTAATTGGGTTACTTTAGGTGGCGGGAAGCACCTTCAGGTGGGCTGCGTTCTGTCCTGGCTCCGAGGAGCGACAGACTCAGTTTTCCCACTGCCACCCCATTCCTTCCATAGGAAAGGGACGCTGGCCAGAAGTGAGTTTTGTGGGCTCAGGTAGAGCATCTGAGGGAGGCAGCCTGTGGCTCTTAAAGCTGGAGTAAAGGCATTGTATGAATAAATTGTGAGATGTTCAAATGCAACATGCATACATACATACATACACACACATATATACATACATACTCGTGTGTTCCTCTCTCTCTCTCTCTCTCTCTCTCTCTCTCTCTCTTGTGTGTGTGTGTGTGTGTGTGTGTCTGAATGTCTGAATGAAGATGGAGCAAATTGAGAGATTAGGTGATTTCTCAGTGGCTTGAGATAACATTTATTTTGAGGCCACAATGTGGACAAGGAGTTGAGCGTAGATAACGTGGTAAAAATAGCATATGGTTGGTACGCCCTCATAAAGTGACTGCCCTTGGAAAAAGACAGACAGGCAAAGAAAAGCAGCCCCATGAAGAACTCACCTTTCTGACCAAAGCGAGCAGAGCGTCCGTCGTTCATCACCATTTTGTTGAGGAGCAGGGCCCATTGTTCTGAGTCTCAGGAGAAGTATGTTCCCGGTACTGTGAAACAAAGTTTTTAGACCATCTTCGTCACACGATATTGTGTGAACTACATAAAATGATTTTAACTGTGAAACTTAGAAAGCATGGGAAGAGAGTTTTGTTTGTTTTTTTTGTTTTGTTTTGTTTTTAAAGAAAGCACTTCTAGACTCTCTTGTCCTTGTGGTGATGTATCTGACGAGTTTTATAGAGTAGTTTTGCTTTACTTTTTCTTTTTCCAAAATACTGCCTTAGCTGTACAGTCCTAACTGGCCTTGAACCTATGGTTCCTGCCTCATGCTTCTGAGTGCTGAGCTAGGCACGCACTGTGTTCCCTGTTAGTAATTTTCATGAATTAAATTTGAGACGGTTACATGTAAGTTTCTTTTTTCTTTCCTTTTCATTTCTTGTTGTGTAGCCAGTGCTAGCCTGGAGCTCACAGCAGTCTTCTGCCTCAACCTCCCAAGTGCTGCAATGACAGCTTTGCACCTCCTAGAGCTGACTGTGTTTTATACAAGTGAAAAATGATAAACATTTTAGCCTTAAACTTTAGGTAGTTCAAAACAAATTCGTTGTTTCTTTTGAAGACTCAAGTTTTTAACATTTATTTAACACTCATTTATTTATTTACATACTTAAAGTTTTCCTTTAAAAGTTTCCAACAAAGCCATTCATGGCAGTAGACACTTGTGATCTCAACACTGCGGAGGATGAAGCAGGAGGACTTAAATTACAAACCAGGCCAGGCCTAACTTACAAAGAGTTCCAGGCCAGCCAGTGCTACAAAGTGAGAGTTAAAAAAAAAAAAAAAAAAAAAGTGGGGTGGACATGAGGATGGTGAGAGGAGAAGTCAGAGGCCAGCCTGGGTTACATAGTGAACCCCTGCATCTGTGCATCAGGGGGAATCAGGGAGACAGGGGCCTAAGACAAATAATTTGCTTGAATTGAGCGAAGGGAAATTGTGAGGTTGCCACTGTCTGAAGAGTTTTGCTCTCCTGAGATTATATGGCAATATGATTGCCATATTTGAAGGACAGCTATGATTTCAAGTTTGTTTTGCACATTATTTGGTGCTGTAATGCTTTGGGAAAGAAGAGAGGTTAAGCACAGGTCTGAGGACAAGTTGTTTCAGGGAGGGGAAGAGGGAAGCTTGGTTGTTGCGTACACATGTGAAGCCCTGAGGTCACACAGCCTAGGAAACAATGAGCTGGGAAGAGGGTTCAGTGTGTGAAGCACTTGCTATGCAAGCATGAAGACCCATGTTCAAATCCCCAGAGCCCAAATAAAGCTATGGGATCTTCATATCAGTACTCCCAATATTCCTAAAGGGAGATGGGAAGCAGATGAGGCAAGCCCATCCTTGAAGCTCATGGGCCAGGTAGTATGGCACATGCAGCAGCGAACAAGAAAACCCATCTCAAAGTAGGTGAGGGATGCCTCGGAACCTGTCCTCTGACATTCACATGCATGGCACATATAAGATTGAATTCAAAGACACAAATATATACATACACAGAATAGGATAGGACATATAGTGTTATACCTAGTGTCCCGACCAGTTATTTTTTGAAGATTTATTTTATTGTTTGTGTGTATGAATGTGTGTGTGTGAGTACAAGTGCCAGCAAAGACCAGAAGAGCATGTCCAATACCTGGGAACAGGAGTTATAGAGACAGTTGTGACCTGCCACATGCCTGCATGAACCTGGGTCCTCTGGAAGAGCAGCTGAGCCATTTCTTCAGCTCATGTTCTTGATAGTTCAAGGGGTTTGCCTGGGATTACATTTAGAACGACACAGGATGGAGCTGTTATGCTGCTGCCCCTATATGGCCTCTAAAGATATTGCATCTGCCTGTCCAGACAGCAGAAATCACTTTAACACTAGAGTCAGAAAAACTTATATGCTTCTAGATAGAACCTCCTTTGGTATTCATTCAGTTACTGGGTATAAAAATGAGTTTAAACAAATTTTCATTTAGCATTCTAAGTATAGTGAGATCTCAGCCTAAATTTTTACTTTCTAGAATGGGAACTGACTTGATTTGGTAGCATGTTTTTTTCTATAAGTTCAGTGACTCTACAAAGGTTAAGGACATCCATCACCCTTCTGCAGTTATGCAACCTGTGTGAGGTCATGTTTTCTCTATAAATTACAATTAAGACAACATGTCATAATAATTTGAGTGTAAAAGCAGATATAAGAATGTGTTTCTCTTGTTAGGCCGGATAGAAAAGAGATTTTCAAACCTATAAAACAATACTGCACTCCATGTTTTCTTTATTTTGGAAAACAGTTGTTTTCAGATGATGATAATGTTTTCAATTTTATTTAGGTGAACTAGTAAGTACTCAATCATCATATCTGTAGATACATTTATATAAATAAAAGTCAATGTCTTCAAGAATAGGCCTGCACTGAGCCCTGAAGCCCAAGTGGTCAAAACTCCACCTTCATGCAGAGCTCCATTCTTTACATCCTTCTATTATTCATGCATTTTCTGATCTGACAACAGCCTTGGCTAGAGAGCGGGCTCCGCACATAACGGTATTCACTGCCAAGCCTGGGCACCTAGGTTCCATCCCTGAGCTCCACATGGTCGAAGGAGAGAACCAAACGCAGAAAGTTGTTCCTTAACCTCATATGTGTGCTGTGGCACAAGCATGCCCACACTCATACACAAATAAGTGAATAAGCACTTTTAATGAGAGCCTTACATTCTTATAGTTCTATTGTATCCTATCTAGACTTTCAGTTCTTTGAGAGCTTATCCTGTTTGTCATTGTATAATAGGACCATGGAAATACCTTAACAGACTATAGAAAGATGTTCAGCAAACATTTCTGAATTTATACATATATTAGATTTTTAAAGATTTATTTCATGTGTATGGGCACTTTGCCTATACATGTATGTCTGTGCACCATGTGCATGCTTGGTATGAAATTAAAAAGGGTGTTGGAGCCTCTGAAACTAGAGTTAACAGATGATTCAAAGTCAGCCATGTGGTGCTGAAGTGAACCCAGGTCCTCTGCAGCCGCAGTGTGTTTAAGTGCTGAGCTAGTCTCTGGGGTCCATGTCTACCTATTTTATCTTACTTGTCAAAATCATTATCCATGGGAGGAGGGTGTGCTCTAGGATGTGTGTGAAGTTCAGAAGATGACTTTCTGGTGTCGGGTCTCTTTCCCATGGGGCACTATGCTGCCAATACCCTCAGGGACAGACCCAAGGAAAAAATGTACAGAGAGAAAGGGGCTGCCTTACTAGAGAGAACCACTGGAGAGAACAGCAGACACCAATCAGCATGACATCGTTGAACTGGTTAGATGACCAGACGTAAAGAGAATTATATTGCTAAGCATTACTAGGGAACTTGAAAACTCTACCTTTACCAAGAAGTATACTTAAAGTTATTATTCTGGTAATCCATAGTAGTTAAACGTTTCACAGAAACTACATTAGAATATTTGTCCTATAGCAGTGACAGTAACTATGTTTTCCTTGAACCTTGACACCTACTGAAGAGGAGTTGATAATTTGAAAAGATTCTGGAGAAAAGTGAACTGTTGAACGGATACTATCAATGTTATACTCTGTATATGAATACTGTGAGCTAGAAAGCATGTGAACTGGTAAGTGGGGTTGCGTTAAGCTCCTCTGCAATAGAAAAGCAACAAGGTTCTGCCTGTGGACTTAATTGTTGACTGGTAATATACAGAAGCTCAAAGTGGAAGATAGTACATATGAGTCGAAGACTGTCACAATTACCTCACTGCTGACATGTGAATATCAAAATTGTACATGATTGATGGCATGATCTTTGGAATGCGAGGTCTCCGGAAGACTGATTTAAAAGCCCCGTCCAGGTAGTGTATGGTGAGGATGGAAACAGAGGGCTTTAGAGATGACTCAGGAAGTGAAGCGTTTACTGAACAAATGCCAAAGCTTGAGTCTAGATCCCTAGCTCCTACATAAAAAGTTGAGTGCACAGACTTCTGCAATCCCAGCACTGGGGAGAGAAGCAGATGAGCCCTGGAGTTCACTGGCTGGCCACCTTGCAGAGTCAGTGAGCTCTGAGTTCAATAAAAGACTGTCTCTAGCTCTAAACACAGACATGCATGCATGTGAGTACATAGGTGCATGCACACTCAAGCACACATGTTTACATGTGCCCCCAAAGTCCCTAAGACTCTAGAAATTAAATCAAGAAAAGATCTTTCAGGCTTGTCAGTTTTTGCATGAATGCTGTAAAGCTTTCTATGATGAGATTTACGTTCATTATAGTGGGAAGGAAGCTCCAGAAAGCACTGATGTCCTGGGTGTGCCAGGTCTGGAAGGAAGAGCAGTACAGAACAGGAAAGCAGAGTGAAGCCACTAGCTAAATATGCTGCTTTCCAGCTCCGTCAGGGAGCTGGTTCAAATCTTATGATACTGTTCAGAAAGAAAGTCGACTACTTAAAACCTGGTTTCCAGGCATTTACTAACTTGGGGGATAGGGATGTACAAAAAGGTTTGGATGTTTTCAGGTATTGCAGCAATCTACTTATTTTAATGAAAAAACAAAACAAAACAAAGAAACAACAACAAAAACATTACCCAAAATTGTCAACAGTTGCTTGAACAACTTAACAGACTTTTCACTAGAATGGTACCATAAATAACAAAATATATTTGGGGAAGCAGTACCAGATTGCTTTTGAGTACACAACCACAAAAACCTCACAGGAACAACATTAATATACTGATATATTTATATATATGTCCTTAGGTTGTGCTTACCTGTTGCTTTTTGCAGCAGAACCTAAGGTGGAAGATCTGGGAAGGCACTGTGAAGTATAAATAATTGCACTGTTTGCAATTAATAAAGATTTTAGGCCAGCGATCGTGGGGGATGGTATTCGAGGGTGGGGAGGTGAGGTTCTGGGGAGGGTGGGTGTAGGTACACCATCATAGAGGCAGAGGAGGGGGGAAGGGATAGGAAGTTCCTGGGAGGGAGGGGGAAAGGGGATAAGGGGAAAACACCTGAAATGTAAATAAAAGTTCCAATAAAAAAAAAGATTTTAAATTTTAAACAAATCGAAATCAACAGCCTCCAATTTGTGAATTATGATACTGAATCCAACTATTGTCTTCAGTTTAATTACTAAATGCCACAACACTTTCCTAGGTCATCTAAGCAACAACATCATGCAAAATACTGAAATTGTTCATGTCAATACCCTACACTTAACTATTGCTATCATACTAGATCTAAATAAGGGTAAGGGAAGTCACTAAGTTACATAAAGCAATCAAAAACATTTCAAAACATCCACAATGAGCTGTACTATTATCTGCCCTATAACCTCAACATTTTTGTCCTCATACGAATGGTGCCCCACAGAGATGATAGAACATTTATGAAAAGGTGTTAACGTCCTACATTGCTTAAATTTTGCAAACTGAAAACCACTTCTGTCTTAAACATTTCAAGTTTTTCATATCACTATAAAAGATAGGCATATTTTACACTGAAAAAGAGCATTTTAGGAGCACTGATAATACTATTCAACTTTGTTAATGATCAGTTTTCTTTAGCTATTAGCTAAAGCATATAAAAAATACTAACCTCACTTAAAAAAATACAGAACTATGTATTATTCTATTTAAGCAGTTATGGTTTCCCATGACATCAGCACTGTATTCCAACATAATTGTCACACAAAATATAGCAATTTCATTATGTGGAACATCGACAAAAAGATACTGTTGCAATTCATCAATTTGTCACTCTGATGTACTTGCAGTCCTCACTCAAAAAACACCAAGAGGGAGAACTCTTAAAAAATAAAAATAAATAAAATAACCTAACACTTCTGTTTGCTTATTTTATAAATAGAGTACCCGGACAGGAATTACCCTCAAGAAACCAGGAAATCAGGAAATCTGGTCAGCTACTTTGGAAAGTCAGCAAGAAAAGTGACTTTGGAGATAAATTCACATACTCACACATACTCACATTAGGGACTACGTATGCAGTCAAGCACTCCAGTAACTAAATTAACTATAGGCCTTCAAGTTTTTTATTTCTCAATTTCTTCTCCTCTCTTCCATTTAAAACACAGCAAGACTGAACTTTTAGACATGGCTGAGTATGCATATGTACATGCATGGAAGGCCAGAGGAAACCGTCAAGGGTCTTTCTCTAGCCCTCTGTATCTTACTCCCCTCCTTTTACTGAATCTGAAGTTGGCTAGAAAGTTCTGCAACTGCTTCCCAACTGTAGTTATCAGGACATGCAACCGTCCATTCTTGAGTTTTAAAGATGGGTAAGTGGAGATTGGAACCCAGGTCATTACCCATCTACCTCCTGAGCTCCTAGACGGAACCTTTTTGCTTTAAGGTCTCTTAATTTGTGAACATCCTAAAAAGATACCAAGACAATACTTTCTCAGCTGTAGCATCCTGGTACTGCTGGTACTCGGACACCAGGTCATTCATGTTGCTCTCAGCTTCGGTGAACTCCATCTCATCCATGCCCTCACCCGTGTACCAGTGTAGGAAGGCCTTGCGTCGGAACATGGCTGTGAACTGCTCTGAGATGCGTTTGAACAGCTCCTGAATAGCAGTGCTGTTGCCGATGAAGGTGGCGGACATTTTTAGGCCCCGGGGTAGAATGTCACAGACAGCTGTTTTCACATTGTTGGGGATCCACTCAACAAAGTAGCTGCTGTTCTTGTTTTGGACGTTAAGCATCTGTTCGTCCACCTCCTTCATAGACATGCGGCCCCTGAATACAGCAGCCACAGTCAAGTAGCGGCCATGGCGGGGATCACAGGCAGCCATCATGTTCTTGGCATCAAACATCTGCTGGGTGAGCTCAGAAACTGTCAGGGCACGGTATTGCTGGCTTCCCCGGCTGGTCAAGGGGCAAAGCCAGGCATGAAGAAGTGCAGGCGAGGGAAGGGCACCATATTTACAGCCAGTTTCCGCAAGTCAGCATTTAGCTGGCCAGGGAATCGAAGGCAAGTGGTTACCCCACTCATGGTGGCAGACACTAGATGGTTCAGGTCACCATAAGTGGTGTGGTCAGCTTTAGGGTTCTGAAGCAGATGTCATAGAGTGCTTCATTATCAATACAATAGGTCTCATCTGTGTTTTCAACCAGCTGGTGGACTGAAAGGGTGGCATTGTAGGGCTCCACCACTGTGTCTGACACCTTGGGGGAAGGTACCACACTGAAGGTGTTCATGATTCTGTCTGGGTACTCCTCCCGGATCTTGCTGATAAGAAGGGTACCCATCCCAGACCCAGTTCCCCCACCCAGGGAGTGGGTCAGCTGGAAGCCCTGCAGGCAGTCACAGCTCTCGGCTTCCTTCCTCACAACGTCCAACACCGAGTCAACCAGCTCTGCGCCTTCTGTGTAGTGCCCCTTGGCCCAGTTGTTCCCAGCCCCACTCTGACCAAAGATGAAGTTATCAGGTCTGAAGATCTGCCCGAAGGGCCCTGAACGCACCGAGTCCATGGTGCCGGGCTCCAAGTCCACGAGCACTGCGCGGGGCACATACTTGCCACCGGTGGCCTCGTTGTAGTACACATTGATGCGCTCCAGCTGGAGGTCGCTATCTCCGTGGTAAGTGCCAGTGGGAGGACAATACTTTCAAAAAAGAATTGTAGTTAAATGTTTTACAGGGAAAAAATTAATTTTTATAACTATCATACAATAAAAAAAATACTTATTCAATGATTAAATTACCTAAAACAGTGTCTTTCAAGATATATGACAGAATTGTTCGATTAGTCTTTTTTTGTTCACAACATTAAGATCCCCCCACATAATTACAAAAAAGCACAAATGAAGAAAATGAGTCTCCAAATAATTGTTTACTTAAACAGATACTTCTGTGCCATGTGTCTGTGTGTATCTGTTTATATAAATGTCGATTGATTGATTGATAGATATGACAGTCAAGAACAGGAATTCACAGATTTCTGTGCTGGGAAGTGTTAGAACATTAAAAACTAAAACCTAATTGAGTTAAAATGTCTACTCTCAAAAGTTCTGGTTAATATACTTTTAAAAAATACAGAAGGGCAAAATAGCTAGCAAAACTTATTTGAAGTCATATAAACAGGACATAATTGAGCACAGATACCAACCTTATTCTGTCCTAATTACCTAATTGTGTTACTAGGCTTCCACCTAATCAACACACAAATATACCTGGTGCATTACACAGTAAAATAATGGAATTAATGCACTTTCACCTTAACACACTCAATTTCTTATAAACAAGTAGCATTACTTCAGCACAGTGGATACATACCTTGACCACCGACTATCATAGAATGATTTATACATTTCCATCTATTCTCAAAAATATCCCAGTTAAGAGAAGAAATTACGTAATCATTCCAATTACACAGAATACTATTTTAAGGTGTCAAGTTTCTAGTGCCAAGGTTCAACTGTTATAACCTGCCTGAGATCAGTGAGGTTAAGAAAAGTTATTAGCCCATCTGTTCATCTCAGGACTATGTCATCAATCCTTTCTCTAAGCAGTTGTTCAAATACAAAACCTCTTTAGTTTGAGAGCAACTTTGTAGAAAGCTGTGTTCCCAGCAAGAAATACATTTACACAATCACTACGGTTATGTTAAGAATGATGTTCAATAGTTGTCAAATAAAATCTTTTTAAAAGAAGGTCACCCTTCTTCCCTTTCCAGTGCATGCAAACCTTTAGTATTAAAGCAATGCACTTCCTGACACTATGGCTAATTTCCTGCTTATTTTGCAGTAAAATCAGTGATATAACTAGTTTTCTGGACTAAAATTTAATCTCATTCCATTTAGACCACTACACAAAAGTACAGTAATAAAGCCATATATTATTTCCTAGTAAGTACGTCAGGTTTTAATAAGCTTGCTGACAATTGCATTTCTTTGCCACATAAGCACAATGATAAGCATTTCTTGGATTGCCCTTAATATACCTTAACCTCCCAGTAAGTTTTAGAATGTCACCTCTCCTGTTTATTATCTTTGTTTTTCAAGATGGGGTTTCTCTAACAGTCCCAACTGTCCTGAATCTTGCTTTGTAGACCAGGCTGGCCTCAAACCCAGAGATCTGCCTACCTCTACCTTTCCAGTACTGGGATTAAAGGCATGTATCACCACTGCCTAGCTTGTTTAATATTAACTTTAACATTATAAAAACATATACATGAATTACCTAAAGTATTTTTAAAAAGTGAGCAAATATTTTGTTACCAATATCTAACTTTGTAATGTGTATTTTCTTCAGTTTAATAAAATAAAAAAAGATAGACGTAAAAGTATAGAACATACCCATTTTCTTGTAGTACTCTTCCAAGCCTTTGTATAATCAACCTCTGCAGCTGGAGCTGGAGTCCGCTGATCTCCAAAAAAACCCCACAAGATTTAACTTTCTGAAGGCTATTTTGCACTTCTGCTTCCACACCTTCAGTACGATAATTAGCGCTGTGTACCATGGAGCTGTGTGAGTGTTGGGGATCCATGATGGTGGGTACAGAAGAGGTGGACATAGAAACTGGGATAGTAAATAAATGCACATGAAAGAAATAGACAACATGAAGTTTCTGTCCATTTTTAAGTACAAAAGATTTTTTTAGAAAATCCATGAATAGCTTTGAAGCACTAGAACAAAATTAAATCTTAAATAAAAAACAGTATATAGTCATGTGATTTTTAGTAGGCATGTTGTGGTCCTGCATGTTTATAAAGATAGTCTGATCATTTAATTTTGTATACGAGCATTGTCTATATGTATAATATGTGCACCCCAGGTATCTGGTGCTCTCAAATGTCAGAAGTGGGCACTGGATCCCTGGAATCAGTTTCAATGTGAGCCACTTTAGGTGCTAGTAATCAAACCTGGGTTTTCTGCAGGTACAAGTATGGGTTGCCAGCTCCAAACATGCTTTTAGTTCTAATTTGGACAGGATTATAATTAGTGACATTTAAATAGCAATGAGTATACCTAGACTGGTCTCTAAATTCTATCCTTGGGAAAAAAGGAAAAAACAAACAAACAATGAATCATTGATTGGAGCTCAGAAGACAAAGTATCTTACTGTGTTAGGTACTAAGGAAGCACCTGAAGAAGGTCAGAAGGCACCAGAGCCACCTTGAGGGTAAGCCCAACCACCCAAAACCTAGGACAATATAATGAAAGTAGTTAAAAATAAATAAATAAATAAAGAGGCAATCTATTCCTTGCAGTAAAATAGCAACTAATATACAATGATGGAAACTAACAGTTAACAGCTATTTTTTTTTTTTTTTTGGAAATTTTTTATTGGAAAATTTTTTTTACATTTCAGATGTTCTCTCCTTACCCCATTTCCCCCCCCTCCCTCCCAGGAACTCACTATCCCTTCCCCCCTCCTCCTGCCTCCACGTTGGTGTACCCCCACCCACCCTCCCCTGTACCTCACCTCCCCACCCTCGAGTATCCCCCCCCACGACGTCCAGCCTTCATGGGACCAAGGATCTTTTCTCCCACTTATATATAGCTCCCTTGCATATATAGCTGGAGCCATGGGTCCCTCCCTAAACGCTCCCAGGCTGGTGGTTTAGACCCTGGGGGCTCTGGTTGGTTGGGATTGTTGCTTTCCTCATGGTGTCTCGAATCCTCTCAACTCCTTCAGCCTTCACTCTATCTTCTCCATTGGGAACCCCATGCTCAGTTTAATGGTTAGCTGTGAGCATCTGCCTCTGAGTATGTCAGACTCTTGCAGACCTCTAAGGAGACAGCTATATCAGGCTCCTGTCAGCATGTACATCCTGACATCCACATCAACCTCTACCTTTGGTGACTGCACATAGGATGGATATCCAGGTGGAATGGTCTGTAGACGGTCCCTCCTTCAGTTTCTGTCCTGCACTGTGTCTCCATATTTGCACCCTTGAGTATTTTGTTACTCCTTCTAAGAAGGACTGAAGGCTCCCCTATTTGGTCATCATTCTTCATGAGCTTTATGTGGTCTGTGAGTTGAATCTTGGGTATTTCAGGCTTCTAGGCTAAAATCCAATAATCAGTGAGTGAATACCATGTATGTTCTTTTGTGATTGGGTTACTTCACTCAGGATGATATTTTCTAGTTCCATCCATTTATATAAGAATTTATCAAATTCATTGTTTTTAATAGCTGAGTAATATTCCATTGTATAAATGTACCACAATTTTTGTATCCATTCCTCTGTTGAAGGGCATCTGGGTTCTTTCCAGTTTCTGGCTATTATAAATAAAGCTGCTATGAACATAGTGGAGCATATGTCCTTGTTATGTGTTAGAGCATCTTCTGGATATATACCCAGGAGTGGTATAGCTGGGTCCTTAGGTAGTGATATGTCCAATTTTCTGAGAACCGCCAGACTGATTTCCATAGTGGTTGCACCATCTTGCAATCCCACCAACAATGGAGGAGTGTTCCTCTTTCTCCACATCCTCGCCAGCATCTGCTATCACCTGAGTTTTTTATTTTAGCCATTCTGACTGGTGTGAAGTGGAATCTCAGGGTTGTTTTGATTTGCATTTCCCTGATGACCAAGGATGCTGAACATTTCTTTAGGTGCTTCTCGGCCATTCGGATTTCCTCAATTGAGAATTCTTTGTTTAGCTCCTTACTCCATTTTTTAATAGGGTTATTTGGTTGCCTAGAGTCTAATTTCTTGAGTTCTTTGTATATATTGGATATTAGTCCTCTATCGGATGTGGGATTGGTAAAGATCTTTTCCCAATCTGTTGGTTGCCGTTTTGTCCTATTGACAGTGTCCTTTGCCTTACAGAAACTTTGCAATTTTATGAGGTCCCATTTGTCAATTCTTGATCTTAGAGCATAGGCCATTGGTGTTCTATTCAGGAACTTTTCCCCTGTGCCTAGGAATTCGAGGGTCTTCCCCACTTTCTCTTCTATTAGTTTCAGTGTGTCTGGTTTTATGTGAAGGTCCTTTATCCACCTGGACTTGAGCTTTGTACAAGGAGATAGGAATGGATCGATTTGCATTCTTCTGCATGCTGTCCTCCAGTTGAACCAGCACCATTTGTTGAAAATGCTGTCCTTGTTCCACTGGATGGTTTTAGCTCCTTTGTCAAAGATTAAATGACCATAGTTGTGTGGGTTCATTTCTGGGTCTTCAACTCTATTCCACTGATCTTCCTGCCTGTCTCTGTACCAATACCAGGCCGTTTTTATCACTACTGCTCTGTAGTAAAGCTTGAGGTCAGGGATGGCGATTCCTCCAGAAGTTCTTTTATTGTTGAGAATGGTTTTCGCTATCCTGGGTTTTTTGTTGTTCCAAATAAATTTCAGAATTTCTCTTTCTAGTTCTGTAAAGAATTGAGTTGGTATTTTAATGGGATTGCATTGAATCTGTAGATTGCTTTTGGCAAGATGGCCATTTTTACTATATTAATCCTGCCAATCCATGAGCATGGGAGATCTTTCCATTTCCTGAGATCTTCTTCAATTTCTTTCTTCAGAGACTTGAAGTTCTTTCATACAGATCTTTCACTTGCTTGGTTAGATTCACCCGGGTATTTTATATTATGTGTGATATTGGAAGGGTGTCATTTCCCTAATTTTTTCAGCCTGTTTATCTTCATGTGGGAGGCTACTGATTTGTTCGAGTTATTTTATACCTGCCACCTTGCTGAAGTGTTATCAGTTTGGAGTTCTCTGGTGGAGTTTTTGGGGTCACTTAAGTATACTATCATATCATCTGCAAATAGTGATATTTTGACTTCTTCCTTTCCTATTTGTATTCCTTTGATTTCTTTTTGTTGTCTGATTGCTCTGGCTAGGACTTCCAGTACTATATTGAATAGGTAGGAGAGAATGGGCAGCCTTGTCTAGTCCCTGATTTTAGTGGGAATGCTTCAAGTTTCTCTCCATTAAGTTTGATGTTAGCTACTGGTTTGCTGTATATTGCTTTTACTATGTTTAGGTATGGTCCTTGAATTCTTGTTCTTTCCAAGACTTTTACCATGAAGGGATGTTGAATTTTGTCAAATGCTTTCTCAGCATCTAATGAGATGATCATGTGGTTTTTTTCTTTGAGTTTGTTTATGTAGTGGATTACATTGATGGATTTCCAAATATTGAACCATCCCTACATTCCTGGGATAAAGCCCACTTGATCATGATGAATGATTGTTTTGATGTGTTCTTGATTCGGTTTGCTAGAATTTTATTGAGTATTTTTGCATCGATATTCATAAGAGAGATTGGTCTGAAGTTCTCTTTCTTTGTTGGGTCTTTGTGAGGTTTAGGTATGAGTGTGATTGTAGCTTCATAGAACGAATTGGGTAGTGTTCCTTCTGTTTCTATTTTGTGGAATAGTTTGAAGAGAATTGGTATTAGGCCTTCCTTGAAGGTCTGATAGAATTCTGCACTAAAACCATCTGGTCCTGGGCTTTTTTTGGTGGGGAGACTTTTAAATGACTGCTGCTATTTCTTTAGGGGTTATGGGACTGTTTAGATGGTTTATTTGCTCCTCATTTAACTTTGGTACCTGGTATCTGTCTAGAAAATTGTCCATTTCATCCAGATTTTCCAGTTTATTGAGTATAGGCCTTTGTAGTAGGATCTGATGATTTTTTGAATTTCCTCAGTTTCTGCTGTTATGTCTCCCTTTTCAGATCTGATTTTATTAATTTGGGTACTGTCTCTGTGCCCTCTGGTTAGTCTGGCTAAGGGTTTATCTATCTTGTTGATTTTCTCAAAGAACCAACTCCTGGTTTTGTTGATATTTTGTATAGTTCTTTCTGTTTCTACTCGGTTGATTTCAGCCCTGAGTTTGATTATTTCCTGACGCCTACTCCTCTTGGGTGTATTTGCTTCTTTTTGTTCTAGAGCTTTCAGGTGTGCTGTCAAGTTGTTAATGTGTGCTCTCTCCAATTTCTTTTTGTAGGTACTTAGAGCTATGAGTTTTCCTCTTAGCACTGCTTTCATGGAGTCCACAAGTTCTGGTATCATGTTTCCTCATTTTCATTAAATTCTAGAAAGTCTTTAATTTCTTTCTTTATTTCTTCCTTGACAAAGTCATCATTGAGTAGAGCATTGTTCAGTTTCCACATGGATGTGGGTTTTCCCTTGGTTCTGTCATTATTAAAGACCAGCCTTAGTCCGTGGTGATCTGATAGGATGCAGGGGATTATTTCAATCTTTTTGTATCTGTTGAGGACTGTTTTGTGACCAATTATATGGTCTATTTTGGAGAAGGTACCATGAGGTGCTGAGAAAAAGGTATATTCTTTTACTTTAGGATGAAATGTTCTATAGATATCTGTTAAATCCATTTGGTCCATAACTTCTGCTAATTTCAATGTGCCTTTGTTTAGTTTCTGTTTCCACGATCTGTCCATTGGAGAGAGAGGGGTGTTAAAATCCCCCACTATTATTGTGTGAGGTGCAATGTGTGCTTTGAGCTTTAGTAAAGTTTCTTTTATGTATGTAGGTGCCCTTGCATTTGGAGCATAGATGTTCAGAATTGAGAGTTCATCTTGGTAGATTTTTCCTTTAATGAGTATGAAGTGTCCTTCCTTATCTTTTTTGATTACTTTTGGTTGAAAGTCGATTTTATTTGATATTAGAATGGCTACTCCAGCTTGTTTCTTGGGACCATTTGCTTGGAAAATTTTTTTCAGCCTTTTACTCTGAGGTAATGTCTGTCTTGGTCACTGAGGTGTGTTTCTTGTATGCAACAAAATTCTGGGTCCTGTTTATGTATCCAGTCTGATAGTCTATGTCTTTTTATTGGAGAATTGAGTCCATTGATGTTAAGGGATATTAAGGAAAAATGATTGTTGCTTCCTGTTATTTTTGTTATTAGAGGTGGAATTATGTTTGTGTAGCTACCTTTTTTTTGGGGGGGTTGTTGGAAGATTACTTCCATGCTTCTTCTCGGTTGTAGTTTCCTTCCTTGTGTTGGCGTTTTCCATCAATTATCCTTTTGAAGTGCTGGGTTTGTGGGAAGATATTGTGCAAATTTGGTTTTGTCATGGAATATCTTGGTTTCTCCATCTATAGTGATTGAGAGTTTTGCTGGGTATAGCAGTCTGGGCTGGCAGTTGTGTTCCCTTAGGGTCTGTATGATATCAGACCAGAATCTTCTGGCTTTTATAGTCTCTGATGAAAAGTCTGGTGTAATTCTTATAGTCTGCCTTTATATGTTACTTGACCTTTTTCCCTTACTGCTTTTAGTATTTTTTCTTTGTTTTGTGCATTTGGTGTTTTGATTATTATGTGACGGGAGGTATTTCTTTTCTGGTCTAGTCTATTTGGTGTTCTGTAGGCTTCTTGTATGTTTATGGGTATCTCGTTCTTTAGGTTGGGGAAATTTTCCTCTATAATTTTGTTGAAGATATTTACTGGCCCTTTAGATTGGGAATCTTCACTCTCATCTATACCTATTATCCTTAGGTTTGGTCTCCTGATTGCATCTTGGATTTCCTGATGTTCTGTGTTAGGAGCTTTTTGCATTTTGCATTTTCTTTGACTGTTGTGTCGAGGTTTTCCATGGTATCTTCTGTGCATGAGATTCTCTCTTCTATCTCTTGTATTCTGTTGGTGATGCTTGCATCTATGACTCCTGATATCTTTCCTACGTTTTCTATCTCCAGAGTAGTCTCCCTTTGAGATTTCTTTATTGTTTCTATTTCCAGTTTTAGATCCTGGATGGTTTTGTTCAATTCCTTCACCTGTTTGGTTGTGTTTTCTTGAAATTCTTTAAAGGATTTTTGTGTTTCCTCTTTAAGGGCTTCTACCTGTTTACCTGTGTTCTCTTTCAATTCTTTCAAGGATTTTTGTGTTTTTTCTTTGAGGGCTTCTACCTGTTTACCTGTGTTCTCCTGTATTTCTTTAAGGGAGTTACTTATGTCCTTCTTAAAATCCTCCATCATCATCATGAGAAGTGATTTTAATTCTGAGTCCTGTTTTTCCTGTGTGATGGAGTATCCAGGGCTTGCTATGGTGGGAGAACTGGGTTCTGATGATGTCAGGTATCTTTGGTTTCTGTTGCTTGTGTTCTTTCGCTTGCCTTTCGCCATCTGGTTGACTCTAGTGTTACTGTGCTCACTGTGTCTGACTGGAGTCTGTCTTTCCAGTTATCTTGCTTGTGTCAGATCTCCTCGGATTCCAGATGTCTCTGTGTTCCTGTGATCCTAAGCTCCCTCTGCTCTGGATGCAGTAGGTCTTTTAGGATGTCTCAGGATCAGATGTTTCCACAGGCGCAGACCCGCTAAGTGTCCTCTGCTCCTCTCCTCTGGGTGCAGTGGGTCCCTCTAGGATATCTCAGGATCCGGTGTTTCCACAGGAGCAGACCAGCTGCTGGTCCGCCCCAGGCCAAAGGCAACAGCTATTTTAATAGTAGTTTACTTAGGCAAGGTTTATTAATACAGACCAAGGCTGAGGCAGAAGTTCAATAGTGACATTATTCCAGTAAAATGTACCATAAAATACTAAGTAATTCTTTACAGTACATGGTAGTATTATAGTGCAAAACCCAGGCTTGGAGCAGTAAGACCATTTAAATGACTATAGTTAGTAACTCCAAGGCACCTAGGTTGACAGCTATCTAACAGTTGAGTTATATATATTCTTATTAGAGACATAAAAGACCAAGAAACTGCTCTGGCTTGATGAGACTTAACAGGCCTAATGAAATCACTGGGTCAGTTGGTGAATCTAAACAAGGGCTGTGTACAATTGTTGGGAGCCAACTTCTGGCAGAAAGCAGCTATCATCTTTGCAGCCATCTGAAGCCATATAACCTGACAAGAGACTTGTTGTCAACAACCTACAACAGCTGAGCACACTCTGATAAACATCATGTTTTTCTCCCATATCTTGTTTTGTTGTTTGGTGCCCCCAGCTGCAAGGTGCACGTGGTAAAGTTCTTCAGCTGCATTCCCCTGCTTATGCTTATATATACCAGGATTTCCTTTCAATAAAGGGAACAAGGGAACAGGACTTGAACAAACTCTCTGTCTTGTCTCCATTTCTCGCATCTCTCACCCTTCCATTCCCCACTATCTCTCTTGCTAGACCCTGACCCACAGGCCAAAGCAGCAGCTCAGGCCGGGATATAGTGGCCCTCAAACCTGGGGCAGCTCCAGGCAGGTACATGCAATAGTGGTATATCACTGTTGAGTAACTGACTTTAAGGTCCATGATGGTTATTTATTTTGGAATGAATATACAGGTCTGTACAAGGGTAATATGACTTCATGTCTCCAAGCACAGTTTTCAGAAGCTCTTTTCAGAACTAATTATAATAGACATATATATCAGGGTAATGGGAGTAAGTGGGGGGACAAAACAGTTAACAGTCTCACTATTTAGGGCATTATTCTTCCAACTATTATTAAAGTTTGTTTTTATTTCAAAGTGACTTAGTTTGCTTACCCAAAGTCACAACTGATTCTTCAAAACCTTAGGCCTGAGAATCTAACCTAATGATACCGTGATACACAATGCCCAACAATTCTCGGGACTGAAAGTTTTGTTATGACTTCATACATAAATCCAAACACAAACTTTACCTTTAAAATAGAAAATAGAATCTTTATTGCCGTAGTTACCTCACTATAAAGACAACCATATGTAGAAGAGCCTGCAGGCAGCCTGTTGGGCACCATCTTGATTGTGCTAACCGAGATGGGAAGACGTAGGGCTGTCCCGGACTGTATAACTGGGATGGGTGGTGCTGGGCAGCAGCATGCATTCATCATTCTACTTTCTGAGTGAGAACACAATCTGAGCTTGGCTCTGCTGCCTGATTTCCTGCCGTGCTGGACTGTGCCGCACAAAAACCCTCTTCTCCCATAAGCTGCTTTTGTCAGAGTATTTTAATCACAACAATTCAAAGTAAGTTCCTATCTCTCCCTCTCCCCATCTCCTTCTCTTGCTCCCTTCCTCCCACCCTCCTGCCTCCTTTCCTTCTCCCAGAATTTCTTTACATTCTGAGACAAGGTACTCCAGGCTCATCCTGTGTTTTCCTATCTCTGGAATAAGTCACTTCTCCAGTGAGCTCTGATTCCCATCCCAGGAAAAGGGATGGTGGCAAATGTGTGCTGTCTGAGCTCGTTGTTGCCAGATTGTCACTACATCTGGGCCTTACCATTGGACAGAGTTAAGAAATGTATTCAGGTAAGTCAACCCTACTTATCCTGTGCGAGTTCTCTCTCTCTCTCTCTCTCTCTCTCTTCTCTCTCTTTCTTTGTGTGTGTGTATAAATTTTAAACTGATACCTCAATTTGCATCTTATAAATTCCATTCTCCCTTTTCAGATAATCAAAACATGGCTGCCATGAAAATAATGTTTTGTTTTGTTTTGTTTTGTTTTTTTTTCAAAAAATGATCTGTGTTATCTGGATTTTGTACTTATTCAATGCTAATATCCACACAAAATAAACACAGAATTTCTAGCTAATACCTCTGTAAGAAGCCAGCTTACTAACTGGAGTGCGGTATTCATCCCCCATTCTTTTGTTATCAACGTCACAGCACTCAGTAAGAATGCTGTTAAATAACCAATGCAGGTCTTCCCTGTGCTGTTACTGCTCTTACTCTTCTTTAATAGAGCTGAACTGTCACTGTTCATAGTCTGTATTGATTACTTTTGCACTCCTATGATAGAATTGCTGGCCAACTTACAAGATTTGTTTTGGCTTATGGTTTCAGAGAGTCTCAGTCCATCACGGAGGAACAAGCCCCACAGAGTTCACAGCAGAAGGAGTGTGTGGTGGAGGTTCTCCACAGCACAGTGTGCCAGAAAGTAGAGAGAGTGTAAACAGGGTCCTAGATTTAACCTTCAAAACATGCTATTGTCAACCCAATTTCACCAGCTAGATCCCACCATACAAGAGCTATGTATAGTTTCTCAAAATATCAACAATATCTGTGGGCCAAATATTCAAAACATAAAGCCATGATGGATATTTCAGATTCAAGACATATCCTAGTATGTCAGGTTGGATGTTTTATTACTAACATACACATAAAAAGCTTCATCCTTACAGGGCGGAAGTACTCACTGCACAAACCTGACAATGTGAGTTCAGTCCCACTATCCCACAGTGCAAAGAGGGCCACGCCTCCTGAAAGCTGTCTTACTGACTTACACTTGTGCTGTGTCATGCACATACCACACTCACACATGCACACATTCCATATGCACACACAACAAAAATAAGTAATTGAAAGGATAAAAAAAGAAAGATTATTATTCACATTTTAATAAAAAATAAAAACAAAAATTCATCCTAAATTTTTCCATCAAATACATTCTCCACCTTTTGAATACTGTCACCTTTTCTTTCTATCCTTTTTATTTTGTGTGTGTATGTGTGTGTGTGTGTGTGTAGGAACACAAGAGTGCTGACTCCTGAGGAAGCTGCAGGCTTGAGATACCCCCTGGAGCATGGAGGAGAGACGATTGTGAACAGCCCAACATGGGTGCTGAGAACCAAACTCAAATGCTGTGCAGACACAGTACATCTCTCCAAGCCATCTCTGCAGCCCTGAAGGTTATTCTAAAGCAAGCAATGTGCACAGCCCTCCTAAGAGCATGGCAAAACTGCAACATGAAATAGAAGGATAGACAAAAGAAACACTCCCTGAAATCCAGACATGAACCATATACCAACAATAACTTGGAGAATCCTGTGTTTTTCTGTGAGAAATCTTGGAATTCTTGTCCTAGAAAAAAATGATAAGGGAGGTAATATTGTTTTATCACTAGCAAATGTACTGTGTGATAAGTTTGGAACACATACAGACAGAACTTACAGAACCTAGAAAACTAGAGAAATGTAAATGATCAACTATTGTTCACAAAGAGAGCTGACAGTGAATCTGTCAATTTCCCAATCAATAAATAGGGAAATTCTCAAACTGACCACTACTCAAAACTTAGAAGAGCTTGGGGGTCAGAAGCAGGGGGAGCAAGCAGGAACGGGGATGGAAACTCTTCCTTGCTGGCCAGCTTGCATACTGCAGGAGAGTGCCACGCAGGCTAATGGGAAGAGCTGTCATCAAACACGTCTTAAAGCTGTGAACCCTACATGCTAAACTACCAACCAGCCAGGCAAGAAGTGCCCACTGATGTAACCAATCACTTTCTGGTTGGATCTGACCTGATCAAAAATCAGTAGCTGAGAAGTTCGAGTCTGTAGTGAAGATATTAATGCTGGTACTTCACTAAATGGACATAGTGGGTCCATCAGATTGCCTCCTGAATTGTCTTCTTTATGTACATAGATTGTTGCTGATATGGCTCAGAGAGGCTCCCTTACAATAGGTAATGCCAACTGCAGAGACTCACAGTCCAAAGGGTGGCAATAACGACTACTCAACCATAAGTGGGATATCAATATCATCTCTGCCAAGGCAAAGAGAGCATCGTGAAGGAGGAGGAGGAGGAAGAGGAGAAGAAGAAGAAGGAGGAGAAGAAGGAGGAGGAGGAGGCAGAGAGGATGGAGGAAGGAATGGACTGAGGAGGACCACTGTCTTTCTTTAAAGCACAGCAATGCCCTTGCAGTCTTGACCTCACAGCGGATTTGCTTACTGGCATGGTGTAGTAGAAATTATTATTTAAACCCCAGATTTGCCACTGTAAGATCTCCTACCCGAATGAGACTACTAAAGGAAAACACAACTCAATAATTATGGTATAAATAGCATGCCTACACTGGGTATATTTACCACTACACTACTCTAATCCCCGGCTATGAGATCCCTTATAACTTGCGGTTTTATCCAGGCCTCGTGGTTGTCCAGCTCTGGCTCTTCCATCGTCAGCTTCCTTCTGCTCTGCTTCCTCCTGCTTCTACCTCCTGCTTCTACTTCTTCTCTCCTGTGGCTTCTACTTCTACCTCCTTTTATATCGAATTCCTCTCACTCTCTCCTGCCCTAAGCCTTTTTCTCCGCCTCCCCTTCTACTGCCCAATCTCTGGACTCTAGTCTTTATTTCACAGGTTTTAATTGGACAGAAGGTTTACAAGACGTCACCTGTGTACAGATTCAATCATCCTCTGCAGCCGCTCCCAGAAGGGTGGAACTAGGATCAAAATACATGCCTGGGGCTATCCACTGGGAGCTAGGCTATCCACAACATTGATTCAATCATCCTCTGGAGCCCCTCTCAGGGGGGTGGAACTAGGATCAAAATACAAGGCTGGGGCTATCCACAACAGCATGGGGCTTACTGTACAAGAAAGGACTTGTCAACATGTTGCCATGGAAAGGATAAAGGAAGGGCTCACAGTATTATCCACAGGCAGGTAATGGGTCACTGGGAGAAGCAGACACATTTTCTAACACAACTGGTAGGAAGCCCATGTCCTAAAAATACTTCCTCACCCAAGACCTTATAAGAAAACTAATGAAACATGGCAGGGAGGCAGGCAAATAGGTAGGAAGGAAAGAAGGAAGGAAGCAAGGAAGCAAGGAAGGAAGAGAGAAAATAGAGAGGAGCCTAGCTTAGAAGAGAAAGGGGATTTAAAAAGACATTTGAAATGTAAATAAATGAAATAATCAGAAGAAGAAGGAGGAGAAGAAGAGGAGGAGGAGGAGGAATAGAGGAAGAGGAGGAGGAAGAAGAGAGGAGGAGGAGCAGAAGGAGCAAGGGGACCAGTGGGGGCCAGAGGGGATGAGAGGATAATAGAGGTAAATATGAGAAAACTCAGTTATATACGTGTATAAAATGCTACAGTGAAACCATTATTATACATAATTAACATATGTGAGTTAAAACCTGAAAAAGTAGTAAGAACAGATTTCTTTAGCTTTTACTAAAAAGTCTCCAGACCTATAGAAGAATATCACAGACATGCTAAATCCAAATCTCATCAAGGAATGTCGTGCATCCTCGGTATCTGTGGTCAGTTCTGTCCTTGTGCCCATGAAAACACTAAGTTTTTATTAAACATATTTGTATCCATGCAGCTTTTTGTTTTGTTTTTTTCCTTTGGTTTTTCGAGACAGGGTTTCTCTGTGTAGCCCTGTCCTGGAACTCACTCTGTAGACCAGGCTGGCCTCGAACTCAGAAATCTGCCTGTCTCTGCCTCCCAAGTGCTGGGATTAAAGGTGTACACCACCACTGTCCAGCATCCATGCAGCTTTTACTGCCATCTTCAGCTCTTTTATACGAGGTCCCCACACAGTAAGAACTCAACAAATCTCCTTTGAATTGATGGATAAATAATGCTATACCTTGATTTTTTTTTAAGATGCTAGAAAACTTTTTGATGTAATCTTAGCTTTTAGAGAAAGGTTCCTACAGATAACAAAGGTCCCTGATTTCTCATAGCCTAGGACAGGCAAGTGCTGTTTCCTCTTCAAAGACAGAGAAGGGATCCATCTGCTGGTAATTATAAGGAAACACTTAGCATTCTGTTAGATTCCGTGGAATAAAGAGAAAATAATTCATATTTAGTTTTAATAGTAAAAGTTAGTTTTGTAGTTATTGTTGTTTGTTCTTCTGCTTAGGTGTGTGTCTGTATTGTTGTTGTTTTGTTTTTTCATCTTTGTTTTCTAAGCACTAGGAATTAAACTCAGGACTTCCACCATGCCAGGAAATTGTTCTTCCACCAGGCTGTCTCAGCATTTCTAAACACCAGAGAGGAGAAAAACTGTCCGAGCTGATTCACACACTATGCTACTTCAACCCCAAGCCCAAGTGGTTTTAACTGAACTCATACCCTAACATACTTGGAAGCCCTTTTTTCCCCATGATAATAACCTTTAGGATGATTCACTGTAGAAAAACAGCAAGAGAGTGAAAGAATAAGAGAGCAGGAATGTGCAGGCCACGATCAACTCAGATCCCATAAGCCTACGACATGCCCACCCACCCAGCGTTTAGACAACAGGGTAGCTTCAGTTTTCCTTTCTTGTTCAAGCTTTTTACATTGAATTTAGTATATGTTCACATTCTGACATAGCATTTTCAGGGATTCCAAGTATATATACTGTTTTTCCAACCACTTTCCTGATGCTTCAAAAGTTTGGAGGACTTGGACCTTTAAAACAAAGGGAAGAAAAGAGAACCAATACATGTTGGGAGCCAAGTCCTAGCTGAAAGTGGCTATCATCTTTGCAGCCATCTCTAGCCATATACCCTGACAAGAGACTTGTTTTCAACAGCCTACAACAGCTGAGCACAGTCTGATAAACATCTTGTTTTTCTCACATATCTTGTTTTGTTGTTTAATCTCTCCAGCTGCAAGGTGCACATAGTAAAGTGTCTTCAGCTGCATTCCCCTGCTTGTGCTTATATATACCCAGGATTTCCTTTCAGTAAACCGGACTTGATTATACCCTGTCTTGTCTCCATTCTTTGCATCTCTTTCCCTTCCATCCCCACTATCTCTCTTGCTAGACCCTGACCCTCAGACCTGAGCAGCTGCTCAGGCTGGGACAAAGTGGCACCTAACGTAAGCCAGAAGGGGCAGTTACATAGTGGTGCCTCAATATTGGAGCTCCAGTAAGTGGGATACAGTGAAGGACACTGCAGGGATTGGAAGCGTGTATCCTTACTCCTGCAATGAAGAACCTGTTGATTGATGGAGCTGGCTTGGTAGTGGTGCTCAGTGTGAGGCAGCAAGAATGAGATACCCAGTGAGGGACATTACTGGAAGAAGAGTCTGCCAAAAATTCAGAAGTGAAACAAAGGTGATTGCTGTGGGAACCTGCCACATAGAGACCAGTAAGTCATAGTAATGATAATGGGGCAAGAAATAAGTCAGCCTGAACTGAACTCTGTTTTTTTGTTGTTGTTGTTTGCTGTTCATGTGTGTCAATTGTCTGCTTTTGTTTCACTGTTTGAATGCCGTGTTTCATGTTCAAAAGAAAAAGAAACACAAAGAATCCAAAATATGACCAAAGGTTGATGATGATTTGTCAGAGTCAGACTGGGATGACCTAGAGGAAGAGACAACCAAATATTATGACCTTGACTGGCCTTCTTCCCGAAGGCCCCCTCCCCGTGTGCCTCTGCCTCCAGATGCTCCTGCTATGGAGATGGTGGTTGTTGATCCCAGAAAAGAGTTGCAGGACAAAATTTCTCTTCTTAAACGGCAAATAGAGTTAGAGAAAGAGTATCAGGACTTAATTAATCATTTACAAAAATTAAGGACAGAGAAGATGTCTTGAGAGGGTGAGGCCAACTGTGAACATCACCCAGGTTCTTGCATTCCTCAACCCGGAGTCCAAAGACAGCCCCTGTCCTCTAGCTTTAGTTTAGCCACAGATCAGCTAGAGGAGGGAGAGGCTGAGGCTTTCCCTTTATCAGAGACCAGAGACACTCATGGGGTTGCATGGAGACATCACACAGGGTTTAATTTTCAAATTATTAAAGAATTAAAAAATTCAGTGTCACAATATGGTGCCACTGCTCCCTTTACTCTTGCAATCTAAGAATCTGTTGCAGAGGAGTGGCTGACTCCTGGTGATTGGGATACTCTAGTGAGAGCAGTTCTTAGCGGTGGTGACCATCTTATTTGGAAATCAGAGTATCACGAGAATTGTAAAGAGACAGCTAGGAGAAACATTCAGGCAGGCAATGGTTGGTCCTTTGGTGCCTTAGTAGGGGAACGGAAATTTGCTTCTAGTGATAACCAGCTGCAATATGATCCAGGCTTATTTGCTCAAATTCAAAATGCAGCCATGAAGGCTTGGTGCAAACTCCCAGTAAACGGAGACCCTGGTGCATCTTTGACCTCAGTCAGACAAGGACCTGATGAACGATTTTCTGATTTTGTTCATCAATTAATGACAACAGCAGGGAGGATTTTTTGGTAATGCAGAGGCAGGTGTAGATTATGTGAAACAACTTGCATATATAAATGCCAATCCTGCCTGCCAAGCAGCCATTAGACCCTACAGGAAAAAGACAGACCTTACCGGGTATATCAGACTCTGTTCTGACATAGAGCCCTCCTACCATCAGGGCTTAGCTATGGCGGCTGCCATGCAAGGACAATCAGTAAGAGATTTTTTGACAGGTAGAGACAAAAAGGCCTGTTTTAAGTGTGGCAAGCCTGAACACTTTGCAAAATGTTGCAAAGCAGAAAACAAGTTAACCCAGAGACAGCCCAGAAAACAGCCTGGGCTATGCCCACGTTGCAAATGTGGAAGGCATTGGCCTAGTGAATATAGGTCCAAGACAGATGCACAAGGAAACACCCTTTCCCATAATCAGGGAAACGGGAACAGGGGCCATCCCCAGACTCCAAGCCAACTCAAGTCAAAACAGGTTTATTGGGCAGTCAGTTTCATGCCAACAAACAACAACCCCTTTCAGAAGTTAGTTGAGCAACACCAGGAAGCTCAGAACTGGACCTCAGTTCTACCACCCACACAGTATTAATCCCAGAAATGGGACCTCAGGCCCTACCCACTGGAGTGTTTGGACCACTCTATCCAAATGTGTTTGGCCTGATAGTGGCAAGAAGCAGTGCTACTATGCAGAGACTACAAATCTTTCCTGGAGTTATAGACAGTGATTATCAAGGTGAGATTAAGGTAATGGCCAAGGCAATACAGAATATAGTCACCATTCCTACAGGAAGGAGGATAGCTCAACTATTGTTACTTCCATTGATTCCTACTAATCACAAATATAAGAGTCCTAAGAGAGGGGATCAAGGCTTTGGTTCCTCTGATGCATACTGGGTACAACCTATAGTTAAACAAAAACCTATGATGGCAATATTGCTCAATGGGAAGGCATTCCAAGACTTGGTTGTTACAGGAGCTGATGTGATGATTATCAAACAAAGCAATTGGCCCGCCACCTGGCCTCTGACCCCAACCGTAACCAATTTAAGGGGTATTGGCCAAAGTCAAAACCCACAACAAAGCTCTAAGATGCTGACATGGAAAGATAAAGAAGGAAATACAGGGAATATACAACCCTATGTCATCCCGGGCCTTCCCATTAATCTCTGGGGCCAAGATCTATTATCCCAGTTGGGATTGATTATGTGCAGCCCTAATGAAGTAATCATGGCTCAAATGATAAACTCTGGATTTTCCCTAGGGAAAGGATTAGGAAAAAGTGAAGATGGAATTACTCATCCTACTGAGGCCCATGGTAACATTGGAAGAAGAGGTTTGGGGTATTTTTGATGGGGGCTATTGATTCAGCTGCACCCCTAGGGCATTGTGCTGATCCCATCACCTGGAAGGGGGACTCGACCTTCTGGGTGGATAAGAGGTCCCTAACCACCGAAAAATTACAAGCTGCTCAGTTGCTAGTGAAAAATCAATTTGAAAAAATTAAAAAGGGGGAATGGTACCCTACCAAGGGATCTCCCAGAAATTTTAAATTTTTTAACTTTGGATTCTGAAGGAAAATCTGCTGCAGATAGATTCTGGCATCCTGATATCAAAAAGAATTTTGCAACAGTCCTTTGGAAAGACCCATTAACTGGAACCTGGAATGGGCCAGATCCAGTGCTTATCTGGGGAAGAGGTTCTGTCTGCAAACATTTCCAAATGGCAGATGCTGCACTCTGGCTGCCTGAGAGACTGATAAAACAGACAATAATAACAAATTCAGGGAGGAGAAACCCCCTGAGAAGTATATTTTTTCTTTGCAGGAAACATGAAGATGCTTCACAATTGTCTTCAAACTGGAGCAGATCAACCAGCAAACCTGACTTGGGAAGTTCTCAGTGCAGAAGGAGACATCACCACCCAGACCTCCAGGGTGGCTCTATTGGACTCTTGGTTCCCTGATTTATGATTTAGTGGGGTACATTGTTTAGACCCAAGAGAGAACCCATTACCACAGTTACTATAGCTGTTTTTTTGGGTTTAGGATTGACTGGGGCAGAGACAGGGATTTCTTTACTTGTTTTGTTAAGATCAAAGCTATGATCAGTTCTGTACTTTTATAGATTTAGATTTAGAAAGAATGGAATCTGCTATCACATTTGTAAAATTCATTATTCTCCTTAGCTGAAATAGTGCTAAAAAATAGAAGAGGCTTATACTTTTTACTTCTCCAACAGAGGGAATTATGTGCTACCCTTAAAAAAGAGTGTTGTTTTTTATATTGACATTGTTAAGTCTCTTGTCTCTCGGGTTCATGCTGTTCAACAAACTGGTGGCTTTTGTACGACAACAGATAGACAATATTCAAATGAAACCCATAAAGGTCCGATATTACAGGCTGGAAGCAGGGGACTCTAAAACCTCTGTCATTGAGACTGACGAGAACTAACCCCTAACTTATGTGATAAGCCGGATAGTCAATGATGGGTAAGAGAACACATCAAGACCCTTGCCCCTAACTGGGAGACCTCACCATCTTAAGACAAGAGCTCAACCAAATGGCTGAGTATTCAAAGACTGGAAAGGGAGGCTACTGGTCTTTTGTTCCAACCTAAGGCAGGCATGGTTTCGTAAGTTTCCCCAGCCTTCCCTTTTGAAAAAATTTAAAAAGGGGACCTGTTGGGAGTCAAGTCCTAGCAGAAAGCAGCTATCATCTTTGCAGCCATCTCTAGCCATATACCCTGACAAGAGACTTGTTTTCAACAGCTTACAACAGCTGAGCACACTCTGATAAACATCATGTTTTTCTCACATATCTTGTTTTGCTGTTTGGTGCCCCCAGCTGCAAGGTGCAAGTGGTAAAGTGTCTTCAGCTACATTCCCCTGCTTGTGCTTATATATACCCAGGATTTCCTTTCAATAAATGGGACTTGATCATATCCTTTCTTGTCTCTATTCTTTGAATCTCTTGCCCTTCCATCCCCAGTCTCTCTCTTGCTAGACCCTGACCCTCAGACCAGAGCAGCAGCTCAGGCCAGGACAAATACAGATCTGTACAGATCGGGGAGTGGGAGGTGGTGGTGAAATCAGGGATGCAGCTAATCTTTCTTACCATTGTGTTAGAGGATAAATTACAGGTGCCTCCCACCATAAACACAGCTGCACTATCTCCCTGCCTGACATTAAAGACAAACACTCTTCCCTCAGGATCTCAGGAAAAGCAACAGGAGTCTGCCTTTGTGAGGAGCAAATTAAAACAGTCCTGCTGGCATCCCCAAAACAGTGTGTTTGAAGATGTGAGCAAACAGACTCCTCCCTCTCTCCCTCCCTCCCACTCTCCCTGACTTGGAGATAAGTGGAGCATTTCCTTTAAGCAACTTCTAGATGAAAGCAGAGTCTTTCCAGCTGGAAGGGGAGCCTGTGTGTGGACCACAAACACATGCGCAGAACAACAACCAACATGGAAACATAACAGGAAGCGCCTTGCTGGCCATGCTGTGGAGACATAATTATCAACGGCCCACAGGCACATGGTGGAGCTGGGCCCCATACCATGAGAAACTGGGCTGAGTTCATGGGAGGAGGCAACAGGCAAAGTCAGTCATTGTGAAAGGTCCCCCGTAGGGAGTCCCTCACTCAAGTCCCGGAGAGCTGCACCCAAGAACTCACGAGAGGACCATCTTGTTGCAAAACACCCGAGGCAGTTTAATATGGCAGAGCTCTGGGCCGATTCTACCTCACGCAGGAGGTAGGAAAGTCGACCCAGAATCTCAAAAGCATAAAGTTTTTATAGGAAGGGATCGGGGATTGTGAGGAGCTTTGGCGTGGCTGCACATGATTGGTTATAAACATTTTTGAACATCGCAATGTTGGTAGACCATCTGGTTAATTTTAGATTACCAGTCCTTGAAGCCACCTGCAGCAGGGCCCTGGGGAGTGAAGCAAACAGATTAGACAGGACAAGGGGGTTTCTTGGCTGCCCATCACACACTTACTCATCTACTCTTATCTAGCCCACATTTCTCTTAGGAATGTGTCCTTGTCTTGTAGCCAGCCTGTCGCTGAGACACTCAGTAGCTCTTTGTTCTTGAGGCCCAGGGCTGGCTTTCAATTTCAAAGCTTATGTCTCTATTTAGAGAGTCTCACTGCTCCTACCATTCTAGGCTAGTTGAAACCTCCTTTCAATTGAAGAATGTTCCACAGCAATGGAGTTATTCAAAGCAGCTAAGGGGAGTTCTCATAAAAATAAAGAGAAAATATTTTGTTTTGTTTGTGGATTGTGTATGTCTGTGTACATATATTCCTCTGTGTGTGTTTGCATTCATGAGGTGTGCATATGCATAAACACACACACACACACACACACACACACACTAATGTGGAGACCAGTGGTTGATATGGCGTATCTTGCCCAATTGCTCTCCACCTTAGTTTTTGAGGCAGGAGCTCTCATTGAACCTAGAGCTTACTGATTCAGCTAGCCTGGCTAGCTAGGAAGCCCTCAGGCTCCTCCTACTCTGCCTCCTGAGTCCAGGAATTGCAGCTGTGCACGCTGCAGCCAGCCTTTCACTTGGGAGCTAGGACTCAAACTCTGGTCCTCATGATTATGGAGTGAGCATTTACCAGCTGAGCCATGTCCCCAGCCCCGTGCCTAACTTTTAATAGCAAAACTAGGTCATGGGATTGGTGAGATGGCTCTGTGGGTAAAGAAGCTTGCTACATAAGCCTGGCCACCTGAGTTCAATCCCTGGCACCCCTGGAAAGATAGGAGAGAGCCAACTTCATAAACTCCGTCTTCCAGCCTCCGTCCACGTGCCACTGTTTGAGTGCACTCCCCTCATAACTAATAAAAATTTGTATTTCTTGTGATTCTTGCACATCCCATTTTAAAACTCTGAAGTGATTATTTTCCCCTTTCTCTTTAGTTATTATTATCATATGTTCTACATATACATACATATAAAGATATAAATACATCCTGCTGAAATCATTTAGTGTTGCATGAAATAAAAAAAAAATGTACACATGCTAGTGCAGGCTATGTTCTAGTAACGTGGTTTCCCCGCCCCCAAGGTCCTATGGTCCCCATGCAGCAGCCACCCAACTCTGTTCTCTTGCTGCTGATCCTGCTTGTGTTCTCAGCCGTCTGCCCCCTATGGTTAGCTGTCACAAATCCACATAACCTGATAAGATCAAAACTCTAGAGGCTTGTAATTTATCAGTAAGATTTATATCAGTAATTTCTCAACCCACAAAATGCCCACATAAAGAACTTAAAACTCAATTGATATAAACACAAGCTGCACAGCTAGATGGGCAAACGTATCCTACTTATTATTTAATCATCTAAGAAATCCCCGATACCTATGGCTCCCAGGACTGCGTGGTTCTGGTTCCTCTTCCTCCCCTATAGATTCCATCTTGTCTCCTCTTCTCCATCTCCCTTTCTCCTCTCTGTCTCTCTGTACTGTCTCTAAAACTCTCAGCCCTCCTTCTTTGTCCACTGCCCAATCACAGGCTCTCACCTTATCTTGTGCCTGTCCTCACCTGCATATAGACAGCAATCCACAATTTAGTGTTACTTATATATGTATAGTTTTTAGGACTGACCATTTGGTATTAGATAACCAATTAGGGAACTTGTGCATACACCAATACATCTTCACCAACATCCCTTATCACATAGAATTTTGGATATGAGCTAAGTAGAAAAAGAATGAGAAAAGTTATCTTTCATATCTATTCAAGATCATGTCCCATGTACCACTGCTGCTGAGAGAGGAACTGGCAGCCACTCACTGAATGCAGCCTGAAAGGCCTCATAATCTATGAAATTTTGTTCATAATGTATGAATATACTACAGAAACAGAGCAATAGAAGCAAACATAACAAGAAAAAATCCTAGGTCTTAGCTAAACCCCAACAAGCTGTGCCTTGTAGACAGACACTTCTCCGTGGGGAACTGGGTACTTCTCTTGATCTCGTTCATTATTTGTTTCTCAGCATTGAAGGATGTTCTATGTATGGCATCCTTCCATTTTTTTTAAAGCTTCTACATACATTTTAAAGCTTCTACATACATTAAGAAAATCAGAATCGCCGGGCAGTGGTGGCGCATGCCTTTAATCCCAGCACTTGGGAAGCAGAGGTAGGCGGATTTCTGAGTTCGAGGCCAGCCTGATCTACAGAGTGAGTTCCAGGACAGCTAGGGCTACACAGAGAAACCCTGTCTCGAAAAACCAAAAAAAAAAAAGTCAGAATCCTCCACCAAATTAGTGCAATGGCCTTGTGAAGGAGTTCTTCTAAATCTTGGCTCACTGGCATCTCTGTCTATCTCCACCAAAACACTCCTAACATAGGAGCCTTTGAGACCCATGCTACACTCTAATATCTCAATGGTCTCCTCCTGCAGACACACTTTCATCTCTAAAATAAAGTTCAGATTAGCTGCGCACTGTCCTTGAGTCAGGTTTCTCTTTCATCTGATTTTTAGCACTGGTAAGACCATTAGCTGACTTTGGAATGGCTGACAATGGAATAGCTTTATAGGCAGATATCATGGAAGCAAGAAATCAGAAAAGATCTGAAAGATCCTAGAGCAGTGGTTCTCAACCTTCCTGATGCTTCCCTCTAATACAGTTCCTCATGCTGTGCTGATCCCAACCCATAAAATTATTTTTGTTGCACTTAACTGTAATTTTGCTACTGTTATGAATCATAATATGCAGGATATCTGATATGCAACCCTGTGAAAGGGTCATTTGACACTGCTCTCCAAACATGTCATGACCCACAGGCTCAGAACCATTTTATGTAGAACCTAGAACCTACAAACAGGGCTGACTGGTGGGGGACGTGCTCATGAAACCAGGATGCAAAGCCCTAAAGAGGTGGCTGTTTGTTTGTTTTGTTTTTTCCAAACAATCACATCTCAGTCCCTCTACCTACATTATAAAACATACAAAGAAACACATGACCCAGTCAAAAGACCAAAATCAATTAACCCTAAGTAAATGCAGATCTCTGAGCTACCTGCTACAGCGTTTTAAATAAATGTCATAAAGCTGTAGCAAGCAAGCTTTACATCCATTTTTATAAATTTAGTTTTACTTTTTTTTTTTTGTTTTTTTTGAGACAGGGTTTCTCTATGTAGCCCGGGCTGTCCTGGAATTCACTCTGTAGACCAGGCTGGCCTGGAACTCAGAAATTTGCCTGCCTCTGCCTCCCAAGTGCTGGGATTAAAGGCGGGCGCCACCACCGCCCGGCTAGTTTTACTTTTTTTTTTTTAAGATTTATTTAATTATTTTATGTATATGAGTCCCGTCCCTACTAACCAGATTTGAGGAAACTATGAGAGGGGGCCCAGTGATTTCTTAGGTAATAGTAGGTCCCCCGTACCAGGTTAGCCCTGAACACAGCAAGCGGCACCGCCCTCGGACAAGCCCAGAGAACAATGCACCCAGCCCTGCCCACAGCGACCCAGCCGCGCCCAGGCGGTAGTCAGCCTGCCGGGAAATGTAGTTTCTGAAGCACAGCTCACGCAACCGCCCGCCGCCCGGAGCCCTGCGAAACTACAAATCCCGTCACGCCCGGCGACGCCTACTCCCCAGCTTTTGCCGGAAGGGATCGTGGCTGACATGGCGGAGGACCCGCAGGGCGGCTGTGCGGGTGTCCCGCAGCACCCAGTCCCCAGTGCGAACCACACCAGCTTTCCAGAGTACGAGCTTCCCGAGTTGCACACGCGCGTGTTCCACGTGGGCGCCTTTGGGGAGCTGTGGCGCGGCCGACTAGGTGCCCAGGATTTGTCCCTGAGTGAACCGCAGGCAGCCGCGCAGCCGACGGACGGAGGAGCATCCAACGACGGCTTTGAGGATGCTGCGGTAGCCGCAGATCTGGGCTGCAGTCTGGAGACGGCGGCAGAGCTGAGGGTCGTGTGCGGGTGAGTGTGCGGTCTCGGGGCTCTGCGTGGATCCCACAGGGTGAGCCCTGCGCTTCCTCGGGACCCTTAACCTTCGTCCCCCTAAACCCTTTCCGTAAGGCCGGAAGAGGTCCTAGGGTCCAAAAGCACTTTTCTGAGGGTGGATCTAGTAACGGGACACTACAACTGCACAAAAGACTTCTATTCTCTGATCTTTAAGGTGCTTGTTGAAGTAACAGCGGTATATATCTGTCTCTGATATTTGGACAATGGGAGTACGTGAGGATGGAGGAGACTTAAACAGAACAGGGTTAAAACCTTGATTAATCGTGGTCTCTAGCGGTCCTCATGAATATGCTATTAACAAAAATTTCCCCCAAAAGTTTCTTACCTGGTGGTAAAACTACAAAAACTGACTTGTAATGGTCCTTCCCTTTTTGACAGTCCTGGCTGTCCTCAAACAAACATACATCTTTTTCAGTATAACATTGTCACAAAAACCATTGTCTTGAATTCTGGCCTCCTTTGAGCTGCCTGCCGGATTTCCTAAGACTTAATTATTCAATGATGTATTTAGGACAAGCTCTGACCCGCTGTTGAAAAATGCATGGCTGATCATAAAACGTTTTCCTTTCTCCCTTTCCCAACCCCTCCCTCTTTCTAAGCCTTGATAAACTGAGATGCCTCGGTGAAGATGAAGACCCAGAAGTCATCCCAGAAAACACGGACCTAGTGACTTTAAGGTATGATTTCGTTTTGTTACAAGCTGTTTGTTTTGGTGCTGGAGATGAAGAACGACCTACTACTGAACTACAGTTAGCCCTTCTGCTGTTTATCTGAACACTCTGAATATTTTACTTTGGAAAGTATCATATTGTTCTCCACCTCTCTGCCACTTAAATTCAACCATTAGTCTGTAATCCCAGCATTCAGGAGGCTGAGTCAGAAAAATTGATGATGTAAGTTAGAGGTTAGCCTTAGCTACCTAGTTAGTTCACTGATTATTGATGACTGATTGTTGTTGTTTTAAACATTTGGACATCCTTTCTTTAGCTCTGTGAGTATGGGATACAATTGTGTGTTTTCCCCCCTAGCTCTTCCATTCAGTCAATCACAGATACGGTGATAATTTACCCCTCAGTGTATAGCTCCACAAGTACTGTTCTGCATAATCAGGGTGATATTCTTGCATCTAAAGAAAAACATTAAGAATACAAAATCCCCAATATCTAATACATATTCAAATTTGCATTTATTTATTTATTTATTTATTTATTTGGTTTTTCGAGACAGTGTTTCTCTGTGTAGCCTGGGCTGTCCTGGAACTCACTCTGTAGACCAGGCTAGCTTCGAACTCAGAAATCCGCCTGCCTCTGCCTCCCAAGTGCTGGGATTAAAGGCGTGTGCCACCACCGCCCGGCTGCATTTATTTTTTAATGTAGACTTTTGGAATGCAAGCTAGATACTCATAGTGTTTCTCAAAATACCATGGTAAAGAACCAGTTGGGGCTAGGAATGACATACACCTTTAATCCCAGGGAGGCAGAAACAGGCATATCTCTGAATTTGAGGCCAGCCTGGTCTACATACTGAGTTCCAGGCCAACCAGGCGTACATAATGTCTCAAAAACATAAACAAGCACCATTATTTTGTTTCTTAATTTTTATTTATTTATTTATTTATTTATTTATTTTGGTTTTTCAAGACAGGGTTTCTCTGTGTTGCCCTGGCTGTCCTGGAACTCACTCTGTAGACCAGGCTGGTCAGAAATCTGCCTGCCTCTGCCTCCCAAGTGCTGGGATTAAAGGCGTGCGCCACCACCGCCCGGCTGTTTCTTAATTTTTAATCTTCAGTGGAGTCATTTTATTTGTAAAATACTATAAAAATGAATTCCTAATCCTGGGGCAGTGGCTGATCACTCAGGAAGGCTGAGCTAAGCATCACCATGAAGTCAAGGCTACACTAAGCTCCAGGCCAGCTTGGATTAAATCTGAGATCCTGTCTCAAATATAATACAATAATAATAATAATCCCTTCTTAAATATAATAACAACAATAAATAACTAAAGTGGAAAAAATTAAACCAAAATGCTGACATAAAAGAAGTTCAGTTTTTAGCATTGCAAAATTCAGACATAAAAATGCCGTCAACTTGTAAGTTTCTAAGTGCCTACTTTCATTTTGCAGATTGTGTATCACTTATTAGAGATCCATTTTAGCCTGCTTAACACATTTTGATCACCATTAGTCAAGATAGATAATATTAGAAATTTATAACTTCTGATTTGTAGCCCACTAATTTTAAACAGCCTCAGCTGTATTTGTCATTCCTGAGTCCTTCTGTTACTCCCATCAAGTGTTTGTGGGGGTGCGGGTGGTGGTGGTGTTTGTGTATGTTTCTGTGTAGTTGTGTATTCATGTTTTGATTGTGTGTTATGTGTGTGTTTGTGTATTCATGTTTCGTTTGTATATGTGTGTTTGTGTGTGTATGTGTTCATGTTTTGTGTATATTTGTGTGTGTGTGTTGACAAAAGAGTCTATTCCTCAGCTGGGGTTGGGAAGCTATTGTATTTAAAACTTAATGAATTAATCATAATAATCTTGTAAAATGTTGGACTTTGCAAAAGCCTAAATCTAGCCCTATGCTTGTCTTTCCCTAAAACTCCTGTCAATAATTTAAAAATAAAAATCTAGCCAGGGTGATTGATGGTTCATGTTTGTAATCCCAGTATTTGAGAGACATAGGAATGGGGATTGCCTGAAAGTCCAGGCCAACTCGGTTTACGCACATGAGTTCCAGGCTCTCTATTTATAAAAAGAAACATAAGATCCATTAAGTCTAATATACGTTTGCCATTCTGTTTTTCTTTTCTAATGAAGAAACTTCTTTTCGGCATTGAGAGGGAAAGAAGACAAATGTTAGAAATTGGTTCTTGCTGTGTGCCATCCATTTTATCATAACAAGCTAAATAACTTTAGTATTTAAGGTTTGTTTTTTGTTTTTTGGGTTTTTTGGTTGGTTGGTTGGTTGGTTTTTGGTTAAACATTGCTTTTACTCTTCCTTTCTTTTTCTTTTTTTCTTTTTTTTTTTGGAACTCACTCTGTAGACCAGGCTGACTTGAACTCCCAAGATTCATGTGCCTCTACATCCATCTCTCCAGCTCCCAATATTTACTATTTAAACTAGGTTATAATTTCTGCAAACAGAGAGCGAATTGTTAATACCGTCTCTGTTAATGGTAAAATCTGTTCCCTCAAACCTGTACCCATCCTCTGCACTGATGTAGCTTAGACTGTTTACTGCTCTAATATTACCATTTAAAGGAGAAAACAAATTGGAAGAGTTCTGGAAGAAAGAAAGAACTACAAAATCAAGATTCATAACTATCACCCAAACTAGGAATGTCTTAAAAGTAGATTTTGAAAAGTAGATTTTGAGCCATCAAGAAGCCATATGCCATCAGACCTAACAACCTTGTTCAATTCCTGGAGTCCATATTGTAAAGGGAAGAGAATCAGCTCCTCATAAATCCTCTGACTCCCTTTGTCCACCATAGCATGAGGCCATCCAGTCCATACAGTAAACAAAGAACTATAAAAACTAACCTTGGATTTTGTGGAAAAGTAAAACCTTTGTTAGAATGACAGAAAAAAAGCACCATTAAAATAGGAATCTTATAAACCAATCCAAATATCACAAAGACACAGGAAATGAGGCTCCAAAGAGAACTTACTGCAGGAAGAGACTGAGACCAGCTTGTGAGATAGACCTGAGTGCAGTAAAATTAGAACCAAAGTCAGAGAAAGTGAAAAGAAACTGATAGAATATTTATGTGGCAGAAGCAGACAAAAACACCCCATGGGAAAATGAGAGGAAGGGATGTGAACTGGTAATTTACATTTAAAAAGTTTTTTAAAAATATTGTATGTGGACCACAATTACCCTTCTAGTTCTGAGAGGCTGAGGTGGAAGGGCCACTGCCTGGACTATGAATTCACCCTGTCTCAGAAGACCCCCAAATAAAGATGCAGTTGGTGGCACAACACTTGTCGAGTGCAGCACTGGCTCTGACCCCCTTCCAGAGCCAGGAACAAAACTGAAACCACTGATTTGCTCTGACTGCCTTAGGACATGAAACAAGAAGTGTAGCCACAGCAGTGAGGGCTCGAGAATGCCACACTTTGTCCCTACCAGTCTGTTCCATTCTCTCACTTTCTACCCACTCACCCTGCAGATAGCCACCCTCTCTAGCTTTGGTTTACTGCTTGTCCAAATCAGTGGATGCTTGTACATTTTATCTCCTATAGCAGGCAGTCCAATTAAGAAGAAAAACAGAGCAGTCACTTTAATGGAGGAAGCTTAATCTAAAGGACTATTAACTTTATGGCTGGGCATAGTGGTTCTTGCCTGTAAGTTTTGAGACCAGCTGGACTAAACAATAGTTCCTGTATAGCCTGGATTATTCGGAAAATTTGCCAGTTTCAAAAACAGAACAAAACAAACAAAAAACTTTCAGGAAGGCTCAGAACAGTGAGGCACTGACAGAAGCAACAAAGGGAATATGAATAAGTGGGAGAGCAGATAGATGTAAGGAGCATCCTACCCTAGGGCTGAGAGTGCTGGACGAGGTCCTTTCTTCCCCTAGACCAGAGCCATTAAGAGAGGGCCTGCCCGCATTTCACTGAGGGACAGTGATGATACTTTGGTAGAAATCTGTGTGCCAGGAAAAGCTAATCAGGGAAGCGGTGGGAAGGAGAGCCGCTGTACGCTGGGTACAGCACAGTAGCTGTGTGTTGACTTGGAGAAGCTGTGTGTGTGCTTAAGACTGTGCTGAGCTAGCATGTCACCAGGAGCCAAAACCTTCCCTCAAGTTCTACATACAAGTTCTCTCCTGTATTTAGACACTTAACAAGTGCTAGTTAGCAAAAGGAAAATATTTAAACTATGAAGGTTCATTTTTACAGAACAGGTAAAAATGTGTATTTGTAAATAAGAGTTGGTGAACTGTACCCAGTTTACCTTCCTTCCAAAGTTACTGTAGTGTGGCTTTGATTTCTTCATTCACAACTATGTCTTTGGAATCACTGACTCATTCATCATCGTAGTTCATTATTTATTCTACCGTGTTGATCTCCCATAGTGTATTGAATACCCGCCTATATGGATGTGTTTAAGATAATACACATATTTTGCAAGCTGAATGTGGTAGGTCAAATCTGCAATCCTGACTTGGGAGGCTAAGACAGAGAGGCCATGGGTGTTAGGCCACCCTGGACTAGTGAGACCGCATCAAAAATAAAAATAAACTAAGCAGAGTGGAGGTGGTACATGCCTTTACTCTCAGCACTTTGGAGGCAGAGGCAGGGAGATCTTTGTAAGTTTGAGGCCAGCCTGGTCCATATAGTGAGCTCCAGGATGACCAAGGCTATAGCCTTGTCTCAGAAAACCAAAAGAATAAAATAAAACTTAAAAATGGATAGCTCCTGAAGAACAACACCAGAAATTGCCCTTTGGCTTACAACACACACACACACACACACACACACACACTCACACATACTCACACATACTACTTGATGATCAATAAAGAAAATGTATGCCTGCATTCGAATACATAAACCTAAAATAGGATACAAACACCCAGCAAGTGAGCCCATCCATGTGTTTTTAAATGTCCACAGCACTGAGGAGGATGCAGAGAGCTCCTCTGAGTCTTTGTGATGGTGAAGTAAGGCTGAAGGGAAAGGCCCTCACACCTTAGTATTTATCAGACCTTAGGTAGCACTGAGAAGCTGCTGTACACGATTACTGGAGCCAAACAGATAGATGCCAGTCCTTGGAGCCATCTTCCTCACTTGTGGAGAGAAGGAAGTTGAACACTTTGATGAGTCTTGTGGTTTGGTTTTGGGATTTGAAGTATCCAAATAGAAGGCTTCAGAGATGGCTAAGTCAGGAAAGTGCCTGCATGAAGACTGAGCTTACTCTAGCACCCACACTAAAAGAGACAGTGATGCACAGCCTAGTGTGCGTGAAGCAGAGACATGGGGATCTTGAGAGCAACACAACACAGGGACAGGGCTGCTCTTTCAGAGGACCTCGGTTCACTTCCCAGCACCTACATGGTGCTTTACATCTTTACCTACATGGTTTCTCAGAGAGCTGATGCTCACTTCTAGCAGCAGGCACTCATGTGTTATACAGACATGTGTATAGGCACAACACCCATAAACACAAAATAAAATAATTTTAAAATAATAAAAGGTGCAACCAGGTGTGGTGTTGTATGCCTTGAGGTATAGTAGCATGTAGATCTCCAAGTTCAAGGTCAGCATGGTCTACAGGTTCCAGGCTAGCAGAGCTAAATAATAAGACCCTGTTATGATTAATTAATTAAAAGAATGAAGCATGATAAGGACACTCATTGTCAACTTTTGGCCTCCACACACACACACATGTATCCACACATACATACCTGTACCACATGCACATAAAAGTATCCATATCTTAGATACATAACACCAAAAATAACAAGTGTTTGTACATGCGTGGTTTAACATACATCCTGCCTATCCCAGCTGAAAAGCTTAGAAGCAGTAACTCTACTAATCATAACACACAGTGCCTAGATACTGGGCATGATGATGTAATCTGTAATTCAACACTTGGGTCATAGAGGCAAGAAGATCAAGAGTTCATTGTGAGTTCAAGCCCAGATTGGGCTACATGAGACCTTGGTTTAAAATAAACAAAAACCCCACTCCAGTAAAGGAACTCAGGTTCCTGAAAGGCTAATGCCAAGGTTTAGCTAGGAAAAGTAGAGAATGAGTTTTGAATGCCTGTGGTTCCACAGACCAAGTAATGCATGCCCTCCTCTCCTATCAAAAACAAAAGATCAGAGCCTGTTGCATGTTTGGAGCAACTTAGGACTATTTGAGCAACAAAATAATAGTAGATTTTAACCCATAGAATAAAATAAGTGTGAGTGGAATTTGTATGAACAGAAATGAGCAAAGGAGTAGGGACAGGTTATTTCACACCAGTATGTGGGGAGGAACACCATTAGGTATGTACCATAGTAAATGGTGTTGGGGGTTGTCAAATGGGTGTTAAAATTCCTGCATGAAGAAGCAGTATTTGTATTGTCTCAAAATCTCCCTCCCTCCAAATCTTTATCTATTTCAAAGTAAATAAAGTATTGTTCTAGATGAGGCACTTGGCAGACAGAACTTAACTGGTGCAAACATCCTTAATAACATGATTTATTAACACCAGATTCTTGAGCTGGGCTGCACTCTGAAGGTGCATCAGTCTTGTAAATGATCTTCTCAAGGTGCTGTTTACTCCAGTCAGCTAATTTAAAGGGTATTCAGTAAACTGAATCAGTTGCACTCTGCTACAGTGTCAGGATCATGAAGGAATCTAATAGGCTTAAAGAGACAAAGGGAAAATAGTCAGTGCTGTGTAAAATCCTAGATAGAAATCTGGAACAGGAAAAAAAAAAGAAAGCTCTAATTTAAAAGTTGTGTGTGATCTGGAAAATATCTGTAGCTAATAATCATTGTGCTGATGTTAATTTCTGTTCATGATTTTGTGATCATAGAAGACATTTGTAGGAGGAAGCTTGGCAGAGAGATAAGGAGGAGTATATTACTCTTGGTGTTATTTTTGTAATTTAAGTCTAAAAGAAGTTTAAAATGAGAAGTTAAAAGATTGGGGCTGGTTAGTGTAGTAGTAGAGTGCTTACCTAGTATATATGAAATTTTGGGTTTGAGTCCTAGCTCTGCTAAAACAACAGATGTTAAATATTACATGCTAAGGTTTAGAGATGGCGCAGTGGTTAGACACACTTGTTGCTCTAGACTCAGTTCCTGGTACCTACATAGAGGCTCACAACTCTGTAACTCAGGTTCGGAGGGGTCCGATGTCTTCTGCCCTGTAGGCACCAAGTACGTGTAGTGCACAGACATACATGCAGGCATTCACACATATAGGATAGTTTTTTTAAGGCTACTTTAAATAAATATTGTAGAGAGCATGCTGACCATTTTATTTCTGTGTCTCCCTCAGTGTGAGGAAGGGGCTCTTGGACTACCGGGAAGAAAACATCACGATAGACCGTGCCTGTAGACAAGAAACGTTTGCTTATGAAATGGTAAGTCTCAGCTTTCCACCCCACCCCATGTGTGCCATAACCCTAGTAGATATTTTCCTTATTTTGTAATTTTGATTTATATTCCCTAGTGGCTAATGATGCTAAGCATCTTTTACTTAATTATTGGTTGGTTGTATGTTTTCTTTGAAAAACATCTAATTCTTTACAGTTAAAGTACCTTGTCTCATTATTGGGTTTCTGGATGCTAGACTATGCCATATTTACGACTGAAAATATCTTCTCTCCTTCTGCAGATTGTCTTTTTCACTCTTTTTATGTTGCCAGGTGTTAAAATTTGATGAGGTCAATAATATGAATTTTTTTGTTTACTGACTTTTGGAATATTTAAGAAATATCACCTAACCAGTACTGTGAAGATTACTCTTTGATTTCTCTGTAGAGTGTTAGAGTTTTAGTTTGTAGGTTAGGTCTTTGATTCATTTTTATTTATTTTTATTTTATTATTTAAATTTTATTTTATGTTTGGATATTTGCCTGAATGTAGGTCTTTACAGCACCTGTATGCCTTGTTGCCCACACAGAAAAGGGTGTTAGATCTCCTGGAGCTGGAGTTTTACAGATGTCTGTGAACCCTATGTAGTTACTGGAAACCAGACCATGGGCCTCTACAAAAGCAGTAAATGTTCTTAACTTTTGGACCACTTTTCTAGCCCCAGTTTGAATCAACTTTAATATGTGATGTAAAACAAAGGTTAGCCTTCATTCTTTTGTACATAGCAACCCGGTGGAGTGCAAGGCATCCAAAAGCATGGCTTCAAAATTATGTAGACATTCTGTGTGTGTGTGTGTGTGTGTGTGTGTGTGTGTGTGTGTGTGTGTGTGTGTATACTTTTTTGTTTTTGTTTTTTTAAGACCTCAGGGGTCTCACTGTGTAACTCTGGCTAGTCTGGAACTTGCTATATAGAGCAGACTGATCTTGAATTGAGAGATCAGCCCACCTCCATCGCCTCAGTGCTGGGATTAAAGGCCTGCATCACCCCACTGGTACTCAAAATGATACAGAATAATAATACACGGAAGCTATTCAATATTTCTCTAGCACAGGCTGATATAAAGATAATAAGATACTTTAGAAACAGCAATTTCAGAAAAGGGTGACAAGAGGAGTTTGATGTGGCTAAATCAGTGGTATAAAGATTCCATTCATCCCTCTCTTCCCTGCTTCCCTCACTCTTGCCTATGTTTCTTCCTAGGAAGCAGGAAAAACTAAAAGGTCTCTCAGCATTGAGAGCCCCATGATCTCTTTTGTGAGCAGTCAGGAAAGGAACAGAGACAAATTTGGTCTGGGCTGACTGCTTGCATACGGTGTCCAAGGCCGTGGTTTAGACTTGCATCTCCACGGTGTGTAGGGTGTTTCACTAGAATTACCATCTTGATTTCATCACATATGGTGAAATAATTAAGACATATAGTTGACCAATTACCTAAAGCCAAAGACTTTAGCACAGAATTGACCTTCTTTTTAGCACCTTCTAGAATTCCCCTTTCTGCTTAGCTGGTGTTTGCAACAGTGAGGTTGTCAGCCATCAAAGACACTGCCTTCCCTACTGAGCCGTCTGGACAGCCCCTGCTTTTACTTTTGATTTTAAAGAACTAATGTGGGGCTGGTAAGATGGCTCAGCAGTTAAGAGCACTGACTGCTCTTGCGGAGATCATGAGTTCAAATCCCGGCAACCTCATGGTGGCTCACAACCACCTGTAATAAGATTTAATGCCCTCTTATGGGGTGTCTGACAGCTATAGTGAACTTACATATAATAAATAAAAATCTTTGGGCCAGAGTGAATGGGTCTGGGCTGGAGTGAGAGGGAGAAGGGAAGGGGAAAAAAGAACTAACGTTTGTGCTGGAACAGTGGTTTAGTGTTAAAAGCCCTCCTTTACTCTTCCCAAGAATCTGAGTTTGGTTTCCAGCACCCGTGTTGGGAAGATCACAACCTCCAAGGGATCTGACACTACCACAGATACACTCACTCAGAATATTGCTTTTGTTAACTTTTCTATTCTGTGTTTTCTACCATATATTATTTCCTCTTTTCTGCTAACTTTGGAATTAGTTTGTTGTCCTTTTTGTTAGTTTCTTAACATAGTTGTTCTGTGTGTAGATGTTTCTAGATATAAATTGCTTTTTTACCGTAGCTCCTCTGTCTTAAGAATGTGTAGGCCTCACAGTGTTTCCTAACTTCCCTGTGTATTTTCTCTATAACTCATTGGTTGTTTTACAAATGGGTTTTTTGTTTTGTGTTGTGATTTAATTTTGTTTGAACTGGTGCCCTTAGAGGCCAGAAGAGGGCATTAGATTAGAGGGAGCTAGATTTATTATAGACACTTGGGAGCTTCCTATATGAGTGGTCCAGCCCAAACTCAGCTCCTCTGCAAGAACAGTTCATACTCTTAGCCTCTGAGCCACCTCTCCAGCTCCTTGTTTTGTTTTTGAGAAGGGTTTCTCTGGATAGCCCAGGCTGGCTTTAAACTTTGAAGTCTCCCTGCCCCAGTCTTCCTGTCCCCACTTTGATGGGGTAGCAGACACATACCACCATGAATGGCTATCTGTATTTCTAAGATTCCAAAGCATTTGGGATTTTAAGCTTGCCTTGTTACTGATACCTAGTATTATTGGTGATTGGGAATATTTTGTATGAATTTCCTTGAAATTGGTGATCTGTCCTATAGAGTGGTTCATGTGCACTTGAAGGCTACTGTTGGGTGGAGAGTTTTGCTTATTTATGTGCTAGTCTTTGTAGTGTTCACTTCTCCCACTGCTTAGGCAGTCTTGTTAGTATTGTAAGTAAAATATTGAAGTTCAGAATTGTTTTGGTTTTTTTAAAACTCTCTCAGCTTTTGTTGTGTATAATTTAGGATTTGTAATCGTATGTTTCACTGCTATATGGCAACATTTATCAACATATAAATACCCTTCTTTGACTCATCTTAATTGAAGGCCTGTAGTGTCTAAGAGTAGAACAGCCTACAGCGATTTTCTTCTGTTAAGATATCATCTCCCCTTTCACTTTCACCCTGTTTGTGTCTTTCTATCTAAAATAAGTCTCCTGTAGATAATGTAGCCAAATAAAGTTTTGTAATCCAGTCTGTCAGCCTTTCAATACGGGGAGTGTCCTGTTTAGCAGCTTCACTAGTTCCTGGGAAGGAAGGGTTTGCTTGTGCATTCAGCTCTCCGGGCTGTCTTTGTTCTCTGCTCTCCCATTATTGCCTTGTTTAATAATGACTGCTTTGTCATGTAGGTTTGTTTCCCACCTCCTTCCTTTTCTGCATACATTGAAAGTATCTTCTCAGTGCTCCTCTGTTTGTGCGGCTTCCCTTCAGTCTGAGGTCTGCTGCTGCAGTGCTTCCTCGCCTCTGTGTGCCTGCACGGGTCTTCATCTCTGCATTCCTAGTGGATACACAGTTTTGCCAGATACAGAATTCTCGATAACTGTTTTCTTTCGTGGTTTGAAGTATATCATCTGACTTGTTTCTTGTCTTTTTTTCTGTTGAGAAACTCTGCTGTTAAATAAGTTGAGGAGGCTGATTTCCTATAATTGAAGTAACTGGATTCTGTTAGTTCGTTGGCCATGTTTATAATAGCTAGCTTAGCATCTTATTTTATTTGTTTTTGCTCTTAGTTAGGGTTTTATTGCTGTGAAGAGACACCATGACCAAGGCAAAGGCAACTCTTATAAAGGACAACATTTAATTGGGGCTAGCTTACAGTTTCCGGGGTTCAGTCCATTATTATCATGGTGGGAAGCCTGGCAGTGAGAGAACAGACTTTGTGCTAGAGGAGTGAAGAGTTCTATGTCTTGATCTACAGGCAACCAGCAATGAGAGTCTGGATCACACTGGTCAAACCTAAGAATATTTTGAGACCTCAAAGCCCCGCCTCCACAGTGACACACTTCCTCTAACAAGGTTACCCCTCTTCCAATAAGGCCACACCTCCTAATAGTGCCACTTCCTGTGGGCCACCATTTACACACCACCACTTTTATTCAATAGATATACATCTTTTTCTTAAGAGTGAGTTAGACTGTTGGGCAGGGTGTACATGTACATATATACCTGCCACAACTTGCAGTTCTCTTCTTCCCTGTATGGGTTTCTGGGATCAAGAATTCGGCTGCCAGGCTTGACAGCAAGCTCTTTACCCACTACGCCATCTGCCGGCTCTAATTAACTCTTTTTTTCCTTCGAGACACTATTTAGTTCTGGCTGTCCTGGAAGTCACTATGTAAACCAGGCTGGCAGGAGAGAGCTCACAGAGATCAGCCTGACCACGCCCCAAGTGCTGGGATTACATGTTTTATGTACATATTCCCAGAAACAATTCTGTAAAGTATTTTCTGTTATTACAGTAGATGAAACTGAGCATAAATGGGCAGTAGTGGCTCACGCCTTTAATCTCAGCATTCAGGAAACAAAGGCAAGTGGATCTCTGTGAGTTTGAGGCTAGCCTGATCTACAGAACTAGTTCCGAACAGTCAAGGATACACAAAGTAACTCTGTCTCAAAAAACTTAAAAAGAAAGGAGAGGAGGGATGGGTGGGAGGGAGGGAGGAAAAAAGGAAGGGAGGGGGTTGTACCAGCCATTCCTCACTTTAAGTTAGACATCAGACCCAAGGTTGACTGGAGCCTTCACTGACGGCTCTGTGCTATGTCGCTTCTTAACTGAGTTACAGTGGCTGACTTCAGGGTCTTGTTTTCATTCTTCAGGAATCCCATGCACTGGAAAAAAACCTGAAAATCCAGCAGACATGATTGAAGAAGGAGAGTTTATCCTATCTGTGAACATCTTATATCCTGTTATATTTAATAAGGTCAGTGGTGAAACCCTCTGGTTTTCATGGCTAAGTAGCTTTGAGTATTGGGGTAGAACCTAGGACCCCATGGCCTCCTAGGGGGCACTTTATCACTATGAGGCCACAAGTCCATGAAAGGACCTTTGACAAAGCATTTAATATTTGAAGTCCTAGCTCAGGTTTCAAAATAAATGTTAGCATATACAGTCTGACATCTTATTTTTTAAGACAAGATGTATTTGTGAGTTCTTTGTTTTAATAAATGTTCCAACAACTTCAAAAGTTAAATTTACATCTCTTAACCAATGATTATATTTGTAACATTGGAATGAGTAGCTATGTTGCAATAAAAACTGAAAGTATGTATACACCTCCATAGTGATTCTAATTCTATGAATTATTGAGGGGTTTTGTTTGTTTATTTGGTTGTTTTTGCTAAATTGTTTGCTGGTAGAGGAACCGAATGAACTTTACTGAGATGCTAAGGAAGTTCCTTTTTGATATAAATACATAACAAGTAGGTTGTATTGCTGTTCATGGATGGGCTAGGTTAGCGTCTGTAATAGAGAAGCAGAGGCAACAGGGAGCCCCTGAAGCTGGAAGCTCAGAGCTGAGGGCTCACATGTCAAACAACAAACAGGAAGCAGAGAGAGCAGACTCCAACAGAGCAAGTCTTTAAGCTCTCAAAGTCCAGACTCAGCAGTTCAGATAAGTACTACTCTTGCAGAGGAAGTTCAGTTCCCAGCACACACATCAGGTGCCTCCTGTCAACCACCTGTCACTCTGGCTCCAGAGAATCCAACATCCTTTTCTGGTTTCATCAGACAACTGCAGTCATATACATACTCAGTAAAAGTCAATTTAAAAACAGTCAGTAACACACTTCCTCCAACAAAGCCACACCTACTACCTCCCTCAACAGAACCAGCAACTGGAACCAAGCTTTCAAATGCTAGAGACCATCAGGGACATTTCTCATTCAAGCCACCACACCCAGTGATTTCTCAGAAGTCTCTAATAAAATAACTCTATTCTAGCTCGACATATATATATCCTTACTCTCCCCTTCTTTTACAGTGTGAGAATTGAAGGCCAGGCTTTGCACATGCCAAGCAAGCTTTAGATTTTGTATGTTTTGAGTCTTCACAGAGGTGTGTCTGTGAACTAATCCTGTAGTTGGTGTATATATATAATTTGCACTTACGTAGGCTTTTATGAAGCATCTTGGTTATATCTAAATTGGCAGTTTTTAAAAATAAATTTTTGGGGTTTATAGCTTAGGATAGGATGTAGATTGGTATCTTCAGTGATATAACTTCTAGTAAAATTCAAAAGACATTGCTGCTGGGTGAATTTGTATTCCAAAAGCCCCTAGTCCTGATGTCAGTTTAGTAGAACCTTGATTATAAACTTTAAAGTAGAAAATTTCTGTTATCAGGAGGCTCGGTTGTACCCACAGGGGTTTTGATTTGGGGAGGTGAGTGGGTGGTGATAAGAGAGGTTAATACCATCAAAGTAAGTCACAACTCTTAAAGATTTCTGTAAGGAAGGGTAAACACTTTAGGATTGGTTGGTTTGAGCTCTGGGTTGCAGGGTTGTAAACAGCACTCCCATCCCCCCCCCTCCACGTGCATGGTAGACACCACACACTTCTATCACTAAGCTTGGTCTTCTAAGAGCTTAATAATGATACAGAATGTCAACTTACAAATGTGATTTCTTTGTTTTCAGTACTATAGATCAAACTCAGAACCTTGTACATACTAGGCAAGTGCTGTACTACTGAACCCTGACTCCAACCCTAAAGGATAGGTCAAATTAAGAAAATTATGCCAGGCCACTATGCCTTTAATCTCATCACTCGGGAGGCAGAGGCAGGTGGATCTCTTGAGTTTGAGGCCAGCCTGGTCTACAAAGTGAGTTATAGAACAAAAAGAAAAGAAAAAGAAAATTAATAACTTCTTTTAACATGTCTTGGTAGAATTTTTGGTTAACTGGTTTTTAAAATGGGCACTAATTTACTGTTTGACTTTAGCACAGAGAACACAAACCATACCAGACAATGTTGGTATTGGGAAGTCAGAAGCTCACAGAACTGAGAGATTCAATTTGCTGCGTCAGTGACCTCCAGATTGGTGGAGAATTCAGCAACGCTCCAGACCAAGCCCCTGAGCACATCAGCAAAGTAAGATGACCTTCCCTTTCCCCCTTAAAAAAAGAAGAAAGTAATAGCAAAGGAAATAGGGATGGCTCCACCGGGGTCATAAGTGTTAAATGAGTGTTCTCACTGTCCATGTGACAAGGCACTAAGGTCTTGTCTCTCCATCTACCATCTCTAGAGCATTTCAGAGTCAGTGTTCTGTGTTCATTTTCTCACCTCTCACCATTGACAGCTGTTCTACAACACTATCCTTCTGAGCTCCTGCTGATCATCTGTCTTTCTCCTTTTCTCACAGTCACAGTGAAATAGTACTGTAGCGTCCTTCCTTCATTCGTTGGTCCTAGGGATTAAACCAAGTAAGCACTTAAAACTAAGTTAGTGCCTCAGCTTTATTGGTGCTTTGGTGTTGTCTTCATTCTTTCCTGTTTAAAATGCTGTAAGATTTTCTGTCCACCTTTTACTACCTCCAGGAAAAGTTTGGAGTTGACCAAGAGCTTTGGTCATTTGCACCTGTTATTCACTGTTTGTAGGGCTGAAAGCACATGGGCCGACAGCAGACAAGAGATGGCACGGAGTTCATCTTTCCAGTTGTTTCCTGGTAATGGTACTCCTTGTGAGACAAAAATACCTCAGTACCTTGAAGAGGAGCTAAGTATTAGACAGGCTGCCCAAAACCCTCAGAAGTGAGTGTTTACCTAAGCAAACACAACACCCTGATATTGCTGAATCTCAAGACAGAGAAGGATTACTCTGGTTCTTTTCATGGTGCAGTCTTGACAGAGGACCCTGGATTTCCTTGCCCACTAAGGAGAGGCCATCTCTGCAGGCCTATGAAAGGACACCTGAAACAAGTAGGGTGAAGGTAGAACTTAGAAAAGGATCAAAAGTCAGTCTCCTGTCTCCATCAGCCATGTACGTTTTTAGTTCTTTGATTTGGAGTCCCATTAACTAACACTGCATTAGGTTTCACACAGTGGATTGGTGTGTCTTCTCCACGCACCCGTTTTGAGGATTTCAGTGTGGTAAGAAGCATATCACCATGCATCTGGGGGAGGGGAGGAGCCATGGCCACACTTCAAAACTTGGTTGCAGGCTTTTCGTGTCCATCATAGTGTGTATTATAATGTCCTGGAGCTGGTTTTGTCTCTCTGCCCTACAGACCCACCATGTTCTGGTCTTTTCAGTGACTGACATGGAGATGAGCATCATGGCTCATGAAAAGATTACACTAAATGTTTGTGGTTATGTTGAAAATGGTTTTAAGATCCTTAAATTCTACTGAACTGCCATGTCAGTGCTTGTGGAGATAACTGCAATGATAAAGAGAAACAAATGGAATTTTAAGGAAATAGGTTTCTCTTTTCTTCAAGGAAGAAAGCATTGATCTTTTGAAAGCTTTCTTAAGCCTACAAAAAAAGAAAGTATAGCTGTAAATAAATTAATGTGACCTGGGTCTTTAATCCTAGCACTCAGGAGGTAGAGGCAGACGGATCTCTGATTTCAAGACCAGCCTGGTTGATAAAAGTATTTTTTTCCCTCCTGATGTAATTGTCATCTCAGAGGCTTACTGCCTCCATCTGCTAACCTAGGCCTAGTCCTGGAAGCTTCTAGCCTCTGTTCAGTCTAATCTAATCTAGGCCTAGAATGTTTTCAGCCTCTGAAACTTTCTGCTGGATAAGCTCACCCTTTCTTGTTCTTTCTGATGTCTGGCTCGCTGATTCAACTCAGCTGTTGTGGCTTGGACTCATCTCCAAGCTGACTGCTTCAATCTGGCTTCTCTGCCTCTGCTGAATGGCTCTGCCTGGCCTCATAGTATTGTGTTCTAATCTTCTGTCTCCTTTCTGTGGCTCTTTCTGCCTTCACCTGTGTCTAACTTGTTCTCTTCAACCTGTCTCTGTAAGACTCTCCCAGTAAAACTGCCTTCTTTGCTTTTCTGCACTGTCCTCTAAGTAGCTTCCCTTTCCTAGTGGTTGTAGGCTGGCTGTACAGTGAGTTGAAGCTCTTACAGTGAGCTAGACTGTTAACAGCCATTGTCGAAGTGCCAGAACTTGGATAACTCCAATGCTTTAATTAAGTCTCTAGCTTTAAAGTAGAAAAGGATTTGCTTTGGGAATGGTAATGTATTTTTAAACAAACATGTAAACAATAAGCAATTATGTCAGAAGGCATTAATGTGCTCAAGTTACTTCTAATGGAGGTATAAGTGTTGTATGATCAACAAAATTGTATGTATACCAAACTTTGTTTCCAAAATGAGGCAATAGTTATTGTTAGGGCATGTATGCATCTATCACCATCTATCTTAAAACAGAGAATCTTACTGTGTAACCCAGGCTTGCCCAGAACTCACTATGTAGCCAAGACTAACATCAAACTCACAGCAGTCTTCTTGCCTCAGCCTTCTTAACAGTGAGATTATTCTGATGCATCACTATGCCTACGTAGCTCTAGATCACTTACCTTTTCAATGTTTTCTTACATTTTCTTTGTATATGCTTGCATTACAAGTGTGTGACATGCCCATGTATGGAGGTCCAGGGACCACTTGTGAGAGTGGATTCATTATCCCTTCTACCTTCAATGCCCAGTGATCAAACTTAGGTCCCTCAAGCTTGTCAGCAGTCACTTTACCTCCTGGGCCATCTCACTAGCCCTTGGACCCTTAGATCATAGCTTACTGTTCTGAATGCTGCACACTAAAAAGACAGGTGTGTGTTCTAGCAGCCATATAGGACATTAAGTACTTAATTAAGTACTGTATCTTAACTGTACAGCAAGCCCTGAGGAGTCAGTGACTTGTATAGTGAGGATCCTGGCCATCCCCTTGAATTCTGGTGGTGTGATTCAGGATTGAGACCACTTGTGCCTACTATTACATAACATGGCCCAAGAACAGAAATCCTGGTGGTTTATGTCTTTAATCCCATCACTCAGGAGGCAGATCAGGGGCATCTCTGAGTTGGATGCCCCTGATTTACAGAGTTCTAAGACAGCAAAGGCTACACAAAGAAATCCTGCCCTCCCCACCAATCCATATTCTTAAGATTTACTGAAAATAGAAAATTTTTGTAAGAAAGCTGAAAATAAAAGAAATGCCAGGAAAATATATAACTAGAGATCTCTGTCATTACTAGGAAAGCATCAAAGCTACTGCTGCTTCTACAGTAGCTATACAGAACTTCTAGTTCTGATAGAAAAATAACTGTTCATGCAGGCTGCACAGAGTAAACAATGAAGCTGACCAGATTTGATTTGGGTTCCTTTCTCAAGTCTCAGAACACAGGTTTAAATCAAGCCTAATGATTAAAATAGTCTAAATGATTAAAATAGGATAAAGTTGAAAAAGAGCCATAACTCTCCCTCCTGTGTATGTGTGTGTGTGTCCAAGAAGCAAGGTTTTATTGAGTGGTAGCAGAGAGGACCCAACAGGAGTTGTCTGGTATTCTTGTGGTTTTATAGTGTATTGTGAAGATTTGAATTATATTGAATGGGATTTCATTAAATACTATCTGTTTTCTTGTAGGACCTATACAAGTCTGCTTTTTTCTATTTTGAAGGGACATTTTACAATGACAAAAGATACCCAGAATGCAGAGACTTGAGCAGGTACTATTCCCAAAAATCTTCCCAAAGTCTTTGGTTTTGTTTTCTTGTTTTTTTGTTTTGAGGAAGGGATTCACTATGTATCCCTTGATGGCCTAGACCGTGGTTCATCCTCCTCCCTCTACCTCCCAAATTAAAAACTAGCTACTATACAAATGTTTCTAGTCAACTCCCACCCCCTTTTTTTTCCTCCTGCCTCTTGGGTGCTGGGATTAAAGGCCTGTGCTGCCACACCCAGCCTATTTCTCTTAGTGACATTTCCATCCATCTTACTACTGTATATTTAAGGGTTCCATCCCCCTCCCTCAAGGAATTAGGTTTGAATGGCTCATACCTCTAAATAAAGATTAGGCCCACTAAGGTACTGATCTCAGATGATAATCATTCAATATTTTTCTTTAAAGATTTTTTTATTACATGTATATTGGTGGTGTGCGACACTGTGTGCTGTACAGGTGGTGGCAGAGCCAGAACAGGAATCTGGACCCCTTAGAGTTGGAGTATGTCAGGGCCTGTGGAAGAGCAGTCCACATTTACCCACTGGCCACCTTCCCATCCTCTTTTTAGTGTTTTTTCTGCATGTCTCATACATACGGATATGTTTAGGTATATGAATATGAAAGTTCATCTCTACAGTGCCATATCCTCCCATGTACTAGATCCAGCCAGTTTTATTGCAGTTTTTACACTTGTTCCAAAGAGTTTTAGCTTCTGTGGGTCATAGCTATCAGAACTTACCATAATTAGTTATGTCTGTCTGTTCTGTCCCCCTTCCTCTTTAGTTCTTTAAGACAAGTTTTCTCTAGCACTGGCTCTCCTGGAACTTATCAAATCAGCCTGGCGTCTAACAGAGATCCATGCACGACTGCCACCACCACTCAGCACCATAATTAGAATTTGAAGCAAAGAAGTACTAACACTCTAATCTCAGTACATGTTAAAGTTTTTTTTAAAACCTATTGGCCTGTTGTCAAAAAAAATGAGAATGAAATGTGGCATTGTTACACTTTGTGTTCTCACTAAAGTGACACACATCCTATAGCCTTCAAAAAACCCGGCCACTCTTAGAGGATAATAGATCAGTGGGGGCAGACAGATCTTTGCTTAGTGACAAGACTTTAAAAGGAACCAGGGATGGTGGTTCCCGCCTTTAATCCCAGCAGCTGGGAAGCAGAGGCAGGCGAATCTCTTTTAAGTTCAGGACCAGCCTGTCCTACAGAGTGAGTTCCATGGCAGTCAGTGTTTTATTCGTGTGTGTGTGTGTGTGTGTGTGTGTGTGTGTGTGTTGTATATATAGAAGAGGGGCAGGAACCTTTTCCTGTGTGCTATGGCATGGGAGCTAAGGAAGCTGACAGGAGTCTTCCAGGTCTGACAACTGCTCTTCAGACTCACTATAACCCTTCTAGATGGCAACCATCCATTTATGTATGTAATTGCATACAATCTTTTCTTTCCTGTTCAAGTTCTAATAACAATGTTCTATCCTTGCCCTTCCCCCAAACAGGACTATTATAGAGTGGTCAGAGTCCCATGATCGAGGATATGGAAAATTTCAGAGTGCCAGAATGGAAGATTTCACATTTAATGACTTGCATATTAAACTTGGCTTTCCTTACTTATACTGTCACCAGGGAGACTGTGAGCATGTTGTTGTCATCACAGACATAAGGTATGTGACATCATTCAGGATATTTTACCTTAAAGATGTCTTTTTAAAAAAACTAGTTGGGATGGGAGGGAAGATCTATTACAGCTGGAGTAGAGAGGTCAGCGAACTACTGCAGAAGCCTGTCCTTGGACCAGTGGGTCCTGAGGACTCAACTGACTGAAACAAGTGTGATGCTTGGCAGCATCTAGCTACTTTCTCGTTAACAGTACAAACGTGTAAGTAATTTACCAATGTGGCTTAGCTTAGATGCAGCAAATGTATACTTTCTATGACGTTGGAAATGGAGACAAATTTTTTAGACCTAGACTAGACATGGTAATGTGGGCCCATAATCCCAGCACTTGGGAAACAGAGGCAGGCTGGTCTATGTATCAAGTTTGATGTCAGGCAGAACTACATAAGAGACCCTTATCTAATAGATGTATATGAAAATACTTACTAGAGGATTGAAATCCTGTAATTTTTAAGTTTCTCAATTTAATCAAAATCAAAGTCATTCTATAGTAGGAAGTTGAATAACTAATTTTCAAAAACTTGAATAGCTTAGTTTAGAATTGGGGGGCTGAGGAAATGGCGAACACACACAGGCATGTAAAGTACCTTGTACACACCTACCTCAGACACAGAAAACCCAAACAGTAGTCTACAAATAACACTGCTATGTTAAAACTGATAGAACTCTGAAGGAGGAATACATTTAATAAAACACTATATGCAGTAATTCTTAGAATGTTACAGTACGTTAACATAAAGGGAATTGAGAAGTCAATTCCATATTCATTCTGAAAAGTTCTCTCTGCAAAGTGTTCAGTGATGCAGATGATTGCCCGTTAGTCAGCAAGCTAGACAAGACCTGTACTACTAAGGTACATCCCAGCAGTGGGTATTCTGTACAATGCTGCCTGCATAATGACAGGTCAACCATATTCTTAATGTTGCTGGAGAACAGGTAGAGTTGCATTTCAATATCTTCATGTGTTTTCCTCATGAAAGGCTTGTGCATCATGACGACTGCTTGGATAGAACACTTTATCCCCTTCTTACCAAGAAGCATTGGCTATGGACCAGAAAATGTTTTGTCTGTAAGATGTATACAGCTAGGTGAGTGACACTTTTTCTCTTTAAGAAAATACTGGTTTTCATAGTAATTTACTACTCTGGAGATCTTTCAGTTTTAGATTTCGGGGTTTTATTAGTGCAGTTTGCTTCAAGTTAGCATATTGTTTTGTACAAAGGGTTGAGCCCAGAGCCAGCTGCCTGCTCCTGAGCATGTGGACACTAGGTTATAACCCTCTAACGTTGTAAGACAAGGAAGCATACATGAAGGTGTGAGGAGCCGTGCTTCTTGCCTGTCATTACAAAATCAGTTTCATCTCACTTTTTCAGTACAGAAGTAACTAGCACATAAAGTCGGTTAGATTTTCTCTTTTGACCAGTCATTGTGATATGGACCTGTAAATTACTCATGAGAATGAGGCAAGAAGAGTTTGCATTTAATGCTGGCCTTGGCAACTTAGCAAGCCCTTCCCTCCCAGATAAAAAGTGAAAAGGGGGCAGTGAGTTGTCATGGTAGACGACTTGCTTGTGCAGGCTCTCTAGTCAGTACATTTACACTGACGGTGTTTTCTTGACTTCGTGTAGCCTGAGCTGACTACAGAAATTTTCAGAAATTTTCAGAAAGACTGTCCTCCTCAACCATCTGTGTAAACAGACTCGAGAGTTTGATATTTCTGCCTTCACCTCTTGAGTGCATCACCTTCCCCCAGCTGATTCTTACTATAAATTGGACCCCAAAAGTTTGGAAACTACTCAGGGAAATAGTTGAGAATTTAGTATCTTCAGTCGGCTTTGAGTTCCTTATCCTAGCATTTATCTAAAGGATTAGGAAAATAGAAATGATACCAAAATGAAAATCCAGAAATTGGTTCAGATTTTCAGAAAAGACTAAAATAAGATAAACTTAATACAGATTATGATTTCATGTGACTAGTGATATCCCAATGCATGAATCAATCTCAAATCCTCAAATCTGACTTGTATCCCCAAACTGACTGGTCTTGCTAAATTAAAAATGATACACAGTATCATGGCCCCTGTGTAGAAATGTCTATATTTTAATGGCACAGTAAGGTAAGATGTTGTCTCTAATCATCTGCTACATTGTAAAATAACTGGAATAGCATGGACATGGTCATTATATAAAGAATTCGATATATTGTATTCTCTCTATATATATTCTATACTAATAAATATGGGTAAGTTTGCCTCATTTTAAAGTATCTGGGTATATGGACACATGCTTATAATCCCAACAACTAGGGCAAGGGGATCATGATTTTAAGGCAACCCTGGATTACATCACTAAATTAAGGAAGCCTGCTGGGGTGTTTAGCATAGAGTGGACTGATAGAAAGTAAGGGAGAACTTAAAAGGACAGTTATCTGGGCAAGTGTGTGTGGTGCTTTCTAACAGAACATTTCCTTACCTTAACAAGGAATCTCAGGTAACAGTTCTGTAGCATTTTTTGATTTTTGTTGTTGTTGTTGTTGGTGGTGTATACTGTGTTGGTATACTCTGTTGAGGCAATAGTGAGAATTTTCTTTGTGTTGTTATAGGACAGCGGTTCTCAACCTCCCTAGCACTGTGAACCTTTAATACAGTTCTTTATGTGGTGGTGACCCCCAACTATAAAATTATTTTGTTGCTAACTCATAACTGCAATTTGGCTACTGATTACGAGTCGGAATGTAAATATCTGATCTGCAAGATAACTGCTATGTGACCCCTATGAAAGAGTCCTTCAAACCTTTCCCCCAAGGGGCCACGACCCACAGGTTGACAGCCACTGTTAGAGAACACAAATGTTGAATGTTGGAGAATTTTTTTTTTTTTAAATTGCTACAATATACATTTTTTTTTTTTTTTACACTACAGATGGGTGACGAACAATGACACCTTTGCACCAGAGGATCCATGCTTCTTTTGTGATGTTTGCTTCAGAATGCTCCACTATGATTCCGAAGGCAACAAACTAGGAGAATTCCTTGCTTATCCTTATGTTGACCCAGGAACCTTTAATTAGTAATATACACACTTTTATAATATATATTATATATATATTATATATATATAATATATTATATATAAAAAAAAAATAAAATTGTACCATATATATTATTCTTTTTCCTACTATAGTTAATATTACATTATTTATTACAAGGGTTGTTGTGGTTTTTTACTTAAGTTGTTGGTGTTACTGAGATGTAGAAATGCCTTTTTTGTATTTTGAATATATAAACCTTGTCAGAAACCCAACTTCTGATTCTTTTCTCCGAGTCCTATGCATTCTGTACCCTGAATAGATTTTGCTAATGATAGAATGCAGTTAATAGTGTATCGCGTATGATAGTCTTTTTAAAGAAATCTTTGAAGGATGTGAGAGCTATACCTTCTACTGTGAAACTTCCAAGGTAAAGACCCTTCAAATATCTGTAGTAAGGAGAAATTAAAAACAAATCATTTGATAAACAACACAAAATCACGAGTAGTTACAATTTAACATTGGGCTCTTATATCTTTAAAGCAGACATTAGGCCCATGAGATGACAATGAATCTAAGTCACATAGTATTAGTGAGGCCTCGTTTGACAGATCAATACACTATGTTTAGAATATTATTTAAAGCCATGGCTAGAGAAAACACTGGCAGACTTTACATGGACATACCATGAAGCTTGGCTCACTTTCATAATACTACTTTTGGTCATGTAAGAATGGCTAAGAAGAAAAGCTGTGTCCTGGTTCAGCTCGTCCATTCTTCTGTCCCCTCATTATAGCAAAGGCTTTTCATTCTGAATTATAGAAAAATAAACTTTCTAAACAAATCTATCAAAACATTTTGTGGAAACTTTTGGGGTAGAAAATTAACATGTATAATAGTAATATAAAATAGACTTTGAACTATTACTTTCTCTGTCCTAGGTTTAAATTAAATTCAGCCGAATCCCACATTTCTCTGGATGGCTAAGAACAAACAATTATCATATAAATAAACCAATGAAGCCTAAACATCTATTTAAAAGATTTTGAAGTTTAAAACAAGGTGAAGCATGTTTCATGGACGTCAGTGTTACAAATCCAGTTATGGCGACTGACATGGAGCTGACAAGTGCCTGCTTGTGGTATGTCTACAAGTATTCTTACTTAGTGCTGTAGGCAATACCGTACCGTTTCCTTGCCAAGACTAACTTACATTGCGTCTAAGTTTCTTACTTTGTTTTGAACAGTGTTAAGTACCCTGAGAATTCTGCTGCATAATCACACATTCGTGATGAATGGTTTTACTCAGTCCCTAGATTCATGTGGGTCTTACACTAATAATCGTACTCTCAGAAAGTAAATTCCAGCAAGTTATCCCTAATATATGTATAATGCCAATTACCCCATTTTACTAGACAAAGATGACAGATAAACATTACTCTATGGAATCCTTATTTATTTATTGATAATGCTATTCTACTTCTTTTTCACCGAAAGTTCACATACCTTCCTTTGATGGTGAAAATAAAGAAAGGCTGGCCATGTTACTGCAATTATCACTTATATAGGTATCTCAACTAGTTCACATCAAAAGAATTTCAACTTTATACTTACAAGCTATAAAGTCCCCAATTTTCTTTATGCCAATATCAATCTCTTAAGTATAACGTCAAATTTCATGTGTCACTTTAAGGACATAGGTAAATATGAATGGAACAGTGAACATCCCCTATGGGTACACCTGCATGGAAAATAGCTGTTTCCTCAAGCATCTTGCTTATGCTTCACAGTTCTTTAAGGGTGATTATACTTTGCAGTTTTACAACAGGGGGCAGTCATCTCTAATATCTGTTGGAGAATTACATGACACAAATTTAAGCACATTTTAGTAACTCTCATTTCTTAAGGGTCTCAAGCTACAATTTTGCTATTTGCATATTCTCTGACCAAAGGAATAAAACTTGTTCATTGAAGCCCTTTCTCTGCATACAGGATGGCAGACTTGTCTTCACCTGGCATCTTTACTCAGGTAAGTTGATATGAATAGGAAGATTTTTAGTGTATCACATAATGGTCTTGGTAACATCTATTATTGTATTGAAATTGAATCTAACTAGAATAGCAAATGTGGTCAGATGAGCTCTGGTCAAATTCTTTATACATATAGGCTTGCAATGAGATTCTCTCATTAAGGGGGATATCTGAAATTGATCCAAGCAGCTGAGAAGTCAAAATAGGTATCCATACATGCACATTATACATGCATACTGTACACAGTGGGAGAGGTGGCTATCTCATTGGCTAGATCTCTTAGTTCAGCAATTGTTTAACCAAATACATTCTAAATCAGTTTTGTTATCAGAGTTTTGAGAATGATAGCTTGTCTGTGAATTAGCCTGACAGACTATTCCAAATTAAAAAGGCAGCTATGCTTGAAAATGAATGTACATGGTCAGAGCAAGCAGCCTCCCAAGTAGGTACATAACCTAGGAGTGCTGTTAAATGTTCTGAAGGTGGATGTTCTGTAGCTTATTGAAACTAATACCTGTGGTTAGGGAAGAAAAGGGAACACAAGGCAAGTGACAGTTCTCTCCTGAGCTTACTACTGCATAGCTCCTGTATCCCCTAGCAGGGTCTTAGTGACAGCTAGGGAGAACACTACTACTTCTTTAGTAATAATAATTTACTAATAGAGTTTGGTAGAAAAAACTTTAATTAAAACAATTTACACATTGACACTTATGGCTTAACTAGAATAAATTTTGTCCAAGTTAGAAATGTACTAAGGACAAAACAGAAGACTGATGTATATATAATGTACAGCATTTGCTCAAAACAGTAGTTAAATTGTAAGAGCTATCAAAGCGAAAGTCCAATTATTGAAGTAATTTAAAAAGTTTTACATAGATGAAATAATTATCTGAGAAATCAAGAACATATTTAATCGCATCGCACACAGACACTGGTAAAGTCACTTTCCTATGGAATCTCAAAGCATAAGGAGGAACCTTTCTACCTAATAAAAACCAACAACTGACTTGCTTACTCAGAATATCTTTGAAATGTTATCCCTTAATTTAACAGCGTGATAGTCCATGTTTGTGTGTATGGACTATCTCGTTACTACTTTGGAGCAACTGATGTTTGCTTTTTCTGTATCCTCTGATATGTCTGATAGAGAAACTAAAAATCCCATTCCAATATGGCCATGTTTTCAATTAGGTTAGTTTCCTTATTTATCACTTATAAGCATCATGGATTGATTCTAATTTAAAAAAAAAAAAAAAAACACACCTTAATGAGTGTAAAATTAAAAACAAACTTGTTTTAGGTTTTTGTGATTAGTAGCTATACAGGATTGTAGGTGGACTTCTTATATGTATATATAAACCAGTCTGTTCTCTTTAGTTCTAACGCCATTGAAATCCCAGTCCTAAAACTAAATTACTCTCAAAAGTAAACAAATTTGTACCTTCTACAACAACCTGGTGGATATCTAGTTGTCATACAAACTACACATTATTACAAAGAGGCAAGCTAATGGAGCACAATGGACTGAGGTTAACTTCTGATAAAAGGAGTGAGTACTTAGAAGTAACATTCATTTTATCATCCATAAAAATGCTCAACTTCTAAAAAACCCACAGAGTGAAAAGACAGTCTGGTAAATCCAATATTTGTAAAAACTATGCACAAAACCCACAGTATTTGGGAAAGAGGAAAGGTTCATACAATAGCAGTTTTAAAATGTAACTGCCCTACTATCAATTACACATTAACATACACACTAACTGAAAATACACTACACTCATGTCTATAAAGCAGGTTAACCTTTCTAAGTAGGTCTCCCTTACTCTTAAACTAGATGACAGAGCTGTTAATACTGCACATGGAAAATTAGCAATAATTGACTTTTACACAAATATAAAGGGTTTTTCTTCCCTCCCCAACTACTTAAACATCAAAACCTATACTTATAAAACTTTAAACTTTTCAGCAGCCTAAGTATTTCAAATGAAGTCACTCACGACAGACTTCTCACATACTGTTTACATCTCAAGTCTGCCAGCCTAGTTCTCTACTGTAGACTCCTTCAGAGATATCTCAGCCTCTCTCTCTTCTCCAGGTGGCCTAAAATAAAGTGAGAAAAAAAAGAAAATCATTTCAGCTAGGGTTGGGAGTTTTCTCTTGAGCAAGAAGGGCATTAAATCTGTGTCCTATTTAATTTTAAAAAAGGAAAGAAAGACAGACCCACAAAACACTGCTACCAAAGTAATACACAGATCTGGTGAGATAATCCTAGGATGCATTCAAGATCTGGCACTAACTTTTGTTATGCCAACATAAAAATTGTTTTCCTTCATTGAGTTCCCACCTTGATCCATTTTCCTGAGTAAATATAGGGGCAATTTAATTGTCTAATCTGTAATCACAAGCCAGCTGTGGATGGGAGACCTTGTCTCAATAAACCTTTAAGGGTGTTGGAGATGAGTTCTCACTCATAGAAAGCTACAATGTTCTGATGGATAGAGATTGAACACAGAGCCTTAACCACTGAACACATCCAAGTCTTCCTGCCTTTTCCATACAAAACTTTTTTAAAAATTAGTAAGGCTGATGTAGTACACAGCTCCAATTCAAGCACTCCAGAGGCAGACATTTCTGTGGGTTCAAGACTAGCCTGGTTTTACATCGCAACTTCCATGACAGCCAGGGAAATATACAAGTGAGATCTTTAAAAGGAGTTTGGGAAATATAACTGTCATGGGTATAGAGGTCAGTGATAGTGTGTCCCTACCATGGTTGAGTCTCAGGGAGAAATACAAAATACACACCATGATATGATATGCTCTTTTTTTTTTTTTTTTTTTTTTTTTTCAGAGGTTTCCTGTGAGCCGGCTGTCTGGAACTCACTCTGTAGACCAGGTGGCCTGAACTCAGAAATCCGCTGCCTGCCTCCAAGTGCTGGGATTAAAGCTGCGCCACCACCCGCTTATGATATGCTCTTAATACTAATAACTTCGGGGCTTTATTGTGCTAAAGTCATGAATAAGAAAAAAAAAATGATGAGCAAACTCAATAGTACACCTCTGTAGTTATGGCAATTGGGTAAGCCATGGCAGGAAGATTATCTCTAGAGTTTGAAGCCAGACTCAGCATCAAAGCAAGAACCTTTACATTTTCCTACTATGTATGAGTGTTCTTCCTGAGTGTACATTACAGACAGCTGACAGCTGCTATATGGTTGCTGGAAATTAACCCCAAATCCACTGAAGAGCTAGCACTCTTAACATGTGAGCCATCTCTCCAGCCTGACTCTGATTTTAACTCAATGGACCTGTTAAAACATGCCTTACTTTGTCTTACTGCCGGCCTCACGGCTGTCTTTGCTTTCTTCATTACTATCACCATTATGTTGTGGATGATTACTCTCTTGAGCATCAGGTCCTCCATTTAGGCTCTTCGTACCTTTAGAATGAAAAAACTGTTAGCACTATACAAATGATACTCCAGATTATCTCAAAAAGTCAAAGCATGGCCCTCAAGGTGCTAACTCTTCAGCCTTTCAATAAATGATTAGGTTGAAATTTCAAACAACAATGAAAAGATGTACTACTAATTTGTACCATTCAAAGTCTAAAACAGCACAATAAGATTTTTTTTCCCCCAACTAATCTCATTACATTTAGGGAAAGTGTTAAATGGTAGAACTCTGTAATACACTAGCATGTAGTTTTGTTTTGTTATTTTATTTTTGGAGAACCAAATTGTGTATTAATAGTATTTAGAGAATAATATGCTTAAAGTATCCAAATGACAAGCCTGGGCATTTTCCTGCAAACCCCACTAATAAATCTCTATCAAATAAGTGAGAGATTTTTTTTTTTAATTGTTTTGTCTTGAAAGATAAGCATATGCTTGTTAAAGTGCTTTTAACATTGAATTTGGGAGGCTGATAATGGTATTCTATCCTTAGAGAAATTCTGAACCGCAATGTCTGGAGTTTATTTTAAATATACTTGGGTTGACACAAAGGCTGTACAAGACCACAACATGTGCATATTAAGCAGCCCTTTATCCAGTACATTTGGAACCTCCAGTGTTGTATCTTGACTATAGGACTCAATATGCATATAAAATGCACTGCCTTCGTGACAGTTTTATTTAAACATATCACAAAGCACAGGTGTGTGTCAGCCATCTATTTGGATAGTCTGCTATTGACTGTCATCACTGTTCCTCCTGACTCCATTTAGATGCTACCTATCACTAGCCAACTGTTTTCTTATAGCACAATAGAATATAGCTTATATCAACAAACACATTACCATTTAATTAAAAGTCATATACTATTAATACAGTGTATAACATACTTGGGGTAACTAAATGACACTGAAAACACTGGCCAAAATACCTGTTGGCTATGATCAGAAAGAAATAAGCAGCACTTTCAGCTCTGCATAGGATGCAGCAATTCTGGTCGTATGCTAACTATACATTTTATTTTTTAGCTAAAGCAAATAAGGGAGGGAGGGAATTGGCTGGTTCTCTAGAAAACATTCTGATTTTCCTCAAAAGTCATTAACTAGTGTTTTTGTTAGAAGTTTCCTTCATAATGCCCACCATAACATTCTTGTAGGTCATATACAAATACTCTGTGTTAATGGCATCCCCGTCATTACTGTATTATTTCAGCTGTTTCAAAGTCAGTGAACGTACAGTGTAGCCTCACTACTGATAGAGGGTCCTATGTTTCTAACATTAACAAACCATTTGCAAAAGCAACCCTGGCAAACAACTGAGAAGCAGGGAGAGAAGCAGTTAAACATATCACATACCTGTTTGTTCCTTTTCTAGTTTTTTGTTTGGCCCTTTCTTCCCCTGATCTTTGGTTTTATTTGCTTCCTCATGCTGTCTTTGTTCAGCAAGAGATTTGTTCAGCACTTGAGTGATGACAGAATCTCCTTCACCAACCAAAAACATATTCTTAAACTTGTTATATAACATTGTAGACTTTTCCATGATAACTTGACTGACTTTGAACCGCCGTATCTGAGAAAACAGTAGTAGTCATAGTTATTTTTCCCTATTTATTAACTTCCTTTAAAAGTGATGAACTGAGAAAAGACGTTAGCTTTCCAGGTGCTGAAGGCACTTACTTTCTTCAGGGTTGTGATCATCTCTGTGTGTTTCTGAGCTTGTTGCATTGTTACCTGAAGTGAAGCAAGTTCATCCAGGGCCTCAATGCATCTGTTCACATCCTTCATGACAAAACAGCAATTTCATAACTGTTAATTACCAAAGCATCCATGTCATCTACTTCTGAAGATCTTAAAAGCTCTTAAGGTGGTACAAAAATGGCCAGGTATTGTTCCTTTTATCTTAAACTTACACACACAAGTCATGTCAGAAAATATATGAAGCTATTAAAGTGGTGCATTTTAAATGAGGTTAAACACTTACTAGGTTATCAATTTTGAGTGAATTTTTAATTTCAGCATGTATCCTTTGAAGTCGAGAATCCATTGATGTTTCTATAAATTGAAATATGTGAAAAATAGTAAATAGTTTTTCTCCACACCGTATCTCTGTACAGTTTAACATATAAAAGTAATGGCGGTTTATAAAAATTTTCTTCATAATCTTTAAGAAACCCATACAGTTGAATAGTGTAAAAAGTTACCTGCTAATTTTCATACATGGTTCCAAGAAGAAACATGCGGCATAAAAGTACAAAATTACAGCACACCACATTCGTTCTGCTACATGTCAGCTCTTAAATTCCTGCTTCACCTTGCACATTTAACTGCAAGGTATTATCAAAGCTTCCAGCTCTTAGCTGGGCTGCACAACTGACAAATAAGCATTAAGATATTAGCAGGTTTACTTTAATTGTTTAAATTAAAATGCAATTTAATATAAAATTTATTAGACTTGAAAGCATGTTTTGATCTAAACATGAAATAAGATTCCAAAAGTCATTTTTAAATTGTAAATTTTGTGCCTATTTACTGCTTCTTTAAAGTCAGGATCCCACTCTGTATCCCTGGTTGGCTTGGAACTTGAGGTTCTCCTGGCTGTGCCTCCATAAATGCTAGGATTCCAGGCATGTGCCATCACATCCAGCTTCCGTTAGCTTTTTCTGTGTAATTTTGTCTTAGAAAATAAAATAACTAACCTCGCTTCTTCTCCACTTTCTTAACTTCTGGCTTCTTTCCTTCATCTTTATTCTGCCTATCAAATGTTAACACAAATATTTCAAAACACTGTAACTTTGTGACTGAGGTTAGCATATGCCCATATTCCCCTGTGTGAAAGTTTAAAAAAAAAAATGGTCCTTAAAAATAATACATCAGCCTACAAAACAGGACAATAGGACACTGACTAATTTCTATAAGTATGTAGCTCTACAGCATTAACATAAATAAAAACAAAACTCAAACATGCTAAATTAATCTTTCAGTGACATCACAATATGACTTTGAAGCAGTCACAGTAGAATATAATACTAAAAATCCAATTTCAGGATCACTAGACAAACAATACACAATGGCAAAAGAGGATCTACAAATTCATAGTGAATTTTAAATCAACTTCTTTTAGTCCATTTTTAAAAGCATATTAAAGTAGACCAGTTACATTGTACCCCACCATCTCCTAAGGACAGGTAATTCAAGGGACTTAGCTTAAAGCAGGTCTATTTACTATTGAAGCCAATTTCTAATACTACCGTTTTTGTTTTTTTTAAGTTGTAGAGGAGGCCATTGTTTTCAAGGTAAATTTCATCCACTAATGTTTACATACCATTTCATAAGTGAAAAAGTACCATTTTACTAAGATTAACAAAAAAGAACCATTTGAATTAGAAATTCTACTTTCTAGTACCTTGGCTTGGCACTCAGGCCCTATTATAAACCAATTAAAATAGACAAGAACAAAAAAATACCTAAAAATCAGGTTTTTTTTTTTTAAAAAAAACTTTATTTTAAAATTTTGGTTACAATTTCAATTTTTTTACTTAACAAGTCTACTGTTTAATCTCTCAGGATTAAAAAGAAAAAAACCAAGACTCTAAAGAACTTAACAACAAAAGAATGTCAAGGGAAGGGCACACCTGCCCCAGTTTTCAAGAACGTAATAGCTATTCCAGTTTAACACCTAGCTTCAAAACAAAATGAGTTTTCATATTTTCTAAATGAAATAATGTACAACCACCGTCTTCATCTATGTTTGTTATAACTTCAAACACAAAGCTTCATTTTAAGCTTGGCTAAAAAAAAAAAAAAAAAAAAAAAAAAACAGGAATGTTGGCCAACCTTAATATGTAGTGTGTACCTTACAGGATAGTTTGTTAACAATCATAACACAGTTAATAATGCCATTAATAGTGAAGTCCTCAATTTAGAATCTGGAACATTTCTTCCATCAAGGGGGGAGGGGGAAATTCAGTCCAATGAGTCTGTCTCAAGATCTTCATCGCTTGTATGCTCCACTTGTATTCTCTTTTCAGTTACTGGATTAATGCTTTGAGCCCAAAATGAGATATATTTTTATTACTGTAGATTACATGTTGTTTGGCTGGGAATACAATACAATAAACTTTATTTTGCATAATGCATTTCACACAAGTTGCATCTGAAATGCTTTACAGAGCAAAACTGTCCAAGTACAAAGTTTTGTAATAACAGGAGAAGGAAAGAAAACACAAATATTAGAATTTGAGAAAGTTACATTGGAGGACATTCAAAAGAAACTGAAATACAAAAAAGATATCTTGAGATTCTGAAGAAGAATTGGGCTAGATTCACTAAGCAACAACTAATTTATGCCTGAATTCTGGGAGCACAAAGTTAAAAGCAACAATAGTCACAGTATTCAGTGGAGAGAAAGGACAGGAATAATGGCATTTACAGATGTGGCCATGATTTGGCATTTCAATCAGTTTTAAAAACTCCCACAAGCGGCTAAACTGCTCTGTATCCTCCAAATAGCTACAGAAGCAGAAACAATGAATGTACCTATAAAAATGGCTACTTTGTAGATACATCATAAAAACATGAAGAAATGTTTTTACTATTTACCACTGTATAAGTGACCTATAACATGTTTTCAAATTATCTCCTCACTACCAATAAAAAGCCCAGGAAAGTTTACTAAGAATATGACACTTTATAAATGAGAAAAAGGGACTGTGATAAACTAGGAAAACAAGAGTACAAGAGACATGAAGTCTAATTATTGCAATGATGTCCTTGTACTGAGAAAGTAGAGGAGGAAGAAAGTTCTCATAGTAAATGTATATCCAAGCTTCCTTCCTTCATATAGTATCAAATGCAAGCCTTTGGGCCTACTTTTATCGGCTTCCAGGTTTCCAATTGGGATTGCATTCTTTCACCACCAATATATTTTCATAATTCTATGTTTAACATGTTATACAAACCTAACTGTACTTTCACTTATATTACAAAACAGTTCACAAGAGGATTACCTCAGTGAATTTCATCCTCTGAAGAAAGAATAGTGCTGAAATAGCACATATGCAAGATTTTCTACTATGGGAAGTCACTTTAAAAGGCTTCATCAACTCTGGAAAGTGAGAGGCTACTTAAAAGCTTTAATACTACTCTTTAAAAAAGAATTCAAGATTGAAAACTAAAAAGAATACTTACTGCTCAGTTTCCATTTGTTCTCTTGCTTTCGTTTCCGATCTGCAGCTTCTTTCTCATGTTGGCCTTTTAGCATGTTCCTCCTGTGAGCAGCCTGGAAGTTTCTTCCACCCTTTCTCTTCTGTTTGAGAATAGGTTGGATTTGTTTGAGACTAATTATAATCGTGGTAGGTAGGAAAACAAGCAGCTAAGCTTAAGCTTAAGGCTATGCTTAAATAAACAAGAGCACAGACCTACTGACTGGATAGGAGTCTATGACTCTCCTTCAGAAATGTGCTAAGAAGTTATCCAATTAAAATGTTTAGCTTTGAGCAGGCCATGGTGGCATACACCTTTAATCTCAGCACTTAAGGAGGCAGAGGCCAGGTAGATCCCTGTGAGTTCAAGGCCAGCCAGGTCTGCAAAGCAAGTTAGCCAAGGTTGAAGAATTAGACCCTATCTCAAACCTACTAGTCCCTCCAAAAGCTAGGCTTCTAAAAATATTGAGAGAAATCAGATAGAAAAGCCCATATACACACCTCAAGAGTTAATGTCATCCAAATAAAGTTACATTTCACTAACAAAATTACAGTAGGAAAAGATTAAAGTTTAATGTATAAATGTACCTCTTGTGTCTTTGATTACAGACAGTCATCTGGGTTATCTACAGCCTGTTTATATAGTTGGGAGTACTGGAAGTATATCTAATTTCTAGAAATTATACTATAAGGGGGCAGGATATATTTAAAATATAAAAACATTTTCAAATAAGCCTTATTGGAATTCTATTAGGAGAAATAAAGAAACCCCAAAACCTTTAACAAATATTAAACACTATCTAGAAACAAACTTAGAATGTGTTTGAAGAAATAGCTCAGTGGATTAAATGCTTCCTGTCCAAGAATGAGGACCTGCCTTCAGATCCCAAGCATCCCTGTAAAAGTTGAATGTGACTAACACCTGTGCTTGGGGTGGCAGCAATGGAGAATAAGAACACAGGTGGATAAGCTGACTAACCAACCAGTCTAGCTTCAGATTCACTGAGACACTGTCTCAGAAAAACTTAAAAGGGTGGGGCCAAATAGATGACACCACTTAGGCTCAACTAGAGGGAGGGTCATCCATCTCTCCGGTTCCAAGAGATCTGTCCACATAAATACATATTGCAGGCCAAGCATTGACATGAAAAAGAAAATAATTAGCATGAGGAAGAGGGAGCTGGGGACACTGTTCAGCAGTTAAAGAGGACCAAAGTCTGTATCCCCAAAACTCAAAATTTTCACATAATTGTGGTGGCCCACCTATAATTACAGCCATGGTAGGCAGATACACATGACTCCGTATCAAAGTTGCCATCAAGATCAGCCACGTGAGTAGTTCTCCAGAGTTTACTGGAGAGACACTTTTTTTTTTTTGAGACAGGGTTTCTCTGTATAGCCCTGGCTGTCCTGGAACTCACTCTGTAGACCAGGCTGGCCTCGAACTCAGAAATCCGCCTGCCTCTGCCTCCCAAGTGCTGGGATTAAAGGCGTGCGCCACCACCACCTGGCGAGAGACACTTCTTAATGAATTAAGAACAATGAAGAGAGATTACCCGTATCAACCTTAGGCCTCTACATACACTATACTCTGCACAAACACCTCATACAGAAGAAATACATGAGGAGACAAATAGGCAAGAAATGTTCAATGTGAATTTGCTACCTTTTCACCTTCTTGATCATCTTCGTCTTCCGAATCAGAGGTTGACGTAACCCTGGTTTAGCTAAATTCTTCCGTTTAGATTCAACTTCTTTCTTTCCCTCTTTCTTATCTGGTTCTTTTCTTGGCTTCTCTTCTTCCTTTTGGCCTTCCTCCTCCTTTTTGAGCTGCTTTTTAGGTTGTTTTTCCTCTGGCCCCTTCTTTTTACTTTTGTCTTCATCAATAACCCTATATTAAGAGTACAACAGTAGAAGATTCATTTGTACTTTTTCTTTTTTGAAAGAATTATTTATATAATAAATACACATGTGTATGTGTATTTGTGAGAAGAGGTAAGGTGCTGGATGTGGTGCTGGGAACCAAACTCTGCTCCACTGGAACAAGAGTAGGCGCTCTATAATTGCTAAGCCATCTCTTCAGTCTTTATTTACACTCTCCTTTACCAAACAAGTATTTCAGGGGGAAAAATCTTGGCAAAATTTATGTTTTAAAAAAAAAAAAAAAAAGATGGTTTACCATACTATTATAAAATGGAACTTTCATTATGCACAACTTTTGGATGTTTCTTGCTTCTATTTAGCATATATTCCAACACTGAGGTATAACACAGACCCCATTTAACAGAATTCCATTTCACATGTTTATAAAAATATTTGTTTTAGAAATAAAATCAGTCATTTGTAGGGATTAAACATAAATGACCAGTTACTTTTATTAAGCAAATCGTCATATAAGCCATGAAGGTCCCACACTGAATAGTGACATGAATGGTTCAGTCTATTTAACACAAGAACCTTCAAATCTATTTTCTCTGCAGTTTTTAAGTATATTATCTGTTACTGTACCTACATTTTCAAAGAGACAACAGTTTTACTATGTTATCCATGCTGGCTGCAAATGCCAAGAGACACATGAATAGTAATATAGTCTTGCAAAACAAAAAACAAAAAATCTTATTTTTGTGGTGGTAGTGGTTTTCCTCTTTAAGAGCACTGTAACAACTAGCTTGGAAAGAAAGCTCTTGAAAAGTTCTATTTTGGTTGAAAAATACCAACTCTGAAAATAATCAATTCAGGTGCAGAAAAATGGCTCAGTGGTAAAAACTGCTTTTCTTTCAGAAAACTAGAGTTTGCTTCCCCAGGCTAACCTGGTGGCTCACCATTGTGAGTTTCAGATCTGATACCTTTGTTTGACTAAGAGCACTTGTGATGTGTATACCACAATAAGTCCATTCCTAAGTCATCCCTACAAAACTTTTAAAACAACAATCATCACAACAGTCTCTCCTTTTCCTGATTATATCCCTTCTCAAGTTCATCAAAGAAATTCAAGGTGAACAGCTAGATAAAAAAAGAAAACACCAACTCAGGAGACAGCTCAGAGGGTACCGATGCTTGCCATTAAGGCCTAGTTATGTGATTTCAATTCCCTGGAACCATATGGTTCTTGCACACATATACTAAATAAATAGAATAATAAAAATGATTAAAAAAAGAAAAACAATACTTCTTTCTGTGGTAACTAAATTTTTATACTATTTTAAAGAACCTATTATATCTGGACACTATTCAAATATAATCTGCACAGAATTTTTTTCAGCAACTTACCTTGCCCAAGTTCCCTGTTAGCCTATATGACCTAAATTTATTATCATACACCCCCCCAAAAAAAAATAATACAGCAGAGTTCAGTTCCTTTAACACAAACCCTCCTCCGGTCTCTCATCAGTTTTAGAGAGAAAACAGTGATAGAAACAAGGACTATATAAGACAAAAAGGAAAAAAACTTACAATACTATTTTTCTACTGTTTACAAATGTCTCAATAATTTTGTATTCAAACCAAACTCACATGTCACTTTCTGAAGGACAGGGCTGTTTTACCACTTTAGGTCTGCCTCTTGGTTTTGGAATCTTGACTTCAGTAGCTAATTTTCATATAGGGAAAAAAAAAACATTTCGTTCTTAAATGCAAGGCTTATGTAGAATACGAATGTTACATTAGATACACACACACATATACCCATATACACACATATATACATACATATATACATTTTATACAACACACACACACACACACCCTAGAAACTAGTGACCCCAGGGATAAAGTGACAATTTAATGATTAACAATAAATTTCCATTTGTCCTTATGTTTGACAGAGATTGAAAACTGGGAGACTACAGTCGGGATGGAATGTATGAGAAAATATATGTATAGTCTCACTTATTCAGAATTTGCATATCTATCACCAATTTGTTATGTGTGCTATATATCTTTGGAACTTTATCAGAATTCACAAAGATCTTTATCGTCAACAATTTGATGCTTTATAATACTATAAAACATGTACATTTCTTTCCAATCTGACTATTCCCCTTAATGGTTTTCAGTAAGGATACTATTGTGATGTAAGGGGAAAAAAAATTATCTAGTTGATTTTCAGTGTTGTGTTTGGTATTAGGAAGAACTACTCAAGATTATTTCTAAATTATCTAATCAATACTAATCCTATCAGAATGCAATAATCTGAAAAGTGAAAAAAGTAAAATAAGCCCACTATTCGTGGTATTTTTAAGCTCACTAGATATTTGGAGACAAAAGACCACAATTATTTCAAACTTAATAGCTATCACAAGCAGAAACCATTTTTCTCCTTTGAAATTATTCTTGTATATAACCTAATGTCTACATGACATTTTCTCAGACATGTAGCACAGTGCTAATTCTGTAAAACTCTATATCCTGCTGACACCACGGACACAGTCATACAGTGAAACTACCTGATGACTAATTTCTCCAGCCTCATCTCTGTCCATGTTAAAAGTGATAATGTGACTTTAACCAACTTCTGTTAATATTCTAGAACACTTAAGCCAGCAGTGTTTTAATGAACTGTTAATGGACTGGAATATTAATCACAAGCCAACCAAGTATTTAAGCATTAATGAGCCTACCTGCAGGTCTTCCTCTCTTAGGACTTGCTTTCACATTAGAAGCGGTTGCTGCAGTCACCATTCCTGCTTCTTCAATGTCTACTTGTTTTTCAGCCTGAATTATAAAAATATAATTAATTTAGCAAAATTATAAGCATAAAAGCACAGTTTCTGTATGATATTTATTACTTTTGAATAATCAACATACCATTTCAGTGTTTTCAATCACCTTTTTAGAAATTTCCCAACCTCAATCAATCATTTGAAAAAATAAGACTAACATTTTTGATACAATATGAATACGGAAGTATGATGCGATTATACTATCATGATTCACACTGCCACTTCTAACTAATTTTGCTTTATGTTTCAACTGCAACTGACATCTGATGCTATTACTTTTATTTTCGAATAGAAAACTACAAGGCTGAAAAGTTAGTGGCCTCAAATGAGAATCAGCTATTACTGACTTAAAGCCTTTCAGGAAAATAAAAGTTTAAGAACCATTAATTAGATGTAAAATGAAAACATGAGGTAATGGTTATAACATGGTAATGGTTATAATTGCAAAGGGATGAACAAAATTGAAGAAAGTCAACTGAAGCACGTAAGGTCATTTCAACTTAGTATTAATGCACCAACCAGAGCAAGAATGTTTACAAAAGCACACAGAAGCCCACTCAATTAATAAAAAATTGTCAATATATTTACAAGAAACAGCATTGCTTTTGTTTACTTTTATTTGAGGGGCAGAGAAGTATTGTAACTTACCATGTAGACAGCCCAGACTAGCCTTTAAAACTATCTTTTCCTGCCTCAGTGATTCCTGCCAACTGTAATTACAGGCCCAGGTCAGTCTACGTTTAATCAATGATGTCCAAGATGATAAAGAATGATATCTGCCTCTAAGAATTTATGCATAATGCATACTCAAATTATTAAAACTGACCCAAGGTTACTCTTTGGTTGTTCTCAGAAACAAAACAAACTTTCTCATGAGACCTCAGGTTAAGAATATATGAGATCATGCTGCCCTAACTCCAGATCTGAACCTGCAACCTCATATTAAAGAGCCAGACATCTGTATTTCCATAAAGCTCCAGAGACACTAAAGGTTAAACTCTTCCTGATGACTTAATAAATAGGTCAGAAGTTCTTTCAAGTTAGGTTTAAGCAGATTGGCTCAAGGCAAAAAGAACTTATTCACTTACCCTTTCTGCATTTGGAAATAAGTTGAAAGCAAGTTAAGAATTACAGGTACAATGGATCATTTGAGAAGATGCCAATAAACAGTGAAACATTCATCAATAATTAATACAGTAAAAAAAAAAGACTCTAATATTAAACAAAGATTGGCCCTACCATGACTGTTACTGCAAAATCATGTAAGTAAAAGCTACTACTCAGGAAAATATTTTATCCAGAGTAAAGACTAGTTATTTGAAATACATGCATGAATGAGTATCTTTAATGTTCACATTCTAGCTAGATTGCTAATATAATTAACTTATTTAACTGAAACCTCTAACACTGCATTTATTTCTCACTGTTTCCCTGCTTTTCAACTCTGTCTTTCCTCTTTCCTAAAGCCATTCCATATCCATTAGAGAACCTAGGAAAACAGGAGGGATAGGATACAAATATGAAATCATTGTCTTTGAAGTTGGAATCTCAAATCTATGGTTAGTCCTTTGACCTTTTACTGCAAGTCCTGAGTAGCTAACATACTTGTATCCATTTATTGATTGAACCAAAATCAGAATAGGAAAGGAAAATATAGCCAGAAAGAATTCCCTTGATTTCCAAGTCCCTTCCCGAGTAACACATTTCCTCTTCCTTCTTAATCAACCTCTTCACAGTGGGCGTTCCTCTTATGCATTTACTTACATAACTATCATTTTTCCTAGTTTTGTAAGGAAAAAAGATTTTTAATGCCATTTCATATTAAATGCTTCCCTGTATATATGTAATGCAAAGCCCTGATTTATTACTGCATTACTTCCCCTATTTCTTGAGATTTAAAATATACCTGCAACTACCATTAAACATTTATTCTCCAATCTACTTAATTACATTTCTATCCTTAACACTTAAACAAAACTAAAATCTCCTGACTAGACTAATTACCAAATATCTTTCTGGACTCTTTGTACTAGGACACTACTGTTAACTCCCTTGTTACTTTTCCCTTTCTTTCTTAGCTAGATAACTTCCGGTTTCTCTTCATGGTTTTTCCAAGTCAACATTTCATAGAGGCATGGTTCCCTCATCCCTATTATATCCCTATTATATCCTGTCTCAATTCTGGCTTCTGCCTCTATCCCAGTCAACATATTATCTTGATCTCTAATATCTTACCTTTATAGCAGTGGTTGTCTCTCTTCCCTCTTTTATACTGTAATCATCAGTATCTTCACTACAAGTCCCAAGAGTACTTAACTTTTCCTCTGAACATAAACTATCATGCTCTCTATATATCCCCAATCAAGTATACAGTCACTAAAGTAAACACCTTGGAGTCTTCCCACATTCTGCTCCATTCCTTTAGCATCAGTTACCAACTTAACTTCCTGAAGTGTTATAAATTCCATTGCAAACTAACAAAAATAAGTAACTTGATGTAAGGAATTTAATGCTAATTCCTAAGGCCTTTCATGACCTACTCATTTACTAGGTCACTCTTACAGCCCCTCACCTTAACTGTTACAGGCAATTAAGCAAATAAGCCTTTTGGCTTCCCTGTATATATCAAAGTTACATGTATATTATGCTATTGTCTATTAGATGTGACAGTATTATCTTAAAGAACAATGCACATACCTCAATTTAGAGGCATTTAATTAGGATGGGCACGTAATTCAGCAGTGGACCTCGCCTAGCATGTGCAAGCAAGCTCCAGCACCACAGAACAAAAACACTGGTTTAAAATGCTAGCAAACAGAGCTTGGGTGTTCACTCTGTGGCAGAGCTTGTGCTTATAGCATGTTGAAAGTTTGATCAACATAAAAAAACCACATATATCAAAATGCTAACAATTCATCTATGCCTTCAGTAAGCCATAACGGTTGCCTTACCTTGGTGTTGATGGCTACAACTTATCAGCATGGTAGTTACTAAACGTAGGGGTACCTGTGGCAGTTTCTTAAAAGGAAACAAAATGAAATCTATCCCATCAACTGATTTATTCCAAGCACAGAATATTTCGTTGTAGAATGCAATGATTGATTTTTTTATATATCTTTTACCTACAGACTTCTTTCAAATTGGGGTCAAATGTCTCAAAATTCGATGCTGCTTTATCAGTCATTTACATAATATCTGAAATCCTTTAATGTCACTTCAACAATTATAGTACCTTCACCAGGAGACTGTCAAATCACTCTCACTGCTAATCCACAAGTGTTGATGGTTTTAGTCACAGGCATGATTATTCTTACTGTATACTTGTACATTTCCATCACATCACAGCCCCTGAGCAACCAGGTGCATAATCTGCAGAAAGCAGTCTTTTTGAGCAGTTGGACTCCACAAGGGAAATAGAACACCCCGTTAGCCATGTTGTGAACAGCTGCCATTGGGCTTTTTTAATTTATAATGAAGAGGGAAGGTGTACATGGTAAATGTCCCAGGATCTCCAAAGTGGGTTCATATTCAAGTCATTAGTAGTTCCAGACCCTAGGCTTTGAATACAGAAATTGAACTCCTAGCTGCAACTTCTTCCAGAGTAAAGCTGTCTTCAATGAACACTTCATTGAGTGTGAGCACATTCTTCAGTTTTCTACATCTGGATAACTTACTGGAGCTTCTCACATCAGCACAGGCTACTCCTCACAGCTTCATGGTGTGGAGGCAGCTTCCTGCTGCGCCCACCAGCCATCAGCTGACCCAGGAGAGCTCCGTCTGTACTTTTTAAAAAACAAAACAACCTCCCTCAGCCTTCAGAGAATTGAAGTCAGGGCCTTGCCCTGGATTGGGATTTGGCTTACAGCAGCATTTGACTGGCTTTGTCTTCTGTCCTGACCACTAACGGTTTTTCCTCAGCAGCAGTGGCCTGGTGTATTTCCTGATCATTCCAGAATTCACTTGAGCAGCACTCTGAATTCTGTACAAGAATTTTTCCTTTGTACTTGTATTTACACCTTAGCTTAGTGGCCCAGGAAGCTCAGTTTTCAGCCTACTTCAGCTTTTAATGTACCCTCTCTAAGGTTAATCATTTATACCTTTTAGTTTAAAGAGTCCTATCTGACTTTCTCTACCTGAAGACCTAGAGGCCTTTTGTAAACTGACTAATCCCAGTGTTTTTCTCAGAATGGCCTGTAGGGGGAGCTGTCAGAACATTTTTCAATTACGATGCTGTCTTATGTAAGCAGTTTGTGGTGGCTCAAGAATTATAGAAGATCATTAAGACTATCTTAATAGATATAACAAAATTAACAAAATGTGACAGAAAGTGAATACATACTCTTATAAATACTAGCTCAGCAGGATAGCCATAAATTTGTAGTTTGTAAAACTTTGTAGGCTGAGCATACACCTTTAATCCCACCTCTCAGGGAGCAGAGGCAGGTGATTTCTGGATACATCAATAGACCTGTCTCAAGAAAATAAACCAAGCAAAGGAAAAAAACCAAACCTGTTTGTACTGCAAAGTCCAATACAGCACATAAAGCTCAAGAAAATGAAGCATTTATGTATTTTCCTATTGTAATTTTTAAAAAAAATTAACAAGAGACCTGTTTGCTCTTGCAGTTGCTTTTCTCCCCTGGTGTACTTGAGGGACATGACCTTGTAACTTTACAGTGTTAAATAGGAGTTCCTGTGCAACTCTACTATGCCAGTTCAGTGAGTTCTAAAGTTCTGACTTTTATCACTGATCTGTTCTCATTGTCCTAATACAATTTCCTATCATCACACCACCTTAATAAGTGAGTTAGTTGCAGATCACTTAAAATGAGTGATTTTGCAGCACAGCAGCAGTTCTTCAGAAAAATATTGTAGATTTTCTTTAACCTCCTTAAAGCTTCTCAGTGCTGAAATGTGCATGCTGATGTTTTCCACTGCTGTTAGTGCCTGAATGGACCCTCAGATGGCCTGCTCCTTTACAAGCTCACTGTTTACCCTCAAGTACACCAGGGGACAAAAGCAGCTGCAGTTGTTTCCTTTTACTTCCTAAGACCTATTGGCTTAATTTCTATCATTGGCATACAGATGTCTAGGATTGAATAACTAGGTCAGAGAAGATGTGAACAAAGCTTAAAACTCACATTAATTAAAAGCCTACAAAATACCTGGTCTAACCTGTCATTGCCCCTCTTGTCTTACATAAGACTGAATTAGCACAGTGGACGAGAGCCTGTGCTAGTAGCAGCAAATCAGGGTTTACTATAAAGATTTCACATGTATTAAATCATCAATAATTCGATTATATACTATTCATTTTATAGACAAGATGAGGCAGATTGAAAGGAGTAAAAATTGGTTCACTTTATTTCCTTTTATCATTCAGTTTAACTTGAGGGTGCCACAGCTTTATCACCAAGAAGTTTCACTAGGTAATCAATTTAACCTTTAATAATTAAAAGGTAGAGGTCAAATCCAAATAAGGTTTCCTTATCTCTATTCCTCAATTTAAATAAAATTTCTTTGAAATTCCTATGGTGTATTTAAGAAATTACCTTTCTCTTTCTTCCTCGCCTGGCAGCTTTTGGAGTGGTTATATCAACAGCTTTAGTCACATCCTAAAACACAAAACAGTAGACAAAAAATAAAACAACAACAACAAAAAAAAAAACAAAAAAACAAGAAAAAAGCCACAGATGAAATTGCATAAATTATACAAGAAACAGATTTTTATTAAACTAAAATTCATAAAACCAGCTACACTGAAAGTGCTGGGAGGGGCCTCTTTTTACTCTGACCAAATGATGGCAACTAGTATCTTCAGGAAAAAAAAAAAATGCCTGCTATATTCAGATTTCAGTAAGAATGGCCTCCATAGGCTCCTATCTGTGAATGCTTAGTCATTATGGAGTGGTACTACTTGAGAAGGACTAGAAGTTGCAGGCCTTGTTGGGAGTGTATCACTGAGGGTGGACTCTGGGATTTCAAAAGCCCAGAGCTAGGTCCAGTGTCTCTCTCTTCCTGCTGCCTGCAGATCTGGACATAGAGTTCCCAGCCAATTTTCCAGCACCATGTTTCCCCATAATGATAATGAGCTAAATCTTTGAAACTGTAAGCAAGTCCCAATTAAATGTTTTTATTTAAATTAAGAGTTGTTCTGGTCATGGTGTCTCTTCACATCAGTAGATCCGTGATCAAGCGGCCTACCATAGATAAATATCTCTACTCAGATAATAACACAGGTAGAAATAAACCTAGGTTTAAAATTTTTTAGTTTAATACTTTTTAAGCACTTCCAGCCCATAATATTCTTTTTTAAAAGTATTTTTAATAAATACTAACATACTTTATACTTATACCTGTTTTGCTTATAAAAACAATTTCAAATAAAAATAGCCATCCAGCAGCTAAAAAGAAAGCTCAGGGGTTAAGAGCATAGAGGATCCATGTTTGGTTCCCAGCACCCAGATGATGGCTAACAACTGTTTTTAACTCCATTTCCAGGGTATCTATCCAATGCCCTCCACAGGCATCAAGAATGCATTCAGTATACAAGCATACATAGGAAATTAAAAACTTTAAATCCATGCATCTTAAATATGCACAAACTATTTATAAAACTCTATTTAATATTTGAGAAATTTTTCATGTTTTCATTCACTTTTCAAATATTTTGAAGATTACCTACTACTTTGCCAGTACTTTGCCATTTTATACTTCTTACAGTAACTGTAAAATCCACAGGCAGTACTCAAGGTACCCTAGGCCTAGTCCTCCCTTGTAGTATAATCAATAAACTACTATCTATAGATACATTTTCTTCATTTCTTCTTAGACCAGAAAAGATACAAAACATACTTCATTGCTGGCTTTTTCTTCCTGATCAGTATCTTCCTTTGAAACACTAGTTTCTTTTTCTTCCACTTCAACATCAGATGATGCATTTGACTGTTTGGTTGATACCTATGAAGAATAATTTATTCATTTTTAAGATGGTTTATCTAACTTGAAATTGTTCTACACATGTAAAATCAAAAACTTGTATGTATAGATACAGGAGTACCCCAATTGCAAAGGACATTTAATACAAAGAATTTTTAAAGTTTTAAAGCAGGGAGTGGTGCTACTATAATCCTAGCATCTTATGTAGGATACCTACAAATTTGAGATAATCCTAACTAAGGCTAGTATAAGCAAGCTGAGATATGTAGTTAACACTGCCTAAAGATTAACATAAATAAAATGAGTTTTGGCAAGATATAGTACCCAAGACTGAGGCAGGGTTTCCCTTGTAGCCTTGGCTGTGCTGGAACTTGCTCTATAAAGCAGGCTGGCCTCAAATTCAGATCCAGAGGCCTCCGTCCCCCCAGTGCCGGGATTAAAGACATGTACCACCACTGCCTTGCCATAGTGGTTTATTTTATCTAAGTTCTAGAGTTTTCATACATTCAAGAGTACAAATCACAATATAGAAAAACATAAGTCACAATATAGAAAAACATTATTAAAGTAATTTCAGGTAAAAGCACTTGCTAAGCACATTCAACAACCAACATAGTAAAAGTAGATAGCCAACTCCACAAGGCTGTACTCTGTCTGACCACATATACATGTACTATACACGTGCACACAAATAGAACAAAAACTATTAGCAGTACCAAGAGGAAATGAAAATGAAACAAGCTAAGCATGGGAATGCGTGCATGCATGCCTTTAATCCCAGCATTTGGGTGGGTGAATCTGAGTTTGAAGCCAGCCTAGTCTACAGAGGGAGTTCTAGGGCAGCCAGGGCAACAGAGAAACTCTGCCTTAGATAAAACAAAAAAGAAAAATGTAGCAAACCAAGTAAAAACAAACCACTCTATGAAAATGCAGTACCATATATAAATTAAAAGCTCTGGGCAGGAGGCTGTTTAGAATTAGTGGAATTTCTATTGGGGATATAAGTACTTCTGTTATATATTTAATTAATGAGGTCTATTCTAATAACATTCAATAAATCTGTAAAAACACACACACAAAAACAAAAACTAAAGGGCATACGCTTTAAATTTACAAAACAAGCCGGGCAGTGATGGCGCACACCTTTAACCCCAGCACTTGGGAGGCAAAGGCCAGCCTGGTCTACAGAGTAAGCTCCAGGACAGCCAGAGATATACAGAGAAACCCTGTCTCAAAAACCAAACATACAATAATAAATAAAATTTTAGGGCCCTGAATCTAGCAAGACACTAGTTTGGCTTTAAATGCTTTAAATTCAGTAATAGTTTAAATAAATATTAATCAAGAAGAGCTGAACAACTAAGTATTTCTAGTTTTGAGATCTCTTTAAACATTCAATTAATAACACTTAGACACAAACGTCAAAGAACAACCTAAAAAGAGCACAACAACCTGAAAGTCGTAAGGTTCTTCAATTAGTTATGTATTTTCCAGTGACAATATTTTTACTCTAACTCTAATAATAAATTCTATAAAAGGACTCACCTGTTGACTTGAAAATTTCACTTTTGGATTGTTATCTATCTCCCACAATCCTTCATTAAAACCTTTTCGTTTATTTGGTTTGCCGTACTTTTCCTTATTTTCTGAGTAAGGAAATATGTCCTTTGGTCCTAAAAAAGCACTATAACAGCAAGGGGAGATGTAAGTACAAAGCAAACTCAATTACATTATATATTAGGCTACTAGATGACATTCAATAAATACTTTATAACAAATGAGTTTTTTGTGTTTTATTTTTTAAGACAAGGTTTGTCTGTGTAGCCTGGCTGTCCTAGATCTCACTAGGCTGTAGACCAGGCTGACCACAAAATCTGCCTGTTTCTCCCCTGAGTGCTGAGGTTATTAAATGTTATATCAAATACAAATTAGTTTTTCTGTGATTTGGTGCAGTAGAGACTGTACCCGTGGGGCCACTAATCACACTTAGGCAGAGCAGCGTTTGATCACAGTCTGTGTCTACAAGTGAGTTAGCAGCAGGCATGAGAAACCTGTCTCGAAAAACAATAAAAAAAGAAATAAAAAAAAAAAGAAAAAGACTGATAAAAGTGTTTGGTTTTGCTTTGGTTTAGTTCTGATTCCCAGTTCATATATCTTAAGTAACAAAAACTTAAAGTACTATGCCCTCCTACCAAACAGGCCTTTATAAACTTAAGTAATTTATAGTAACTATACAAAGGAGATTGTTATAATGACTTGTTTTATTAATTCTATGTATATGGGGGAGGAGGGATGCACCTGAGTACAGTGCCCAGAGAGACCAGAAGAGGGTGTCAGATTTCCCCTCCTGGACTTGAGTGCAATTGTGGGCGGTAGAAGTAACTTGAAGAGCAATTGTGTTCTCTTAACCATTGATGAATATCTCCAACCTTCCCCACCCACGAAAAAAAAAACATGTTTTGTATTTGTCTTTTTGAGATAATCTCATATAAGTAGCACTGGCTGGCCTGGTACTCTCTATATGTATCAGGCTGGCCTGGAAATCACAAATATGTTTGTCTCTGCCTCCCAAGTGTTAGATTTAAGCTGTGTCCCATTAGGCCTGGTTCAAGTTTTGTTTTATTCTTTTACGATTTATTAATGTTGTGCCTACATGTATGTCTGTGCATTCGAGCCAGATCCTTTGGAACTGGAGTTACACAGACTCCAGTCTGATGTGGGTGCTGAGAATTAAACCTAGGACCTCTGGAAAAGCAGCCAGTACTCTTAACTGCTGAGCCATCCCTCCAGCCTACCAAGATTCTTTTTTAATTCACACATGAAAGACACTCAGCATCACTATTTAATCACAGAAACATCACTGCAACCCAGCAGCACAGTTATAATAAAGTGACAGTGTATGGCTGGGATACAGTTCAATTGGTAGAGTGCTCGCCTAGAATGTAGGAAGTCCTACATTAAATCCCAGTACCACATAATCCACGTATGGTTACAACACTGTAAAGGTACACAGCACTGTACCAGCACTCTAAAGGTACACAGGAGAATCTGGCTAAAGGTATCCTCAGCTATGTAGTTTGAAATCTGCCTGACATACATGAAATGAAACCAGTCTCAAAAAAAAGAAAAAGAAAAAAAAAGCAAACTAAAATATATAAAAATGTTCTGTAGGCAGTCTGGCTGTCACTTCAATGATTGAACACTAAGTTGTCATTTGAACCAGGAAGTCTTTTCTAGATAGGTGAAAACATTTGCCCATACAAAGATGACTGTATGTAGTTAAGCAGTAGAGTTTGGCTAGGCTATGCAAAGCCCTGGGCTAGATCCAGCATCATCAAAAATAATAATTGTGCTTAGGTGCTCTCATAGCACCGTTCTTCACGATAGCCAACAGTGGGAAACCACAGATGTCTATCAAGTGATAAATACAACATGGAAATTGATATGATGAAATATTAACTGGCATAAATAAGGGAAAGCATTATTATATGCTAGTATTAATCTTAAAATAGTGTTAAATAAAAAATTAAGTGACTAAAAACTTCATTAAATGCTTCATTTATACGAAGTATTCGGGGAAGTGCTTTAAGGGCTGCCTGAGCCACATTGAGAACATTGAACAAACAGAAAGTACCTGTTATTATGTAACAGGTTTCTTTTGAAACGATAATCTAAAATCTACTGTGCTAAATGTCTCTACTACTTTCTGGAATTGCAAAAACTACTGAATTTCTAGACTTAAGTGGGTGAGCTATATGAAATGAATATCTTAGTAAAGCTGCTGTAATTTTTTCTTCCCAGAAAAAAAAAAGGCATGGTGGCACACACTTGTAATGCTACTATTCTCAGGAGCTTGGAGAGGAGAAAAATCAGGAATTCAAGATCATCATTGCCTATACGTCAAGATCAAAATCAGGCTGGACTACATACATGAGAACTGACTCAGTTTTTAGTTGTTTCAGAGAATACCATTTCCTACTCTCCCACCACTCTGAATGAACACCCAAAAAATCTTAATCTAAGGCCAAAAATGGTGGTGTACTTTAATCCCAGCCGCCAGAGTCAGGTGACTCTGAATTCAAGATCAGCCTGGTTTACACAGCAAGTTCCAGGCCAACCAGAACTATAAATTTCAAATATAAATCAGTTATTAGTATACTTTTCCAAATTACTACTTTTCTGTATTCCTCCTTCCCCATCTCTCTAACTCCTGATTATTAAATAGACTTCCATCTTTGAAAAATCCAAATTTATTCAAATAAATAATTCCCCTCCCAAATTCTGGGAGCAGGAAGGATCATTATACAACTATTTTATCAATAATCTATTAAAAAACATTGTTTAAAAAAAGGTAGGTCAGGCCCTCTGCATATGTCTGTATAGCTTGGTGTTTTTGTGGAATTTCTAACACTGGAAGTGGGGGTTATCTGGGACCCTTTTCCTCCTACTGAGTTACCTCATCCAGCCTTAATGTGATTGTATGTGCCTGGTCTTATTGTAGGTTGTTATGCCATGTTTGGTTGATGTCCCTGGGAGGCCTGCTCTTTTATGAGAGGTGTAAGGTTGGGGAAGAGTGGAGGCGGGGAGTAGTGGGACAGGAGGAAGGGAGGAAACTGCAGACAGGATATAAGAAAGGAAAAAAAGTTCAGTGGTAATGCAGGCCTTTAATTCAAGCCCTTGGGGAGGCAGAGGCAGATGGTCTCTTGAGTTCTGGTTAAACAATAATAATAAAGCAACATGTCTTTCTAAAGGTAAACGGTGTGTCCGCACTGGATCAAAATATCATAAATCCACTTTGAAATAAAAAATCATTAACTTTAAAAGCCTTTTAACTCTCTAACTATATCCTCACTTCTTTGATATAAACTCATTTTCTTCATTAGCCACCTTTATTAGTATGGTGCTAGGGAGTGAAAATACTTTACCAAGAATTGTATTCCCAGCCCCACACTGACAATCTCCCCACCTCAATGGTTTATTTTTATCTTACGTGCCATTGGTATTCTGCATGCATGTATGCCTGATAAGAGCATCAGATCCTCTGGGACAGGAGTTACAGACAGCTGTGGTACTCTTAACTACTGAGCCATTTCTCCAGCTCCAACAGTAACCCACTTAATTTCAAATTAACCAAATATGTAACAGTTGGATTCCAAGTCTATAGAGATCAACCTAGGGTATAATACTCAGTGGTAAAGCAAAGCCCTGGGTATGGTCCTCAGCACTGAAAAAAACCATAAAGTAACACACTACAAAGTTCTATTTTTAAATGCTGGAGAAGGTAGTCTTTTTCGTCCACATTTAAGGATGAGGCTGTGGCTCAGAGTGAGCACATGGTTAGTACAGACACAGCCAGAGGTTAGAACCCCAGCACCGCAAAGGAAAGATTTTAACAAACTATGTCATATAAAACTATACAATATAGAACCATAAAATCTTTTAAAATCAGAGTAAATTTTAAACCAAAAAGTCCTAAAAAAAAAAACACCTCCTCGCAATAATTTTGGGTTTCAGACCCAGGACAAGGGTCTGAGATGCATAGTTTACATAACCTGACCTCCAGGTTCTCCCAGCATCCCTTGTTCTTAACAGGCATAGCTGCCCCAACCATGACCATTCCAACCCAGGTGCTGGACTGCCCTTCCCACAGGGCTTCTTCCCTATATAATCCAGATTCTTGTTCTCCCTTCTCTCTCTACTTTCTCTTCCTTCTCTCTTTTCCCTCCCCATGGCAACTTCCCTGGCCTTGGTCCTTGGGGCCAATGAACACATCTGAAAGCAGCTTCCCAGTAAACCTGTGTTTATATACTCTAATCTGGCTTGAATTGGCTCATTTCACCACAAAGAAAGAACTTACCATTTAAGATGACTCAAAACTTTGCATGCATCAGATTCTGGGAGGCTTGTTAAAAATCACTGAGCCCCACATGTCACACAGGACTCCCTATGGCCAGGGTATGTCCTAGGAACATGTTTTTCAACTACAGTTCCATACGATACTGGTATTGTGGAGCTGGCACCACACCATGACATCTTACTCTGATATAAAGTGCAGTTTCTCCTAAAGACTGCTTTCCCTAGTGGATTTATTACAGTGTCTCAAAATTGTAAAATATTACCCTGGAAACAGAAATTCAGCATTTCTTTTTGTTAGTTTTTTTGGAGAGGGGTTTCTCTATGTAGCCCTGGCTGTCCTGAACTAGCTCTATAGACCAGGATGGGCTTGAACTCAGACTGTTTGCTTCTGCCTCCCACTAGGGAGCCTTTCTTTCCTTTTCTAAGATTTATTTATATCTGAGTGCTCTATCTGCATGTACATATCTGTACATCTGTGTGCCAGAAGAGTAGTTCCCATTACAGATGGTTGTGAGCCACCATGTGGTTGATGGGACTGAACTCAGGACCTAGAAGAGCAATCAGAGTGTTCTTAACCACTGAGCCATCCATCTCTCCAGCCCCCAGGGAACTTTTTTAAAAGTCATATTTTCATATACAAAATATTTGTGAACCCAACTCAAACTGAATATTGTGAAGGCCAATCCAATCTGAGATCCAAAACTGTGTTTTTAAAAATTATGGGCCAGGCAATGTTGGCACATGCCTTTAATCCTAGCACTCCAGAAGCAGGAGGATCTCTCTGAGTTCAAGCCCATCCTGGTTTACAGAGGAATTCCAGGATGGCCAGGGCTACACAATGTGAAATCCTGTCTCAAAAAAAAAAAAAAAAACCAAAAAAATTATGTAGCCAGGTATGGAATCCCAGCACTCAGGAAGTAGAGGCAGGTGGATGTCTATGGTTCAAAACCTGCCAGGCCTACAGAGCAATTTCCAGGACAGCCAGGGCTACAAAGAGAAACCCAGTCTCAACAATTCAAGAAACAAACAAAAAAATGTAATGTCAAACAATACCATTAACACAAAATGTCCATAGGTGGTGGCAAGTCTACAGATTTAATTAGTAGCTGTGTAAGGCTAGGGAAAAGAGAACAATTACACTAAAATCCAATGAAATATACCAAAATCAAATTGACTGTGTACTTGAAACCTGCAATATAAATCACATCTCAGAAAGTTTACCAAATTATGTGTAAATTTAGAAAGTAGAGAAGAGTAAACAGAAATTAAACCAAATGTTGCCACTTTCATATCACTCTTAAGAATACAGAATGAAAAATAAATAAGCTGTCAGAGGACCCAAACCCAAGCACCCACCTGGGAGACCCAGGCTCAATGCTCAGCACCCACCTGGGAGACCCAGGCTCAATGCCCAGCACCCACCTGGGAGCTCTAGTCCAGATCTGACACCCTCACACAGACAAATGTACAGGCAAAACACATAAAATTAATACATATATGGAAAAAAAAACAGTTCAAAAATACAGTGATAATTGAGATATCCACAATTTTGTTTCGTCTCAGTTAAACATGCTACTCTACAGAAATTACATTAAGTTCGACTCATGTAGATCAATCATACAGTGCATGTGGAGCTAATCAATTCTAAGAGTATAAGCTTTGGCAGTTAGTTGAGACAGCCTCCAAAGCCATTTCATGTAGTTACAATGTGCACGTGCAACTGTAATCTTGTACAATATTAATTTCCTTCATCCAATCAGTTCTCTAGCTATACATCCACCTCGGGACGAAGGTCAGATTGGCTCTGGGAGTATCACAAAAGGCACTGTCTGGCTTCCCTCCTCTGATCTTCCCATCATCTGTGTGGCTAATAAGACCAGACCTCAAACGGCAGCAGGCAGTCTTTATTTTACTAACAACACTCAATTCCTGGCTACTTGCAGCCATCAGTCAGTCTTGAGACTGTTTCCAGCCTAACTTCTTTTTGATCATGTAAGCATCTATTCCATTAAGTAAACTTAAGTTTTTAACCTTTGAAAACTTCATACATGTACACAGCATATTTTGATCAATCACATCCAACCCTCACTCCCTGCTTTCCCTTTCTCCCCAAGATGGAGTGCTTTAAATAAAATGGGGGGGGGGGGAGCAGGGTGTGGCAGCTTTAATGCCAGCACTTAGGAGGTAGAAATAGACAGATATCTTTGAGTTTGAGGCCAACCTGGGCTACAGAGAGGAACAGGACACAGAGAAATCCTGTCTCAAAAAAGAATCAAGGGGCGTTGTGGGGTGGGCAGTGGGGAGTATTCAGTCAGGCATGGTGACACAATGCCAACCAGGTCTATACAGTAAATTCTAGGCCAGCAATCCATAATGACATTCTATCTCCAACAAACAAAAGAGTTCCCAGCATTAAATGGAAAAGGACATTTTAAAAAAATTTAAAGGAAACTTAAAGAGCTTATTCTAAAATTCAAACATGACTTTTTAAAGTTTTCTATTCGAGCCCAGCTATATGGCATTTTATCTCCAACAGGAAGGCAATAACAAGGTGATCTCTATGAGCTCAGGCTAGCCTGGTCTGCATGGAACATCCCAGGGCAGCCAGGGCTACAAGAGACTCTGTCTTTAAAAGTAAGTTTTTAATTTCATTGTCACTTCCCACTTAAAATTTGAAATTTCTACTTGCTTTTTGTTTTATACCTAACTTCTGTCATTTCAGCTTAAAACTAGCAGGACTTACGTCTCATGGGTTCCAAAAAAGAAAATGGGTAGTTTGTTTGTGGGTGGTTTCACAGCTCCATCAGGAACTTCATCTACCTATAAGAAAAGTCAAATATTTTTAATTTTACAAACCTTAGTACACTTGAGTGAACTCGGAGTAAAGAACCCCAAATGGGTCTAATACAAAAATCAAACTGTTTTACAACTTATTGTAATATAGGCCGTTTTCCTCCCACCTCCAGCTCCCAGAATAACAACCCAGGCCAGCTACCTGACTAGCTAATAATTTAAAATAACCATTTATACTAATCTACTGTTCTACCACATGACTGGTTACCTCCACTCAGGTACCACATGTCTGTCTTCCCAGCGTTCTATCCCAGCCTTCTTTCTGCCTCCAGATGTCCCACCTTCTATTCTACCGTTTCCTATAGGTGTTAGGTATTTTAATTGACAGGTGATAGATATATGCATACCATACACAAGATATTCTCTCTACAATCTCAAACAAGTTCTAAAAAGCAAGAATTCATTTGGTGGCAAAACTGGTCCTGACATCAAGACCCTCTTCTTTATGTATCTAACATTTTGATTATTGTTTTCTCTGGAGATATTCAAAGGTTATCACCACCTGCTTGCTACTCAAAATCATCCCAGAAGCAAATCCTGAAGCATACCTACTGGGATTAGCTTTGCTTCCTAAAATCCAGTTACTTAATTTTTAAACAAATTTGATGCCAAACATTTTATATAGTGAGTCTGAACCTGGCGTGCAATCCTGCAGGAGAGCTGTTCAAATACTAAGAGTAATGAGAGGCAGGAGAAATGGCTCAGTGGTAAGAGTGCTTGCAGCCCTTCCAAAGAATCTGAGTTCAGTTCTCAAACCCTGTATAATCAGGCAGGGGGGTGGGGGGGCGGGGGACACAACATACACGTGGTATACAAACAAACAAACCACACAGCATGCAAACATACACAGAGGGGGAAAAAAGTAACAGAAAGGCAAACAGGATCCAAAATTTAAGGCATTATTTCCCAATGTTTAAAAAACATTAAAAGGAAGAAAAGTATTAGGTATTGTTTATTAACAATTCCATTTCAATTTGTAGAAGTTAAAAATATGTAATTGAACAAGAGTATCACCCTTACAGTTGAGTCCTTAAATATTTAAATACTCTTGAATTCTCTACAGCAAAGATTAAGAATATCTAAGAATGAAAAACCATGTCAATCTTTTTTGGGGGGAACAGGGTTCAAGACAGGGTTTCTCGGTAGCCCTGGCTGTCCTGAGATTCACTCTGTAATTCTTAAAGTATGTAAAAACCAAATTCAGCTGCTTCTAAGAAAAATAAAATGAGGGAGAAAAGATAAAAATGTCCTATCCCAATCCAAATGAACTCATTACAAGTAGAACTTGTAGCTGGAGAGATGGCTTAGTGGTTAAGGGGAGCCAGGTTCAGTTTGGTACCCACACAGCAGCTACTGACAGTTTTTTCCATAGGCTCAGTTACAGAAGTGGTATAGAATACATGCAGGCAAAATACCCATAAACATAGAACTTTAAGAAATTGTTACTGAGGCGTTTAGAGGAATGCCACAGCTTTACTATTCCCAGCACTGGGAATGGCAAGAGGCAGGATGAATTTCTATGAGTGTCGAGGCCAGCTGGGTTACAGAGTGAGTTCAGGACAGCCCGGGCTACACAGAGAAACCCTGTCTCGAAAACCAAAAAAAAAAAAAAAAAAAAAAAAAAAGAAAAAAGAAATTGTTAATTTTGAAAAAAAAAAAAGACTTGTTTAAAGAGGAAAATGACTCTCCAAAGGCTATTTTTACCTTTACCCTTTTACCTTAGTCACCTGTAACATACTGCAAGAGGTAGGATGATAACATTAAAAAAAAAAAAAAAAAAAAAAAACTTATTTAATTAAATGTAGGTGTGTGTGCCTGCATATGGGTGTGTGCACAGGAGTGCTAACACTGCCCTGGAGTCAGACAGATAACTGTGGTTGTGAGCTGCCTGAAATAGGTGCTGGGAACTGATATTCGGGCCACCAAGCAGCTCTTAACCACTGAGCCATTTCTCCAGCCATCAAAAATAGAAAATTCCTAAAGTATTTACACCTGGCCTCTAACTACATTGTGGTATGGAACTTTTGAATATAAGTATCAGATAACCCTGATTTTTTAAACAACTCAAAAGAAGGATACCTTGAATCATAAAGTGTCTCTTGGGGACTTTATACCTCCCCAAGTCTAGCGGGCCTCATATAAAGTTGAAATAGTGTTTTACAAGTGCATGATTGTGTAACTAAGAGCTATAGGATAAAGAAATTCAGCTTTAGGTCACTGCCCTAAAGATGTCTGCAACATATGTAACAGTCAAGGCACACACAAAGCAGCAATTAAAGAGTTTTCCTATAGGAAAACAATAACACCAACTCTATAGACAGGGCTTATGATTAAGGACTGTTCAGGAAGATCAACCAAACAAGATACCTGAGGACGACGGGAAGTTGAGGAAGCAAACTGAATCATTTTCGTATTGCTGTCAGAACTAGAACTATGGAATTTATTATTTTCAAGTAATACCTTTCAAAGATTAAATGAGTTATGTGCATAAAAAAATAGCCAGGCGAGTGGTTGCGCATCGCCTTTAGTCCCAGGACTCTGAAGCAGAGGTAGGTAGATCTCTTGAGTTCGAGGCCAGCCTGGTCTACAGTGTGAGTTCCAGAACAGTCAGAGCTATACAGAGAAACTCTGTCTTGAAAATAAAAGAATAAGTTGTATGAAAAATTAATTACAATTTTAGAACATCAGTCTATTTTTTGACTTTTATCTAATCAACATTCTTTAAGTCTTATCTATCATGTTCTGAACTGTGACACCATTATAAACTAACCAAAAAAAAAAAAAAAAAAAAAAAAATTCCCTATTTTTTTCTGAAAATGGAGCTTGGGTGTTTAATGTCACATCTTGAGTCCTTAGACTTCTCCAGTTACATTAACCCAGTGTCTGGTCTACAATCCCCTTTAGCTTTGAAGAACAAAAAATGGAAAACAACATCTTCAAGGTCATAAGCCAAAGAATGTTAATATAAAGGTCCAAATGCATCACCAACTGCAAATTGTGTACTAAGTAATTTAATCAGATCTCACATGCAAGGATTTGTAATTTGCATATTTTGTTGTCGCTTTGTATTTTGTTCAAAATTCCAAAATTTAAGGAAATGTCATGATTTCACTCATTTTTAAACACAAAAATCATACTTGATGATTTCGCCTCAATGAAACGTTAATTGAATGTCTTCCCTAAATATTCCTATGTAGAACACCTGTCAGAGACTCAAAAAGCAAGCCACCGGGAAACCGCGCGGGTATGCAGGAAAAGCTGGAATTTTACAATTGCATGGGAGAGTACAGAAAAAATACTAAAATGAAAGGTTCCAAATAACGGTAAAGGGAAAAGGAGGGGATGGACTGAAAGGAAACCGAGAAGAAAGGATGGGAAGCAGGCCTTTGGAAAGGCGGCCGCACCGCTACACCGTGGCTACAAATCACTTACTCGAGCTGGCCAATGAGGATAACCTTTCATCTTGGCGAAGATGAGGTCTCCAGGTTTGAAATCGCGAGTCATGTTTGAGGGGCGACGCCGGGAGTCCCAAGACCAGAAGGGGGAGCAGCGCAGCCGCGATCAGGAGATGCGAGCACAGACGCGAGCAGGGACTGGCGGGCCCGCGGGCGGGGGAGGATGCCTCGGGGTGTCCCGACGCGCCTGCGAGGGACAGCAGGGAGGGCGGTTAAAGCGCAAACCCCAGGGAGGGGCCGCGGGGAGGAGGGCAGGGGGAGGGGAGGCCGCGGAGGGGGAGGGGGAGCCGCCTGCGCGCCTCCTCAGAGCGCGGCCTCGGCCCCGAGCAGCGCCCGGGCCTGCAGTCGCGGCCACCTGAGGCAGGGATGCTGGCCGCCACCGGGCCGCCGGCCTCCCACCCCGGCACTCCCAGGGCTTTTCCCACGGGCCGCAGCCCACGAGGGAGGGGCGCGGCGGGAGAGGAGGGAGGCTGCGAGCGCGGCCGCCCGCTTCCCACCCGCGCCGAGCGGGGGCGGGGCGGCTTCACCTGCCGGGCGGTGGCGCTGGGGCTGCGGGGCGTGCTGGCCGCTTCTGCCCACGTCCACGCCGGCCACCTGCGCCACCAGCTGCCGCAGAGGCGTCTCAACGGCTCCGAGCTGCAACCGCCACCGCCACTGCCGCCGATGTCGCTGCGCCGCTCCCGCGCGGCTCCCGCTCGGCGCCCGCTAGCGCTGGACCGTACCAAGTGCTCGCGCAGGCACGGGTGGCGCTGCAGCCGCAGAGCGTCGTGGCTCGGGAGCCGAGGGCCTGAAGCCCCTAGAGCCCACAGGTGCCCCTGCTTACGGCTAATTGCAACCAGATGCCGCGGGAGGGAGGGAGGGGAAGGGCCTGGAGAGAGGCGCGCGGGAGCTGCCTCCCCTTCTCTCCCCCACGGCTGGCACAGTGGTCGCGCCCGGCCCGCCCCTGCTGGCTGCTCTGCGTGTGTGTATTTGTATGTGTACTGTATGTAAAAGGCGGGGAGGGAGGAAACGATTGTTGTGGACCCGGTTTGGGGGCGGGTATCCGGGCCTGTAGCCCACGGCTACATTCTCTTAAGAGAATCTGGCAGCCCACGGTGCTTGTTCTCGCATCCTTCTCCCTGGTGCGAGAACTGTAATGCTCCTGCGCGGTTTACATCATCCCCAAAATGAAGAGCTGTGTAAAAACCCAGAGATGAAATTGGAATATGAAGCAGTTGCAGGGTGTGCACCTTGTAGGCCTCTTACACCTCGCAGAATGGGCTTTGCAGTCTCCTTTTCCTAGGGACTGAAACATGAGAAAGCTCTATTTCATCTCCCTGATATTTCAACCACGGAGAACCGTTAAGAATAACGCAATCCCAATGAATGCAAAACGTCAAGGGTATAAAACAATGATAGAGAAAGCGTAGTTAGCGTGTTAGTTAGGATGTGGATTTGGGCCCAATGTAAATTTTAGCCCTGCACTTAAAATTTTATTTCTCTAGAAAAGTGCTATGGTAGTAGGTGGTACAGGAGAGAAGTGTTAGTAACACCTAAGTATTTCATCACTTAAAATACTCTTAAAGGGTATTTAAAGGTGAACTTATTTTTGATCCTTTAGCCAGTGCATGTTTTTTAAATATTTTGTAATATACTTTTCTAATATGAATTGACCCTTTACAATCTTTATTGTAGCAGAACTAATTTTATTTATCCATTAACATTCAGGTTCCCAGTAAGTATGTAGTAAATTAGAAGACATTTAAGTATTAAAAAAAATAAATCTTTTGTTTCACCTTTCATTGCATCTTTCCAAAACCTTTATTAGAATAAAGCACTGTTTGGTGTTGAATATACAGCCAGGAACAAGATTAGGTATTTCCTATATAAAACAGGCTAAAAATATTAAAGATATTAACAATACTAAAATATGTTACATATCTACCTAATACTCCTTTAAATAAAGGCTCACAGCTGAGAACCAGGAAGAGCTTTGTTTGAATAGGCAAAAATTGAGGGTTTTATAAAAAAGGAACACTGCATGCCTTTAAAAGGAAATCTGGCACCCCAGTGTTAAATGCAAGGGGGCTACTGTAGATCTGCATTGTTCAGAGGGTTCCACGTGGAGCTAACAGACATAAAGGGAATTATTGGTGATATGTCTTCAAGCATCTCATTGTGAATTTGATGTTGTGTGCTATGGGAGCTATCCAGGGTTACATGGTAAAAAGGGGGGTAAAACTGATTGTTTAAAACTGGATTCTTGACGTTTCAGTGCAGATGTGAGCTGTGACTGTTGATTAAGAAGGGAAGAAAAAAAGTGGAGGGCACAACTAAGTAATAACAAACAGTCATCAGGTAAATCGTGGACCTGAAAGGGACAGAATAAAGGTCTTAAAGGGAAGTTTTTAATCCCAAGTAATAAATATCAAAGCGGCACCCAGCTATCACTGTGTGGTGTGTGGGTGATGTGTGTACACCTCCCCGCCCATTGTCCTCAACTCTATAAGACCTTGAAACTCAGTTGTGGCCAGACTCCACAGCATGGGCTTCACCAGAGGCCTTGTGAGCAGCTCAGTCCCTCCCACCATCTACTTATCTGCATTTTAACAAGATTCCCCAGGTTGATTTTGTGTGTAATGGCACTGGCCTATGGAGATCAGGAGACAACACCTGGGTCTCTTTCCACCACATGGGTCCCATGATTAAATTCAGATCACCAGTAAAAACTCAGGCTAGAGAATGGAAAATTAGAGGCCAACTGTAGGCAAAGCCTTCTTTGAAAGAGAGACACACACAGAGAGAGAACATCACAGGAAGATGTATATTACTATTAGAAGATACCTTGTGTTAGTGCTAAGTGGGCATCCCAACAACAAAAAGATGAGTGCAGTGAGTGGGGTTAATTGGAAAATAATTTTTTTTAAGGAAAATGGAAATGCACTTGATGTATTAGTGGTGAACCAATGTGATACACTCACTAGCTGTACATTTTGACAATTTCAGTTAGAAATTATCTGAACAACTGGCGACACTTTTAAATCAAGGCAAAACAGGTGGTGGTTTAAGCCTCCAGAGAACAAAGGGCCAGGATCCCATGGAGAACAACCGTTCTGAATCTAAGTGGGAGGAGAGAAAGGGGGAAAGGGAGAAGGGGGTGGAAATGCCTGGGTGTGTTTAAGCCACTGCAAAGCTTTGCTCCTCCCCCACAGGAGAAAGAATACACTTTGCAGAACTGTAACAGTTAGCCAGGCGAGGACAGGCAAACTTAAATGGTTGGGGCAAAACCCAAGCTACATTCTTCCCATTCTTACAGATGAGAAAGCAGGCTCACAGACATTAAGCAACTTGCCCAAGGACACTTGGTGTCAAGGGGCCCGAGGCCAGCTTCCAGCCCTTCTGTTCTCTCCCATTACACCCTTTTGTGATTTTTTTACAAGCCTCTAGGTTGCACAGGAAGGTTGGAGACTGCAGAGAATGAGAATGGCCCATAATTAGAAACAGATGCTGGAGTTAGACGTTTGCCTAGTTCTCTTATTCCAGCTTCAAATTTCCCCCTACCTAATCTCCAGCTGGTCCTCTTACCAGCGCCTTCTGTTTAACTCTTCATGGCCTAAATGACCAAAAAGCACACCTAAATTATCATCTTCAAATGGCTTCATCTTTTTGTATTTACCATTTCCTAGTCTTAAACTCCCTCAGAACAAGCACTGTCGTCTCCTCAGTAGAGGTACTCAACAACTTTTTTTCCAAGATGGAGTCATGAATGGATAGTAAGAATAGACAGACGGTGAGCCCTGACAAAGTTCTAATTCTTAGGGTCAGGCGCTGGTTGCTCTTCCAGAGTTCAAGTCCCAGCAACCTCCTGGTGGCTCACAACAATCTATAATGGGATCCAAGGCTCTCTTCGTCTTGCAGGCATACACATACTCATATGTAAATAAACTTTAACAGGTCACAGGACACATGAGGCTGTGGCCTGTGCTCCTCAGTAAGTTAAGGCCTCAGTGGTTCTCAGCCTAATGGCTTGGGACCTGTACAGGGTCGCATATCAGATATCCTGCATATAAGATATTTACATTATGATTCAGAACAGCGGGCTGAATTACAGTTATGAAGTAGCAAAGAAAATAATTTTGTAGTTGGAGGTCACCACAAATGATGGAGCTGTATTAAAGGGTTGCAGCATATAGGAAGGTTGAGAACACACTGGGCCAAAGTATCACACACAGGGCAGCTTAGAGGCAAGAGGCCTGGGATTCATCCTTAAGGCTGGAGACAAGCAAACCAAAATGAAGATATTCATATTTGATTTTATATATTCATCAAAATACTTAAAGGTTAAACCCTTAAAAATCTTTTTTTTTTTCTCTCTACAAATCATTTAATGGAAATAGATATGGCTCAGTGGTTAAAAGTACTTGCTGCTCTCACAGAGGACCTGAGTTCAGGTACCTGCACACACATTGCACACACTCACACAAGACACATACAAAACATACTATTTTAAAATAAAAATCTAAAAATATATTCAGGGTCACAGAAGCAGAACATAATAAGGTAGTCGTAACACAATGGCTGGTTTCTAATAACATTTTGAAACACAAAGGTAGGGTTTGCAAGATGGTCATAACAATGTTTTCAAATAAAGACATGGTTGCCATTTCTTGGAACAGGCAGTACAGAACCATCTGTAGTTAAGGTTACAGGTGGGCATAGCCCAATCCTTGAGAAACAGATTTAATCATAATCATAAATCATAAGGGTTAATCACATTAGGAATGAACCTAAGTTGTCTTTACTCTAAGATGGCTTTTAAGTCTAAGACAGAGGCAGGCTGGGTTATCATTATACATGGTATTTCAATCTCATGTCAAGAATATAATGAGAAGTTAGCAAATACATTATTTGTTTAATGTCCTTTATTTTAAACAAAGAGCTAACTAGTTAGTCAGAGATGCCCTAAATGTAGTCAAGGCTTTTCTTCCTCTTGAGAACAAATTTGGAAGTTCACTCTTAGGTAGAGAAAAACTAAAACTAACACTGTGAGGCAGTGTTTAGAAGGACTGCTGAGCTGATGGACCAGTCAACGATCAGAAGACAGCTGCCTGCAAATGGGTGGCTGAGAGAAGGTAGAGAGTCTAGATGCTCAGGGGATAGATGGACTGAAGGAGCTAGACTAAACAGGTATTACCAGGTCACCTGTGGGAGCTCCACAGCTGCCCCAGTGGGTTTTCTTTTTTAATAACCTGGGCCAGGTGTAATGGCACACATCTTTAATTCCAGCACTGTAGAGACAATGCAGGAGAGGTTTGTGAGTTCAAGGCCAGCCTGATCCTCATATGGAGTTGAAGGCCACCCAGGGCTGCATAGTGAGACTATGCCTCAAAATTAATTAACTGGATCACTCTTGTCTCAAGTTTTGGGTTTGTGGTTTGTTCCCTGGCTTCTCCATGTTCAGCTTCACTGTTTGTTTTTTGTGCTGGTTTGGTTTGTTTGATTGGTTGGTTTGTTGGTTGGTTGGTTTTTTTTGTCTTTCATTGTTTCTTGAAGTTTTTCTCCTGTTCCCACTGGCTTCCCAATTTTGATACTTGAGAATTCACTTTAAAAGTAGAATCTTTTTCCAGTCTGGTCCACGGTCTGCGAGCCTGACGGTGCGTCTCACTCTGTTCACGTTCTTAGGTCTCCTGAGTCAGTGTGGTTTCTGATAATACAAATTAAAATTGTGTGAATTGACTAAAACGAGTCAGAAAAGTGGTGAGTCAAAGTTACCCAGCTAGCCAGACAGTGGTGGCGCACGCCTTTAATCCCAGCACTTGGGAGGCAGAGGCCGTCGGATTTCTGAGTTCCAGGTCAGGCGGGTCTACAGAGTGAGTTCCAGGACAGCCAGGGCTACACAGAGAAACTGTCTCGAAAAACCCAAAATGGGGGAAAAAAAGTTGAACAACTATTTTAAACATAGGCTACCTTTAGAAGCAGTGAATATAGTAATTTGCTGTTGAATTTGTCAGGCAGGATTTTAGTCATCCATCCAGTGATTTTATGTGCTTGTTTTGGAGACAAAGTCTTACTATGCAGCTAGGGATAACCTGGAAGTTCTGGTCTTCCTGCCTTCACCTCCTGAGTGCTAGCACGGCAGGCAGGCAGGCATCACTATGCCTCATCTAGTTCACAGTCCTTAATGGTAGAACTCCTGCTGTTTTCCTGGGCAACTTGGTAGTGTATTGCAGTACATTTTGGCGATTTGCTTTTTAGCTTGGTGATACACACGACACAGACGTCTGAGCTTTTGTAACTGAACACAAAGAGCTTTACTTAATTTTCAGATTTTTAATGTTTTTGCAGGGTGTGGTGACACACGACAGTAATCCCTGCATTTGGGAGGCAGAGACAGATGGATCTCTGTAGGTTCAGGGCCAGCCTGGTTACAGAGTAAGCTCCAGAACAGCCAGCTAAGTAGAGAGACCCTGTTCTTCTTAGTCTATGAGTCTTAAATGTTCGATGCCAAGAGAGAATGATAAGTCATTGTTTGGGGGTAGTTTGGGAGAAAAGAAGAAAGAAGAAAGGAAGGAAGAGAAAGAAAGAAGAAAGAAAGAAAGAAAGAAAGAAAGAAAAAGAAAGAAGGTTTAATTTTTATTGTTTATTTTATGAAAGTTCTCATGTAAACTAGGCTAGTCTTTTTTTTTTTTTTTTTTTTTTTTTTTTGGTTTTTCGAGACAGGATTTCTCTGTATAGCCCTGGCTGTCCTGGAACTCACTTGGTAGACCAGGCTGGCCTCGAACTCAGAAATCCGCCTGCCTCTGCCTCCCAAGTGCTGGGATTAAAGGCGTGCGCCACCACCGCCCAGCAAACCAGGCTAGTCTTAAGCCCATTATGGAGAAAATGATGAGCTTGAATTCCTGATTCTTCAGCCTCTACCTCCCAAAACTAGGATTATAGACATGTTATCACCATACACAGCAGTGCATTTTTTACAGAGATCATTTATGTATTTATTTATTATTTTTGAATTTTCCTTGTGTGTGCACATGCATGTGTGCTCTCAATGAGTGGAGAAAAGAGGCCAACCTGCAGGAGTGAGGTAGGGCTAGGGGTCAGGCTCATCAGACTCAGTGGCAAGCACCTGCCGAGTCATAGCCCTGGCCCTACAACTTGATTTCTTTGTGAATAGATTTGCGTTCTCACCAAAATATTCTCTGCACATAGAGCATCCTCCTACCTATGTTCCCCACCAGAGCGTTTTGTTAATTATGATGCTGATCCTGCACTGATGCACTACTTTTATTATGATTCTCCCTTGGTGTTCAACATTTTTAATGACTTGTAGACACCATGACAATACCACACAGAAAAGTGTCACTGCCCTAAAAATCCTGCATTCCCCTATTCATCCTTTATTTCTACAACCATGGATCATCATGGATCTTTCTTTACTGTCTCCAGGGTTGTTCTTTTCAACTTTTTTTTTTTTTTCAGAACATCACATAGTTGAAATCATGGTATATAGCCCGTAGGATGGGTTTATTGGATGGTGATGGAGCTCACTGGCCTGGTATTCATAGTCCCTGGGCTTCATTCCGGGCACTGCAAAATTAAAGGAGGGTCAAGATGCTGCCTTCTTTCACTTCATAACTGACATTGTTTTTTTTTCTGTGTCTTTTCACAGATGGCATTCCCTTGTGTGGACACAACACAGTTTATTTAACTGTTCACCTAATAAAGGATATCCTGTTTGCTCCATGTCATACTAATTATGAATAAAGCTAATATAAACACCCATGTGCAATTTTCTGTGTAAGCATACATTTTTAACTCCTTAGGGTAAATACCAAAGAGTGTGACTCCTGGTTCATATAGTAAGTGTGTGCTTAGTTTGTAGGAAATTGCTAATCTGTTTTCTGAAATAATGGCATCATTGTATGTTCTTGTTATCCATGAATGAGGATTCCTGTTGGTACATCCTCTACAGAACTGTGTGTTGTCAGGATTTGGGACTTACCTATATAATGGTATTCCACTGGTTTGTTTTTTGCTCTGACTTTTTAAAATATAAATATCTCTGTCATGTTATTAGGTTTTCCACAGTGATTAGTAGAAAATTTCAACTTAAAGATAGCTATTTTCACAATTTATTTACCTAGAATAGTATGGAATTTAAGAGCTTTTGAAAAATTGAGTTCATGTGCAGATTGAAAAATATGAAGTAGTTGAAATGGATTTTTTAAATTTCTGGGTATATTAATTACCTTGCTGGAGCTGGGGCAGCAACTCAGTTGGTGAAGTGCTTGCTGTGCAGCTGAGATTGTGATTCCAATCCCCAGTCCATGGGGAAAGCTAGCAAGGATGACACATGAATGTGTCCAGAGCTGGAGAGGTAGCAGAAGATTCCTGGGTCTAGCCTAGACTACTTGGAGAGCCCCAGGCCAGTAAGAGAGTCTGTCCCAAAAAATAAGGGGCATGTTTCCTAAGGAATAACATGCAAGGTTGACCTCTGGCTTCCTCATGTACACCTACATGCATACATGTGAAACACACACACAGACCTATACATACAAAATTAGTTTTAATTTACATTAGTATAGATTAGATTTTTTCTTTTCTCTCCTTTTCCCTCCCATCCTGCTCCCTCCTCCCTAACTCCTTCCCTCCTTCCCTCCTTCCCTTCCTTCCTTCCTTCCTTCCTCCCTCCCTCCTTCCCTCCCTTCCTTCTTCCCACACACCACTGCCCCCCATCTTTGTTTCCTTTCTTCCTTATTCCCTTTTTCTTTGTGTGTTTTGTGTTTTGAAATACATGTAACTGAGGCAGACCTGGGACTCCTGATCCTCCTGCCTCAGCCTCATGGGTTATAGGTGCACATGGTATTGCATATGTGTAGCTTTTAAACATACTTTGTAAATATTTTATTTTTGGAAGTTTGGAGGTTTTGCTGTTGTTGCTGTTGTTTAAATTGGCCTGAAGTGGTAGCACACATCTTTAACACTAGCAACTGGGAGGCAGAGGCAGGAGGATTTCTGCGAGTTCACACTGATCTTCACAGTGAGTTCCCAGTCATCCAGAGCTACACAATGAGATCCTGTCTCAACAAGTTTTTTTTTTATTTAGTGTGTGTGAATGTGCGCACATGTGTGCATGCGCGCACTATGGCACAACTGTGAAGGTCAAAGGGAAATTCCTTCTATCATGTGGGTCTCAGCAATCAGTTGAGATTGTCTTTGGTTATTCAGATTGCTGGCAAGTGCTTTTACCCAATGAGACATCTGGACAGCCCCATTAGATGGCTTTTTTTTTAAAAAAAGAGAACCAGTGAAGGGTGGAACATTGGAGGATGTGGAGGGAGAACAGGGAAGGGGGACGTGATGTGGATATGTGTGTGTGTGTGTGTGTGTGTGTGTGTGTGTGTATAATATATATATTTTTTTTTTTTAAAGAAGAATTTTTTTTGTTTTTTTTTTTTGTTTTTTTTTTTCAAGACAGGGTTTCAACTGTGTATCAGCCCTGGCTGTCCTGGAACTCACTCTGTAGACCAGGCTGACCTTGAACTTAACGAGATCATTTACCTCTGCCTCCTGAGGCATGTACCACCATCACCTAGCTTAAAAAGAAAATTTTAAAATAAAAATATTAAGTGCAACTCATTTAAGTGATCTATAATTTCTTACATAATTTGGATGTTTTGCAATTTATAATCAGACAGGTGGGGATTTTTGTTTGTTTGATTTAAATATTTATTTTTTAATGTGTATGAGTAAACACTCATGTTTTGCTACTTGTATGTGTACTACATGTGTGCTTGGTGCCCATGGAGGTCAGAAGAAGTGTTGTGGATAGCCCCAGACTTGTATTTTGATCCTAGTTCCACCCACCTGAGAGGGCTTCAGAGGAGGATTCAATCAATGTTGTGGATAGCCTCAGCCTTGTATTTTGATCCTAGTTCCCAGTGGATAGCCCCAGGCTTGTATTTTGATCCTAGTTCCACCCTTCTGGGAGGGGCTGCAGAGGATGATTGAATCTGTACACAGAGGACATCTTGTAAACCTTCTGTCCAATTAAAACCTGTACAATAAAGACTAGAGCCAGTGATTGGGCAGTAGAAGGGGAGGCGGAGAAAAAGGCTTAGGGGAGGAGAGAGTGAGAGGAATTCGATATAAAAGGAGGTAGAAGCCGGGTGGTGGTGGAGGCTGCGGCACACGCCTTTAATCCCAGCACTTAGGAGGCAGAAGCAGTTGGATTTCTGAGTTCCAGGCCAGCCTGTTCTACAGAGTGAGTTCCAGGACAGCCAAGACTACACAGAGAAACCTTGTCTCGAAAAACCAAAAAAAAAAAAAAAAGCCAGAGAGAGAAGAGAAGAAGTAGACGGAAGAGCCAGAGCTCAGAAGGAAAACCGCGCAGCCTGGATGAACGGCAAGTTATAAGGGATCTCATAGCCGAGGATTAGAGTAGTGCAGTGGTAAATCTGCCCAATCTAGGCATGCTATTTATACCATAATTATTGAGTTGTGTTTTCCTTTACTGGTCTCCTTCGGGCAGGAGATTTACCATGGCAAATTCGGTGGCTTAAATAATTCATCTACTACAAATTGGTACCAAACTTCTTCTACAAAGAAGGTTTCAGGCACCAGGAACTGGGGTTATACATGTGAACTACCACATGGCTGCTAGGATTCAAACTCCACTTCTCTGCAAGAGTGACACATGCTTTTAACCACTGAGCCGTCAGCATAGCCCATTAGATGGGTTTTCAAATGTGTGTGTAAGTGTGTGTGTGTGTGTGTGTGTGTGTGTGTTGTGTTTTAAAATATCAGTGACAGGTTCTATCCTCCAGGACCACAACTAAATTGGTGCCTCTTGAATGCCTGTGTAGTTTTGCATATTTTAGTTATTGTAAAAATAAATATTTTATTGTGATAACAAAGCATATTTTAAAATTAGCATTCTATTCACTATACACAAAAGTGAATTTTATTGTGCCATTTTCATATATGTATATACACATTGATCCTGTTTATCCCATACTCTTTTCTCATCTCCTATCTCCTCTACTCTCAGATGAGTTTTGTGTGTGAGTATATAGGTATTGTATGTATATGTACATACATTTTCATGAGGGAGGGTACAGGCACATGTGTGTATGCTTATGAAGGCCAGAGGTCAACTTCAACTTCAGGTGTCTTTCTCTATTGTCCTCCAGTGTGTGTGTGTGTGTGTGTGTGTGTGTGTGTGCACACACGCACACACCATGGCATGTTGAACTCAGAAGACTACTTGTGAAAGTCAGTGGGTCTCAGGAATCAAACTCAGGCTGTCAAGCTCAACAGCAGCTGCCTTTCCCACTGAGGCCTCTTTCTGCCTTCCACTGCAGTTTCTGAGACAGGGTTTCTCACTGAACATGGAGACATGGAGCTCATCTACTAGGCTAGCGAGCCAATAAGCTGCAGGGCTCTGGTTTAGTGTCCCCTGCACTGGAATTCCAGATTTACTTTGCCCACCTTTGTTTTGTTTTACATGTGTGTTAGGGGTCTGAATTCAAATCCTTGTGTCTGTGTGGCAAGAACATCACCAACTGAGCCATTTCCCCAATACTTCAGATGGGTTTTTAATGACACCTAGTCATACGCAACTAATCAAATGGTGTGGTGGTTTGAGTGGGTGGTCTCCGTGGGCTCCTGTATTTGAACATTTCAAGGAGAGAGACTCTGAGAGGACTACAAGGTAGGAAGTGTGGCCTTGACAGAGGTAGTATGTCCCTAGAGGTGGTTTTCCAAGTTTCAAAAGCCCATGTCAGGCTCAGTTCTGTCTGTCTGCTGTCTGTCTGTCTGTCTGTCCTCTCTCTCTCTCTCTCTCTCTGTCTCTCTGTCTCTCTGTCTCTCTCTCTTTGTCTCTCTCTCTGTGTATCTGTCTTTCTTTGTGTGTGTCTGTTTGTTTCTGTCTCTGTCTGTCTGTCTGTCTGTCTCTCTCTCTCTCTCTCTCTTGCTCTCTCTGGATCAGGACAGTGATCTCTCTAGTACTGTGTGACCTATAATGTTCCCTGCCATGATAATAATGGAGAAACCCTCTGAAACTGTAAGCAAGCTCTAAGTTCAATGCTTCTTTTTTTTTTTTTTTTTTTTTTTTTTTTAAATTTTCATAAGAGTTGCCATTGTTGGGCTGGAGAGCTGGCTCATCAATTTAAAGCACTGACTGTTCTTCCAGAGGTCCTGAGTTCAATTCCTTGCAAACCCATAGTAGGTAGCTCACAACCATCTGTAATGGGATCTGATGTCCTCTTCTGGTGTGTCTGAAGACAGCTACAGTGTACTCATATACATAAAATAAATAAATATATATATTAAAAAACAAATTGCCATTTTCATGGTGTCTCCATAGCAATAGAACAGTGACTAAGACAAACAACATATAAAATAGATTTTGATAAAGTATTCATCATTGAAACTGCTTCTCTTAAGCAAATGTGTTGTAACCAAAGAATAATATTTAGTAAAGAGTGTGGGAAGCTGGAGAGATGGCTAAGCAGTTAAGAGCACTTGCTCTTTTCCAGAGAACCTAAGTTTAATTCATATCACCCAACTTTGGCAGCTCACAAGTGTCTATATCTCCAGCTCCAGGGATGCTGATGCCTTCTGGCCTCAACAGGCACCTGCACACATATGGCAGACACATAGACACATACATAAACTTTAAAACAAAAATCCTAAAACCATAAATTTCATCTTGTCCATATATTTAAAGGGGAAATATGTATGTGTGTGTATGTGTTTCAGCCTAGCAGTTAGCATATATTTAAATTATTTTTTTACCACATATTAGAAGTGTTTTAACATGTTGCAGGATAGAAGTAATCTAAAGGTTAGCTAGAAAATGTTCTAAGTTTGAAATATATTATTATTTTAGAATACATTCCATTTGACAGAATCACATTTTTATTCTGAATTTAAACAGATATATTTGGAAATAGTAATCTTGGAAACTTCCCAGATATGTGTTAAAATCATAGTTTCCTAAGTGAGAAATCAAAGCGTTGAGTAAAGAGAACACTGAGGGGCTGGAGACGACCCAGGTTCAATTCCCAGCACCCGAGTGGCCGCCCACAACTGTCTGTAGCTTCAGTTCTAGGGGATCTAATTCAGTCTCTGACCTCTGCAGCACCAGGCATGCATGTGCAAGATGCCCATAACACACAAAATAGGATCACTGAGAAGAATTATTTGTTTAAAAGGAATGAGGAAACACTCTAATAAGTCTGGATTTCTTGTCAGTTCTGTGTCTATTTTGTTCTTGTGAGAACCTTTTCTACTCTTCTTATATAATCTGAGAGATGGAAGAGACAGTACTGGGCCATAGTCTGCTGTTGTGTTAGTCCATAAGTGCTTATGAAGAGATAAAAATCACAAGTAAAAGTCCAATTAATACTGTAAGCCTAGCCGGGCAGTGGTGGCGCACACCTTTAATCCCAGCACTTGGGAGGCAGAGGCAGGCAGATTTCTGAGTTCGAGGCCAGCCTGGTCTAGAGAGTGAGTTCCAGGACAGCCCGGACTACACAGAGAAACCCTGTCTCGAAAAACCAAAAAAAAAAAAAAAAAAAAATACTGTAAGCCTAGATTTCACAAACTCTTTATTTTTTTTTTCTTTTGAGACGAAGTCTCGTGTAACCCAGAATGACTGGTTCACACTTCCTGTGTCACCAAGGATGACCTTGAACGTCTTTCCTCTTTGCCTCCACTTCCCAAGTGCTGGGATTACAGGTATAAAGAAAACAACACAGTCGTTTACTTTTCATGCTGTGGTGGAAATGGAATCCAGGCTTCATTTACCTTCTCTGTAGGAACTCTCCTGACCCAGCTACATTCCCAGTTCTACAAACTTTAATAACAACTATCTGGAGCCAGCAATGGTATGGCCTCTCTCCACAATCCCAGCACTGAGAAGACTGAAGCAGAAGGATCATGAACTGTAGGCCAGCCTGTGGTATAAGGGAAAGACCATATTTTAAAACAAATAGAACATTAAAACCACATAAAAAAAAAGCTACTCTGACTTCAACAATACTGACTCCAGGAAATCCAGTCGTACTGTGAGGTTCCCTTCTTCCTTTTAGAAGTTCATTAGAAGCCAATAGGCTATGTGTGCACAAATACATCCAGAAGCCTTCTCATCTTCAGTCAAAGTATAGACAGTTCGTAGGGGGTGGGTAGTGGCATAAGCTTTTAGTCTCAACACTCTGGAGGCAGAGGCAGGCAGATCTCTGAGTTTGAGGCCAGCCTGATCTACAGAGCGTGTTCTAGAAGAGCCAAGGCTATACACAAACACCCTGTCTCAAACAAACCAAACAAAGCAACAACAAAAGTAGAGACAATTCAAATTCAATAAAATATCCTACCTACTTACACTCAACTGGCCATTCCTTATTTTAAATTGTTTGTTTTTGTGCGTGTGCATCTGAGTGCACATGAAGGTAGGTGTCTACCAGAGCTTGGAGCTGGAGATATAGGCCTTTATGAGCTGCCTGACATGGGGGCTGGGAACCGATCTTGAATCCTCCGCAAGGGCAGTACCTCTTCCTAACTCCTGAGCTATCTCTCCAGGCGCCTCTTTGATCTTAGTTTATGACAAAAGGATGTTTTCCCAGAACAAAGACTTTCCCACATACAATCTCCATCTGATGTCAGCTAAAACATAACATTGGAAACTTTTTTTTTTCCTTAAGGCTCAATATGCGCGCGCGCACCCACACACCCACACACACACCCACACCCACACCTCCCCCCCCCCCCACACACATAATGGTGAAATGGAAAAATGAAAGGAAAAAGAAAACTGTACTCCAGTTTGTGGGGAACCAAGTTGCTACTTTCTAGCTGAGAAGGATTCTTGATCAACAACGAAATTCTGGAATAAAGTAGCAGTTTCCACTTTCAGGAAACAGCCCCTGTTCACTGCAGGAGCACTTCAGTTGTAGCTTCATCCTCCGCTTCAACTGAGTGGGCGTGTCTGTTTCATTGATTGGCTGTCCATCAAACGGGAATCTGAGCTGCGGAGTTCACTAACCTTGTCGTTCACAATGGGCTTTCATGGCTTTACTAAGTGGTTCAAGCTTCTTGGATCTTAAATTGCACCACAGAATCATCCTGCTCACTACCTTCAAAATAATATGATCGTTGTTCTCACTCTCCGCTCCTCCCTTGGGGTTCTTGTGCAGCTGAGAGACTCCTCAGCTGTGTCTTCACAAAAGAGGTTGGAGGTCCTCACTGAGGGAGCACAGCAGCACTGGGCAGGGTGGGGGTGGGGGCAGCGGAGCATCGGGCAGAGGGCGCTGCGATTCCTCCCTCCCTCCGCCCTGTGCGCATGAGCATCCTTTACATTTTAAAATTTTTTATACATTTTAAAAATCTTATTATGGAAAGCGTTGCAAATAAGAAGCACCACACACTGACATTTGAAATTTTTTAAAGGAATGGTTTAACTAAGTGAAATAAATATTCAACAATTACGATTTCTGCTTGATAGTATAGGATTCATGGGAGGTGGGGTGGAAGGTTGTTTTGTTTTTGAAACAGTTCACTCCTTTTCCTGGTTGTCCTAGAACTGACAACATGCGTAGATAACACGGGTCTGGAAACTGCTGGTATTTGCTGGGATTGCAATATGCTACCGTACCTCACAACCCCATTCCACCATGTGTATGTGTGTGTGTGTGTGTGTGTGTGTGTGTGTGTGTATGCTTTGTTGTGTTTTCGCTGCTGTTGTTTTTCCCCTTGAGAACTGTCTGATCTAGTAATTTGGCTACTCCTGCTTACTGTATGTGTTTGTGTGTGTGGTGCTTGGAAGCACATCTAGTGCCTTGCGTGTGCTAGTCAGGCATTCTACCACTGAGCTGCATTCTCAGCTCCTTCTGCTACATTTTTTATTTTGAGACAGTCTCAGGAAATTGCCCAGGCTAGTCTTGAACCTGCTCTTATATTCCAGACAGGCCTGTGATCCTCCTGCCTCAGTCCCCTGAGCAGTTGGGATAATAGGCTTTGATCACAAACCCCAGCTTTCTGCTTACTTGTTTTTGTTTGTTTTGTTGTTGTTTGTTTGTGTTGTTGTTTTTAGAGGTAGTATTTCTCTCTGTAGCTGTCCTGGAATTACCTCCATAGACTAGGCTGGCCTCAAGCTCAGAGATCTGCCTGCTTCTGCCTACTGAGTGCTAAGATTAATGGTTTATGCCATCATGCCTGGCATTCCCGCTTATTTCTGATAAACATTTGCATGATATGACTTTTCCAGGTGTTTATTTTTTAATTCACTTAATGTACACACACTTGCTTGACCATTTTCCTCATCCCCACTATCCCTTATCCCTCTGTTATTAAACTAACCTGTTTATATATTTGAGGTGTTTCTTAGAAACACACTGTAATCGGGTCATGTGTTTTTATGCACAATGCTTCTCTCTGTTCTTTAGTCCATGTATTTAAAATGGATTTTATCTAATGCCGTCACTGATGTGTCAGGACTTTACTTTGGAATTCTGCCTTGTCTTCTCTGTCGCTTCCGTTTGTCTCCATTATTTGCTCTGTCCTGCCTTCGTGCACGTCATTTCAGTCTGTCCTTGAGCCCTAAGTCTCTTTGTTTAGACTGTGAGCCTGACTCTGCTGCTGTACGGAAGGAGGCAGGTAGAGCATGTCCCGTCCTCTCTGCCCTGCACTAGAACTAGGCTTCACACATGTGATTGCTGATAGCCTATTTGGTTGACATTGACCAGTCCCAGTGAAGTACAGAATACGTGTTCCTTGTAAGTCTCCTTACCATTCCTATTGTGGCAAGTCAGCTTTCAGTCACTCTGGCTAAATGACCAAGGCAATCAACTTAGAAGGAGAAAAGGTTTATTTTGGCTCTTGATTTCAGAGATTCCAGTCCATGATCACTTGGTCTTCTTGCCTTGGCCCAGTGGAAACACAGTGTAGCATGAGAGGAATGCATGTTGTAGGAGGACTGATCACCTCAGAGTTGCTGAGAAGCAAACAAACAAACCAAAAACACAGCGATTCAGAGCCAAGCACAATAACTGTCATCCCAGCTCTTGGGATGTTAAGCAGAAGGATCTCTATGAGTTCGAGACCAGGTAAGGGGCTACATAGGAAGACCATATCTCAAAACAGAAAACGGGGGGGGGGGGAGAGAGAGAGAGAGAAGAGAGAGAGAGAGAGAGAGAGAGAGAGAGAGAGAGAGAGATTGTGGACAAGGACAGGCACCATGACCCTTTTCTACTCTTGGCCCCTGGCTCTTAAAAGTTCTCTTGCTTCCCAATAGTACAATGAGCTGGGGACCAAGTATTTATGTTGTTTGGTTGGTTTTGGTTGGTTGTTTTTTGGAGACAAGATTTCCCTATATAGCCCTGGCTGTCTTGAAACTAACTCTGTAGACCAGGCTGTCCTTGAACTCAGAGATCCACCTGCCTTGCCTCATGAGTACTGGGATTAAGGGCCTGTGCCACCATACCCAGCTTAGTTCTTTTTCTTACTGCCACAGCAGGGGTGCTAGGCACCTGGCTCAGTGGCTAACACTGCTTGTTGAGCAAACATGAAAACTTGAGTTCCAATCACCAGCATACATGTAAAAAATTCAGGCATGGCTTGTGTGTGTGTCTGTAAAACTCAGTTGTTGTAGTATAGTTAATTTCAATCAGGTTTCTACCCCATCATTTCTACTTAGACCATTCAGTTCCCAGATAAAAGACACAAGACTTTTATATCTAGAATAAGCCTTTAAAGCACTAGAGCTGGACAGAATCTATCCTTTATGGTATTGTATCTACTTCCCTATTAATAACCCCGAGATATGACTTGCCATGTTCTGTTACTCCTACTGGCCAGCCCTCTTGGCCAGTACTCATAATCACTTACCCCATGGCCTCTTCTCCTCTCTTCATCTTCTCCCCTTCTTGTTGTCTGGTCCTGCCTCAGACCCCAAGCCTGGGAATCAAAAAAATCCCACCTACCTTTCTTCTGCCCAGCTATAGGCTGTAGGCATCTTTATTCAACCAATAGTTATAAATTAAGGAGCAAGATTGCATAGCATCACTTGGTGTACGTGAGGATCTCATGGTCGCTGGGAGGCAACCAGACTTTGGGCACCAGTACTTAGCATTACAATACATGGCAACAAACTGAACCTCAACAGTCAGTGTTGGGGAGTAGAGACCATTATTTAGCAGCTTTCCTTCCTCGATATACCCAGTGCAGCATTTTAGGACAGAAACTCTTGATGTCACATAGATTAAGCTCTTAGTCCTTTCTTTTGATTTATATTGCAGTGCTGGGCTCTGTACTGCTGAGCCACACCCTGGCACATACGGCGGTCTGACTTTGGTTTTTCACACTGATTGTCTTCATACCATTATCTCCTGAAAGTTCTTCAGTTACTTTCTGTCTCTCTCTGTCTGTCTGTGTCTTTGTGTCTCCCTGTCTCTCTGTGTGTCTCTGTCTCTCCTCTCTCTAACTCAAGACTACTCTTAGGTCTCTCTCTCTCTTTTTAACCCCATCGCTCTGTCTTATAACCGTATGTTCACTACTGTCCTCCGTATTCATTTAAGAAGGAACAAGGTGAAGTGTGGTGATGAGTATGTAAACCTAGCACTCGGGGATTTTCTTATGTAGAAGTTGAGACACCGAGGTGCCAGAAAGGGTGAGCTTTCCTGAAAGGGTGCGAGCATGCGTGAGTGCGTGAGTGTGTGTGTGTGTGTGTGTGTGTGTGTGTGTGTGTGTGTGTGTGCGCGCGCGCGCATGCGTAGTACATCTAAGAACCTGGATTCAATCCCTGGAAGACAATAGGAAAAGTAAAGAGGAGAGCGAGTGTTGTCATGGCCTCGGGGAACTGGTGGCTGCAGTGGCTCTGCCTGCTGTCTAGTCTACTCACAGACAGGAGATGACAGCTCTTTTGGGATCCATATTTGAGTTTCAGGAAGGAAGAAGTGGCATAGGATGCAGGAACAGGTTTACCAAGCCATCTCTCTTACAAACCAGAAGCCCTCCCTGGAGCCGCGCCCCAACTTTTCATTATCGCCCATTAAACAGAGTCTTGTACAAGCCCGGTCTCCCCCACTCAGCGCTGCAGTGCAATTGTCTCTGTGATAGGATGGCTTGGAGTCGTGTGGAAAGTTTACTTTTAGTTTGTTTATTATTATTATTATTAGTTTGTTTGTTTTGAGAAATCCCCACACTGATTTCCCTAGTGCCTGGATTCGTTTGCATTCTTATTCCTCTGAACAACAGCATGATCAAGCCTATCACAGCAGATGCTTAGTGAGGCTAAACATATTCTCCTATGTTTATTGTTATGTGTATATATGGTTTTCATCTTTTGAGGACTCTCTATTAGCCCATTTATTGTCTTGGCTGCTGGATTTTTTTATTTGTTTTGGTTTTTCTTAGGTAGGGTTTCTCGTGTATTCTTTTTTTTTTTTTCTTCTTTTTTTTTGGTTTTTCGAGACAGGGTTTCTCTGTGTAGCCCAGGCTGTCCTGGAACTCACTCTGTAGACCAGACTGGCCTCGAACTCAGAAATCCGCATGCCTCTGCCTCCCAAGTGCTGGGATTAAAGGCGTGTGCCACCACCGCCTGGCTCTCGGGTATTCTTGGTTGTCCTGGAACTTACCCTGTACACTGGGCTGGTCTTGAACTCAGAGATCCACCTATCCCTGCTGGGGTTAAAGGCATATGCCACCACCTCTGGTGGCTGTTTGATTCTTTTTTGTTTGTTTGTTTGTTTGTTTTGTTTCTTTCTTTTTTTTTTTTTTTTTTTTTTTTTTTTGTTTTTTTTTGGTTTTTTCGAGACAGGGTTTCTCTGTGTAGCCCTGGCTGTCCTGGAACTCACTCTGTAGACAAGGCTGGCCTCGAACTCAGAAATCCGCCTGCCTCTGCCTCCCAAGTGCTGGGATTAAAGGCGTGCGCCACCACCGCCCGGCCTTGTTTTGTTTCTTAAGAGTCCATTTAGCCAGGTGTTAGTGGTGCCCACCTTTAATCCCAGCATTCAGGAGGCAGAGGCAGGTGGATCTCTGAGTTAGAGACCAGCCTAGTCTATACAAAGAGTTCCAATGCAGCTTGAACTACAAAGAGAAACCTGTCTCAAAAAAACAAGCCAAATGCCTGACATGGTGGCATACGCCTTTTAATCCCAGCTCTTCGGAAGCACTGGCAGAAGGATCTGTGAGTTTGAGGCCATCCTGGTCTACAGAGTGAGTTCCAGGATGGTCAGGGCTACACAGAGAAACCCTGTCTCAAAGAAACAAAATACAACAACAACAACAAAAAATGTGGTTTTTTTTCTCCAATACTTATACTGGAATCTTCCCTCCCACCTCACCTCCAGCCTTAAATACTTCTGAGATTCACTCCCAGACAAGACAAGTTGCAAAAAAAACCAAAAAAACAAAAACAAAAAAAAAACAAAACAAAAAAAATCTACTCAAAAAAGCCAACCTGCCAAGAAGATTCGGAGACCAGACAAGCTTGGATGAAGCAGAAACCAGCCATGCTGCCTGGAAAAGGTTTTTTTTTTTTTTTTAATTATTTATTTTATGGATATGAGTACCCTGTAGTTGTCTTCAGACATATCAGAAGAGGGCATTGGGTTCCATTATAGATGGCTGTGAGCCACTATGTGGTTGCTGGAAATTGAACTCAGGACCTCTGGAAGAACAGTCAGTGCTCTTAACCATTGAGCCATCTCTCCAGCCCCTGGAAAAGGTTTAAGACCAGAGTTACCTCAAAAGGACACTGACCAATGTGTTGAGTTGCCTCAGGCTGTGCAGTGTGTTCCAGGCACCCAGCTTTTGTGAACTGTCACCCGTACTGGGTTGGGCTTTGGTGATACAGCTGTCTTTGAGTCATTTCTGCTCCTGTAAGTAACCCCTCACCCATATTCCTGTAAGTAACCCTGATAAGACTCTTTGGTTCTCCAGCTGGACTTTGGTGGCATCATACTTTGATCCGGCATGGGCTCCCTATCTTGTGTGTGTGTGTGTGTGTGTGTGTGTGTGTGTGTGAGAGAGAGAGAGAGAGAGAGAGAGAGAGAGAGAGATCTGAGTTATACACAGCTGTGAGCAGACCTGTGGGTGGAACTGGAGGAACTGCAAAAACAGCCAGTGCTCCTGATTTCTCTAGCCCCAAGTTAAGGACAAGGGGCAACGAATGCAAGAAACCTTATGAAAAATAGATACTTACATAGAATAGATATGAATATGCTCCTATGGATATCGGAGTTAATTCAAAAGCCAACCAAAGCAACTAATCAGAAAAAAAAATATCTTGGAAAATAAAAAATAAAAGCACAGAGCCGGAATCATCAGGTCTCTGAGTCCAAGCACAGAGATTGGTTTCACAAGTCTTGGATGAGGTCATCATCCAGACATCTTGATCTAACCAGAGTAGGTAGGACCTGTTCACTCCTTATTTTGCGGTTTCTGATCAGTAAGATTTTCCAGTAATGTAGTTGGGAAAAGTCATTCTAAGCAGCAGGATTCTGAGATTTTTCTGGAGTATTAGTGTATAAAGTAACTGGCATGGCTCCTTCCTGTGAGCATCACAGATCATTTACCTTGGTGATCTCTTCTTTAACATGAAATACTTCAGAACATCGTCAGAATAGAAGACAGTAGAATTCTCTTTTTTTAACATTTATTTTTAGATCTATTTATTTGCATGAGTGTTTTGCCTGCATGCATATGTGCACCTGGTGCCATTCCCTGAAACAAGACTTCCATTACAGATGGTTGTAAGCCAGCACGTGGATGCTGGGAACCAAATTTGGATTCTCTGCAAGAGCAACGAATGCTCGTAGCTACGAGCCATCTCTCCAGCCCTAGAATTTTCTTGAAGTTAAAAATAAATTGGTTTGTACGGTTATACTCAGTAATTATCCTGGGAATGTGTATGAACAGAGAGGAGACTGAAACCTTAATGACTGTACTAGGTGTGTTACAATGGTCCTTGATTGACAAACACATGGCAACTTAGCCAAGAAATAAAATCTTTTTAAAGAAAGCTTTGTACTAGTTGTTTGTACATGAACAAAGGTTATTTCTACAGTGTGACATTCAGGAATCACTTAGGAGAAAAAAAGAATCTTCTTCACCCCCACCCCCACCCCTTTTTAGACAATGTCTGCAAACCCTTGTCTTAGCCTCCAGAAGTATCTAGACCTACAAGAATAGCACTGGGTTTGCCTACATTTCTCCAATCCCTACCTCCCCCTTTTCTGAGACATAGTTTCACTATGTAGCTCTGGTTGGTGAGGAACTTGTTATATAGACTCACAAGAGATCCACTAGCCTTGTCCTCTCCCAAGTGCTAGGTTCATAGGTATGCACTACCACCCTAGACCTACATCCCCTTTAAATAGAGGACGTTTACTATGAAGGACTGTTAGTTGAGTTAGAGGTAGATAAATACAAACAGAGGTTTATGGGGAAGCTGGATGACTCAAAAGCAGCTAGTGTGGAAGAACAATTGCTTACTCTAGGGTCAGGACTAAGGACTCAGGCAACTAAGGAGGAAGAAAGGAGCTACTGCACACCCACACCCCAGACTCCTTGAAAGAGACCACGTCTACTACAAACACAGTCATACACTCAGCCAGTGGTAACGAAACTCATTAGAGGTGACTGTAAAAGTGGGTCACCACAGCTGGAGAGAAGAAACAGGCAGAAATAATCTGTAGAAATGTTGGTCATATGCAAATGAATGCATCTGGCAGAAAGTAGCCTCAAGGAGTGGGAGGTTAGCTTGAGGGCACACTTGGGGCTCCTGAGTCAGTTTCCTGTGCTGAAGAATAAAAATAGGGCCAGGAGTGGTGTACATGCCTTTAAATCCTAGTACTTGGGACCCAGGTGGAGACCAGCCTGGTCTACACAATGAGTTGCAGGGCAGCCAGAGCTACATAGTGAAACCTTGTTAAAAAATAAATAAATAAATAATAATAAATAAATAAATAAATAAATAAATAAATAAATAAATAATGAGGCTGGAGAGATGGCTCAGCAGTTAAGAGCATGCATTATGTATCCATAAGGACCCAAGTTCAATTCCTGGTACCCATATCACAACTGCCTGTAACTCCGGCTCCAAGGGTTCTGATCCCTTTGCTCTCCATGGGTACCCATACATCTGTGGCACACACACATACATCTATACCTGATTAAAAATAAATAAATCTTAAAAAAAAATAGGTCTAAAAAAAAAAAAAGGTGGAGTGCAGTAGCAAACAACACTGACATCAACCTCCACCTGGATGTGCACATGTGCCTGCATATACATGTGCACAAGCATGCGCACACACCTATACCACACACACACACACACACACACTAAAGAAAAAAGAAAACGCTGGAGCCCACACGGTCTTCCTGCTGTTGCATCATGCAGTGTCACTCCAGTGCCCTCTGCTGGTGAACAAGAACATTTCACCCAGGAGAGAAAAGAAAGGATTCTCAGGTTCAGTGCTAGACTCACATATCAGGGCAAAGGGGGTAGATTTATAACAACAATATTAAATTAATTACTGGCGTAGAAACTCAGGATTACAGAAAGGTACACATACTTTTATTTTTCTCATGAATGTGTTCCCACCACAGTTTTAAGTTAATTAAAAGTTGGAGACTGTTGGAAAGGCCTAATCAGGGGTTTGGAGATATGGTTCAGTGGTTAAGAGCACTACATGCTCTTCTTGAGCCCCTGGGCTCAAGTCCCAGCATCCATGTGGCAGCTCACAACTGTCTGTAACTCCTGTTCCAGGGGATCCAACACTGTCATACACCAATACATGTGAGCAAAAAAAAAAAAAAAAAATCTACATAAAATAAAAATAAGTTATTTTTAAAAAAGAAAGAAAGACTTTATCAAGTTTGGCTGAATTTGTGACTATCTTAGTAACTCCAAAGAAAGTTTTGATTTGTAAGAATAGTAATCTCAACCATCTGATTATTTAGACTTTGGTGCTTAAATTTGAGAAGAGTTGTCTGTAGGCTATTGTTTTGAAACGCAAGAGATACTTATAAAAGAGTCTGAAGTATATCCCAGATAGAATATGGGCTTAGCATGTGTAAGAGCGTTGACTTAATCTCCAGGTCCCAAACAAATAGAAATGATTACAAGTAGTAAATGTCAACTATAGCAATTAATGGTAAGGATTCTTAGTTTCTCAACTCTGTTTTAAAATTTTATTTATTTATCCACTTTTCATCCCAATATCAGTCCCCTGGTTTCTCAACTCTTAAAAAAAAAAAAATCTTGCCAAATGATTTAAAAGCATACCAAAAGTCTAGAGAGATAACTCATTTGGTTGCAGGAAGAGAAATACAAATTCCAATTTTTCAAATAGCAAATTAGGGGCTGTAGAGATGACTTGGCAGTTAGGAGCACTGGCTATGGTTCCAGAGGACCTGGGTTCAATTCCCAGCACCCACACAGCAGCTCACAAACATTTGTAACTCCAGTCTCAGGGTATCTGACACCCTCCATGGGCACTGCATGAGCATGGTGTACAAACATACATGTAGGAAAACCACCCATACACATACAATGAAAACAAGGAAAAATACATAGTAAATTACATATAAGCTGACTGAACATAAGGAACTTAAACCTTAAATCAGCCCATCAAGTCTTTCTCATTGATAAGACTACAGAACTCCATGATACTACAGTATTTAAACAGAGTATTCTGCACATGGGTGTGTGTGCATGTGTATGCCATGCCCATGTGTAGAGAACAGAGGAATACTTCAAGGAGGTGGTTCCTTACTCCTATCATATATGTTCTGAAGATTGAACTCAGGTTGTCAGGCTTGGCTGCAAGAGTCTTTACTGGCTGACCCATTCAATAGCTAAAGACCATTGAAGTCACTGTCGCTCATGCCAACATCTCCGAGGAAAGCTTTGTTTATTTTTAAAAAGCTTTTGTGTGTGTGTGCATGTGTGTGAGCAGAAGCAATAGCTAAGAGCTACATCCTGGTATGTAGATGAGAAAGAGAGAGACATATATATGATACATACACAGACACACAGACACACAGACACACACGCATACAGAGATAGATAGAGAGAAGGGGAGGGGAAAAGAGAAAGAGAAACACATGTTGAATAAGACCATATCTGCATATTTTTCAGATTTCTATAGCAGAATAACTGTCTGTTGGAAAAGCTGTAATGACTAGAACACACACACACACACACACACACACACACACACACACATTTGGTTTTTCAAGGCTGGTTTCTCTTTGTAACCCTGGCTGTACTGGAACTAGGCTGGTCTTAAACTGGGAGATTCTTCTGCCTCTGCCTCCTAAGTGATGGGATTAAAGGCGTGTGCCACCACTGCCTGGCTGACATATACATATTTATATCACTTATATGTAGGGCTGAGGATGTAGCTTAGTTCTTGCCTAGCTTGCAGGAAGTCCTGAGTTTGACCCCAGTACCAAATGAACTGGTTGTAGTGGCATACACCTGTAATCTTAGCACTAAGTAGATGGGGGAGGGGGATCAGAAGTTTAAGGTTATCTTTGAACTACTTAGACAATGGGACTGGAGAGAGAGAGAGAGAGAGAGAGAGAGAGAGAGAGAGAGAGAGAGAGAGAGATTACAGGGAGAATGCATATATTTAAACTTAGAGGAAGAAGGGCTAGACCTGTTGCTCACTAGTACAGAATTTATATAGTGTGCACAAGGTCCTGGGTTCAATACTCAGTCCTGGAACAAATAAAACAAAATTTATTACTGCTCATAATGTGCAAGAGCATCATCACTATGCATACATCAATCTTATTTCTTTCTTTTATCATTGCCCTGACTCTCACCCTTTCTCTCTCCCTCTGCCTCTGTCTCTCCATCTCTGGCTCTCTCTGTGTCTCTGTCTGTCTGTCTCTGTGTGTGTGTGTGTGTGTGTGTGTTTATGCGCGCACACATGAACGCACCAAGGGCCATCCTCAGTATTATTCCTCAGGAGTCTTCCAGTTAGTTTTTCTGAGGCTAGGTCCCTGTGATCTGTCAGGGACACCCCCGACTCTGCTTCCGCAGGGCTGAGATTTTGAGCATGTGCCACCACATCCAGATGTCAGAGATGGACTCAGGTCCTCACAGCTTTATGGCAAGCAGTTTATTGAGAAGTTTACTGAGCTATCTTCCAAGCCACCTCCTAAACTTCTACTTTTTTCTTTTGTTTTTTTTTTTTTGTTTTAAATTTGTCCTTTCTATAGAAATGCAAAGAAAATAATAAACAGGTTAAATAATTAGCAATAAATTTTCTTAAAGGACATCACCACCTTACCAAGAGCGTTTTATTATACTATTTCTCTCTCTCTCTCTCTCTCTCTCTCTCTCTCTCTCTTTCTTTCTTTTTTTTTTTTAAACAGTGTCTCTGGATTTAGCCCTGGCTGTCCTGGAACTATGTAGACTAGGTTGTCCTTGTACTCACAGAGATCCCCTTATCTCTGCTTCTCACATGCTGAGATTAAAGGCATTCGCCACCACACTGGCTATTATTATCCTCTGTAAGGTCAGAAATTAAGTTCTCAGGCATGGACGGTTTCTAATTATTCCTAGTAATAGTGATGACTCTTATTTCCAGTTATATAAATTTGATATTTTTAACTGCATTAAACTTCATTAATTTTCACATGAATGTAGATTAAAAGAAAATTATAAAAATGATATATCACTTTTTGTCTATCAAATTTTAATTGTTAGTATCATAATATCTAGTGTTGGTTAAAGTAGCAGGAGATGGCCACTCACACTTGTCCATGCCAGTGCATTCTTCCTGGGAGGCATTCCAGTCTGTATAAGTAAATCCAATACACCATCAAACACTTCTCAAAATTCCCAAAATCTCATCATAGAAATGGTTGGTCAAACAAATGTAAGTGCCTTACTTTTGCTGCTTTAACAAAGAGGGTCACAGTGAGTGTCTCAAATAGAAAATTAGAGCCACCAATTCCTATGGTTTTCCATTTTGAGCTGAGTAATAGGGAAGGCCCTAAAAGCCAGAGAAACAACTAGGACTGGATTCACAGTAGGACATAGCAGCAGGTTGTTTGTGATCACAGTAGGCAGTTTCCTGTAGGATATGTTTCCTCTTTGAGATATGCTCTTGCCACATAGCTAAGGCTGGACTGGAACTCACTTTGTAACCTAGGTTGGCCTTCAACTTGCAGTTCTGCTGGAACCTCTGGAGTGCTAGGACAATAGGCCCACGACACCATGCCTTGCTCTGGTTTGAAAGTTCATTTCTTTATTTGAATATCACCAGTTCACCTTTCCACTCACCCAGGGAAGTGTGTCTTAGTTGATTCCAGATTTTGTGTTTTGAAAGGAGCTGCTAGGAACATTTGTGTGCAGTACTCTGTGTGGACAGGTTTCCCAAAGAGCATGATTGCTTGATTACATAAGGGTATGTTTAGTCTTATAAAACAAATGAAATAAAATAAAAATTGGTAAACTGTCTTTCAAAGTAGCTGTAGCATCTTGTTTCCTACCAGGAGTGATAATTTCTTTCTTTCCTTCTTTTTCCTTTTCTTTCCTTTTCCTTTTCCCTTCCTTCCTTCCTTCCTTCCTTCCTTCTCCTTCCTTCCTTCCTTCCTTCCTTCTTCCTTTCTTTCTTTCTTTTTTGAAACAGAATCTCAAAATGTAGCCTTGACTGTCTTGGAACTTGAGAGATCCATTTGCCTCTGTCTTCCATGCACCGGGTTGGTAGTGTTCCGGATTTTTGTCATCCTGATAGGTGTGTAGTGATTTCCTTCTCATCTGACACAGGATATAGAATGTCTTTTCATATAATTGTTTCTGTATATCTTCTTAGGTGAGGTTTCTATTTAAATTGTTATGCAAATATTTTTTATTTTTATATTTTTATCACCTTTTTATATAGGAGGCCAGAAAAGGGCTCCACGTTTGGATCTGGAGTTACAGATGTTTGAGAGCTGCCATGTGGATGCTGGGAACTACATTCCAGGTCCTTTGCAACAGCAACATGTGGTCACAACCTTTGAGTAGTATCTCAAGATCACTTAGTTCCATTTTTAAATCTTTTTCTTCAAACTTTATTTATTTATTTTTTAAGTATTGATTTTTTGAGACAGAGTTTCTTTCTGTAGTTTTGGCTGTCCTAGAACTCACTCTGTAGATCATGCAGGGCTTGAACTTACAGAGATTCACTTGCCTCTGCCTCCTGAATGGTGGGATTAAAGGCATGTGACGCCATTACCCTCCCCAAACTTTCTTATTTTTGAGTTTTAATCATTCTTTTTATATTTTGGGATACTAGAGATTTACTTGGTTTTCTGTAATTAGCATCATTTTAAAAATTACTAGCTATTATCAAAACAAATGGTAAAGAGAATTTGCATTTGCAGGAGTTACTTTTCAGTGGCTGTGATAAAATCCAGGACTAGAGGAAGCTTATGGAAGAAGGAGTTTACTTTGGCAATGTGTGGTAGGCATGGTTGAAAGAGTTCACATCCTCAGCTGCAAGCACAAGGCAGAGAGCAAATTGGAAGGGGAGGGGACTTTAAGCACTCAAAGCCCCTCCCACAGTGGAGCACTTCCTTCAGCAAGGCCTTACCTCCTAAGCATCCCCAAACAGTGCTATCAGCTGGGGACCAGGTTTGTAGGAAACCCTATAGAGGATATGTCTCATTTAAGATGCCACAGCACTGTTCAAAAAGTGGAATTAGCCATGTGTGGAGACACAGGTCTTTAATCTTACCACAGCACTCGGGAGGCAGAGGCAGATTAGTTCTCTGAGTTCCAGGCCAGCCTGGTCTACATAGTGAGGTCCAGGGCAGTCAGGGCTATGTAGAGAGATTCTGTCTCAAAACAACAACAACAAAAATAAAAAAGGAAAGAAAATTGGAATAATTGTGAAATTACTTAGCACATAACTAGGCACACAGCATATGCTTTATAATGGTACCTGCAGTTAAACCTTCATATTAAACTGTGTATGTTAAGACCTCATCTAAATCTATGCGTACATCTTTTCATAGCTATCCCTGGTTGTATGCTTTCCGTTGCTAGTATGAATGAGAAGGAAGATTTATTGTGAACCTGGAGGAAGCATTGCTGGAAAGGCAACAGGAAGCTGATAAGTAGCCTTTGATTGACGCAGGAGACGTTTGAGTTTTATCCTGTTAGCAACCTGGTGACTCTAGAATTAACCAAGATAGCTACACCGTCAAGAGCTGTGCTTCAGAAAGGAAGTTTCTGTTATAGCATATGGAGGGAACAAAGGGTCAGAGCCACCCAGAGCCACAATTATGCCAAGGCTTTTCAGTTCTAAGACCTGATACCAAACACCATCCCAATGAAGCACCTGGTGCCTGAGCCTTCTGGGGAGGTTACAGAGCGGTCAAGGGGAGTGAATCAGGGCTTAGCCCTGAGGCTCGCACAAGGAAATCTGCTTGACACTCTGCTGTGCCACAGAAACACACATGTGCCTCTAGGCCTCCTTTGGATTTTTTCGTGTTTTCTCATCCTTTCATCTTATAGTTGTCAATTTAAAAATGCTCCACGTTAATTGCTAAGTGCACAGGAGAAGGGAATGAGTGACCGATTATAAGAGTCTGGGTAGGCAGAAACAGGTACCAGACCCAGCATTGGGCAGCAGGCACAAGAGAAGACGGAAAGAAGAGAGGGAAGGCAGAATTCTTGAATATAGGAACTGAGATCTTGAAGAGAAAAAAAAAAAAAGATTTTTTTTTCCCCCTGAGAGTTTAAGCTTTATGAACAGGCAGAAGATACTTTGGACAATTCATGATAAACTGAGAAAGTCATGTTTTAGATATTTTTGATGTCAATACTACCAGCTAAGAGCAGCATCGTGGCACAAGCCTGTAAGCCCAGCACTGGGAGGCTAAGGCACAAGGATCAGCAGGTTAGCTTGGGCTATGTAGCAAGACCCTGCCTAAAACAGGGAAGGAAACAAACCTAAGAACCACCACTATTACCACAACAAAATACTGTCAGACATTAGAGCAGAACTGTTGAAATAAGAATTAAAAATTCAAACCCAGACATAAATAATCAAAGTTCAGTACTTAGCATTCACTTCTGCAGCTGACGGCACTTTACTGGCAGTAAGACAGTGAGACAGTGAGAAGTGAGAGGTGAGGAAGTGAGTGTTGATCTTCACATATGCAGGAGACAGAAATCTGAGGAAGGCTTGGAAAGCCAAGGGGTCTTGGATTTGGTGATGAGGACATTACCAAGGTTGTAAGCTGCTTTGAGGGAGTCGTGGGAGTGGATCTAATTGTCTCTCAAAAGGGTTGGGAGAAAGAGAAGGGGATGAAGTGACTAGGGAAGACAACTGGAAGTGGGTTCGAGAGCATCTCACTATAGATAGCCTTTACCGAAACAGGGGACAACAGAAAATGGACCTGTAACCATCAGGGAAAAATACAAACCTAAGGACTCCAAGGTGATCAGATTTATTGTGTAATCACTGTAATTTTCATTAGCTTTGTTGCTAATATGACCTGAAAGGGTCTCTGTGATCTGAGTTGAGCATATTTCTCTAGCAGATCTTTTATATTTTTCTCCCCTGCACACAAAGTTTCTATTTCTTCAAAAGCCTCCTGCTTTTTTTTCTGTCCCAATTTGCTGTTACTTTGGTGAACCTATTACTCTACCTTCTTACACTAGACTTTACGTTCCCCACAAATCACTTCCATGTACTCAAGGTTGAGTTCAACAGTTCGTTTCTCTGATCCTCTTAGCACTTGTACTTTTTATCTTGTTTCTATTACCTAGCTCCATGTTGGGTGCATGCACTGTATTCTATAAATGCTAAAGACTAAGTCAATGAAGTCTGTAAGGATTCATGTCACCCACTTTTTCTAAAAACAATGTACAATGTAATATATCAAACACTTAATTTTGCCATTTAACTCTCTTCCGCCGTGATGTTACTAAGACATGATGTGTGACGTCTGCCCCATGTTTTGTAACCCCAGTGCTCCTCCGGAGGATAAGGCAGGGGATGCAGAATTTGGGGGCCTGATTGGGCTACATAGGGAATTTTAAAAACCCACCCAAATCAAACCAAGAAATCAAAACAACACTCCCCCCCAACAAAAACCTTTCGAATAACAAAACTAAACCATATATAATTTTTAAAAGGCTCTCATCTTTCAGGACCGTCAGGCCACACAGAGAAACCCTTGATGGTGGTGGATGTAATCTTATTTATTGTAATTCTCCATTTGATTCCTAAGTAGAGAGGGCTACTTTTGTTTCCTTCAGTTTGTTTTTGGAGCAGTTATCTTTTCTGACTAAAGCCTTAAGAAGCAAGGAAGACCTTTTACAAACCAAACGACTGACCTCAAACCAATTTACAGTTTTTCAGCAGTACAAGAATCAAAGTTTTACTCTATTAGCTTTTAGGACTGTTGGCTTTCCAGAGCGAGAGCAGGCGAGAATCCCAACACCTGGTTCAGGCTGATTACAACCGACCGGGGACAAGTTTAGCATAAAAGGCTCATTTTGTATGAACACTTGTGGGAAGAAGGTGGTGGTGGTAGGGATAAAAACCTTTCATCAAAATCCCGCCATTTTGCATTGTTCTTTAGGGAATAGGCTTTCAAAAGCCCAGGAACAAAAGAGGATTTGCTTTTCCAATCCTCTGAAGCGGCTACAGGGAGAACCAAAGCTCTTTATAAATTGTGGGCCAGGAGGGGGAGGGGCTGAAATCTAACAGAGACGGAGCATAAGGGAAGGCTCCAAGGCTTTATTTGCCAATGAATCCGGTTCTGCAATATTTGTAATTAAAGACGCTCAGCAGCATCAGAGCACCGACCTACATTCTTCCCACCCAAGCCGAAATACAAAAGAAATCGATGGGAGGAGGAGACTGTGCAGGCGGAGGGCGCTGAGAGTCTGCCACCTGTGCCGAAGCCCGGCAGACTCTCCCTGGGGACCCTAGCATCGGCTGCGGTCCTAGGGGGTTTCTCGGGCCCTGAGAGCCAGCTAGGAAGGCGGTTTACAGAGCAGGAACGGGTTACCACCCTCTCTAAGCAGGGAAAATGGGTCCGAGGCTGGAAACGTGCTCGTCAGTCAGTTGCGCGTGTCCTGAGACAAGAAGAAGGCACAGAATCCTGGCGCTGGAGCGCGCACGGGGCGAACCGCACACCCGAGCCACTCTTGCGTTCTGCGCACGCGCACCCCACCCCTGGCGCATGCGCAGTCTAGTCCGCCTGGCGCGGGAGCACGCGCGCGATTTCGGGCCGGCTCTTCCAGCGCGAGCCCGCGTTCTCTGAGTACGCGCGTATCCTGGAGCTGGGGCTCGAGCGGCGGGCGGGAGGGAGGCGGGACGCTGGGGACGCGGAGGCGAGGGGCGGGCCTGCCGGGGCGGGGCCAGGGAGGCGGAGAAAGTCCCGGCCGCCCAGAGTCCCGTCGCGTGTTCCCAGCCCCCGGAAGTGGCCGTTGTAAACTTCACCTCGCTAGGCTTTCACCATCCTGGTCCTAGAGTCCATCGGCTTTCCTCAGTTGTCACTCTTTCTCTCGAGGGTTGCCTGACCTCCCACCCCGAGACCTGAAGCTGCCTGGGGGTCGTGGGTGTGCAGGCTGGACCACCCGAGTCCAAGGTAACCGTGGGCTGTGGGTGCATGGAGACTAGCGTCCTGTGCCGAGAGGTGCTGAGAGGAGACTGGGCTTGCAGTGAGGACCCGGCTTAGGGTTGCTACTGGTGCGGACACGGCTCCAGCTTAGTCGCCGAGGCTCTTCGCCCACCTTGAGGAAGACGAGCATCCTTGCTGTACCCTGAGGACCGGTGGGGACTAGAGTCCTCGGAGCTCTTTGGGATCAGGACTTTTTTTCGTGTTTTACTTCCCTTTCATTTAAGTGCTAACCACACTTTAGGCACCCTACAAACGTTTGATAAGCAAAACAACGAGTTAATGCAACTTTTGCCTACCCACCTTATCGCTTAGAAAAATCAGTTGTTAGTTTTTAAAGCTGAATTTTGTGTACAAGTACCCCCTTTTTGACTGTTTAATCTTTTGCGATATTCATCTTAGGCAAATACATACATACATTCATACATACATAACTTAGAGTCCATATCAAACAGCTAAGACTTTACATGTTGATGTTTTATACTTCTCATGGTATTGGAGAAACGAAACTACCGTTTTCTTATTTGTGTTTAACAGTGCTTAGTAACAACCAAACAATGAGAGAGCCGGAAATGAAATACTTTCCAGTTAAAGGCAGAGTAATGAAGCCAGTGCAACTGGATACTACTAGGAAAAGTGAAGGCAGTTGTCTTAGCTTGGAGCTTTCTATGCAAATCCTGGCTCAGCCGTTTATTAGCAGTGGCAGGCAAATCACCTAAATCCTGGACCTTTGGTTCTTTATGTCGGATAAGCAGAATGGGCTTAATCTTTCAGGGTCCTTTTGCTTTTTGTTTGTTTGAGTTTCTTTGTCTTAGGCTTGTTTTATGGAAAGAATCATTTATCCCCTTCACCTCTCTTCCTTTTTTAGGGATGGGATGAAAGTTGATTGAGGCTGAACAAGAATCATAGGCACAAAAGAGTTCTGCTATTGAACTGCACTCAGTTCTTAAGTGCCCCCTTGCCAAGTGAAACGTGTAACCGCTGACACTCCCACCCAGGTGTCACGACTAAGAAAGAAAAAAGAGATGGGCTTAGTATTAGAGAAGCCAAGCCTTTTCCTCTCGGGCTTAGTATTAGAGAAGCCAAGCCTTTTCCTCTCGACTTGAGAACAAGGATAGATGGGTAAAGAAAACAATATTCTTTGATTAGACACCCAAACTGAGAAGGTAGTGGAAATGTCATGAACACAGGTTGTGTTCCTTTCATCTTTAAGCAAGAGAGAAAAGGGTGGAGGGCCTGACATAAATACTTGAAGGAACCTGATGCTCGTTGGTGAGTTGGTGTTCATCAGTTTAAAGGGGGAGGAAGGAGAGGCTAGGCTGTTCCAGATAAACACAGTCGAGTTTGGAGGCTGCTGGGCTGTTTTCTTGGAACAGAATCGTTAGAAGTCAGCAAGATATGAGTATGACTTTTAATTCTTCTAGTGAATATCTTGGTACTAAGCATTCAACCTTTGGGAAACCTTGTTTTCTCATCTGTGAAATGGGCAAACAGTCTCTGGAGATTAAGGGGAGGATGAGACCCAGCAATCTTAGCTGCATGTGTGGCACATAGTACGTGTTCCATCCTGGGCCCCGATTTTTCACCCACCCCCTCTCCCTCTGGGCTGTGTGACTGAGAGGTGAGCTTGATGTGGAGGAACAAGAAGAGACTCAAGTGGGAGGTAGGAAACGCACCAAGGTGGCCAATGAATGGAAAAGGCTGGGTTGATGTTCTTAAGCACCCACTTTGCTTGTTGGGGGTAAATTTTTTTTCTTCTTTAAGGAAAGTTTTCTTCAAGTATGGTTTAATTGTTTTGCTACCTTGCTTGAGTTGTCTTTTTTTTTTTTTTTTTTGTGGTGGTGGGAAAAGAACTTAGATTTCTCTATTCAGGGACTTTTATTATTCCTAACTGGTCTATCTTTTTTCTTCTTTTCTTTCTTTTTTTTTCCTTTCCTTTTCTTTCTCTCTCCTTCCCTCTCTCTCTTCTCTCTCTCTCTCCTCTTTCTCTCTCTTTCTTTCTTTCTCTATCCCTAATTGATTATTCTTCCTTTCTTTCAGATTTATTTTTATTCTGTGTACATGAGTGTTTTGCTTACATATATGTCTACACACCATGTGTATGCAATGCAGTACTCTCATAGGCCAGAAGAGGGCTTTGGATCTCTGGAACTGGATTTACAGATGGTTGTAAGCTGTCATGTGGGTGCTGGGAATTGAACAGGGTTCTCTGGAAGCAACCCGTACTCTTAATGGCTTAACCATCTCTCTAGCCTTCTCTTTTTAAAAAAATTATAATTTTACTTATTATCATGTGTGAGTGTATGTCCATATATGGTGGGGGGCATGCCTATGCTACCGAATGCATGTGTAGATCAGAGGTCAGCCTGTGGAGCTGGGTTTCTCCTCCTTTATGTGGGCTCTAGGGCTAGAACACACATCAGTAGGCAGCTGTAGCAATCACCTTTATCTGGTGAGCTGTCCTGTAAGCCCTCTACTTGGTTATTCTTAAAAAGAAAACCTATTTTATCATCATTATTAATGATAATCATTTATTGTTACTAAAATTATGTGTATATTTGTGTTTATTGTGTATATATTTGTGCATATAAGTGCAGTCAGAAGAGCGTGTAGGGTCCTCTAGAGCTGAAGTTACAGGCAGTTGTGAACTGCTATAGGTGCTGGAAATCAAGCTTGCGTCCTAGAATGAGAACTTCATGGTCTTAACTGAGATGTGTCTCCAGCCCTTGGTTACTCTTTGCCAGTCTCCCGTGCTTCCTTACATCCTTTTGAGTCCTTTTGCTTACTCACTTCACCTTGAAGTTTAATCCTTTTTCACAAGTATTATTTATTATTATTATTTTTTTAATTTTTAACTGCGTTTGCGTGTGTACATTTGTGTGGGAGTATGTGCCTGTGCTTACGTGTTCCTCAGGGGTAGCCCAGGCTGGAGTGACTGGTGTTGTGAGCTGTCTGCTACGCTGTGGTTGCTGGAACCTGACCCCAGTCCTTTGTAAGAACAGTGTGTGCTCTGAACTACTGAGCCATCCTTCCAGAACCCATTTCCCCTGTTTTTTATTTCTCTTTTGGGGCATTTTGTTCTATTAGCTTTTATGTTCCCTCAATTTAATTTTCATGACTTAAGTGAGGTTTACTTTTATTTCTAGTTCTTTCTGATTCTTGTCACTATACCATTTACATTTTTTTTTTTTTTTTTTTTGTCCTCGGAGACAGTGTTTCACTGTGTCGCTCTGGGTGGCCTGGAACTTATTGTGTAGATTAGGTTGGCCTAAAATTCACAGAGATCAACTTGTCTCTGCCTTTTAGGTGCTGAGATTAAAGCCTGCGCCTTACCTCATTTTTTCATCTTTATCTTTTCCTTCCTTCCTTCCTTCCTTCCTTCCTTCCTTCCTTCCTTCCTTCCTTCTTCCTTCCTTCCCCTCTCTCCCTCCCTCCCTGCTTCTTTCCTCTCTCTCTCTCTCTCCCTTCCTTCTTTCTTTTTCTCCTTTCTCACAGGTTCTCACTGTGTATTTCTGGCTGCCTGGAACTTGCTGGGTAGACCAGGATAGTCTAGAACTCACAGAGATCCACAGAAATCCATCTGTCTCTACCTCCACATTCTGGAACTAAAGGGATGTGCCACCATATCTGGCACTTTTGTGAGTTTCTCTCCTCTCCTTACCCGCCTCTTCCCTCAAGGCAAGGTCGCTCTGTGTACCCCTGGCTGCCTTGGAACTCTCTGTAGACCATGCTAGACATGAACTTGGAGATCTGCTTGCTTCTGCCTGCCATTTCCTGAGAGCTAGGGCTAAAGGTATGTGCCACCGTACTCCTTGCCTCTTTGTTATCTGCCTTTTCCTGAAGCTTTTAAGTTATTTTGAAGTAGTTATGTTTTCATCAGTCTTGTGGATATATCTTTCATACATACATACATAGGGTATTGTTTTTTTTTTTTTCTTTACTCTATAACCATACTCATTTCTTTTGCTTGCTTGCTTATTTATTTATTTATTATTTATTTTTGCTTTTTAAAGTCTTTCTATGTAGCTGTCCTGGAATTCATTCTGTAGACCAGGCTGGCGTCTAATTCTGCCTGCCTCCACCTCCCAAGTACTAGGCATGTTGCTCCCACTGCCTGGCTCTTTTCCTTATTTTTATGGGAGCTAGGTAGACCTACAACTTGAGAGTGAGGCAAGGCTCAGGTAAACTTTTCTAACTTCATAAAACAACTTCATAAAGCTGTTTCTTTCTGTGTATTGATGCTGTGGGGGCTTGCTTTTGAGATCTTTCTGTTTCCTCCTCAGTTTGGTTGGAACATCTTGCCCTCTCCTCCCTTTCTCTCTCTCTCCCTCCCTCCCCCTCCCCTCCTTCCCTCTCTCTCTCCCTTTCTCCCTCCCCCTTCCCTCCTTCTCTTTCTCTCTCTCCCTTTCTCCCTTCCTCTCCCCCCACTCTGTCCAAGCCTCTCTTTTTTCTGCTCTGCTTAGATTCCAGACACAGAAGTTTCTCTTCAGTGCAGGAAGGACTTTAACAGGAGCACTCTGAGAGTCATCAGGCTGAGCCAATCCTTTCACAACTGTTTTACGATGTGCATTTCAAGTACCCACTGTTAGAATGGGTAAAGCTCTCCCACTTTGATCTACTGTTCTCAAATAGGCCTGCAATAAATATTGGCTTCCCCCTGTGTGACAGGGTTCTGTCAGATGCAACCTTGTCCCTTTGTTCTCTAAAGATTCCCACTGCTTCTCTGTGACTTTCTTGGCTGATGGTGTTTTGCTAAGTGTTATTCATGGTTGATTGGATTCTCTAACTGGTTGCCTTCATTTTACAGACTCCCTAATTTAAATTAATAAGGAAATTGCTATAGAGAAACAAAGCCAAGCATGGTGACTCATACCTGAAAACCAGCACTTGGGAGGTGGGTAGGAGGATCAGGAGTTGAAGACCAGTCTTGATTACATGGCAAATTTGAGGCCAACCTGAGCTTCATGAGACTGTCTCAAAAACAATCAAACAAACAAACGAACCCCAAACAACCAACAAGGCATGGTGGCTTATGCTTTTAATCCTAGTGCAGAGGCAGACAGATCTCTGTGTTCAAGGCCAGCATGGTCTACATATTGAGTTTTTGACTAGCTAGGGCTACACAGTGAGAACCTGTCTCAAAAACAAAACAAAACAAAACAAAACACAAAACAAAACAAAACAAAATCAACCAACCAACCAACCATTCAACCAACCAAATCTCCCCAAACTGAAAAGAAAACCCAAACCAATGAAAAACAACCAAGAGCCTTAAGTCAAGGTACTTGTAGCCAGAGGTGGTTTGAGAAAACACTCTTCTACTCTTCTCTTATGTTATTCAACTTTAAAAACTTTTACCCTTGTATGAATATTTTCAAACTATCAGTATTAGCTGATAGTTTATACTGTTGTATAACAAGTTACCACAAAGTTAGTGTTTTAAAACTATGCACACTTTGACATTGCTTTATTAGGTAATATTCATGGGGGTGGGGGAGTGAAGATGTGCAGACCTGCTTACCACGTTATCTGTGTGAATGATGTGATCTGGAGACTGGGGGAACTCTCTCTGGGGTTCTGTAGAAGCCTATGTCTAGAAGACTTTAGATTTGAAGATGTTAGGTGCCTAAATACACACAAAAAATGAGTTCTTTCAATTTGCTTTTATTGAAACAAACTCAGTAAATTTGATAAATTGTTTCTTCCCCTACTTTTTTCCCCAAGACAAAGAAAAATAAAACAAAAATAAACATTTTTAAGGTTGTTAGTATCTAAACAATTTCTAGGGGTTGGAGAGATGGCTCAGGAGTTATGAGCATTGGATGTTTTTCCAAAGGACCTGAGTTCAATTCCCAGCCCCAAAATGATGTTTCACAATGATATTTAACTTAAATTTCAGGGGATTTGACTCCCTCGACTGACCTTGGAGGTACATATGTGGTGTACAGATGTATATGCAAGCAAACACTTAACAACAATGAATAAAAATTTTAAAAATTAAAGTTACTTTTGTTGTGTGTGTATGGAGATTAAATTCAGGCCCCTGTATTTGCTAAGCAGGTGCCCTACCATTGTCTCGCACCTCTAGTCCCTCTGACATTCCTTCCCCAGAGGGTAAAACAGAGATCTTATGCTGTTGGACTACATGCATGCAGAGGTTGCGTATGTGTGTATTGACCTCTTTTTTTTTCCACCCACAAAAAAGAAAACCAATGCTGGGTTGGAGAGATGGCTTAGAGAACCTGTTGCTCTTGCAGGTTTGAGTCCCAGTATCTGCTTAATGCCCACAACTGTCTGTAACTCCAGCCCTAAGAGATCTCACACCCTCTTTGGATATCCACAGGATATACACGGTGCATACACATAACTCTCAAACAAAACATTTATATACATAAAAATAATAAAATTATTTTAAAACAATTCTTTGCTGTGTGTACCAGTGATCCCTGGATGTTCCTCTAAGTTCAGAAGAGTCTGTTTCTGCTAGATTTCAACTCTTCTCCAAATGTTCTGAAGATGGCTTGTTTGGGGTCTAGTCTTTGGGAACATCCTGGTAGTGTGAAAAGATTTTGGGGGCTGGACAGATGACTCAGCAGTTGAGAGTACTGGTTATTCTTCTGGAGGACCCAGGTTCAATTCCCAGCACCTACAAGGCAGCTCACAACTGTCTGTAATTCCTGTCCCAGGGGATCCAACACCCCTCATACAGATATACATATAGTCAAATCACCAATGTACAGAAAATAAATTATTAAAACATTTTGGGCCTTTTGGATCTGGGGTAAGGGGACACAAACAAACAAACAAAAAACAGAAGCAAAAACACAAAACAAAAAACCCAAAACCCCTAAAATGTGGCTGAGTATTGGTGTCATTTTCCCCACATTCCCTTACGGGGTGACTGGTCTTGGGCAAACCATTTAGCTTCTCTGCCCCAGCTTACATTCCTTAGTGGAAGCAAGGGTTACAAAGGCAGGGTAAGGTCATATGGTTTGTCACTTTCTGAGCAATCAGTTACCTTGCAGGAAGACCTTGGGCTTTGGAATCTTAGTTATGATTGGGGATTTGATTCTTTAACTCTGTTCCTTTCTTCAGGCTATTTCAATTCTACCCTGTGTCTTCATTTTGTCCTTGCAGTGCTGTAGGGAGCAGAGCTCTGGATGCAGTTGTAGATGTTTGAAGTACGTTCTGTATGCTGCTCAGTAGGTGAGTGACAGTAGCCTTTGTCACAACTCTTCTCAAACTTATTCAGGAGACTGGAGAAATTAGATTTGTCTTTTCTGGACTTGGAAAATTCCATCCTGTTTTCCCCAAACCAAATTATTCTTTGAGCTGCATAAGTCACTGTTTGATGGAGTCAGTATTTCTCAGCACCAGGATTTTGTTTTGGTTTTCATCTATTTGAATAGCTTTCTTTCACAGTCTCTTCTGAGGAGTGGGGGAGAGGCAGAACATATTGGCACCTTTTCTCTTCTTGTTTTCCTCTTGTTTTCTGCACTCATGATAGCACTAAATGGTTATTTTATTATATCCTTTCTCAAACCAAATTACTCAGCCATTCCCCTTTATTGGGGATCATTAAGCTTTTCAGAGTTCCATGACCCAGTAATAAAAATGCCTAGTGGCTGAGCCTTGGATGTGTTGTGTGTTAGAAGGCAGAGCTTGATGTGGTTAACTCTTTTGGGCAGAGGAAGGATGTTCAAAGACTGTTAACTGTTGCCTGAGGCCATATACTTGAGAGGTCCTGCTTGGCTCCTACTTCAGGTCTCCCAGTTTAAAGCTCAGTCTTCCTTAGGACACTGGATTTTAGGGACTATAAGGAGCTATTTTTGGGATATTGATAGTTGCATATCAAATATTTAAATCATATCAAATATTCAGAGGGAATTTAGGGAATGTAGGAAAAGTGACTCCAGCACTCAGCCATGTTTTAGGGTTTTTTTTGAGTTGGTTTGCTTTGGTTCTGGTCCCCACCCCCTTTCTGTATATTGGTGATTTGACTGCATGTATATGTGTTGGATCCCCTGGGACAGGAGTTATAGACAGTTGTGAGCTGCCCTGTGGGTACTGAGATACCTTACCACTGTGGTACAGTAGCATGATTTACATGCTTGGACCTGTATAATTTGGAATATTGCCTATAAGAGGTTACAGAAAGTCTGCCAGAGTAAGTGACACTCTTTCTTGCTTCCTCTTTGGAGGAAATTGGGTTAGATCATTACATTAATTTATGAATGAAGATCTTCTGTACAGATGTGTAAGAAATGTTTTCATGGTGATGTTGATGTGGTTTGATACCTGGGTTAGTTTTTGTTTTGCTTACTAGTGCCACAGATTTGCTAGTGGTAACTTACTGCTCTGGTTGAAGATAATGGTGTAGTTTTGTTTTCTAGGACTTATTAAAACACCAAAAGACATTTCTGAATTGTATTTTTGATTTGATCATTACCCATTCTGTTATTTATTTCTCTTACGTTTTTGAATAAAAGTGTCTGAAATTAAGACATTATTATGACTTTTTTGTTTGGGAGTATTTTGGCATCTTCAGTGATGACACTGCATTAAAATATCCTCTTTATTTAAACTGAATTCTGTGTCCCAAACATTGATACTATATATTCCTTTCTAAGTGCAAGAATAAGTTGTCAAAAGTTGTTGTGGTTTAATCCCAGCAGGGAGGCAGAGGAAGGTAGATTCATGAGTTCAAGGCCAGCCGTTATAAAGTTATAAGGTTATAAAGGTTATAAGTGAGTTCCAGGACAGCCGGGGCTACACAGGGAATTTCTGTCTTGAAAAAACCAAAACACAATCAAACAAAGGATGAAAAGCCCTATAGTTTTATTATTGTTGTTATCTTTTGAAACTGAGTGTAGTGTATCCCAGGCTGGCCTCCACCTTATTAGTAGCTAGTAAAGAATGGCCTTGGGCTGGACCCCTGCCTCCCCCAGGAGCTGGGTTTACAACCAGATGTATGGTATAGGTTTTTGGAATTATCTATGTTCTAGTCTATATAATAATTTAAAAATTAGCAAATAGGCTTATAGATTAAAATACAGGATTCAAATATAAAACTGCTGTTGTATTGTTTATTATGTTAACAGACTTTAGTCCATCTAACCTGTAAGTCACAGACATCACCATAAAGAAGTATATTATTAAGGAGTGAGGTATTTAGAAAAAATTGGAAGACTTACCATGAGTTTAAGCACTTCAAGTAATGCAACTACTGGGGAGACCCACAGGTAAGCCTCTGGTATCTTCCTTTGCTTGGGAAATGTTTTGGATTGCAAGAACCAGGCTAAATTAAGTGGGTGATGAAGCTAATTGCAAGGATTCTCGTGGGATGGTTAAGGAAGTAGGTTTCTTGGACTGACAGAGCAGTGGCACCTTCTAAGTATAGTATTGGCTTGTGAGACCACTTGTGTTCCTTTGTTAACTTGGATCTGTGTGTCCAAACTTTCTCCTCTCACTAGAGACTTGCTTATTCTGCATAATTCCAATCCTACCCCTTGTTTCCATGTTTCTGTCTATTCGTGCTGGCCATTACTGTTCCTGCCATAACCTCTGTAGCTCTGCCTCCTTGCTGCAGCTCTGACTTGACTGCCTGAGTGCTCGATTAGTTTTAGCTCCCCTTGCCAACTGCTGTTATCAAGAAGGCATCTCATTGACGTTGTTCCTTTTTCGGTGTGTGTGCCATGCTTATCCATCCATCCTTGGTAAGATGCTTCAGTACATTTACCTCTGATGTTGGGGTCCATAATACAAAATGGACCATTTTGAAGGGTGTGATTTTTTTTCCTAAGTGCATTTTTTCAAGTAAATAAGTTCAATAATTGAAAGTAGCCTGGGCTGGTGTCTGGTGCATGTAGTCTTAGCACTTGGGAAGCAGAGGTGAATAGATTTCTGTGATTTCAGGCAGTCTACTATATAGAGCACATTTCAGATTAGCTGAGACTGCATGGTGAGACCCTGTCTCCAATAAAGAACAAAACCAGAAACTAAATGTTTAGAACTTCACAGAACAGAGTAATAACTATAGGATGTAAAAGTCGAACATTTGACGTTGTCTGTTAGTTGCCTCAAGTAAACTATTTAAAGTATATTCTGCAACAGAATCATAAAAGTTAGCTATGGATAATTCTTTTCTAATTTTTAATTTTTGGTTTTTTTGAGACAGTGTTTCTCTGTGTAACCCTGGCTGTCTTGGAACTAGCTGTATAGTAGACCAGGCTGGCCTTAAATTCAGAGATCTCCCTGTCTCTGCCTCCTTAGTAACAGGATTAAAGGTGTGTGCTGCCTCCCACCCAGCTGAAGCTATGGATAACTTTTCATAGTTTGATAGAGACTATGTATATGTAATCTTACCTCTTAGAGTTAACTATGGATAATTCAGTAAATATTTGTCCAGATGAAGTAGCAATATATTATATAACTATATACTTAGAATTATAATAATACTTCACATTATTTATTATTTTTCAATTTTATCAGTAGACATCCAGTAATATATATGCTAAAAAATTATTTAGTACTTACCCACCCCTGTGTTGTGGTGTGTGTATGTGGTGTGTATTTAGAGTGTGTGTGTGAGGTGACCAAGAGGCCAGAAGAGGTCGTGACACCATTGATTGACATTATAGGCATTGATGCTGCAAAGTGTCAGTGCTGGGATTCAAACTCATGTCTCTGAAACGCCTTGCCCAACTGTGGACAACTTCAGCCTCCAATTTTTAGTGGAGAAATCTTACCAGAATTCAGAATTTGAAGGAAGTTATTTAAACTCTACCACTAACCTGCTTTCTGTGTCCATAGCTTTGTCCCTGGATATTCATGTGTCAGTGGAACCATGTGTCTTTTGTGTCTGGCTTCTGTTGGGTTTGTTCCTGAGATGTATTACATGTAGCCTGTATAGGCCTTGTTTCTGATGATGAATAGTATTCCATACCTCTGTAAGGAATTACTACATTTAGTTACCCATTCACTACCAGTCAGTGGGAGTTTGTGTGTTTGGTTCTCCATCTGGAAGCTGTTATTAGTGAATCCTGTAAGATTCTAATATTATCACAGCATTTATGTTGTACTGACCATCATTTTGTAGTTTCTGTTTCTCTTTGGTTCACAGGAGCAGCACTGTAGCATCATATAGCAAATTTATGCTAAAAAATTTAAGAAACCAACAAATTGAGTGATTGTATAATTTTACATCCCTGACAGCAGTATTTGAAGGCTTTAGTTTCTTTATATTCTTGTCAGCACTTTAAAAATCATTTACTTTTAAGTAGACATTCTGAAGAATATACATTGCTATGGGTTTAATTTGGATATTTCTAACAATTAGTATCACTCAGCATCTTTACATGTGCCTTTGGCCATTTGCATGTCCTCCTTGGTGAAATGTCGTTTTTGCTCTTTAACCATCATAATTTTTTACATTATTATTGAACTGCAAGAATTCTTTGTATATTTTGGATACAAGTCCTTTATTAAGTAATATAGCATTTCATTCCATCAAGTAGCTTGACTTTTCATTTTGTTGGTTTCTTTTATGGTGTGAGAGTGCTGGGGATGCTGGGGATGCTGGGGATGCTGGGGATGCTGAGAGGATGCTGGGGATGCTGAGAGAATGCTGGGGATGCTGGGATGCTGGGGCATGCTGGGGATGCTGGGGATGCTGGGGATGCTGAGAGGATGCTGGGGATGCTGAGAGAATGCTGGGGATGCTGGGATGCTGGGATGCTGGCATGCTGGGCATGCTGGGGATGCTGAGAGGATGCTGGGGGATGCTGAGGATGCTGAGGTATGCTGGGGATGCTGAGAGAATGCTGGGGATGCTGAGAGGATGCTGGGGTGATGCTGAGGATGCTGAGGATGCTGGGGATGCTGAGAGGATGCTGAGGGATGCTGAGAGGATGCTGGGGGATGCTGAGAGGATGCTGAGGGATGCTGAGAGGATGCTGGGGATGCTGAGGGATGCTGAGAGGATGCTGGGGGATGCTGAGAGGATGCTGAGGGATGCTGGGGATGCTGAGAGGATGCTGAGGGATGCTGAGAGGATGCTGGGGGATGCTGAGGGATGCTGAGGGATGCTGGGGATGCTGAGAGGATGCTGAGGGATGCTGAGGATGCTGAGGGATGATGGGGATGCTGAGAGGATGCTGAGGGATGCTGAGAGGATGCTGAGGGATGCTGGGGATGCTGAGAGGATGCTGAGGGATGCTGAGAGGATGCTGAGGGATGATGGGGATGCTGAGAGGATGCTGAGGGATGCTGAGAGGATGCTGAGGGATGCTGGGGATGCTGAGAGGATGCTGAGGGATGCTGGGATGGAATCCAGGGCCTTGCCTATTCGAGGAGGTGCACTGCTCCTGAGGCGTGTGCCCTCCCTCATTCTTAAGTATGCTGTGAAGTGCAAATGCTCTTAACTTCTATATTCTATTTATTATCTTTTTCTGTGTGGATTATCCTTTTCCTTTTTATCAAAAAATCTCCAATTAACTTAAGGTCATGAATATTTTTCTGCTATTTTGTCTCTGGAACACTTGGTAGTACTATTTTTCCTCACTGAACTGTCTCAGCACTGCTGTTGAATCCTTTGTCTTTCCATACACACTTTAGGATCAGCTTGTCAGTTTTTGTAAAAGAGTATTCTGGGGATTTGATAAAAGATTGTATTGAGTCTGTGGGTAGAATTTTAATAATACTGAGTTTTTAAAATATAAATATGACTGTGGGATGTCTTTTCCTTTATTTATTTATTTATTTATTTATTTATTTATTTATTTATTATTTTATTTTATTTTTTTTGAGACAGGCTTTCACTGTGTAGCCTTGGCTGTCCTGGAACTCACTCTGTAGACCAGGCTGATCTTGAACTCACAGGGATCCTCCCACCTCTGCTTTCTGAGTGCTGGGATTAATGGCATGAACCACCACCTAAATTATTTATGTTTTAACTTAAGTAACTTTTTGTATTTTTTATGGTAAAGGTGTTGTACTTCTATTAAATTTATTGTTAAACCTCTTTCTTTTTCATGTTATTACAATGGAGTTATTTTTACTAGTATATAGAAGTATAATTAATTTTTTTATTGATCTTGTATTTTATAACCTCACCTAAAGTGATTTTTTTTTGTTCTTTTTTTTCTTCTCATTGGATTTTTAAAAAGGATTTTTTTAAAAAATAAAATAGTATTCTTTATAGTAAAAAATAGATTTCCAGGGGTCAAGGGTACCATAAGAAGACCCACAGAGTCTACTAACCCGGGACCATGGGGGCTCACAGAGCCTGGGCCACCAACCAGGGAGCATGCAGGAGCTGGACCAAGATCCGCACCCCCACATTTGTAGCAAATGTACAACTTAGACTTTTTGTGGGTCTCTTAACAATTGGAGCAGAGGCTGTCTCTGTCTCTGTTCCCTGCCATTGGATCCCCTTCCCCTACTTGGACTTCCTGATTGGGCCTCAGTGTGAGATGATATGCCTAGACCTGCTGGGACTAGATGCCTCAGGGTGTGCTACCCAAGCCGGGCTCCCCTTCTCTCAGGAGAAGGGAAGGGATCAGTGGGTGGAGGGATTTGTAAGGGTGGGACTGGGAAGAGAGGAGGGTTGTGATAGGGATGTAAAGTGAATAAAAAAAAAAACAACAGATTTTCAGTCTAATATGTGTTTCTTTTCCTCCCTTTTCCTCTCACTTCCTCTCTTCCTCCCTTTACCATTTAAGACTTCCAGATAAAAGTTTTATAGAGACAGGCAGTGGTGGTACTTACTCATCACTCGGCAGGGCCGCTCTGGGGAGGCTGAGGCAGGCAGATCTACAGAGTTTGAGGCCAGCCTGGTCTACACCGAGAAACTCTGACTTGAACCCACCCTCACAAAAAAAAATCTTGAACAACATAGTGTTAATAGCAGTCATCTTTACTCCATTCTTCTTGTTAGAGGAACCTTTTAGTCTTTAAGCATTACATATGCTAGGAGCATAGGTTGTTTGTAGATGTTCTTTATGAAGTTGGACATTTTGCTTGGCCTAGTGGTACAGGACTGTAATCTTTAGCTGCTGAGGAGGCTGAGGCAGGATGATCACATGATCAAGGCTTGCCTGGTCTACAGAGTGAGTTTAAGACTAGCCTGGGCAGCTTGGTGAGGCTGGTCTCAAAAAGTTGAAAGATCTTAGTAGTGGAGTGTTTGCCTAGCCTGTGAGGCCCTAAGGTCAGTCCCTAATACTGCCGAGTTTCTTCTCTGTTCTCTGTTCATCTAGGAAAGGTTTACCAACTTCATTTTTTCAAAGAACGAAATATTGGTTTCACTGACTTTTATCTATTCTATTTTAGTAATATTGAAAGAAATTTAAATTGTATATACATATTATTGAATCTACATTTTTTCCCCAGGTCTTATTGCTGTTGGACAAACACTGCTAACTTCTTTGAGACTGATCTCTTTCTTAATTCCTGGAAACCATCCCATTTAGCTCTCAGAGATAGTTTTCTTGTTTATTGGAATGATTTGACATTTTAAAAATGTTACTGTTTGGTTTTCCAGTTTTAATCTTTGTCTTTTGACTTCCCACCACAGATAACTGTAATTCAGTCTCCAGTCATGTCTGCTTCCTTCCTCTTTTTCCACATGTGAAGGTAGTCTTGGTTAAGTTTGTTCTTCAATGTTTATATTGTTATAGTCAGGACAACCTTCAGCCAAGTTAGCAACATGTGGTTTAATAGGCCACTGTGAGGTCAAGCAGCAACAGTGACCTGCAGTTCATGTTCCTTATCAAGTTGGACAAGAAGATTGACTTAGTTACTTTTCTGTGGCTGTGCTAAAACACCATGACCAAAGCATCTTTGGGTAGAAAGGGTTTATTTCCGCTTGCAGTTCTCAAGCCCCACTCCATCACTAAGGGAGGTGAGGGCAGGACTGAAGGCAGGAACTAGAGCAGTGCTTGCTCCTCTTGGCTTTTCAGCCTGATTTCTCAGACAATTCAGGAGTACCTGCCTGGGGTGTTACTGCCCACAGTGGGCTGGGCACTCCCAAACCAATCATTAAGCAAGACATTTTCTCATAGACTTGCCTACAGGCCAATCTGATGGAGGCAGTTTCTCAACTGAGGTTCCTCTTCCAAGAGAATTCTTGCTTGTATCAGGTTGATAAATATTCAACAAGGACAAAGGTAAATAAACAACTGATAACCTACAGTGTCCTGTGCTTTAAGGTTTGGCATTTGACATGGTAGTTGCTTTCCTTCCTCACTGCCTGCTTTGCGTTCTTACTCAGTTATCTGCCTGCTTGCCACCTTCTCCTGTTCTATTGCTGTGACTTCATTCTCATATCTCCTTGGGCTCTACCTAGGAATATATTAAAAAAGAAAGAAGTCTCACTCTTCAAAATCATCCAGCAATTGATATGATTAGCTGGTTTAAACACAAATCTTGAGCAGTGTAGTATATTTTCAGTGGACAGTATTTTGTTACTAGTGAAATATGATGTCATTTCCCCCATGTTTTGCAGTAGACTGTTTTTCTAGATTGTAAATTTGTTATCTATCCTAGGATCTTATCATATTCTGTTTGTACAATCAGCTATAAGAAATGTTGTTATAATTTTTTATTGCATGAGAGTTATATTTTATCATGACTTTATTTTATAGGTTGAAAAATGCCTCATTGGATGTAAAACAAATGCTTAAAAATGAAACCGAGTCAGATGTCACTGCTGATCTCAGAAAGAAGCTCCATTGGGCTAAGAAGGAGAAGTTAGATATGACTACTAAGCACAACGCAGAGGTAGACTTTGTTTTCCTCCATGTAATATAAAAAGCGGAGTTTCAGCCGTGCATGGTGGCAGTGCACACGTTAGTCCCAGCTCTTGGGAGGCAGAGGCAGGTGAATTTCTGAGTTCCAGGACAGCCAGGGCTACACAGAGAAACCCTGTCTTGAACTTTGCCCCTCCAAAAAAGTTGATTTTCAGTTTTTGGGTTTATTTCATATTAGAAACTACATTTAACCTTTGTCACTACATCATTCTTGTGCTTCAGAGGAAATTGGAATAAACAAAACATTTTTATATAGCAGAATTGTATAGGGATATTAAAATTGAACCTTAGCCAATTATACTTATTCATATGTTGTCTTAAATGTATTTTAATTAGTTAATGAAAACATTTATTCTTCTTTTGTGTGTGGAAGTACCTGTGTCATAGCACTCATGTGGAGGTTAGAGGGTAACGTGTGGTACTTGTTTTGCTGAATAGATTATGTCAACTTGATACAAGCTAGAGTTATTTGAAAGTTAGAAAAATGCCTTCATAAGGTCTGGCTGTAGAGCATTTTCTTAATTAGTTATTGATGAGGGAAGGCCCAGCCCATTATGGGTAGGGCTACCTCTGGGCTAGTGGTTCTGGGTTCTATTAGAAAGCAGGCTGAGTAGCCGGGCGGTGGTGGCGCACGCCTTTAATCTCAGCACTTGGGAGGCAGAGGCAGGCGGATTTCTGAGTTCGAGGCCAGCCTGGTCTACAGAGTGAGTTCCAGGATGGCCAGGGCTACACAGAGAAACCCTGTCTCGAAAAACCAAAAAAAAAAAAAAAAAAAAAAAAAGAAAGCAGGCTGAGCAAGCCATGAGGAACAAGCCAGCAAGAAGCACCCCTCAATCAGCATCAGCTCCTGCCTCTAGGTTCTTGCCATGTTTGAGTTCCTGTGCTGACTCCCTCTGATGGTGAACAGTGATATGGAAGTGTAAGCCAAATGAACCTTTTCTTTCCCAACTTGCTTTTTGGTTATGGTGTTTCACTGCAGCAATAGAAACCTTGATTAAGACACTTGTGGTACCATGGACTGAAATTGAGATTGTCAGATATAGCAGCAGGCACTTTTACCAGTTAAACCATCCTGACAGCTAGATGCATTTTAATTAACAAGCTTGACATGATTAAACACCTTGTTTGATGGATGTGTTCAATGACTGAAGAATTTATAAATTCGAAAAATGCTATTTTGAGAGAGCTCTTGTTATGTAACCCAGACCTTCCTCAAACTCAATCCTGCCTCAGCTTCCAAAGTGCTGTGTGATCTTATGTGTTGTTATTGTATATGGCTTAAACCAGTCACATTTTTGAAATTATAATGTAGATTCCTTTAGGATGTGAGTTGTGGAACAGTCTTTTTCTTAAGTACATTTGTATATAAAATTTTAATTAGTATAATTCAGAAGTTATCTTTGTTTTTGTTTTGTTATAATATCTTATTAGTATGTATATATTTTATACATATGTATATTTCATGTACAGTAGGTTTCTTTTCCTTTTAAGAGAATTCATAAATTGTATATGTATGTCTCTGCCTTTTGTATTCTTAGTCTTCATTTTCATATTTAAATCTTAATATCTTTTTGTGTTTATATGCTAGTGAGCTACATTCTCAGATCCTTTTTTAATTTTATTTTTTTAAGTACAAGGGTTTTTGGTTTAAATATTTAAATATTTAAATATTTTTTTTATTATTTTTTATTGGAAATTTTTTTACATTTCAGATGTTCTCTCCTTACCCCATTTCCCCCCTCCCTCCCAGGAACTCACTATCCTTCCCCCCTCCTCCTGCCTCCACGTTGGTGTACCCCCACCCACCCTCCCCCGTACCTCACCTCCCCACCCTCGAGTATCCCCCCCCACGACGTCCAGCCTTCATGGGACCAAGGATCTCTTCTCCCACTTATATATAGCCCCCTTGCATATATAGCTGGAGCCATGGGTCCCTCCCTAAGCGCTCCCAGGCTGGTGGTTTAGACCCTGGGGGCTCTTGGTTGGTTGGGATTGTTGCTTTCCTCATGGTGTCTCGAATCCTCTCAACTCCTTCAGCCTTCACTCTATCTTCTCCATTGGGAACCCCATGCTCAGTTTAATGGTTAGCGTGAGCATCTGCCTCTGAGTATGTCAGACTCTTGCAGACTTCTAAGGAGAGCATTTTAGTTTTTTAATTGAAAAATGTTATACAATGTATTTTGATCACTTTCTCCTTCCTCACTTCTCCCATCTCTTCCTCGCCTCCCTTCCCACCCAAATCCACTACCACTTTCTTTTAAATCTCTTTCAAAACAAAACCAAACACATAGTAGTTTTACTTTTCTTCAAACTATCATAAATTTTATTTTTATGTCATTTACAAAATTTATTTTCATATACTTTTCTGTAGCATGTAGGTCCTTGACCCAAGAGCTCTATGACATTTACTTTTTCTTATTTTCTTACCACATCACAAGTATTAAGTATTACTTAGTATATAAATTACTTATGAATGATAAATGATTCTAAATTTGGCTTTTATAATTTTAGAGTAGGAAGCATTATAGACCCTCACATTCTAGTTTTTGAGCCATTTGTGTCATCTTAGTGAGTGGAAGGTCACAATTAGGTAGCCCTTTGCTAAAATCTCTATATAGTATTCTCACTTATTATTCTATGCTGTCATTGATATTTAACTAGAAAAAATTAACACATATTCACTAAATTTTTACTTTGTTGCCATTTGCTTCTTTTATTTTTTTATTTTTTTATTTATTTTTTGGTTTTTCGAGACAGGGTTTCTCTGTGTTGCCCTGGCTGTCCTGGAACTCACTCTGTAGACCTAGGCTGCCTCGAAATCAGAAATCCACCTGCCTCTGCCCTCCCAAGTGCTGGATTAAAGGCTTGCGCACCACGGCTGGCTCTTTTGCTTCTTTTAAACATTTTTATATTTTTATGTGTTGTGTTCATGTGTGTCATGTTGCTGTGTGGGCTTACCCTCAGAAGTCCGAACAGAGTGGTTGGATCTCCTGGAACTGGAGACCAGGGGGTTGTGAACTGCCCTCATGATGCTGGGAACGGAGCTGGGGTCCCTGGCGGGGCAGCCAACACTGCACACTGACGAGCCCTCCTCAGCCCTATTTGTTCTTGAGTACATTTAGGAGACAGAAGAGAGGACTGTATGAAGTTTTAACGTGTTCATCATTGTGGCATGCATTTTTATTTTCTAGGCTGATTTTTGTGATTCACATGTACAATTTTTCCTTTGTTTAAAAAGGCTTTTCTCTAGTGCAGTTTATATAAGGCGTCTTATGATTGTCACCTGGTGAAGCAGTGTTCTTTCCTAATGATCCAGAATATGAGTTCTGGTAAACACAGAGCAGAGGTTTCGCTAAGATATGTAAATGCGTTTGCATTATGCAGTCTCGTCAACTTACAGACTGTTCAGTGCTAGTTCATGAGCTCAGGAATCTGTTTCAGGCTGTAAGCTATGAGAGCCAATTGCCAGAATTGGGGTTTCTGAGGTGGAAAAGAGGGGAAGCGTGCGGACAGGGGATTTGGTGTACGACCTGGCTGTGCTAGAAAGGAGGGTGGTCTGGGAAGACGGGCAGCCGAGGATGAGACTGGCCGGGCGCAGCGGATTCAAGAGAAGCTCTGTGTTAAGCAGCTTCTCCTCTTCCAGTTCAGTGCAAAGCTTTGTTTACCCCCTTCCCCCCCCCAACCCCAGCCGTTGCTTGCTGTTGAATCACCCGGGAATTTTTTTTCTCAAAAAAACAACTTCCCTTTTTAAACCCCCTTTAAAAACTCAACCCCCATTCTTTTTAAAACATTTAAAAATATTTTTCATTTAATTTTTTTAAAAACCCAACAAAAATTTAATCAAAAAAAAAACCCTAAAACCAAAAAATTATCCTTTCCAATTAAACCCAATTTTCCTTCCTCACATTTTTCAAATATACAAACACTACTTATAATACACAACATTTAAACTACACCACCTCACCCAACCACTAAAAAACACCCAACCAAAAAAAACATGATAACCCATAAAATCCACATCACCCTACCATCATCACTACAATTAAAACTTAACAATAACAATCCTAAACACATCCACTACCCAACATATATATATTTAATACCCAACACAAACACACACAATTCCCCAAATACACAAAAAATATATAATAATATACCAAAAAATTAACACATAATTCCCCAAAAAAACAACAACAAATCTTACCAACATATTATCCAAACTTACTTCCATAACATAACCCACATCCTTTTACCAAAATATTTACATTCATTATACATATACACATCAAACTCAACTTTTACAATAACATCCTCTACCTATACTATGCCAGTGTACTATAATAAACGGTACACCCACCACCTTCTCGTCAATTTCCAACTTGTAAACCTAGTACTATCCCTACCCTTCCAAGAAATATACAGACCACACTCCACAGATCAGACTCTCACAAAACAATCTATCTACATAGATCCGTCCTAACACACTGTGACCTTCCCGTGCCCTAATTATCAATATACGGTACCCTCCCCCTTCACATCAATGTTAGACTCCACAAATACCTCATACCACTAAGTACCACTGTCATATACACTACACCAATAAAGATATCATAAATCTACTACCTCTATCTACCGGAATTCTCTTGCTAGCAGTCTAGACACAACGTTGATCTGTATCTATCTCATTGACCCCCAATATGTGCACACTCTGTCATGTGCCTGCTTCATAGATCCTATACGTCCCCTAGACTACATACTATGAACGCACCCCGATACCGGCCCTCCAACACAAACCGCAAGTAAAATCTAACCTTTGTAACATCGAATGGTACACAACACGTATGTGTTCCGTGTTGTCTGTACACCGCAGTTTTATACAACAAACTTGCACCAGTCTTCAGTGCGCATCATATACTCTCACCCCGCTCGTGTGAGTAGAGTAGTGTGTGTCACCTCGCTATTTTCAACTAAAAAAGATCGCTATGTTGCCGATGAGCGTTGTTAGTAGATAGATAAACCTGCATGGACAGATCTGTGCTGCTTCTAACTAACCAGTCCTCGAAAATAGTACGCTGTTGTCATTAGCGCTCTATATACTTATTGAATTTCGAATCCTCACACTATGCACATGACACTGTCTAGTGCGTATGCTGACAAACAGTCATAAAGCGGGCGCCTGTAGAATGTGCACACATACTTATAACCCACTAATCGGAAGAGTTAAAGCATCTAAACTTGGCGGCATCTTCCGATGTCAGACCTAATGTGTAACACCTTCTAAAGGCGATGTCTATTTCCTGTCCTATCCCCCAGCTATCCTCACTACAGACGTCCACAGACTCGCAATTCTCACAATAAGACGTCTGCTAGAGTGTGTTAAAGTCTCTACTCTGAAACGCTCTAACTAATGTCACGGTATAGCTAGATGAGCCACCTCACATGCTCAGAGTCGTCCCGTCCGTCGGAATTCGCGTTTGTTCACTAGCCTGGCTCTATCGAGAGCTCAAGCACATATCTTGTCAAGAGTGAATGTGTTGAGAGGACGAAACCAACACCTGCATAACTTTGCTTAGAGTAGATCCATTCAGTTCTATTGATGTAAGTGATGAGTTACAGGAGTGAGATGTCCCGCCGCTCTCTTTGTGGTTAGAAATGCATGCACAGTATGATGGAGTGCTGGTATAAATGGATGGTTGTGTGCATAATGGATGAACATCTGATAAAGCAAATGTAGCAAAAATGTAACAATTGCCTAGGGCAGGCTGGAGGATTTTAAACATTTTCTACTCATCCGTGTTTCCCCTACAAGCTTGTCTGAGTACCACATACATGTCTGATGCTTGTGGAGCCTGAAGCTGGCTTCTGATTCTTATCTTTCTTTCAAAGAGCATATTGCTTTGGAATCACTTCCATTTCCTAGCAGAAGATGAAGCAGTTGACTCTGCACATGGTCAAATCGAGGGGCCTGGCAAACCCAGGAAGAATCATGTATCTAATACTAAGTATATAGGAACCATCTCCTCCAGTTCCCTTTCCTGCTACCTTTCCAGAAGCTACTACCCCAGTCCCTATACCTCACGCAGGGATTTGGAGGCCTTTTCTGTGAGTGAAGACAAATCTAATGATACTGATGGTATGGGTTTCTCAGTAAACAACATGGTTAGATTATCCTCCAGTGGGGCTGGAGAGATGACTCAGAGGTTAAGAACACTGACTGCTCTTCCAGAGGTCCTGAGTTCAATTCCCAGCAACCACATGGTGGCTCGCAACCATCTGTAACAATGGGATCTGATGCCCTCTTCTGGTTTGAAGATTGCTAACAGTGTATTCATATACATAAAACAAATAAATAAATCTTAAAAAAAAATAATTATCTTCCAGTAAAGACCACAGTTCTCAGCTTGTCACTAACCAGATCAGAATCTAGGCGATGGGAGTATTGTCTTTAAAATATATTTGGAGTTTCTTTACTCTTCATTGAGTAGGTTTACGGAGAATCATCAGATATGTGAGGAAATCCTTTAAAAGGATTCGCTGGCTTTGCTTCTGCCCTTGGGGTAATCAGACACTGTTGTGAGCAGGAATGAAAGGAATGAAGTTTGTCAGGGTGGATGGGCTGGGAGGAACTGTTGTATGCGTGCTGAGGGGATGAGGGCGGTGGAGGGGACAGGGCAGCCTTCTTGGAGATGCTGTTCAGTCTTCCAGCTCTCTTTATTGGGGCGGGGGTAATAAAGGCTGTATAGACCTTGGGGAGTGGGTACAGGTTTGGAGGAGGTGGTGCTGAGGTGCTGGAAATGCTCCACTTGAATGAGGGGGAATTCCAGGTACTTGCTGAACTCATCCTTATGAGGGGAGAGGAAGTTAAACCTTTAACTTTGCCTTGAGGCTACGTGACTACCTCAAGGCAGGTAAAGATGGGGGTTGAAAAGATACTGGTACCTAGGCGTGGAGGCTCAGAACGGAAGAGGGCAATCCTTACACCTGCCTGTCTCAAGATGAGAGTTTTGGGGTTTGGACAGGTCTCTACCTCATTCTTGCTCCAGGCCTACTTCTCTGGTTAAGAGCACCTGTTGCTCTTATTTGGCTCCCAGGAAGCTCACACTCATATGTATCCAGTTAGAGGGGATCTAATGCCCTCTTCTGATCTCTGAGGGCATCAGACACACAAGTATGTTCACATATACATGCAGGCAAAAGACATAAAATATCTTAGAAAAAAATAAAGTTGCTCTAGATGTTACCGGCTTTTGAAAGATAAATATGGAGCTGGAGTGATGGCTCAGTAAGAGTCTCAAGCATGTACTAGTTCTTAAGCATGAGGGCCTAAGTTCAAATACCCAGCACCGCATAAAAAGCCAGCACGGCCAAACATACATGCAACTCCATGTTGTAAAGTCAGCTCCAGTGTTGTCAGGGCCACAGACAGGAGGACCATTTAGGCTTACTGGCCAGCAACCGAGCTCAGATTCCCCGAGACCCTGTGTCAGAGGAATGTGGTGGAGGGTGACAAAGCTGGTTAGCTGACACCTTTCTGTGACCTTCAAACATACCACACACTCACATACACATGGACACTTATACACACACATAGACACAGAATAAAATAATAAAGTAGTCCCACTTAAAGCTTTGCTCCAAAAGGGGAAATACACACATTTAGTTTGTTTTCTTATAAAACTGTTATTGTTAGAGAGTCGATCTCCTGCCCTTGTGTGTGTGTGTGTGTGTGTGTGTGTGTGTGTGTGATGGGATGCATGGGGGAAGCCAGAAAATAACCTTTTCAAAGTTAGTTCTTTTCTTCCATTGTAGAATCTGGGAATAAAACTCAGGTTATCAGGCTTCTGAGGCTACTCATTTGACCCACTGAGCTAATACCTATTTGCAGGCAAGGATTTATTACTTATGTATGTATATATGTCTCTCTCTCTTTTTTTTTTTTTTTTTTTTTTTTTTTGAGACAGGGTTTCTCTGTGTAGCTCTAGCCATCCTGGAGCTGACTTTGTAGACCATGCTGGCCTTGAACTCTGTAATCTGTCTTTGTCTGCCTCCAGAGTGCTAGGATTAATGGTGTGTGCCACCACACTGGTTCAGATTTGTTTTCTTGAACAGAGGAAAAAGTTAGCAGCTGGTGCTGGAGGTGTACCTAAGCACGGGCATGCCTTCAAGAATATGCCATATTGGCTCATAGCAAAATCATTTGAGAGAAGAAAGAGAATGAAAATCAGTAAAGTAATATAGGCACAGCGAGTTTTCCTGGAGGTTACCAAAGGGAGAAAGTTCAATATTTTGTCTTAAAGATCATGTTGTAAATAAAGTCAGCCCCATTGGTTAGGTTCTTAGACTCTAAATAAATTAATTTGTAGTTATAAATAAATATGTTAATTATCCTATCATATTTTTAATAGCTCAGAATTCAGAACTTCAAGGAAAGGCAAATGAGATTGAGAGAACATTTCAGACTTCCAAGAGAAATGGAAAGAAGAATGCAGGAGATTTGAACATGATTTGGAGGAACGAGACAATATAATTCAAAATTGCAATCAAGAATACGAGTTACTTATGCAGGAAAGAAACAGGCTACAAAAAACTCTGCAGGTAAAATACATAGTGAATGTTTCTTCATATAATAGCCATTGAGATGGATATTACATCCAACTACCCTTGGGTTCCCTCCCTCCCCCCTTCCTTCTCCCCTTTCCCTTCCCTCCCTCCCCCTCCTTCTCCCCTTTCCCCTCCCCCTCCGTCCCTCCCTTCCCTTTAGAGGCATTTTTACATATCCGCTGTGCTGATATGTGTAAAAATCATTTAATCTCTCCAATCTCTGCAGTAGAGTCCTTACCTTGACTGGCTGAGGCCTTGGGTTTGATCCCCAGCACCACAAATAAATGGAAGAAAACCAACAAAAACTAAACAAACAAAAGTCAAAAACGATATCCAAAAGAAAAGCAACACCTACTTCTCTGGATATACTGTGAAATTGAGACCTATATTCCTTTTGTTCTAGCAACATTAACATGTGGAATTTAGAAAGTGTAGTTCTAGATGTCAGTTTGAATATGCAATAAATACAGAAAATTTTGTGTTTTATAATGCCTTTTTGTGTAAAGCATTTCTATGATGAATTGTGAAATGCAAAGCATTTCATTTTTACTCAGGCTATTTTGAGTTGTATATTTTCTTTTCTTTTTTTTTTTTAAGATTGATTTATTTATTATGTGTACAGCATAATAAATGTGTGTATGTGTGCCTGTAGGCCAGAAGAGGGCATCAGATCTCATTATAGATGGTTATAAGTCACCTGTGGTTGTTGGGAATTGAACTTAGGACCCTTGGAAGAACAGCCAGTGCTTTTAACCTCTGAGCCATCTCTCCAGCCCCTATTTGGTTTTTTTTTTTTTTTTTTGAACAGAGTTTCTCTGTGTAGCCCTGGTGGTCCTGAAATTCAATCTGCAGATCAGTCTGGCTTTGAACTCAGAGATATGTCTGCCTCTGCCTTCTGAATGTGAGATTAAAGGTGTATGTCACAACTGCCCAGTTATAATTGTTTTTAAAAAAGAAGAGGAAAAATGTAAAAATGTTCCATATTTACCTTAAGTATACATTGTTTTTCTATGTTGCTGCATCCTTTCATAGTCTAAGGGACTTGACCTGACTGGGGAGGCAAGGGATGAAGAAAGGACAGACACAGGGACATAGAACAGCTGGTGTTGGGTGTCCTGGGCTCTCTGGTGAAGAAGCCCAGTGTCCTGGAAGCTCAGCATGTTTCTTATCCCAGTTAAACAGTGGAGCAGGGTACTGCATACAGCTGGACAAGGAGGCAGGGTTATGCTGTACAAGTGAACAGGAGGCAGGGAGAGTCTCTGTAGGGAATAGTCTTCATGTCATAAATATCTGGGGAGGATGCTATGGTGAACATTTTCTGTATACACTGTCAGCATTTACACTTGGGCCCCAGGAAGGCTTTGCCATTCTTCTGAGTCTCACCTGTGGCGGGTTCTGCCACTCCCATAGGACTGAGGCATTGGTCCCTGACATGGCTGTGCCCACGTCAAACAGTACATATTCATTGGGAGCTTTACTTGCACCCTATACTGCATCGTCACTAAAATAAGATTTTACCAAAACATTTAGTACATGTAAAAGTTTTGTCACAACCGTCCCCAGATCTCTTTTATTTTCTCCTTGTCAATCATCCTGGCTTGTGTGTTGGTTACCACCGCATTGCTCTACCCAGGTATTTGGATGGTGGATGCATAGGTATGGTTAGTCTCTAAGTCCTTGAGTGAACTTGTGTTACTCTGCCTGCATAAAATGTGAACCAGGAGGAAAGAAAGGTGATGCTGGCAGCGTTCCTTACATCAATTAGCCCGCACCTTCAGGTATGAAATCTTGATATGATCTTGTCAACTACTTAGGATAGCTCTGCTTTGAGTTTAGGCTGTTGTCTTGAGCATCTCTGCACTGAGATCCTCAGAGGAGTCTGGGTTGAACCAGAGTCACTTCTTAGTCATGGAGGTAGGGGAAGCGTCAGGCTCTAGAGACTTTTTGCTACTGAGAGTTATGAGGGCAATATCTATAAAACAGATCCATGTGGTCCGAGCCCCTTTCCTCACATGGGCCATAAACCTTCTCTCCTCATGTTCATGAAGACTTCATTTTAAACTCATAGGCTGGAAAACTGATCTGCAGGACTGTACTAAGGTCCTGACCTATATTAATTAGATCTTATAAATTTGGTATACTTAGGAAAATTAAAAGGAAAAGCCTTCAAAACTATTCTTTATCCATAGAACTAAAAATTTGTTATAGTCTGAACTGAATATTTGTATTTTCAAAGTTTTAACAGTTAGGCATTTTTTTTATTCTGATTTATTGAATAATAGTCTTTCCCTTCTTTTCGAGCTATCCTTTTTCTTGGCCAGGTTTGCATATACATTTTAGAGATAATACTGTTTACTCACAGGTAAAGATGTCCATATTTAACTGGAATTTATTTTTGTTTCTTTCATTTTGTCCTAACCTCTGATGTTAAATTACTCAGATTTATATTCTAACATCAAAATAGTACTTTTATTAAGATTTTAAATGTGACTTATTAAGTTTTTTGAGATGAAGTTTCATGTGTACTTGGTTGTCTGAGAACTCCCAGTATAGACAAGGTTGACTATGAACTTCTGATTATTCTGCCTTCACCTCCCAAGTTCTGAGGTTATAGGTGTGCACCACCATGCTTGGTTTTACACACAGCTGGGCGTTGAATCCAGGGCTTGAAGCTGCTAAGCAGCTACTAGTAACCACATCCGCAGTCCCGAGATTGTAACATGGATTAAGAGTTTTTAACAGTCTTCCGAAAGGGAGAACCCTTTGTGTATTTAAAGTAGGGTTAAAAGATAAAAGGTAAACCTTGTCAATGTAATAGTAAAGCAAGATTTTATTTGCGTAAAGGAAGCACTGGAAAAGCATCAGCAAGAGAATGAGATGGAGTCTCATGTCAGGGAGACCACATTGGACGAATTTAGATTACAAGCAGAACAGTGGGAAACAGAACGGAGAAAGTTACAGCTCATAGTACAGGTATTTAAACATAATTCAGTTTCTAAATATGTTTCTTGATGCTTAGGACATTAAAATTTTGTTAGTAAGATAATCGACTAGTTCCCTCAATGTGAAAAACAATCCCACGTCTTTGATTTCTGGAAGGCCACGTTTCACATGCAATGAGGACAGTAAGGTAGCTGTTGTAAATAGGCATCTTTAATATTGCAGTTGGATAGCTTCATTGTGTAGTGTATATGATTTTACAAAAAGCTTTATATATTTTATGTAGGTAAGTACACTATCACTGTCTTCAGACACACCAGAAGAGGGCGCTGGATCCCATTACAGATGGTTGTGAGCTACCATGTGGTTGTTAGGAATTGAACTCAGGACCTCTGGAAGAGCAGGCAGTGCTCTTAACTGCTGAGCCATCTCTCCAGCCCTGTATAGTGTATATGATTTATAGATTATTTATTTATTTTCGAGACAAGGGTTCATGTAGATCAGGCTGGACTCAAACTTGCTGCATATCTCTTGTTGTCCTGAACTCCTCCTGATTGTCCTGCCTCTACCTTGTGAGAGCTGCGGTTGTAGGCATGAGTCAGCGTGCTTACCTAGAGTGTATGGTTTTCATTAATGTTTACTAGGACACATTAATTATGCATAATAATGAGTTGTTACTATGACATTTTTATCTGTGTATACAGAGTGTTTGATCATATTCATGTCATTACCTTTTCTTCTTCCCAGCAGTGTGCCTTCCACTTGAGTGTCTTCCTTGGGGCGACCTATTGTATTTCTTTATGGCTGCCCATTAGAGCATGGGTGGGGGATTATTGCAGGAGCTTGGGCAGCTCAGCTGTGGCTGTACCACAGAAGACGATGTCTCTTCTTCCCCTAGAATCATGAACTGCCTGCAGACACTATAGAAGGATGGGCCTGCACAAGGGCCTCCTCTTAGCATCCATTAACTGCCTACAAATGCTCTGGGATGGATATGGCCTCAAGAGTCCCTTCCCCTCTCCATGGCAGTGTGTTGACAGGTCAGATCTTACATGAGCAATGGTAGGTGCTGAGAGCTGAGAATGTAAATAAGGTCGTGGCCTGCCTGGAGGACAGCCCCCCAGCACCCCCATAATCCACCGGTTCTTATGTCCTTCCCTTTTCATGCCCATGAACCAAGGAGTGAGTGATCCAGATGTCCCACTTAGGGCTGAACAGTTACAGTCACAGGATCTTTCTCTTTTGAAGGACTTAATCCGGGCCATTTCTCCAGCTCCCAAAGTTGGTTATTCTTAACACTTTGACTAGTTATCATAATCTGTAGTAACTGTTAACTACCGCAACAGATGCTCTTCTGCCTAAAGCTCTTAGCAGCATTAATCTGTGGGCACAAATGTAAATATTTAGGTTTTTGTTTTGTTTTGAGACCATGTCTTTCTATCTTGGAACTCACTGTGTAGACCAGGTGTGCCTCTGCTTCCTAAGTACTGGGATTAAAGGTGTTCACTGCTACTACACTCAGCTATGCACATACATATTTAGAAGGTAAACATTTTAATTATTAAAACTTCATTGTAAAGAACTTGCAAATAAAAAAAAAAAACCCTCATTGAGATTAGCCAGACCCAGACTTTATATACCTCAGTGAACTTCTTATATACAGTCAGAATAGCCATTCTTAAGGTGTGCTGATTCATATTAGATTTTATACTTCCACTGTCAATTATGTTGTTATACACTTTTACACACATGTGGACACAAACACACATGCACACTCAGTGCCTTGAAAAATCTATGACAGTTAAACTGGAAAACAACTAGCTGTATTCCTCTTTCATGACTTCAGGTGTCCTGTATAGTAGGTGATTTGACAGGCAAATATGTGCTTTTAGCGTATACCAGCTGTATTTTCCACACTTGTGCCTTCGTCCTTTCTAGCTATGCTGTTTTAAAAAATTTTCAAATACCAGATGTGAATTCTTTCCTGTCGAACAGGCCTCAAATCCAATCAGAGTGGTTGGTGGCCCTCATCGGTCATGCCGCTATTGCACCAGTGGGCATATTTTGCCTGGTAACTTGGTTGTATAGCGTGCAAGGTCCATATCTGAGTAAGAGCATTGTTGACGCTCCTCCCCCAGCGGTTTGAAGTGGTATCGTTTGGCACTGTACAGTGGCCAGCAGGGAGGAAGCTTCCAGCTCAGCTTGACTTCTCTATACCCTGCAAAGGATGTGGTTTCTTCAGCACTAGTTGTCTTATTATGCTATCTTCGGGTTTTTATTGCTTTGATGAAACACCATGAGCAGAAGGCAAGTTAGGGAGGAAATTTGGCTTACTACTACATTAGTCCATCATTGAAGGGAACCAGGACAGGAGCTCAAACCGGGCAGGAACCTGGAGGCAGGACCTGATGCACAGGCCATGGAGGGGTGCTGCCGACTGGCTTGCTCTCCATGGCTTGAGAACCTACTTATTTTATAGAACCAGGAACTATGAGCCCAGGGATGGCATAATCCATAATGGGCTGGGCCTCCCATATCAATCACTGATTAAGAAGTGCCCTACAGGCTTGTGTGTAGCCCTATCTTATGGAGGTGTTTTCTCAATCAAGGCTCCCTTCTCTCTGATAGCTTGTGTCAAGTTGACATAAAACTACCCAGCACACATGTGGTTCTGGTGGGCAAACAGTAGCAGTGGCAAAAGCCAGTATTGGGAACTTCAGAAGCTTCTGTGACCAACAACTCAGGGAGGTAGCCAACCTCTGGATCTCCAATTTTCGTTTAATATTGTTATGGATTTTTGGGAATGATACCTTCATTCAACACCCCTCCTCCATTTAAAGACTATTTTACAATTAGTCTACAAAGTAGCAAGTTCTTTTATACCTTTCCATACATGTTTAGCTTTTGCTGACTCTCCCTTCCCCCAAGTGTCCTAAACCATTGCTTAAAACTTTCCATCCTCAGTCTTCCCTTCCCCCCTTCTTACCACGTGTTTTGCTGTTCCCTCCTTCTCCCATGATTTTTTTCTGGTTTCTGGGCCTCTATACACACTCCTACATCTCTAGAAATCAGAAGTTAAGATCTGCATGTGAGAGAACATTGTTGTTTGACTTTCTAAGCATTAATATAGCATTCCAGTACCATCTGTTTTCCTACAAGTTTTATAATCTCATCTCTCTTAACCGCAGAGTAACATTTGATTGTGTATATGTACCATATTCTCGTTATCTCATCAGTTGGTGGATGTCTACACTGCTTTTATTTCCTTGCTATTGTGATAGAATAGCAGTAAATATGGATGTGCAAGTATCTCTATGGTAGGATATAGACGCCTTTGAGTATTTGCTTAGGAGTGGTATAGCTGAACATATGCTAATTTATTTTTTAGTTTTTAGAGAAGCTTCCATAGTGACTTCCACAGTGGCTACACAAGTTTACACTGCCACCATCAGCTGTGAATACGGGTTTCCTTTTCCCACAGATTGAAGGCCATCATTTGTCATATGTCATCTCTGGATGATGGCTGTTATGATTGAGGTGACATGGTATCTTCAGAGTACTTTAAATTTGCATTTCCATGATTGCTAAGGATGTTAAATATTTTACAAATATTATTTATGGGGCTGAAGAGATGTCTCAGAAGTTAAGAGCACTGTCTACTCTTCCAGAGTACGTTCAATTCCAAGCAACCACATAGTGGTTCATAACCATCTATAACTCCAGTTCATGGGATCTGCCTTCTCTGTGGGCACCAGGCATGCATGTGGTGCATAGACAAAACACCCATATGTGTGTATGTGTCCATTTGTATTTCTTCTTTGAGAATTCTGTTCAGTTCCCTAGCTCATTGTTTGATTGGGTTGTGTTCTTTGTTAGTATTTGAGGCTTTTATTAATTCTACATATTACTCCTCTGCCAGATGTATAGATGGCCAAGATTCTCTCTCATTCTTTAGGCGACCTCTTTGCACAACTAACTGTCCCTTTGCTGTACAGAGGGTCTTACTTTCTTGAGATCTATCTGTCAATGTTGTCTTTATTTCATTAGTGACTAGAGTCCTGTCAGAGAGTTCTCACACGCCCATTTCCAGAATGTTTGCTCCCAGCAGTTTCAGAGTTTCAACTTGTGTTAAGTAAGGTCTTTGAACTTGTTAGAGTTGATTTTGTGCAGACTGAGAGACGAGGATCATTTTTCTGTGTGTAGCTACCCGGTTTTCTCAGTAACTTTTGTTAATGAAGATGTCTTCTCCAGTGAGTAGTTGAGGCAACTTTGTCAAAATCAAGTGTCTGTGGCTGTGAAGATCTCCACTCTGTCCCCTGAAGTTTGTGCCTGTTTTTGTGCTTTACCATGCTGTTTTTGTTACTATCACTCTCTCACACAGCTTCAAGTTAATTTTGGTGATACTTCCAGCCTTATTTTTTTACCCCCTACAATTGCTTTGGCTAACTAAGGTCTTTTGTATTTTTAAATCAATTGTAAAATTGTTTTTTCTATTTTTGTGATGAATTGTGTTGGGACTCTGATAGGATTGAGTTGAATCAGTCGGCTTCTTTTGACAGTTAGTATTACAGTATCTGTTCTTTGAATATATGAGGATGGAAGGTATTTCTGTTTTCTTGTGTCTTTTTAAATTTCGTATTTTATTTTATTTTTAAAAAGAATTTAAATTGTACTTACATGGATGTCCTGCCTCCATGTACATCTGTGATAGGGTGTCATATCCCTTGAAACTGGAGTTATAGACAGTTATGAACTACCATATGGGTGCCGGGTTTTGAAGCTGGGTACTTTGGAAGAGCAGTCAGTGTTCTTAACTACTGAGCCATCTCTCCAGCCCTAAATTTCATATTTTAAAGTTTTCATTAGAGAAGTCTTTCACTTTCATTGGTAGGCTTATGCCTTCTTTCCTTCCTTCCTTCCTTCCTTCCTTCCTTCCTTCCTTCCTTCCTTCCTTTCTTTCTTTCTTTCCTTCTTTTTTTCTTTTAAGACAGAATTTCTCTGTTTAGCTTTGGCTGTCTTGGAACTTGCTCTGTTCAAGACCAGGCTGGTCTCAAACTTAGAGATCTGCCCCCGCTCTACCTCCCAAGTGCTAGGGTTAAAGGTATTCACCACCACTAGCTGGCATATTTCTATTTTTTATTTTGGTAGTTGTAAATGGAATTGTTCCCCTGATTTCTTGTTTTTTATTACATTTATTTATTTATTTATTTATTTATTTATTTATTTATTTATTTAATGTGTGTATGTATCTGAGTTAATTTGTGAAGATCAAAGTATGATTTTTCCTTCTGCTACCATGTGGGTGCTAGGGATTAAACTTAGGTCATCAGGCTCGTCAGAAAGCCCCTTATCTGCTGAACTATCCTACTGGTCCCTTCTCTTTAGCATGTTCCTTATTGATTAGCCATGTAGAGAAGCTACATTTTTTATGTGTGCATGTGTGTGTATTTGTGTTAATTTTGTAACCTGATACTTGGCTAAATGAGTTTTCAGGTGGAGTCCATTTTGTTTTGTTTTGTTTTGTTTGGACAGGTCTCACTGTGTAGCTATTGCTGGCCTGGAATTTCATATGTGGGATTAGGCTGTTGTTGAACTCACAGAGATCTCTCAATCACTGCTTCCAGATTCTGGAATTAAAGCAATGTACCACCATACCCTTCCCCTGGGGGAGTCCTTATGATGGATAGAATCATATAAACTACAAATAAGGGCACTGACTTCCTTCTCTCCTAGTTTTGGAGGCAAATGGATGAAAAGAGAAAATGTCATCCTGAGGTAGCCCAGACCCAAAAGGACATGCATGGTGTGTACTCACTAATAAGTGGATATTAGCCAAACAAGCACAGAATACCCAGGATACAATTCACAGAACTCAAAAAGGTTAACAAACCATAGGGCCCAAGTGAAGATGCTTCAATCCCACTAGGGAGGGAGAAGAAACCAGAGGACAGAGGGAGGAAGGAAGGGAACTGAGTGAGTTTTTCTTGATTTAGTATAATGTTAGCAATAGATTTGTCATACATAGCTTTTATTATATTGATCTTGTTAAACAAAAATAAAAGTTTTTTAACATTTAGTCTCTCTCTCTCTGTGTGTGTGTGTGTGTGTGTGGTGTATGACACAACTTGCACGAACCAAGCATCTGTACTATATGAATTCCCAGATCACATTTGGATCACTACACTTGGTGGCAAGTACTTGAGAGGCCATTTCACTGACCTACTTGGGTGCTTTCATCATCAAGAGATGCTGTATTTTGTCAAACACCATTTTTGCTTCCATTAAGATGATCATGGATTTCTGTCTTTGAGCCCATTTATGTGATGTATTGCATTCATTGATTTGTGTTTGGGATTTCCTGTGGCCTGAGCTTCACAAGTCTTGGGTGTGCTATCATAACTACTGTGAGTTTCTATGTTCATATGTCCTGTGTCTGAAAATGTTTTTTTTTTTTCTTTTTGAATAGTTTGTCCATTGTCTCTGGCTTTTACAATCTTTCCTTGTCCTTTTTCCCTATGATCCTGAGCCTTCAGAGTTACCTGCTCACCTGTGTTCATTGCTGCTCCATTCACAATATATATGAAATGGAAACACCCCAGATGTTTTTTAACTGATGAATGAATAATGAAAATGTGGTATATTTATACAATGGAATATTATTCAGCTATTAGGAAACATGAAATTTATGGGCAATCGGATAGAGCTTGAAACACTCATCGTTAATGAGATAGCCCAGACCCAGAAGACAAACACCACATTTTTTTTATATACTGGATGCTTTGACTCCTCAGATGTGCCTGTTTCATCGGGAAACACAAAGAGGTCAGGAGATGGGTAAGGGTCTATGGAGAGAGGCTTTCAGGAAACAGGAGCTAGAATGCAATGGTGTAAAAGGGCTGCAGGAGATTAATGATGGCGATGGAGAGGTGGCTCAGGGTTCAGAGCCTTGCTGCTCTTACAGAGGGCCTGGGTTCAATTCCCAGCATTTACATGGTGACTCACAACTGTCTGTAACTCCAATGAAATAAAATGCAGTGTTCTTCTCTGTCTTGCTCTGGGGACACCAAATGTACATGTGAACAGACAAAACACCTATATATGTTACATAAATGAAATCTCCAAAATCTCCAAAAAAAATGTCTGGGGACAGTGGAACAGAAGAGATGTGTTAGAGCTAGGGTTGGGCGGGCAGGGTAAAGGAGGGAATGCAAGAAAGTTACACTAAAGACCTTTCCAAAAGCTTTATGGAAACCTGCTACTCTAGAAGCTTTCTAGAGTATGTATGCACATATATGAAAAGTAAAAATGGAGCTACAGTGTAACAGAGTGATCCTGTAAGACATCACAAGGTAACAAACCCAGTGCCAGAATGGGTTACCTTTTTGGAGCTGTTGGCCATTGATGTTCCCATAAACCCTCGTGGGCCCTCAAATATTACTGGCTGTTGCTATTGCTGTTGGTTACCCTCCAGAACTTGACAGTGAGGCCCTATTGCTGAAGACATCACATACCTGAGCCATAGAACATGGAGAAATCACGCTGGTGCATACTTGGAAGCTTCGTCCCCACCACTAGCTTTCATAGTCCTGGAAGGTTCTATACATGTTACCAGAGGAGAAAAATGTTACCTAGCTACGAACCCTGTCAGCTACTTATAGAGTTGGCCTGGCCTTGAACTTGTGATCCTCCTGTCTCCACCTCCTTCAGCAAATCTTCCTTGCATGAGAGAGTTATAGAGTTCCAGGACAGCCAGGACCCTGTCTCGAAAAACCAAAAACCAAAAAACCAAAACCAAACCAAACCAAACCAAAAAGCCTGACAAGATATGAAGACATGCCCATTGGTATAATAGGGCTGCAAACATCATGAGGATAACCAGTAACTTTTTGATTGGATTTAAGTCTCAATACACAAGGTAAAACCCATACGGTATCTCAAGAGAACCTACTACTTTAATGCTGCTAAATAGACACAGTATTAAACTGAGTGTTAATGACTTGTTGTTATACTCATAGATGAATACATTCATTATCCCTCATCATAGAAACGTCTATCTGTAATAGATAGTGATTAGCATAGAGACCTACAGCTGGGCTGGGTGTAGAAAAAAGGACTTCGAGATGATCAGCCTTAAGTAGTGCCTGGGTTGATGCTAGTTATGACACAGTGTAGCATTTACTTATTGATTGATTATAATTTTTTTCTCTCCATGATGACTCCCTAATGACTCTGTAAGTTTGCATGACTTGCTTTTTAAATTTATTTTTAGTTATCGGGGAAGACAGGCATCTGCAGTGGCCGGAAGTGTGGAATCTTCTGGAGCTGGAGTTACAGGTGGCTGTGAACCTCTTGATGTGGGTGCTGGGAATTGAACTTGTGTCCTCTGGAAGAGCAATACATGGCCTTCACTGCTGAGACATTTCTTCAGCCCCTTCACTGTACAGTTTACACTATAGGGTTAAACTATTTTTTTTCCCATGCTCGTTCTTTGAGGAGACAACTTTATACCAGATTAGTGTTATAGATAGCTAAACTGATGTGTTTTCTAAGCTAGAAAGAGTGTATTTGCTCGAGACTTTTCTAAATATACTTCTACAAGTATAATTAAAATTCCTCAGGTTGGAGCTATAGTTTGGATTCTGAGAAGTGTTGTTTACATAAGTACATATAAAGAATTATAGTTTTCGGTATGTGTTTGTAGAAGATGTGGAAAGAAAACAAGTATATTTTCTAACAGCACAATGTGGTTTCCTGTGATGTTAAATGTCAGTTCAAAAACAAGCCTCTTTTAAAAACATTTTCAGTTCAATACTTCCCTCTAGTGGACAGAAGAAAGAATTCCAGTTTCTAGTGTCTCAATTTCATCCCATAGGTCAGTCTTATTTTTTAATATTGCAAGAATTGAGGCTGCTTTTTGTTTGGTTAGAACATGAATTCTGTGACAAAATTGAAGTTAAATATATCTTAGTGGTGACAAATCACTCTGTATCTTACAACACACCCCATACGTGGATTATGTTAGTAAAGCCATACATACTCAGACAGTTAACAACCAGTACCTAAGAGACGCAGCCAGTACCGGTGATGTAACTGCCCTCACCACTACTTCATCTCAGGGCGTGGGATTCTCAGATTGGACTAAAATCACAGTACATTTTTGTACCATTGAAGACCATTTTGAATCACTTCTCCAATTTCATCACCGTCCCATTCCACAGCAGAGCCTGCTCTGAACCTGACATTGACTATTATCTATATACTTTGATATATATTTTTGTTTTATTTATGTTTTTACTTGAGTTATTGTTTTTGTGCTTTGGTGTTTGCTTTTGAGATGTAGACAAGTTACTATAATAGCTCTGATTCACTCAGTTTGACTGTTGTCTAACTTTATTCTGTGTATGTACTGTAATTAAGTTAATCGATCTTCGCCTTACTGAGAATTAAGGTTCCCCCCCCCCAAGTTTAAGTCATTATGGTGATTCCATGTATGAAACATTGTAATGTACTTAGAACATATAAAATTATTGACACTTTTGTGTAGCTGTTTCCTCTGAATGAGGAAGGTGTGGGTTCAAGGTTCAGGAAATGACAGGGCTTACAAGACCCCTCCCCCAGTCTTAGAGACACTTAAGCAGTTGCTGAGGAAGAGCAGCTGTCTGTGGAGGAGCTGCCTGAAGGTTGGGCAGGGAGTTTCAGAGATACTCTCGAGAGCTGTTAGCATGGTGTTGCCTGAAAGTCACCTGTGCTCCTGTTTGTACCCAGTATTGAGTCATCAAGCTAGGTGTGTGAGGAATTGTCTCCTTGGCCTGTTCAATGCCCTATTAGCATCCTCACATTTCCCAGGAATAGTAATGCCGTAGACGTGGGAAGTGATTATAGGTTCAGTGAAATACTTGCTAAAATAGCAGTGATGGAGCCTGGTGTGGTGCTGCATGGCTGTAATTCCAGCAGGGCCTCCTGACCATGGCAGAGTCAGGAACCCAAGGCCCTGTCTCAAAAACTAAACCAAACAAAATAACATTAATGACAATCTTCCACAACAACAACAACAAACACCTAAAGTTTTGATGGGACCACTATAAAACCCTTTATAGTCAAAGCAATCTTAAGAATAAAAGCAAATCAGGAAGAAACACTATGCTACTGACTTTCAAATAAACTATTAAATTGTACTTGTCAAATAAATATGGATTTGCATAAAAACAAACCAATGAAGGAGTCTAAAAGTAAACCCTGCAGCCACACCCAGTTTGATTTGGACAAAGGTGCTAAGAACACATTTGGAAAAAAGGACAGTCTTTTCGATAGATGGGGCATTGGAGTAAGGAGGAATTCTCCTGCGGAGGAGTGAGACCATCACTGTACCAGTTACAGCTCAAACTGGAAAGAAGACTCTAAGAGTCAGACTAAAGCTCTTAAACTACTAGAACAGGGAAGTACGTGAGGATGGTAAAACAAGCAAAGATTTTTTTTTTTTTAAATCATGCCCTAAAAGCACAGGAATATAATCAAGTTGTATTGCATCATAATAAAATATAGTACAGTTGTAGAAATATCTTGTGACATTTGTTTAGTAATTTCTGTGCAAACATGTTTCTTTAATACTTAGAAAAGTCATTTTAATGTGGTGATGGCATTAATATTTTTCCTGTAGATAGCTTACTCACTTATTTTATTTAAGAGTCAGGGTTTCTCTGTGTACCCCGGCTGCCCTGAAACTCACTCTGTAGAAGGCTGGCCTCAAACTTACAGGGATCCACCTGCCTCTGCCTCCAAGTACTGGGATTAAATTTCGAAACTACCACCCACCCCTGGCTGCAGATAACTGAGGAACAGTGAGAGGGACTTACTGGATTGTCCAGTGAAGCAGGGCTATTTGGGACAAAGTGTCTACTCCAAAAAATATGTTTAATTATTTTTTGAGCCAGTGTTTTTCCTTGTTGCCTGGCTTTCCTGAACTCACTCTGTAGACCAGGCTGGCCTGGAACTCAGAGATCCAGCTGCATCTGCCTCTGCCTCCCAAATGCTGGGATTAAAGGGATGTACCACCACACCACCTGACTTTAAATTTATTTTTATTTTAGTGGGTGAGTGTTCTGCCTGTGTGCATGTCTGCACTACATTAATACTTAGTGCCTGGTGCCTTCAGGGGCCAGAAAAGGACATGGATCCCATGTAAATGCAGTTACAGATAGTTATGAACTGCTGTATGGGTGCTGGGGAAACCAACTGATGTCACGCAGCTCCCCAAATGTCTGTTCTTGAAAGCTACAGAGTTCTCAGAATAAATATATTTTTAGCGCCAACTTTCTTAGTTTTGAAAGTGAAAGTTGTAAAATATATTGTTTATAGAGGCAATTTAAAAAATCTCTCGTGCTAGGTGAAGGTAAGTCAGACAGCCATGGAGGTTTGGATGACAGTATCCCCCTTAAGTTCAAGTCTGAACACTTAGTCCCCAGTTGGTCTGTTTGGGTAGACTGAGGAGTGTGACCTTGCTGGAGGAAGTATGTCACTGGAGGTGTGCTTTGACATTTCAAAGGCCTCATGCCATTCCCAGTAGCTCTCTTGCTTTGTGCTCCCTGCCTATGATGTGAGCTACTAGTTTACCTTGCTTAACTGTTGCCATGCTCATGCTGATGGTGATGAACTCTTACCCTTGGGAACGGAAGCCCAAATGAGCCCTTCCTTCTCTAAGTGGCCTTGGTTATGACGATGTTTTAGCACAGCAGTGGAAAAGTAGCTAATGCACAGAATATTCCAATACCAAGGAAGTGTGATTCCACTCAGAGCAAAAGTAATTGACTTAAGTATTTTAGATATTCAAGTAATTTGAGTTACTACTTTGACTTTGACCAAAGGTTTGCTCTAAATATGAAATATTTGTTAATCATTTTTGTCTCTAAAAAAGTAATGTATCATCATATTAAATATGGATTTGGAGTCAGTACCTTTTAGCTGATAAATTTATAGCCAATACAGATAAACAATAATCTTCTTTTTTCATGTAGTAGCCAACTTTATTCAGGGCATTAGACACTTTGTCTTTTGAAGGTGAAGCAAGATCATATGAGCAAAGTTCACTTGAGTTCAAGTTGATATAGTCGGAAGGACAAGGTCCCATGAGCTTAGGCTGTATACAGTTATGAGGACAACTTCTTCTTGGAAACATCATCCATAATAATGGATAAGGTGATGGGTAATTTGAAACAAAACCCAGTCCTGTTTACTATATCTGGGAGGGCACAAAACCACAACCGGTTTTGTGGAGGCAGGCAACAATATATTCTTAATGTGTATTTTAAAATTAATTATTATTATTATTGTGTGTGGAGACATGCACCTTAGGCCAGAGCATATCTTTGTGGGGTGAGTTCTCTCTTCCATCTTTATGTGGGTTCTGGTGAGCAAATTGAGGTGTGGGCTTATGTGGCCAGTACCTTTACCCAATGAGTCATCTTATTGGACGGTTTTGTGGTTTTAAGTTAGCATACTAAATAATAAGTTTCATTGTGGAATTTTCATGCATAGTTTGTTTTTGGTTAGCCTTTTTTTTCCCCAATCCCTTGTACGTTTCTGTATTCTACCACCCCCAGTAGTCCCCTTTCCACTTCCAATAGTGCATTCTGAACACAAAGATCCCACACAGACAACTGACCTCATTAAGAATGGAGGAAGTTTAAGAATGGGGCTAGAGTATTTGGGGACAAGTATTTGCTCCTAATTCTTAAAGATCACCTGATATATCTACCTCTATCTGTTTATCTACATATCTAATCTATATAGGTATGACCTTACACAATTTACAAATTATACATTATAAAATCACCTTTGTTCTATCAACTGTATGGGAAAAGCAGACTAATGATAAACTAAAACTAGCAAGAACTGTATGAAGTACATTTCTGAAGTTAAAACATTGAAAAAGGAAATGTTCATATAGAAAGGTAAGCTATATTAAAACTAACAAATAGGTTAAAAACTGATTATGGTCAGATTCACACATAATGAGCATTGTGTTTACTAAGCATTGGCAGAAGTAGTCCAGTTTATACATTCTGACTCCACTTGGTAAAAATGACCTCCAAAGGAATGTTAGTGAAGTTAACTTGAAGGTTCTAGGGAGTAGGCCCCATGGAGATGATACTGTTATAAAGTGAAATGACTATTTGAGAAGAGAAACTCAATTCCTACATGGCTAATAGAAGCCAAGCCCATATTTAAGGTAGATGGAGCTCACCTAGGCTCATTGCATGGTACACAGGGCAGGCAGTTTCTGACTATAGTTCTCAGCATGTCTGCAGTGATTTGTAAAGTTTTATAGACATGAAGTTCTTCCTTTCCCATTCTCCTGGTACTCTTTCCTTTGTTGGATTTCTATTTAATTTTTTTTCTGTGTCTTTTTTTCTTTTTCTCTTACTTAGGTGGTTTCATAGTAAGTTGTAAAGTAAATTTTTTCGACCCATGAACAACTACTAAGCCTTTATCAGGTCTCATGCCTAATTGAAGTTTCTACTGGTTATGTATTATGTTTGAACATGGTTTGTCTCCCTTGTCTAAGTAAAGTTTCTATTGCTGAGATAAAAGACTGTGGCCAAGGCAACTTAAAGAGGGAGGGATTTATTGTGAGCTTATGGATCTAGAGGGATAAGAGTCTGTGAGCATCATGGCTCAGAAGAATGGCAGCAGGAACAGATGAGAGCTCACATTTTGAACTACAAAAGGAAGCAAAGAGAACACACTGGAAAGGCTTAGTATGCTGTAATGAAGGAGAATGGTCCTCATAGGCTTGTATGTTTGAATACTTAGTCCCCAGTTGGAACTGTTTGAAAAGGATTAGGAGGTGTGGCCTTGTGGGACACTGTGTGTCACTGAGGGTGAGTTTTGAGATTTCAAAAGACTTGTACCATTTCCAGTGCCTTGTCTTTCACCTTCTTGAAGATCTGGATGTGAGCACTCAGCTGTTCCTTCACCATGCCTTTGCTCTGCTGTCATGGACTCTAACCCTCTGAACATGTAAGCCCAATTAAATGCTTTTGTTTATAAGTTGCCCTGGTCATGAGTAAGTAATACACATACCTTTTGAAACCTCAAGGCCCACCCGAAGTGTGTACTTCCTCCATCAAGACCATACTGCCTAAACCTACTCAAACAGTGTCATCAACCGGGGACCAAGTATTCAGATGCTTGAGAATGTGGGAAACATCTTATTCAAACCACCACATCCTGTTCCCTGGCCCCATTGTATCATGGCCATATCATAATGAAAAAAACTATGTTTAGTCCAACTGTGACAGTTTCCAGAGTCTTTTACAGTCTCGAACAGTTCCAAAATCCAAATTCCAGTCTCTTTTGAGACTCCAGGCAATTTAAAAACTGTAATTTATGTAAAATAGAAGAGAAAGCTACATACTTCCAAGCTACAGTGGTACAGAGTATATATTACTATTCCAAAAAGGAGGAATGGGGACAAAAGAAAAGTGGAATTCTAAATCCTTAGGTTCATGTCTGAAGTCATAGGGCATAGACCGCTCTGCCCTTTTGCAGCCTGTAACCTAGTTTTTTCTCTTTGGCTAGTTCTCCTCTCTGTATGCAGCTCCCCTTCAGATATCTCATGGTCTGTACCTCTAACATCTTGAGGTCTCTTTCTAGTGAAATTCAGGATTCATGTTCGCAGCTTCACACAGTGGCCTTTCAGGGCTTCCTGCCTGCTCTGGGACCTCATGCCACATTTTGCCAGATCTCATTGGCTTTGTGAAACTGTGGAGGAAGATTCCGGGAGCCCCTATCTCCTATTCATTCCATGACTCTAAAGCCAGCACCATGTGGATCACACTGTCAGGTTCAGCTGTTTGGAATCGAGTTGTCCCCCCACCCTCATTGAATCAGTTTTGTAGTAGCTTTTGTTGTTTGTTTCTAGTATCAGAAATTTTCTTTTGCATTTTCCTTTCACAAGTTGGAAACTTATCTGGGTGGGATCTTTCCCCATGGACAGGCTTGTATTTATACCAGTGTAAATTCTATTCCTCACAACCCTGCAATAGTACCAATCTCCTTAACAATAGAATTCTCTCTTTAGCACAAGACGTAGCTATAACATTAAGCTTGCTAATGTTCTTTTCCTCTCCAAACTACATCTCGTATTTCTTTTTGCCCCTTTCATTGTAAATCTGCAATAGTAGGATGTCTTGAAATTTCCAGCAAAGAAATATATCTTCTATTAATTTGAAAATGAAACAACAGGCAAGTTCTTAGGACAAAGGCAGACAGTGGTTACATACCCCTGCCCTCGACCAAAAAAAAAAAAAAAAAAATCACAAGAATAATCTATAGCCCAATTGCTAGTATTACTCCCCTTTGAACTGTCTGAGCTCAGCTCCATAGTCCACGTTGCTCTCAGTATTGTCTTTCAAGCCCCTACTAGGCATTTCTTAACAGCATCCAACTCCTTGTTTGTTCAAAGTTCCAAAGTGTTCTACATTCTTCCAAAACCCCCCACATGGTCAGGTTCTTTACAGCAGTACTACACACTCCTGGGACTAACTGCTGTCTTAATTTGGTTTCTGTTGTGACAAAACACCATGAGCAAGGCAACTCACTTACAGAAGGAAGAGTTTATTTTGAGCTATGGTTCCATTGAGATAAGAGTCTATCATCCTGGCTGGGAAGTGTGGCAGCATGCAGGCAGGGGAGCAGGAACATCTGAGGGCTCATTTCTTGAACTGCAAGCAGGAAACAGAGAGCATACTGGAGACAGCACAGGGCTTTTGAAACCTCAGTGACATACTTCCTCCAGTGAGGCCACACGTCCTAACCTATCTGAATAGCCCTCCCAACTGGAGAGCAGGTAGTCAAGCACCTGAGCCTATGAGAGAGACATTCTCATGAAAACTTACGTTTAAATTGAATTCCAGGCATGTTTATGGCATAGCACATGTGCAGAGTCAGAGGAGAACGTGGCGAGTCAGTTCCTTCCGTCCACCTTGACTAGGATCCCTGTTGTATTTGCTGTGTTCTCTCGCCTACCTGGCTCATGAGCTGATGATTTTCTGTCTCTGCCTCTCCTCTCACCTTAGGAATGGAGATTACAGATGTGTCACCACATCCTGCTTAAAAACAACAACAAACAAACAAACAAACAAACAACCTGGGTTCTGGGAATGGCATCCAGGTCATCAAGTTTGCAACAGCTGTTACCTGTTGAGCCATCTCACTGGCCCTATTTGCAGCTTTGGGAGTCTTTAAACTTGTCATTTATCCTATTTATATCTCAGCTCCTTTGTTTTCTGTCCCGATTGATGATATAAGTAAAGTACCTAATTGATTTTTTCTGAAATTAAAATTTGGCTTAAATCATTATTTCTGTTACTACTGTCAGCTTTCTAATGGTAGTGAGTTGTTAAAGAGAAGACCATGGCCACCAAAAAGATAAAGACAGAGCAGATAAAACAAAAATGACAGGGAAAAAATCCATTCCTCCCACCACACACACAGACACACCCAAGCACATAGACAGACACAGGCATACAGACACACAACAGACACAGCAACACACAGACCACACACACACACACACACACACCAAACAAACAACACACCCCAGGTCATATGACCCCTCTGAAGTTCATATCTTTTCAATAGCAGAAAAAAACAAAAACAAAAAACAAAAAACAAACCTTACATAATGAAATTGTTGAAGTACTAAAGAAAGAATTAAAAAATCCTGCTTGAAAAAAAAAAAAAAGCTATGGGCAGGGCATGGTGGTGCATGCCTTTAATCCTAGGCACTCTGGAGGTCCCGGAGGCAAGAGGCAGGTGGATCTGAGTTCAAAGTCAGAGTAAATTCCCGGACTGCCAGAGCTACTACGTAGGGAAACTTTGTCTTGAAAAACCACAAACAAAACAAAACAAAAACCCAAACATCATCATCAACAACAACAAAGCCCCTCAGTGCCTTCAAAGAGGATTCCAGAAGCAGATGGTTGTGGTAAGTACATCAGTTTGGGACCTTGATAAGAAAGCAACATGGATGAGAACACCACTGGAGAAGAGTTTAGGAAGTAATTGAGATTGTGAAAAAAGAGTTAGAGATGAATAATGACTGAACAAATCAACACAAGCTTAAAGTATTATTTTTACTATTCACTGGGGTTTTTCATTTCCAATATTTCTGCTTTTTTTCCTTCCCAAATCTCAGTTTTTAGACAGGGGTTGTAGTTCATTTGGTGGAGTGCTTGTTGTCTGGCATGCACAATGCCTGAGTTTGCCCTACACCCTTTGCAATATCACACAGAAGGGAGCATGGTGGTGTATTCCTGTAATCTCAGCACTCAGGATGAGATCAGATAAAATGAAAGATAAAATATCAGGGCTAAACACAAATTTGAGGGATCCAACTCCCTCTTCTGGCCTCCACAGGCACTGCATGCACACGGTGAACAGGTATACATGTAGGTAAAACACCTACAGGTATGCAATAAAAATAAAGGTTAAAAAGTTAAGAAAAGACCGTGTATATTGTATGGAAGTATGAAGGCATCTTATCTGGGGATGGGAGAGGGACTCAGTGGCAGGGGAAGGGAGTTCAAGAGAAGCCAGTGGAGGCTGGATATGGTCAGATGAAACTGCGGTAAACCTGTCACTTGGCGTGATAAATATGTGCTAATAAAAAGGCACCTAAAAGTGACTTTGAGTTAATATTCACAGTGACTGCTGTAGTGACTGATGTAGACAGTGATGGAGTCTTAACACTTGTACAGTGCTCTTGTTCTTAAAACTGTTTACATATGAAGGCTACTTCTCAGACAGTTCTGATAGCAAATTATGAACCTGGATTTCTGTGATTTCTTTGAGTGCCTAGGAATTCTTGGAAGTGTATATATATTTGTATGGAAGGCGGTGTTACAGGGAATAGCTTTGGAGCCCATTGGTGATGGCTCTGTCCTATGTGGTTACCTCCCATTTCCCTGGTAACCCTAGAAAGGGAAAGCTCAGCTGTCTCTCCCCAGGATTTAAAGCCACACATCAGAGGTTTTGTCGGGGCCTAGAAAGGGAAAATACTTTCTCCTGGTCAAAAGCATGGACCACCCATCTGGCCCTGGGTCAGCACATGTCATTCTGATCTGCTCCAAAGATCAGAACATTAGATGCATTTTCTCCTTCCTTAAGATGAAATGTCAGTGACCCTGTCTATCACCCGACTGGGAGACCACCTCACAGGAAAGCCGATTCACTTAAGGACATGCGAGGAGATGGGGAGAGTAATTTGAGTTCTAACTAAAAAAAAAAAACATAAGTAGTTGTTCTTCTGTTTCTTTAGGATAATGGACAAAGCCTAGGCATACTTCTCCCAGACCTCTGAGGTTCGTCATTGGTTCTGTGAAGTCCCTCTTTTCCCTTCCAATATGCAGCTGCCAGCAGTCTGCACTGCTGGACGTGCTGGCTTTCTTGGGCTCTAACTCAAAAAGAATGGCTTTTTTTTTCTGATATCTCTGTTTTCTGGAGGCTGCTGAGATGTATAGCTTGCCTGCCATGTTGTTTCCTCAAACTCTAATAAAATGTCCTTCTGAGTTGCTTTCTAAATGCTTTTATTAAGGAGTATAAAAATATCCAAAAAGGAAACTTAGATTTGCACAGTGATTGAAGTACAGTGGTACTTCAATCAATCTAATCATCAGTCAGTCAATCAATCAATCAAATAAACAAAACATTTTTTGTGGAGAATTGTGTTGAAATCTATGTACCCAGATTCTGTTTTAAGTGGTCAGAGACTCTTGGAAGCCCCACCCCCGTCCCACCTGTGCTCTTTGTGTGTGTCCATGTATGTTGGTGGGGGAAGGTGGGAGAGAGGGATCTTTTGAAGCTTGAGGTATGAATGATAATCATAGTTTATTTTAGATTAATTATTGTGGAAAACACCTATAATATCTATCTATCTATCTATCTATCTATCTATCTATCTATCTATCTATCTATCTATCTGTGAATTTTGTTTTACATTCCAATAAAATCGAGACATGATTTGTAAGTTTAATTGGAAAAAGACATAAAGCTATTTAACCAGAGAACCTCAGTTATTTTCGTTGAAAACCTTTTGAAAATTGAAGAAGAAATGAAACACAGCCATCTAGTGGTTCTAACGTTAAGAGCACTAGGCAATAGTTGGTACTATGTGCTCACGTTAATGCCTCTCAGAGGTCTAGTAAGTGCTCAAGCTAATGGGTTCTTATCACAAAAGAACATATTCTTCCTAAATAATAATACATATTGATGACAGGAGAAAGTCTACTGACAGTTGAACTATACACTGTTGCACATACCCTCAGAGGTCATTTGAGCTAGTGTAATATTCTAATGTTCCATACATAGCATTAGTTACCTGTTTATTAATCACACTTACTAATTATAACAGTCACATGCACATCCTGAGCCACTGTGAAAAATATGTAACTGTCTCATACCTCTACGGGATAACCCACTGTTATAACTGAAGCCCAGATTTTACTCAGCGCCTTCTGACAGTAACCCTTAGTTATCAATAGCTTACAAACTACTGAATCAAAGTGAATTATTTTCTAGGAGCAAGATAGTGCTGTGCAAAATATGCAGAAAAAAGTGGAACAGTTAGAAGCAGAACATATGGACTGCTCTGACCTTCTACGGCGACAGACGAGCGAGCTTGAATTTAGCACTCAAAGGGAAGAACGCCTGAGGAAAGAGTTTGAGGTATGGCTTACCAGTTTTTATAAAGCTATGTGTTATTCATGCAGTGACTTTAGATTAAAGGACACTGTAAGTCAGGAAAAATGGGGACCACTTTGATTGTATATTTGCCTTCTTTGAAAATTTTTATAGTATCCTAATAAAGTATTTTTCATTTCTCTCTAAAAAATCTATTCATTAAATTTTTACATTTGTTTATTTACTTATTTGTGTTTTTTTTTTGTGCACCTGATGTGTGTGCTTCTCGTGTGTGTGGTGTGTGTGTGTGTGTGTGTTGTATGTGAGAATCAGAGGTCAACTTGGAAGTAGTTAGTTCTCTTTTCCATCCATTGTGCTCTGGGGGATCAAACTCAGACTGTCAGGCTTGGCAGCAAGTGTGCTGGCCTGCTGAGCCATCCTGTTGGCCCAGGCTTGCTCAGTGTTGACAAGTGTTTCTTGTGGACTGTTTGGAAAGTTTGAAAGTGATTCTTTACATTTCGAGGCTCAGGAAGCAACACTAGAGAAAGTTTGATGTGTACAGGGGTTAAATGATTATGATGATTTAGTGACCTATTTATTTTTACAATGTAGAGATTATACACAGGGGCTTGCACATGCTAGGCAAGTGCTTTTTACTAAGTCTTGTCCTCAGTTCCATTTTAGACTAAGGTAGTTGTAGAGGAAATGGCAAGATTTGTCTCTGGTTCGAGAGAATCAACAGATTTCTTTACTTACTGGGTTATGATAGAAAAAAATATGTCAAAGATAATTTTTAATGTTAACCAATAGTAGTTTATTATTAATAATGCTTGTATGAGTATGTGTTTGCACATGTGCACATGATTTCCGTAACGTGTTGTTGGGCAAAGAACAACTTGCAGGAATTGTTTTTTTTTCCAGTGTAGGGCTCAAAATCAGGTCATCAGACTTGGTAGGAAGCACCTTTACCTGCTGAGCTGTCTCACATATCTGGTTTTTCCCCTATCTCTGTCTGTCTATTCTATCTATCTATCTATCTATCTATCTATCTATCTATCTATCTATCTATCTATCTATCTATTGATACAGGATTTTATACTATAAACTAGGCTGGCTTAGAACTTACCATGAAGCCCACTGGTCTTGAACTCAAGACAATCCTCTTACCGCATTCTCCTGTGTTTTGGGATTACAGGTATGTGCAACAGACCCTGCCATCAATGTTAAAGATTTTGACTTGAACAAATAGATAACTGGCATTTCCATTTACTGTATGGGAGAGGTTAAGTTTGACATGCCTGTTAAATATCTGGGCGGAGAGCAGCCCCTTGAGTAGAAGTGCCTTGAGTAGAAGTAGAAGTTTTTGGAAATTTTACTGTAAGGATATAGAGATGAAATACAAGTTTTATTTGGAGATTTTCAAATACTGCAATCTATAAGGCTTTGCATTTCTATAATTCCTCCTAAGAGTTATCTATTGATTTCTAGTTTGGTTGTTATAAAATGCAAGAGGAAATACAGCGTGGTGTCCCATTCTGCATACTCGTCTCTGACTTAAGTCTGTGCATTTCTTTCCTTTCCTGTGTAGTTTTTGTCTCACCTCTGGTTTAGGTTTCTTCTCCAGGGTCTGACTCTCCAGGGGTGTGTGTGTGTGTGTGTGTGTTGTGTGTGTTGTGTGTGTGAGTTAGGAAGGGGCAGTTGTTTGTGGTAGGGGTAGATGCATAGAGCTCTGACTTTTCATATGTTGATTAACAATTTTGAGATTTAATTTGCCTATGGTAAATGTACCCATTTGAAGTGTACAAGTTACTGGTTGAACAGTCTTTACAACGTTGTACAATCATCACAGTCAACTCTGCAGTGTTTTTACCACACCAAGGAGAAACTGGATCCTCATGGGACATCACTGTTCTATTTCTCAATCCTTAAGGCATAAGCAACTACTAATCTTCCTTTCCTTGTACACTTACCTCCTTTAGATAGTTCATGCACGTGCAGTTGGAATATTTGGTCTTTTGTGATTGACTTTTTCACCTAGATAATGTGTGCAGTGTTTAGACATGTTATAGCATATATCATTATTTTGTTTCTTCTTATGACTGAATGCTATTTCTTTGTACATAGCTTTGTTGTATATGTTAGTTGATGGATATTTGTGTATTTTCACATTTTGGCTAATAGTAACAATGTTATAATAAACATTTGTGTCTAAATTTTATGAAGCTATATTATCAGTTATTTTGGGTGTCTTAGTTGCGTTTCATTGTGAAGAGACACCATGACCACAACACTGTATATAGGAAAACATTTAATCAGGGCTGGCTAACAGTTTCAGAGGTTTAGTTCATTATCATCATGGTGAGAAGTGTGGCAGCATGCAGGCAGACATGGTGCTGGAGAAGGAGCTGAGAGTTCTAATCTTGATCCACAGAATCAGGAGGCTGCTACACTAGGCTTAGCTTGAGCATAAGAAGGAGACTTCAGAGCTCACCTCCACAGTGACAAACTTCTTCCAACAAGGCCACACCTACTATAACAAGGTCACATTTAATAATAGTGCCCCCTTTTTACAGACCCAGCATTCAAATATATGAGTCTATGGAGGCCATTCCTGTTCAAATAACCACAGGTATATACACCTATGGATGGAGTTTCTGGGTAGATGATAGTTGTCCTTAGTCATTACTTGACTGGGTTTAGGGGTACCTAGGACTGTGAATTGCATTGTGTATTTTGGGAACATTTCAAGAGAGGATTGGCACATGGGTAAGGACGGGGGGGGGGGGGAAAAACCTGCTCTGAATGAATGACCTTAAAATGGCAGGCAGATAAGGAAGGGACGTCCAAGAAAGACTGCACCCAAAACTTCAAGCCTTTTCCTTTTCTGAGTGTCTGTGTCTGTCACTTCTGTGCCCCACTTACCTCACACACCATTTTCTTTGGCCTTTAAACAGGGACTCAGAAAAAAAGGATCCCCTAGGGAGCTGCTTGGCTTTCAACACTGGGTCCAGATGCTGAGGTTGCAGTTTTCTGTCACCCCAGTGTGTAGATGGCCATTATTACCCCGCTCTATGTTTAAACCAATCCAAAAAAAAATCCCTTTTATGATATACATGCATTCTTTTGGTTCTCTTCCTGTAAAGAATTCTAGCTAGTAACACCAGATCACGTGTGTGGTAGTTTGAATATGCTTGGCCCATGGGAAGTGGCGCCATTAGAATGTGTGGCCTTGTTGGAGGAGTTGTAGCCTTGGAGGAAGTGTGTCACTGTGTGGGGGGCTTTGAGATCTTTGTGCTCAAACTACACCCAGTGGCTGCCTGCAGAGCACAGTTTCCTTCTGGCTCCCTGTGGATCAAGATGTAGAACTCTCAGCTCCTTCTCCAGCACCATGCCTGCCTAGGTGCTGACATGCTTCCTGCTATGATATAATGGACTGAACATCATGGTAACTTCCTGCTGTGGACTGTTTCATATTCCTAACAACAGTGTGTTGGCTGTTGGGTTTCCTCACATTTTCACCAGTCTTTAAAATGATAAACACCACAGTTAGTGTAAAATGCTGTTTCATTTACAGTGAGGTCAAATATCATGCCATGTACTTATGGTTATTTCTGTATCATTTTTTTTTGAGAAATATGTCTAGTCCCACTTTCCATTTTAGAGTGAGTTATTTGTTTATACTAATAAGAGATGTGTACAGTGGGGAAACTGTGGAATATCTAGGAATTCTCTGTGGTAATGTGAAGTATGAGAAAATGTTACCAAAAGTGGAGTAATTTTTATATGGTTAAAGCATGTATTTAAAAAATTAGTAAGTGTGAGAGAAGACTATTTTCAATAAAAAAGAATCAGGTTCTATTCTAAATGACACTTTAAAGTTATTGTTTTACTTGTGTTGAATATCTTTTTTGGCTAATTAAAGGCTATATAATGGTATTTTTATAATTTTAAAACATTATGTGGTTTTATAGAGCTTCGTTAAAAAGGGTGGTAATAGAGTTTCAGGATAGCCAAGGCTACACAGAGAAATCCTGTCTTGAAAAAAGAAAAAACCCAAAGCAAACAAACAAACAAAACACCAGGTATAGTAGTCAGTGCTTTGAATATTAGAATAAAATCATTTAGATGCTACTTAGGAGTCTCAATGCCTGGGATCACTTTTACAAACATTTTATTTACAGCTGTGAAGCAGTATTAGATAGTAGTGGGCTTCTTTTTGTTGTTCATTTAATCAATTACTTTAATACTTAAAATTATTATTATTTTTTTTTGTGTATGACTGTGTGCACCACATGCATGCCTGATACTCTTGGAGGTCAAAAGTGGGTCTCAGCTCCCCTGGAACTAGAGTTACTGATGTTTGTGAGCCACTCAGAGGTTCTGAGCCTGGAAGGATCCACAGCTGGTTTAACCACTGAGCCAGCTCTCCAGACTACCTTTATTGTGTTTGTACGCGCATGTGCCATGGAGCATGTCTGGAGGTCAGATGCCAACTCATAAGATTTGTTCTCTTTCTGCCATGTGTATCCTTGGGCTGCAACACAGGTCATTATTCTTGGCAGCAAGAGCCTTTACCTACTAAGTTCTTACTAACCCTGTTGTTAATTTTTTTTTTTTTTTTGAGATCCGGTTTCTCTGTGTAGCCCTGACTATCCTGGAATTCACTATGTAGACCAGGCTGGCTCAAACTTAGACATTCGCCTGCCTCTGGCTCCTTGAGTGCTGGGATTAAAGGTGTATGCTACTACCACCCTGGCTCTGTTGCTAATTTTAAGTATGCCAATTTTGACTTATTGGAGAAAAATTTAATATCTCTAAACTTTAAGATGTGTCTATGGGTAGTTCTATATTGATTTTTTTCTCTGTATTTAATTGCTCTGGTATCTATTGACTTATACTAAAGGTCTAAAATTATTTCAGGCAAATTTTATTTTTTTACTTTATTAAAAATGCAAATCAATTTAATGTATGTATATATGTGTGGATATTTTGCTCTCATGTGTATTTATGTACCATACATGTGCCTGGTACCTGCAGAGGCCACAAGAGGACCTCAGATTTCCAGGAACTGAAGTCACAGACTATTGTGAGCTGCCACAAAGATACTAGGAATTGAACCCAGGTCCTCTAGAAGAGCAGTTAGCTAGTTTTAGACTGATATATGATTATTCTTAGTTATGCTGTATAGGTTTTTATTCCTACAATAAAATACATAAATGAAATAACTCTAGGGAAGGGGTATTTATTTGGGGTTAGGGGTTGGGTACAGTTCATCACGGCAGGGGAGCAGTCAGGAAGCAGAGGGAAGGGCTGTGCTATACTGCATAGGGCTTCCCCAGAAATCCACTTCAAGAGCTTCTCTTGAAGTTCCCTCAGCCTCCAGGGCAGTGTGGTCATCTGGGAGCAACTTCTTTCTTTTTTACATTAATTCATTTCTGTGGTGTGTGTAGTGTGTACCTGAACTTGCTACAGCATGCATATGAGGGTCAGAGAGCAACCTGCAGGAGACAGTTCTTTCCTTCCACCATGCGGGTCCCAGGATTGAACTCTGATCATGTGGCCTGTGGCAAGCATCTTTACCTATGGACCCATCTCACTTGCCCCACAGTTTTAATTTTTATTCTATTTATAAAAAGTGGATCAGGTGTCATCTGCTTATCTGTTATTTTTTCTATTTAGATATCTTTAAGTTTTGTTTTATTTTGAAATGGATATATTTAGCTGTATGCCTCATGGTGCCATAATGAACAAGAAATTAAATTTCTAGAGAACATGGTTTGCTACTTTTATGTTCAATTTTGTAGACCATTACCAAGAATTCTAGTTTCCTAGATAATTATAAGTGGTGTTTTAATAGAATTATAGCAAAATATCTAATGATGAAGAGGTTTTCTAATATTTCAATTTAACAAAAACATTTTTAATATCAACAATATCCAGTTAAAGCACCTAATATAATGGATATTTAGCCTAGTAAATGGTTTAAATTTTGGTGAATCTTTTAAGTTAAATTAATTATTTTTTTGTGGCTATTTTCTAATAGTCATGTTGTATGAAGGTGGTTTCTTATGTGCCGAACAAAAAGTATTTGTGTACACATTTATATATATAACCTAATATATTTATAAAATGTTATACCATCACATGGCTTTGTCATTGTAGTATGGCTCGATGGTTTCTTAGATTAGAAGAACAAACTCCCTGTTCAATTTTACAAATGTGGTGCTAGATGCTGTTGATCCAAGGGAAAGTAAGCCGGAAAAAGGGCTATCTGTGGCTTCTGTAAGCCAGTTGTAATAAGGAGAGTTTATGATCATGGGAAATAAATCTTTACTCAATAAAAAAGAGACAAGAAAAGATGCAAACCCAATTCTGAGAGAACAGAAGGGACTCTTGAAGATTGCAGGGGAGGGAGGCTGCCTACAGATAACTGCAGAATTGCTTCTGTCAGTCATGTCCTGTAGGAGCACAGCGCAGGGGAGAAGCCTTAGGAACTAAATTCCTGCCCCTCTGGAGGGGAGCAGGAAGGGAGAGTGTTCTTCACTTGTCCCTGTGCCCACGAGGGCAGGGTGGCCTTGTAAGTCCATCTTGTCAAGCCTTCCTGCATCTTCAGCACTCACGTGCTGATTGCCGAGTATAAAGAGGCAAATGACAAAGGACCTGATGTATGGTCATATTTCTAAGTATTATACATTTAAACACAATATGTTATATCCTATGGATTTTGAAGTAAGAAATGCATTAAAGTCAAATACTATATTCACTGAAGAAAAAGTAAAGGCAATTAAAGATTCTAATGGCACTTATTTATCTATTCATTATTTATTTATATGTCTCTCTGTGTGTGTCCTCATGTTGTGTTGTGTGTGCCATGGTGTATGTGTGGAGCAGAGGACAGTGGACAGGAGTTTATTCTCTCCCTTTACCTTAGGGTCCTGGGATCAATCTTAGTTCCTTACACTTGGCAGCAAATGTAAAGGCAGTTTAAAAAGGTAAATTAGTACCACATTAAGTAGAAGTTATGATCCACAAATTTTATCCATAATATTCCCATTTTTGTTTTCTGATTTCTTGTTACTAATACCTGAGTGTAGTGGAACTCTTGTTCACTGAACTGTTTTTAAGGTGAGTAAATCTGCTCTGTTATTTGGTTCTTGCTGAGTAAGAAAATTGGTGTCTTCTAAGTGTTTTACTGAGTTACATTTATGTTTGGTCTATGTGTTGTTTAATGTGTGTGTATGTGTGTGAGACACATGTAGAGATCAGAGGACTTTTAAGAGTTAGTTCTCTCCTACTACTGGGTTTAAATTCAAGTTATCAGGCTTGGAGGCAAACACCTTTACCTGCCGAAAGTCTTGCCAGAGAGATAGAGCAGTGTTAAGTGCTTGCAGCCCATATTGTTTGGGTACATAGAGGATCTGACTTTGATCCCTTGGATCCATGGGAAAAAGCTGGCATGGAGACATGCACTCTTAATCTTAGCATGAGGGAGGCAGAGGCAGGGAAATCTCTTGGCTCACTGTTTGTGTGCGGTCTCTGCAAACACCAGGGCCAGCAAAATAACAGTCTGTATGAGGCAAAAGCAAATCCCTTCAGCAAGACTTAGCTGGTGTTGGTTCAGACTTCCAGAGTCTGACACTATGCAGTTTGTTTTAGGCATATATAAGTTCAGCACAACTTAGGATAAAAGTTTCAGGTGACAATATCACAATAAAGCTCAAGGCATGACTGTATTGAAATTCTTTTGGAAACTACATGTGATTTCTTCCATAAGAATGGGTTCTATAGCTTAAGAGCCTAGAGGAGGATCTGGTGTGGTCTGGTTTTTGTAGAAATCACCAAGCTATAAAATACACGAGACATCTCTCCTAAGGATGGGTTTTATTGACTGAAAAACAATGTTTAAGATAAAGATCTAGTGAGGAAGAGTGTGTGGGTAACATAGAGTCTGTGAGTTCAGGTATGGCCTGGACCTACAGATAGGATGGTCACCAGGATATCAACTATATCTGCTCCCAGCTTTCCTGGCAGAAAACAGGTATAACCTCAGGTTAGGGTTAGGGATAGGGTAGAGTTTAGTATATGTTTAGTATTCCTGGCTTTTTAGTGCTTATTTGTGGTCACAAGGGCCTCATGCCCTCTTACAACTGTTCAGTCAGCCTAGCCTAGTTGTTGGGTACCAGGCCAATAAGAGATCCTGTCTTAAAAGAGAGGAACAGAAACCAGGCATCATTGCTGCACACCTAGAATTCCAGCATTTGGGAGGCAGAGGCAGACTGATCTCTGTGAGTTTCAGACAGCCTGGTCTACACAGAGAAATGAGAGAGAGAGAGAGAGAGAGAGAGAGAGAGAGAGAGAGAGGGGAGAGAGAGAGAGAGAGAGAGAGAGAAGAGAGAGAGAGAGAGAGAGAGAGAGAGACAGAGAACACAGAGACACAGAGAGAGAGAGTGATCGAGCTGAGTAACAATGATCAGAGTTGACCTCTGGCCTCCACATATGTGCCCGTATGCATACATGTGTACCTTTTCACACATGTATATACCTCCTATGAGAAAACACACACACACACACACACACACACACACACACACACACACACACACACCCCTTTAAGTGCTAGAGAGATAGTTAATTAAATACTTGTACAAACATGATAAACTGAGATTCAGCCCCAGAACCTACATATAAAGCCAGATGTGACTGTGGTTCATACACACTTGTTATAAACCACAGACAGAATCAGATGGATTCTTGGGACTTATTGGCCAAGCAGCTGAATTGGCAAGCATAGGTCCCAGGGAAAGATTCTGTTTCAGCAAACAAGGTGGATGGCTCCTAAGAAATGGCAGCAGAGATTATCCTCTGGCCTCTATATACATACATGTTCACATGTGTATTTGTATTTACATGCATGTATGCCTTCAAATACATACCCTCACACACAGTTTGCATGTATATGCACATGCATATGTATGTACATATGCATATATATATGTAGAGAAGAGTCTACATTAATGGTCAGACTAAGTAATACTAAGATTATTGATTTGAACAAATTTAATAAAGAACTCAGATTTTCTTAGTTGTGACCCCCTCAATATATGACTCTAGTTAAGTGGTGAGATATTATGGTGCTCCTATCTTTAATATACCTGGATGTGTTGACTCTTGGGAGCTATTTTTTTATAGTAAAAATAATTCAGGGCTGTTTACATTTTCTTTCATTCATAAATAATTTTCCTATGTGCATACATTTGTGCATACACTGTAGCACATGTGTGGAGGTCAGAGGATAGCTTTTTGGAATAAATTCTCTCTTTCTAAAGTGATTACCAGGGGTCTAACTCAGGGTATCATGTCTAGTACAAGCACCTTAACTCCTGAGCCGTCTTACACTAGCCTAATGAACTTGGTTACTGCTCAAAGTTTAGCTGTTGTGGTGTTGCGTGCTTTTGATAACAACACTCAGGAGGTAGAGGCAGGTGGATCTGTTAGTGTAAGGGTAGTCTGGTCTACAGAGTGAGTTCAAGGTGGACAGGGCTATACAGTGAAACCTTACTTACCCCAAAACAAAACAAAAAACAAGATGAAAGGCTTAAAGTTTAGTGACTGTTTTTTCCTCCTCCAGGTGAAGAGTAGTATTGTGGTTAAATGTTAATAAATGTATAATAAATTAGCCTTTAAAACATAACAAAATAAAGTGGATTATTGAAGAGTTATTATAGAATTAGTCAGTTTGTGATGATTAATCACAAGCTTGGAATCAGCTTCACAAGATGGATTATTACCACATTGGTTACATATAAAGTTGTTCAATAATAGGAATTACCAGATGGTGAAGTCGGAAAAATCATCATCACTTTCCACTTACATGATTTGTTGATATTCTGCAGTGAGCTACAGACGTCTAGGATACGGTCCTATACGGGCCACCAGGGAGCAGCAGCTAAGTAATGGTATTTGGGCGAGAGTTCCAATCCAGTCTTCTTGCTGTTTATTTAGTAATATTTATATTATTTAGTGTACAGAGAGTTTTCCTCGACTAACTCCTTTTAGTTCACACATAGCTTCCTAAGCTAAATGTGTTGTATTTGCAGAGAAAAAGTATTGTAGTCTCAGCTGTCTTGTTTAGACTTCAAGCATCCACTGACATACACTTTCAGAACTACGATGAAACTTTTGGAATAAGCTCATTCAAGCTTCAGGGACAGATGACGTGTGAGAACATCTGGGTGCATTTGCTTAGTTCTGCTGCTGAATTGGATTGGCGGCTCAGGCCTGGTTTATGATAAGTAATAGTTCCAAGGCTGAGTAGGAGACAGCTTTCTAGATATTGCTTTATTTGGGGAATGAAAAGTCACTTCCTTAAGGGTGAAAGGTTATCTGATTGTGCTTACTCTGATTTAGTGATATGCAAATAAGATAAAAAGAGGCTACGTTAACCCATAGTAGTTTCCTAGGCTGAAAGTCTCTCAGCTAGTATATTGTAATAAAGGACCTGTCAATCATCAAATAAAATGCAAGGTATGTCTATATAAGGAATTGCATACTTGAGCTGGCAAAATGGCTCCACAAATAAAGGCATTTACTACTAAGCCTGGTGACCGAGTTAGATTCCTAGACCCCACATGGTGGATGGAGAGAACCGACTCCTGCCAGTTGTCTCTTGACCTCTACGTATACATACCACCGCAATAATTAAATGTGAAAAAACAAACAGCAAAAAAACCAAATAAGGAACCATGTTTGGTTTTATGTGATTATAGAAGCCATTGTTTTCAGTGTTAGTAAACAGATACGTTATATTACAATGTTTATCACTGGCCAAGCTATATATAGACAACTAACTTACATGGAGTTAAATTTAAGACTTTGGATTGAATTTGAACTTTAATCAGAATATGTCATACTTTGTGCCACTGATGTTGTGATTATGTTAGAATTAAATGTCAGTGACATAGTTTATGACTTGCATTAGCATTCTTTGGTATTACAGGATGTGTGTGTGTGTTGGTGTGTGTGGGGTGTGGTGGTGAGAGAGAGAGAGAGAGAGAGAGAGAGAGAAGGAGAAGTTGAGAGAATTGCAGGTTGGTGTTACTATAGCACCCTCTGCTGGATGTAAGAGTTATTTTACCAGACTGGAAGATTTTAAAAAAAGATTATGAGTGCATTTATTTAATTATGCGTATCAACAAATCCCACTCCTGGGAGGTGTTTGTTTAAAGACTTGGTTATTTTTTTATTGCCTTGGTGTTTTTTTGATAGCTATAGTCATAATAATAAACAACATGTAAATTTGTTTTCTTTAGCACATTTCATTTAAAATGGTAAGGTGTTATACTGGGGAGGGTGGGTGGGGGTAAACCAACGTAGAGGCAGGAGGAGGGGAAAGCGATAGTGAGTTCCTGGGGGAGGGGGGAAATGGGGTAAGGAGAGAACATCTGAAATGTAAATAAAATTTCCAATAAAAAAAAATGGGAAGGTGTGGAAAAAAAAGTGATCTCAACTTATTATTTTAACCTTTTATTTTGTTCTAGCCTAGAAAACCAAAACGTTATCTTGATGTTTTTGAGTGGGAGCCAGATTATTAATTAGTTACTGAATTATATGTATAAGAAATAAAATACTTTGTTGATTATTTTATTACATAATTGTGGAATATTCTGTATTTTAATAAAATGTGAGAGCAAGACGATAGATAGCTCAGCTGTTAAAGTTTTTCCCTTGCACTTGATCCCAGCCTGGGGAATGGAAACAGTCAGGTCCCTGGGCTCCCTGGATACCCGGGTTACCTGCTTGCTGAGTTCCAGGCTCACTGGAGGCCTTGCCTCACCTCACTCTAAAACCTTAACATAAACCAAACCAAAATGGTACTGGAAACTCAAGAAGGTGCTTGAGAAATAACACCTGATGTTGCTTTCTGATCTCTCCACACATGTGCACACACGTGTGTACATGTATTTGTGTATGACCCCCCTAAATATAGGAACCATTATTTTGATAAAAAATATATTTTTGGCACCTGAGAAAAATACTTTGATATTGTTAGACTAATTTTGTTTTTGTCCTTCATTTTAAAAATCTTTTTTTTTGTCCTTTAAAGGACCAATTTATTAGCTTTATTTCAAAAGAGAAATCTTCTATATTCCATAGCACTATGTCAGATTGACTGTAAAACAAAACAGTAGCCAGCAGATAAATAAAAATCTTGTGTGTTAAAGCTCTTTGTAGTGTTGGAAAAAAAGTTTATGGCATAACAGCCCCACAGCACAGCGTCCTCCATTCTAGATTGTACTTCCTTTAGTCCTTGACTTTTTGGCTTTAAATTCTTCGGGTTATACTACATCAGTACATTTCTACAAATAAATACTTTTATGGAGTTTGGAATTTTGATTCAACAAGCATTAACTCATGAATTTCCCTATATAACTTTGCATATTGTGTGTATGCAGATTTTTTAAAAAAATGTTCCCTAAAATATTTTTTTTTAATTTATTTTTTTTGCTTATTCACTTTATAACCCGTCCCAGTCACCCCCTCCCATAATCCTTCCCCATCTCTTGTTTTCTGAGTACCCCTCCCTCCTGTATCCCCCACCCTGCCACTTTAAGTCTCTGAGAGGCTAGGTGCTTCCTCTCCCATTGAGGCCAGATGAGGCACCCAGCTAGAAGACCATACTCCATATACAGGCTGCATGTTTTGGATAGCCCCACTCCAGATGTTTGAGACCTGCATGAAAACCAAGCTGCACATTTACAACAAATGTGCAGGGAGGCCTAGTCCAGCCCAGGGAGGTAGATCTGTGTAATAGGTATGCTCCACGGTTGGTGATTCAGTCTCTGAGAGCTCCAAGGGTTCAGGTTCGTTTACTCTGTTGATCTTCCTGTGCAGTTCCTATCTCCTTGGGGCCCACAATCCTTCCACCTATTCTTCTATAAGAGTCCTCAAGCTCCATCCACTGTTTGTCTCGGGATGTCTGTATCTGTCTGAGTCAGCTGCTGGTTAGAGCCTCTCAGAGGACAGCTTGCCCTGTCTGTTCTCAGGCTGGAGGTTTAGATCCTGGAGCTCTGGTTGAATCTTTTGATACTCGTTCTAAAAAGGACAAAGCATCCTCACTTTGGTCTTCCTCCTTCTCTTGAGTTTCATGAGGTTATGCGTTACATCTTAGGTATTGTGTGTTTGGGGGCTAATATCCGCTTATCAGTGAATGCATACCATGTGTGTTCTTTTGTGATTGGGTCATCTCACTCAGGATGATATTTTTCTAGCTCCATCCATTTGTCTAAGAATTTCATGAGCTCATTATTTTTAATAGCTGAGTAGTACTCCATTGTGTAATGTACCACATTTTTTGTATCCATTCTTTTTGTTGAAGGACATCTGGGTTCTTTCCAGCTTCTGGCTATTAATAAATAAGGCCCGCTATAAACATAGTGGAGCATGTGGCCCTTTTTGCATGTTGAAATATCTTCTGGTATATACCCAGGACATTTAAAAATCTTATTCTCAACGCCCATGGACTTTTTTCTAGCCTCCTGATCCACAGGAATCTAAAATGAATATCATATTGACAAAGTCAACTACATCTTGTAGGATTTACATAATTTTAAGATTTGTTTATTTATGCATTTTATGCATATGGATGTTTTGTCTTCATGTACATTTGCATATCAGAAAGGGCATCAGATTACACAGGACTACAGATATAGACGGTTATGACCGCCACGTTGGTGTGTTGATGCTGGGAACTGATCTCAGGACCTCTGGAAAAGCAGCCAGTGCTGTTAACTCTGAGCCCCTATACAATTTTTTTTTATTAGTATAGGTCTTCCCAGGTTATTGTTCACTGTGGTCTGGGCTATGCCTAAGAATTTCTCTGCTATACTATACACCATGGTTTATATCCATAATTTGTGGAGCTCCTTGTTCTGAGAATACAAAACCAAATGTGAAAGGAACTGTTTTTTAACAATGGGGAACAGAATTTAGGTCATTGTTTCATCTTTTGTATTATTTTGGTTCTATTTATGTGTATATGTGGTAGTTTGATTGAAAATGGCTCCAATAGGGTCATATATTTGAATGTTTGTTTCCCAGTTGGTAGACTGTTTAGGAAAGATTAGGAGGTACGACCTTGTTGGATAAGGTGCGTTACTTGGGGGTTAGCTTTCAGGTTTTAAAAGCTCATGCCAAGCCCAGTCTCTTTCTACCTTCATCCTGTGGGTCAGATGTAAGTTTTAGCTACTGTTCAAGCACCATGCTTGCCTGCCTGCTGCCATGCTGTCTGCCATGATGATCATGGACTAACCCCCTGAATCTGTAAGCAAACCCCTCAATTAAATGCATCTAGAGTACCTGAGTTCAATTCCCAGGACCCATGTTGTAGTTCACAACTGTCCGTAACTCCAGTTCCAGGGGATCTGATATCCTCTCTTGACCTTCTCAGACACTAGGCACATATGTGGTGTACATAATTTACAGGAAGACAAAACAATTGTACACATAAAACAATCTAGCCAGGCTGGTGGCAAATTCATTTAATCCTAGCACTAGAGAGGCAGGGGCAAGGGAGAGGGGCAGAGGGGCAGAGGGGCAGAGGGGCAGAGGGGCAGAGGGGCAGGGGGCAGAGGGGCAGAGGGGCAGAGAGGCAGAGGCAGGTGGATCTCTGTGAGTTCAAGGCTAGCTGAGTCTACATCGGGAGTTCTAGGATAGCAGGGTGTCGAGTCTTCTCGGCGCGGCAAGTAAGACACGACACGCCTGGATTCTTCTTTAACAGCTCTTTTATTCCAGGCACAATCTTCATCCATCAAAGGGCGACCCAAGCAGCAGAAATGCACTGCTTATATACCCTTCCAAGGGGCGGGCCAGGCGGCCTGTTCTCTCAGGATTGGTTAGGGCCAATACCTCATTAGCATAAGCCCTGTGATTGGTTAGGGCTCATGCCTCATTAGCAAAGCCTGTGAACTCATTCTCATTAGCATAAGCCCTGTGATTGGTTAGGCGCATGCCTCATTTGCATAAGCCCTCTCGGGAGGGGCTTGAGGCTGACGCATGCGCGTAGGCTTATACAGGACGCTGCGCCAGCCATGTTGGAAACCGGCGCCAATCTCTTCGGCCGCCTACACCAGGGTACACACAGAAACCCTGTGTGTACAAACAAACCAGAAGCAACAATAACATAACCAAAACAGCACAAAAAACCCTAAAATAAAGAATTAATTGTTATCTTGGGGCCGGAGTGAAAGCTTAGGCAGCTAAGAGCATTTGTTCTCGCAGAGAAGCAATCATCTGAAACTCCATTTCCAAGGAGTCCAAAGCCCTCTTCTGACTTCCATACACACATACATGCTTGTAAAACACTCGGACTCATAAAACAAATCTAAAAAATCTTTGAAAGTGTTATATGGAACATTTCAAGACATTCAGAACATTCAGAACAAAAGCATACCGTAATGACCATACCTATGTGTCTGTCTCTTTGGTAGTTATCCCCAATGATCAATATTCATGCCAGCTTGAATATACTTAAAGTCAATCCAAATATAATTTCATTCATGGATGCTCTAGTTTACATTTCAAAGAGATAGACAGTTTAAACTATCAGTACTTACCGTACATTTATAAGTAATAACAAGGGCTGGGGAGATGGCTCAGTGCTGAAGAGCATTTGAGGCATTTGGTGCGCTTGAGCAGGGCCTAGGGTCAGTTCCTGGGACCTACATACATGGTGGCTCATAACCATCGATAACTCCAGTTCCAGGGCACACAACACCCTCTGCTAACCCTGAGGGCCACCAGGTACACACATGGCGTACTTACAAAACTCCAGGCAAAACATTCATACATAAAAAGTAAATCATAAAATTATAATAATTTGCTGGGCAGTGGTGGTGCACGCCTTTAATCGCAGCACTTGGGAGGCAGAGGCAGGTGAATTTCTGAGTTCGAGGCCAGCCTGGTCTACAGAGTGAGTTCCAGGACAGCCAAGGCTACACAGAGAAACCCTGTCTCAAAAAAAATATATATATATAATAATTCTTTAGTTTGATCAAGTATTCAAATTTAATCATTTCCCATTTTTGAATTTTTGTTTGAATCTTCATATTGACTATTAATATTTACTAGTTTCAGTTTTGAATGGAATACTTGTTTTTCAAGATAATCTAGTATTAGAGGATACAAATGTCAAAATTTTACCTTTAAGAAGACTGTGTTAGCTGGGCATGGTGGCACATGCTAATCAGCTATAAGGAAGGTAGAGGTAGGCAGATCTCTGAGTTTGAGGCCAGGCTGGTCTACAGATTGAGTTCTAGGACAGCCTGGGCTATGCAGAGAGACTTTGTTTCAAAAATCCATATAAAAGGGGGAAAAATGATGTTATAGAAAGTATTCTTTTGTCTTTTTAGATTTATACCATCTATAGTTTTCATATTATAATATTTCATAATATATTCATATTATAGTTCTCTGCCTCTGGAGACATATTTTCTAGTGTAATAAATTGTTAAGAAATATTGATAAGAAGGGTTAGAGAGATGACCCAGCAGTTGGAAACAATTGTTGCCCAGGTTTGATTCCTGGTACCAACATTGGGTAACTCAACAATTGCCTATGACTCAGACTCTAAGGGGACCTAGGGTCTTTGGCTACCACAGGCACTGTATTCACTTGCACCTAGGTCCCCTCTATGCATAATTTAAAGTAATAAAAATAAATCTTAAATAAATATTGAAAGGACTGGGCACGGTAAAAGTGCATTTAATCCCAGCACTCGGAGGCTGGGACTGGCACATATCTGTGAGTTCCAGTCCAGCTAGGGCTACACTGGGAGACCATCTCAAAGAGAAAGCAGTACTGGCATGGTTTTAAAATCTAAAAAGCAAGAAGCACAGTGTACAAAAGTTTCTTGTAAGCTGTGTGCTTTGAAATACAGAATGATGCAGAATGACTCCTCGGAATGCAGGCCCGAGTGTGTGTCTAGAGAGGACCATGGGATAGAAGGGAACATGCCAGCCTATGTTCTGTACTATGGCAGCCACCATGGAAGTGTGTGCCCAGAAATAGAGTTTCTTTCTAATTAATTACATATAGACTGTACTTCAGTAAGATTAAAAAAGAAAAAGACACAAGGCATTGGAGCATTCTTCTTGGGCATTTTTTTTTAAACATTGTCTTTTTGCAAAGTATGAGACTAGATACACCTGTAATACCAGGACTTGGGATGCTGAGGCAGGAGGATCATGGGTTCTAGGTTGGCTACACAGCTTAAGCCATCTAAAGTATTAGTTATGATTTTGTGTTTAGCATTCTCTATGTGCTTTTAATGCTGATGTTAATGAATTTGAACTTAACTTGTTTGTAGGCAACCACTCTGAGGGTGAGGAAGTTAGAAGAGAATATTGAAGCAGAAAGAGCAGCACATTTGGAATCAAAATTTAATTCTGAAATTATTCAGGTAAGATGCAAGCGTACTTTTGGCATAAATTTTCTCAGGTTGCTGCAGCTAGGAAACTAAGGTCTGAGTTGGAATGGTAGCATACTGCTCTGACACTCGTGTTCAGGGTAAGGGTGATCATCTCTGTTAGGGGTGATGTTGGCACACTTTAGCCTCAGGCCAGGGTGTCACCACCTGCCTGCTCTTAGGTCTTGTCTTAGGTGTGGCAGCATTTGTACTGTGATGGAAGAACACAGTGTTCACGGCAGCCCCCATGACTTGTGTTAGGATCAGTTGGTTTTCTTTGACCACAGTGGGACGCAGGAGATGACCCTACCTAAGAATCTTACCTCTAAAGAGTTCATGGTTGTTTGACGCATGCCCCACTTGTGTGGTTTTCTGGTGAGGCACCACATCATGGAGGGAGTGCACTCACCTCTCACTTGGTGAGCCAGGAAGCAAGGCAAGAGGACAAAGCAGGTCCCATAGTCACTCTTGTTGATGCCAGGGCCTCCTTCATGACTCCACCTCCTGAGGGTCTGTAGTACCACCCGATAGTGCCGTTCTGGGCACGAGGCTTTTGATACTTGGATTCAGCATCCAAATGGCAGCATCTTGAAACACATGAAACATTACCATTTGGCACTTTGCAGGGTAATTAGTTAGTTCTTCGCTTGTCTGTTTGTTCTTGTTCTTTTCACCATTTATCCAGGTTTAACATTCTGTGTACAGTGGTCTGGGTTTTGCTTTCTTTAGGATTATATATATGAGCTATATATAATAGAGGATATAACAGCTATATAATCATTGTTTTGAGAAAATGCACTTTGTTCTGCTGTTGGTAGAACAGGCATCTATTTTAAGATGTCGTATTCTGCAAAATTTCAAATATATGCAAAAGTTAGCAGATTATTAAAATCAATTCCTGGTGCACCCATCACCCAGCTTTAAACCTACCTCAGGCCAGTTATGACTTGTAATTATCCCCTGCACTGTCCTGTTTCCACATTATATTAAATGAAATCCAAGTTATCAAGTCATATCATTGTGAATATTACCCTCAGTCAGGGTTGTTTGACTGTAGAGGCTCCTCTCCTACAGTAAAAATGTCTCCAGGGGTAAAGGGCTCTGTTTAAGCTTATTTATTTGAAAATTTGAAATTGCCTTTATTTGTGTATATGTGTGTGTGCATATGTGTGTGTGTGCTGTGTGTGTGTGTGTGTGGTGTGTGGTGTGTGTGTGTGTGTGTGCCACAATGCACACATGAAGGTCAGAGGGGACAGCTTGTGGGAGCTGATTCTATCCTCTGTCATGTAGGTTCTGGTGACTGAACTCAGGTGATTAGGCTGGGTGGCAAGTGACTTTACCCTCTGAGCCATCTTGCCAGCCCCACGTTTAAGCTTATAATGATATTCATGTCTTAATGTTTCTTTTAGTTTTCAAAACCACTTAAGATATTTTGTGAAAGAAGTGTTAATGCATTAGAAGTCAAAGCATAGCTTTGGTAGCATGGTCCAGCTTCTGCTTCTCGTGTCTCAGTTCTTTACTCCTCTATGCTTTGTCCCATTGAATGATTTAAAAAAGAGCCTATGGTTTTGCTGCTAATTCTTTAGACTTTCCTGTATTAATATTCTATTTTTGGATTGTAATTTAATTATGTTTCTTCCTTCTCTTTCCTCTCTCCAAACCTTCTCACATACCCCTCCCTGCTGCCCTAATTCATTCATCACCTCTATTTTCATTCATTGGTGTTGCATGCATACAAGTATTTGTGTATGTATATATATCTATCTCTATCTCTATATCTATATATCTAGGGTTCTAAACCACCTTGTTTATTTTCTTTTAAAACAAAAACAGAAAGAAAGAAATGTTTAGATAAATGACAAAAATCTGTTGTTGATAAAATAGTTTATTCAATTTAAAATGGAAACAAACATTTTTTTAGCTTTTTAAAAATGACTTCTCCGTCTAATGTTTGGCTGTGGGTCTCTGTGCCCACCGTCCTCTGCACATATGTAGCAGACGTGCAGCTTGGTCTTCATGCTGGTCCCCCAACAACTGGAACAGGGGCTTATCCTGACTCTGTTGCCTGGCTGTGGATCCTGCTCCCCTAACTGGGCTGTCTTGTCTGGCCTCAGTGGGCGAGGATGTACCTTAGTCCTGCACTGACTTGAGGTGCCAGGGTGGGTTGGTTCTCTGGGAGGGACATCCCCCTTCTCAGAGGTGAAGGAGAGGGGGCCTGTGATTGGGATGTAAAGTGAATAAATTAATTAATTAATGGGAAAAATGTACTTGTCTGTCATCTGGTAGTTACGGATTCGAGATCTCGAAGGAGCTTTACAAGTAGAAAGAGCCAGCCAAGCGGAGGCTGTGGCTGACCTCGAAATGATCAAGAACGAGTTCAAAGAGGTGGAGAGTGCGTATGAGCGAGAGAAGCATAACGCCCAGGAGAGCTGCGCCAAGCTGAGCTTGTGAGTATTGTACGGTAAAGTCTAAGTCTGTGTGATGGTGCTGTGAGTGCTGCGTTTGCAGATGTGCTCCTTTATATACAGATGTTGAGCTGCTATTAATGTCTGTGGTGGACCAAGGAGCAAAGGTCTTCATATGACATATGCAGATGAACCTCGAAGGTAAATATGGAGATGCTCTCTTGCTCTGAAGTGTTCTAAGAAGTCCCAGAAATGCATTGTACACTGACAGTAAATATATTTATGCACATGCATTTTTATTAATATAGTGCAGTCTTAAACATCTTGATTTATAAGCTACATGGGGAGACAATGCTTAGAGTTCTTTGAACTTCAGGAACAATAGTAGTTGCAATAATGTTACAGCTGGTGGGAAAGAGACATGCATTATGGTTCAATTTGTACATGGCTAACAAATAATTTCATTTAATTAACCTAACACCCTACAAGGTAGCTATGTTTTCTTTATCCTGTGTGTGTGTGTGTGTGTGTGTGTGTGAGAGAGAGAGAGAGAGAGATACGAGTGTGCATGTGTTTGTGTGTTACATCTGTGCATACGAATCTGGAGGCTGAAGGCTGGCATGGAATGTCTTCCCCATTGCTCTCCATATTATTACCATAGACCTCCTGAACTCAGCTGATTCAGCTAGGCTGGTTGGTCGGTGAGCTCCAGAGATCTCGCTGTCTCTCTTCCCCCAGAGCTGTACTTAAATATCTCAGCTCAGGTCCTCAGGCTTGTGTGGCAAGCACATTACTGAACTTTCTCCTCTCCCCTTTAATACCAGCTTTTGAGACATGAAAATAGAGTCTTCATGAGGGCGAGGACTCAGTTCACACGTGGGTGTCCGCATCTGACTCCGCAGATCTCATCCTTTTCTAGCTCAAAAGTCTTCATCTCAGAAGTTCTATGAAATAGTATAAAAATGGTTTATAAAAAAAACATTGTCCTCAAAATAAGAATCAGAACATCATTGGTAGCTTGATTCTCTCTCTGTCTCTCTCTCTGTCTCTCTCTCTCCTCCCTCTCCCCCCCCCGCCCCCATGCTTATTCTTTTAGGGTTTATCCTGTATACCTCTGGCTGGAGAAGTAGCTATGTTGACCAGGCTGGCCTCAAACTTACAGAAATCTGCCTGCCTGTTCCTCTCACTTGGTAAGATTAAAGGTTCACGATATCACACCTAATTCTGTATTCGTTTTTGTATTGAGTTAGAGTCCCACATAACTGCCCGGGCTGGTTGTGAACTCTTTAGTGTAGTGTAGGTAGCCCTCGAACTTGGAAGCTTCTGCTTCAGCCTTCTCAGTCACTGGGATCAGTCTTGTGCCATAGCTATAGCTTTAAAAGTACTTCTTAACCAAGACTTCTTTTTTCCTTTTAAAATTTGTTTTATTTATTACTTTTTGTTGGGACTTCTTAGTATACATCAAAGGAAAATTTTGGCTAGTCAGTGTTCTTTCATCTTTATGTGGCTGCAGGGTTTCGAACTCAGGTCTCCAGGCTTGTGTGGCAAGAGCTATGCTTGCTGAGCCATCTCACTGGCCCTTTGCTGAATTTTCTTGCCTTCTCTAGGATCATATTCTATATATGTTAGCCTCAGGATAGTTTCATTTATTCTATTTTAGTCAGTGCTTGAATTTGTACATTTAATATATTTGAATACTTTTAAATATTCAAATGTATGTTTAAATATTAAGCAGGATAGAAATATATATGAAGAGCTTTTATGGAAAGTCTAGTATGTTTCCTTGGTTTTGCTTTGATGTAAGAAGTAAACCTACTGAGAAGGCAGATCGGACTCTCCGTGGTTAAAAGATTCAGAGTGATGAGATAATAAACGTCTTTGGTGAGCTCCTTGCCCTGGCAAAATCAAAGCGGAAGGTAGATGCTTCTCTTCTATGGATGTAGAAAAGTCTCCATAGGCGGGCTGGGACTTTCAAGATGTCTGTCTTAGGAATCTCTCACCTGTGTCTGTTTGTAGTTGGGCTCCCAAGGAAATTCTTTCCTGAAGTTTTGTTTTGCCATTATTTCTGTTTTGGAGGTTGGAAGTTTTGCTCAAATTTTGTATTCTGGCCATGTGTCAACTGACAATTCTAAGAACTCACAACCGAGTCCTTCAGTTCTTTTATATATCGGCCCTGTTGTTGTTTGGCTAGAAAGTGTCTCCAAAAAGGCTGAAGGCCTAGTCTGTGGCTGCTTCATGAGGACTCTGACCCAATTAAAGGGTTAATCTGCTGGTGGATTTGTAATTTCACATCATTATTGGGAGGGGGAGGAAGTAGGTGGCTGAGGGTGTGCGTTTGAAGGTTGTAATGTGTCTCCAGTGCTTTTAGGATTTCCTCTGCCTCCTGGCTACTTACGATGCTTGCGACTTCTCTACACCACATCCTCTTTGCCATGACATTTTGTCTTACTCTGGGCCCATGGGCAAAGAAGCCAGCTTGCCTTGTTCTGAAACTTATAAAACCATGGACATCTTTCTCACTTTTAAATTTTAAATGTTCAACATTTTTATTTAGTGCGTGTGTGCATACCTGTGTGCTTGTGTGTGTGTACGTGCCATGGTGACCTTGTGGAGGTCAGAAAACAACTTATCTCTGGCATAAGTGTTCCAGGGATTGGACTCAGACTTAGCATTAGGTGTTTTTACCTGCTGAGTCACCACACTGGTTCCTTTTCTGCTTTTAAAGTTATTTTATCATTTGTACCTCCACTGTGAAAACAAGCGACTAATCCAGCCCCTTAGTGATTTGTTATTTCCATATAATTGTGTTATAACAATACAATTTAATAACGACTGTAGTACTGACGACTAAGCAATTAAAACCTTGTGCTCATCAACAGTTCCTGCAGATCTTTTCTCCTGTCCCATTGCTTCCTTCCTTGTGTAATGTGAAAGCTTCTGCTTTGTGCAGTATGAGAATGATGTTACTCGAGGGATCAGTGTGTATAGTGAATGAGTACTGGCTGTGTACCCTACGAAAGCATCTTAAGGAAGGATAGGTGGTGGTGGTGGTGATGATGATGATAATTATGTTTTTGTTTTTCTTTTTTGAGACTAAGGTTTCTCTATATAGCCCCTGGCTGTCTGGGATACTTAACTATGTAAGTATCAGGCTGGCATTGAACTCACAGAGATCCATCTTCCTCTGTCTCCTGAGTGCTGGGTTTGAAGGCATGCACCACCATATTAGGCAAGGATGGATTTATTTTAGCTCACTGCTTAGGCTGGAAAAGGTGCAGTGCCAGGACAACTCTTGCTTAGTCACATCGTAATGAGTCCAGAAGTGCAGGCCTTGGTTTGGAAGCAGGCTGGTACATAGCCTTCAGAGCCCACTTCTTAGTGACCACTTCCTTCAGCTAGACCTTACCTCTCAAAGTTTCTGCAGCCTTCTAGAACAGCACCATCAGCTGGGGACTAAGTGTTCAAACACAGGAACCCACGGAGGACATTTCATGTGCAAACCATGACAGTCACTTCATTTCCTACTTCTGGCTCTTCAGAATTCTTAAAAATTTAGTTAGCCTATAAAATAGTGAGATTTTTGTTTTCTTTTTACATTGGAATAATATTTATTTTTTTAACTTGGCAAAAAATCGTGGAACTATATCTAAAAAGTTTTTATCTATTCCTTCTATAACCCTTCCTTGTCTTCTTCCATGATAGCCCCTTCCTCCACTAAATAGTCTCTGTTTTCATGTTGTGTTTATGTGTGTGTGTATATGCAAGCATTGTACATATGTATTTATGTATATATTTAATTCTGTGTCCCATAGATGAGTGTAAATAATGTGACATTTATTGTTTTTTGTTCCTTTTTTGTTCCTTGAAAGATTCATACATATATGTGACATGTGTTGATAATATTCTCTCTTCACTTTTCCCTCCACTTTCTGTGACATCTCCCTCCCAACTTCATGTTTATTTATTAAAAAATAATTTTTTGTGTTTATTTGTTTATTAAAAAAGATTTATTTTTATGTATATGAGTACCCTGTAGCTGTCTTCAGACACATCAGAAGAGGACATCAGATCCCATTACAGATGGTTGTGAGCCACTATGTGGTTGCTGGGAATTGAACTCAGAACCTCTGGAAGAGCAGTCAGTGCTCTTAACTGCTGAGCTGAGCCACCTCTCCAGCCCTTACTTATTTATTTTTAACCCACTGAGCCCAATAGGTGCTCATGTGTGTGTTGGTGTGCTGTCACCTACTAGGGTATGGACAACTGTCCAGTGGCCACACTCCTAAAGAAACGTGATTCTCCCTTTCCAAGCATCCATCAGCCTCAGTAGCTCTTCAGGTAGGGGTGGGGTCTGGGCCCTTACTCCTCTATGCTGGAAATTTTAACTGGTTTGATCCTGCGGAGCTGAGTTTCTGTGTGCAACAGTCATATCATGTCCAGAAGACAATATTCTGAGGATTTCTCTCCATCAGTACCAATGCTGGATAAGGGCACTGATGTCTTTTCTCACCCATCAGCCTGTATTGCACCTTCCAGTGCTAGGAAATCTAACCATCAAGGAGAGTTACCCAGTCATTTCAATATTGATTTTTCTGTGTTCTGCAACCCATGTGTGGTGTCTTCAGCAGTAGTGTCTTATATCTAGTTCTGTTGGAAGCCATAGCAATGGTAGTAGTTGTGTTATCTTGGGTTTCTCTGGAGCTTCTTTGACTAGTAATTTGTTGGGAAATCTCTTGGTTTTCTTTCTATTTCTGTGATAAACACTATGACCAAAGCAACTTGGGGAGGACGGGTTTATTTGGCTTCCATGCATGCATCACATCCCAGAGTGGAGGGAAGCCAAGGTGGGAACTCAAGCTGAATGGAATCCTGGAGGCAGGAATTGAAGTAGAGACGATGGAGGAATGTTGCTTATTGACTTGATTTCCAAAGCTTGCTCAGCTTGCTTTTTTATACAACTCAGGACCACCTACTGAAGGGTGACACAGTGGGCTTGGACCTTGGATCATTAGCTTTCCCTCCTTATGGAGATAATTTTACCTAGGGGCACTTATGGAAATGGGAAAGTTGTGCTGAATAACCATTCTACAGCCTTACTTCCTGTTTCTTTTAGGTAGAACACTAAGAGTTTCTTCCCAGGGGCTAGGAATGAGATAGTTTAAAGCGGGGTGGGGGCTGGGGGAGGTCCTTCCTTTTGGGAACTAAATGATACAGGCAAACTACAAGCCTGGATCTTCACGTTCAACTCCAGACAAGGCAGATGCTTTCTGGGTCACAATAGGTTGTGCAGAGAGGGTCTTATAGCCACACGAAGCAAGGAAGTGGAGAGCAGCGAGCCACCTAGTCATTTGCTGGCCTTGGGATACCATGCTTTAGTGTGACTGCCCTAGAAACTGGCCTGGACCCTGGTTTGCAGTAGGAAGTTGTTACTAGTGTTGTTAGGCTCAGAGCCCGGGCCTTGGAAGCCCTAACAAGCTAGGCCTAGTCACTTAGCTACAGTAGGCCACTTAAACAGACAAGTAATACTAGTAAAAGCCAAAGAAAGGTATATTCTCTATGGCCTCATTGGGCAGAAAGTAAAAGGGGTCTAGTGACTCCCCAGCCCATTTCGGGGTCCTGGCATGGAGGTTATGTTTAAGTTGAGGGCAAAAAGTATTTATAATTAAGTAGTCCTTCTCAGGGATGGCCTGTCCATCACCATTGTCTTGGCTTCCAGTGTTTCTTGTCAGGAGGTAGTCTGACAAGTTGTCAAAGCTATGTGAAATCACTTTATGAGAGACTTGTTTCCACCTTGGCTGGCATTGGGCTTCAGCCTTTTCCTTTTAGGGTGAGATTCTTGGAGAAATTCGAATATCTTGTGGAATTCCTTGTCTCAGTAGTCTGTAGTTAAAGGAAGGGTCACAAGTGAACTGTTTCTTGAAACAAATTGTTTTAGGTTTATTTTTTCTATTTTATGTTGTATGATTATATTATATGCACGTGTGTGCAACCCATGTGTGCCTTTATCCACAGAGGTCAGAGAAAGCCATTGGATCCCCAGGAACTGGAATTCCAGGTGGTTGTAAGCTACCATGTGGGTACCGGAAACTGAACCTGGTCCTGTGAAATAGCAATGAGAGATCTTAACCACCGAGCCATCTTCCTAGCCTTGGAACTGTGTGGTTAGCATGTCTTCATTTCTGTAGGGATGCTATATGAAGAAGGTATAGGGTATGATTTGATAAAGGGAGTGGGAAATCAAGGGGTAGGGGATTAAGACAGGAACAAGCAGCTTACTGACAAGCCCAATAGTGCTCTGGGTTTCCATACATGAGTCTCATTGTGCTTTCTTCATATTCTTCCCTTCTATAACCCTTCCTTGTCTTCTTCCATGATAGCCCCTTCCTCCACTAAATAGTCTCTGTTTTCATGTTGTGTGTATATGCAAGCACTGTACATGTGTATTTATGTATATATTTAATTCTGTGTCCCATAGATGAGTGTAAATAATGTGACATTTATTGTTTTTTGTTCCTACTATCCTTTCTTATGAATGATGCTTTAAAGAAAGATTTTATTATATGGGATTTTTGCCTGAGTGTACTTGCTTGCTGTTCTCAGAGGCTGGAAGAGGGTATCAGATCTTTGGGGACTGGAGTTGTGGACAATGGTGAGCTGCCATGAGGGTGATAGGAGTTGAACCTGGATCTTCTAGAAGAGCAGCAAGTATTCTTAATTGTTGAACCATCTCTCCAGCCCCTGAACCTCATTTTTAGTTTATAGCTCTGAGAGTAAGGAATTTTAGGGTATACACGAAGCACTGATGTAGCAATAACCCTGACAAAGCTATAGAATAAGCAGGATCGGAGAGATGTCAGTGGCGAAGTTCTTTGCTTTTATTTAGGAAATAAACTTGCACGAGTAAGTACTTGCACAAGTAAGGGGAAAAGGATTGTCCAGGTTGGGATGGGGGAAGTTAAACCCTTGTTGGCTAAGTTGGCCTGGCCACCTGACCTGGCTTTGCAGTTCCAGGGCAATGCTCTCACAGTTGTGAGAAGTGGCTGTGTGACAGATCACAGTGACCAGGGCCTGGTGGCCGGCACATCAGTTAGGAGATCTTGCATTGTTTGGGGGGGGGGGGATCCTGAAAGGATGAGAACAGCTCCAGGCAGAAAGCTCCCATGGTGAAGGCTGCGCAGAAGGAGCCCAGTGTGCCAGGTCACACTTCAGCGCACATTGTCACTGTCCTGGATAAGGCTGTTAAAGTTGTTTCTTGATGGGATTTTTATTGTGTAGCAGGAAAAGGTATGTATGATGCATCTGTATTTCGGAATCAGAATTCTAATTCTAACTCACAGTTTCATAAAAGTGAATATATCTGTATGAAATAGGTTTAGGTGGAGTATGTATTCCATACCTCTATTACAACATTTTTAAAAAATTTTTTTTTTAGGTATAAAACATTCTTTAAGTCTAGAACTTGCAGAAGCTTTTCAGTGATTTTGGATTATAGAGTTTTCACTAGTTATGGTAATTGATTACTGGGCAATAGTAGGGAAAAGGTTGTGGTAAGCCTCAGATCCAGTCTACATATAATATAATTTAAAATGACTTAAGGATAGGATACTGAATGGACTGCAGATAAATTTTATTTCCTTGTGTTCCTCAATATTCAGGAGCTTCTTTAGTTTTCTAAATATGTTTCTGAAGAAAAACAAAGTATTATGTTTTAGTGGCACTGTTATTAACATTCTTGCTAAAATATAGCCTAAAGAGATGGTTATTTGTTTTTTAAAAAGCAAACTGTTAGCTGAAGTTAAAAAATTGGACCTGTAAGAAAGCATGCTAGCTCTAGGCTTCCTTGTCTTCTCCCCTTTCCCAGCCTCTGAGGATTCAGCCTCAGGAGCTCCCTCACCCAGACCATTTCTTTCCTTACAAGATTCTTTCGGGCTGAGCTGTTGAAACTGTCAGACCCAGCTTCTCTGTATCAGATTGCCAACAGAAGGACATTGCTCCTCATTTCAATGATCTTAGGGTTTTAATTTTTTAAAAGAATTTCTTGATTTTTATTTTATGTGTATGGGTGTTCTTGCCTCTGTGTGTGTGGTGTGTGTCTTGACACCATGTGCACATAGTGCCTACAGAGACCAGAAGAGGTGTCAGGTCTTCTGAAATGAGGCTTACCGGTGGTTGACAACTATTGTGCGGGTCCTCTGCAGGGGCAACAAGTGCTTTTCCCCCATTAATTCTAATTCTAACTCACAGTTTCATAAAAGTGAATATATCTGTATGAAATAGGTTTAGGTGGAGTATGTATTCCATACCTCTATTACAACATTTTTAAAAAATTTTTTTTTTAGGTATAAAACATTCTTTAAGTCTAGAACTTGCAGAAGCTTTTCAGTGATTTTGGATTATAGAGTTTTCACTAGTTATGGTGAAACTTATTTAAATTAATCCATTCACTTTACATCCTGATCATCACCACTCTGCCCCCCCATCTCCTCTTAGTACCTCTATCCCTGCCTCCCCTTCATTTCTGAGAAAGGTGAGGTTACCCCTGGGTATCAGCCCACCCTGACACCTCAAGTCATTGCAGGACTAGGTACATCCTCTCCCGTTGAGGCTAGCCAAGACAGCCCAGTTAGAGCACAGGATCACAGGCAGGCAGCAGAGTCAGGGTAAGTGCTCACCCCAGTGTAACAGTGTTCTTAACTGCTGAGCCATCTCTCCAAAACCAATCCTAGGTCTTGAATTTTAAAAAATGGCACAAATGATGGATATATTTAATTTTGCATTAATTAGATAAAAGTTATTTTTAATTGAAATATTGATCTTTTATATCAGCTTAACACTTGTACATAGTTTAAAGAGTAAAACAGTATCGCAAGAGAACAGCAACTTGATGCCTTTGTCCTGGACTCCCGGCTTCCTTTCATGTATGGCCATTGCTTGTTCGTACTGCTGTTTGCTTTGATGTTAACTTTATGTTTTATTTTTAAAAAGGTAGTAATTTATTGTAAAAAGGTTTTATTTTTAAGTGTGTGTGAGTGCGCGCGCTGCCGCGCGGTGTGTGTGTGTGTGTGTGTGTGTGTGTGTGTGAGAGAGAGAGAGAGAGAGAGAGAGAGAGAGAGAGAGAACACATGAGGGTGGAGGCCAGAAGATGCTGCTGGATCCCAGGAGCTGCAGTTTAGACAGTTGGAAGACACCCAGGTGGGTGCTGGGAATGAAACTTGTTTTCTTGCAAGTACTCTTAACTGCTGAACCATGTCTCTAGCCCCCAACGTTAGATTTTAAAATAGCATGCATATTCTGCCATGGCTTTGTTTCTACTTTAGATATTTTACGGTAGCCTCCACTGATTGGCCTCTTCTGTCTGTTTCTCTCACACATTTTCCTGTTCCTTCCTGCTTCTCCTCCCAGAGTGTTCTCTGGTGTTTAGCACTTCTTATACCAATTTTTGGTAACTTGTCTTTATTTCTTTATAAGTAATCTTATCATCTGTTTTGTTTTTATTGTTGCCACATGCTTTGCTCATGTACTCTGTCCATAAAGAGAGCAAGTGAGCTGCTGAATGAAGAGATTAAAGCAGTTCATTGTTAGCTCAATGAGTGGGATTGCTTGTGACCAAACAGCTCAACACATTATGAGGTTGTTTGATTAACCAACCATTGAAGTATTCATTTATTGTTATTTTAGTTTATAATTAGAGATAAGGTCTCTTCTACATAGCTTTGGCTGGTCTGGAACCTGCTATGTAGATCAGCCTGGCCTTGAACTAACAGATACCCACCTGCCTCTGCCTCCTAAGTGCTGGGAATAAAAAGACAGGCACCATTTAGCCTGGCTATTTTTAAGTTAACTTAATTTTTGTTCTTTTTCTATTTGCATGTGTCTGTGTCTGTGTGAGGGTATGCCATGTGAACATGTGTGGTTTTTAAAACAAGATCCCAAATGTTCTATTTACCAAATGAAAACTCAGGAGCCAGATGCTGTGGTGAAAGCCTGCTAGCTCAGAGAGGCAGAGAAAGGAGCCCGCTGACCTTCTGACTCCACCCATGTCCCAGAAGGAAAAAGCTCCTCCTCTATGGGGCCTTAATACACTTCAACACAAAGGCCCTCCTCTCTCTTTCTTGGGCTTTCTTACGTTCACTCCCTGTCAACTGGTTGCTTGTTCTGCCTCTTGACTTATTTTCACTCTTGTTTACAGAAGATCTTGGGTTAAAGGTGTGTTCTAGGGCTGAACCATACCACAAGAAGAAACAGGTTTTTCCAGTTCACAGTCTCAGGGTTCACAATGTGACCAAATACCCTGCAACAATTGTGGAAGCTTGTGGAGACTAGAAGAGGGTGTCAGAGAGTTTCAGATGGTGATGAGCTAGCTGGTGTCAGGCCTTCTGGGAGGGCAGCACGCACCTCCTCCACACTGAGTCATGTCTCCAGCCTCTAGGTATTCTTCATGTTTAACGGACCTGTAATCCTCTTGTAGTGTGTTTTTTCTAAGATGTCCCTCTGGGGCCTTTCAGTCCCTCCTGGCTTTTCAGATTTCCTGTATGTACTCATCTTAGCACCATTCTTTATCCACTGTGGAGTTCCTGAGGCTTCTCCTCCATTGGGAGCCCCTCGATTTCTAATCCCTTGCCCCTCATCATTCCATTGGCTGCGTTGTAAAGCAGCTTCGTGAGAACTTGCATATCAGGGGCAGTTTGCAGGCACACTCTGAACATGGCCTTTTGTCTTTACCTCCTTTCCATAGGACAGCCGGTTATTCAATCAGTTCAAGTGTTGGGCAATGTGTAGTCATTTGATTCTCGATCTTTTGTTCACATTCTGGGTTTCCTTTGGAAACTCATCTGCATCTGAAATCAGAGGCAAATGGCCCTTTACTTTATAATACATGTTTGTAGAGACTTACTCTATAATACATGATAAAATAATAATATGTGCAACTTTGGTACTCTGTGGACTCTTCTCTTGATCCAGTATTCAGTAATCTCCAGATCCTAGGCCTGCTAGAAGTTGTTTTTATTCTGGGACTTTGATCATTTACATGTCGGGACTCTTTGATTGACTTTCAAATTTGCATATCTTTTCCTTTTTGATAATTAAAAAAAATTTTGTTTATTATTTTAATTTTATTTATTTTACCCCACAGCTTCTCCTCCCTCCTCCTCCCCAGTCCCTTTCCCCCCTCTACCATCCCTCCATCCAGTCCTCCATTTCTTTTCAGAGAAGGGCTGGCCTTGATGGATATCAACCAGCCATAGCATATCAAGTTGCAGTCATGACTAGGCACCTCCTCTTACATTAAGGCTAGACAAGGCAGCCTAGTAGAGGGAAAGGGTCCCAACGGCAGGCAACAGAGTCAGAGACAGCTCCTGCTCCCACTGTTAGGAGTCTCACAAGAATATCAAGCTATACAATGTAACATATGTGATGAGGGCTTAGGCCAGTCCCATACAAGCTCCCTGGTTGGTGGTTCAGTCTCTGTGAGCCCCTATGGTCCTAGGCTAGTAGATACTGTAGGTTTTCTCTTGTTGTACTTGACCCTCTGGTTCCTACAGTCCTTTCTTTCCCTTTGCTGCAGGATTCCCTAAGCAGTGTGTAATGTCTGGCTATGGGTCTCTGCATCTGTTTCCATCAGTTGATGGTGAAGCCTCTCTGATGACACCAATCTCTGAGCATAGCAGAATATCATTAGGAATCAGGAATTGACTTTTTTTTCCCAGTTGTGTTTGGGTCTAGCCTATATTCAGCTTCTGGTTCCTGCCACCCAGGCAGTGTCAGGGTGGGCTCCCACTCATGACATCGATCTCAAGCTGGACAGGCCATTAGTTGGCCATTACCACAATTTCTGTGCCACCTTTACCCCCTAAAAATCTGTATGCAGGACAAATTATAGGTCAAAGGTTTTGTGGCTGGGTTGGTGTCCCAGTCCCTCCACTGGAAGGCTGACCTAGGTATAGCAGATGGCCCATTCAGGCTCCATACCCTCCATTGCTTGGAGTCTTAGTTAAGGTCACCTTCATCAATTCCTGGGAGTTTCCATTGCCATAGGTTTTCTAACTTGTCCCAGATATGCCTACCCCTATCCCCAGTTCCTGTTGTCTTTCCTAGTATTTGCTCCTTCTATTCTCCCCACCCTCCACTCCAGTCCAGTCCCCCCCTCATCTACCTGTGATGTCTGTTCTGTTTCCCCTTCTTGGTGGGATTCATGTGCCCCTTCCTCCACATATCTTTTCTTTACTTTGATTTGTTGTCATTGTTCTACTTTCCAAGATGTTATAAGTGTAGCAAATAAATTTTCTATACATGTTTATTAATTTAGCTAATTTACCTTGGAATATCTCTGGTTTAAAAAACAACATGCAGCACTTGTTTGCATTGCAACCTGAGGAAAGAAAATCTATTCGGAGTATGGGCAAGTGACATAAAAATTAGCTTCTATTTTTTCCTTTAGCCTGAGTGCATGGTGATTTTGTCATAGCATCATCGTAGTCTCCCATGTTACAGCTCACAATGGAAGAGATGGCTCTACTGGAGTTACAAGGATGATCTCAGTGACAGTAATGGAATTAATGTTATTCATATGCATCTGAACTTTCAAAGTGCAACACTTATGAGCTGCCTTCCATTATATGTACACATGAGCATACACAGCTGAATGGGATAGATCTTTCCCATAATCTCAGCACTTGGAGCGAACAGAGGAGGATCACTGTGAGTTTAAGGCAGCATATTAGATTACAAAACTAGTTCCAGGCCAATATAAGCTATACATCGAGACCCTTTCTAAAAAGAAAAGAAAACAAATCAATGTAAACACAGTTTAATACCAGTCCAAATATTTAAATAGTAAAGCAGATTTTTTTTTTTGTAAAGATATTTATGTGTCCTTGTTGTAACACAGTTCAAGAGTGGGGTCATGTGAGACTTCTGAGTGCTTGAGAAACTCTAATGGTCTGTGATCTCAGTGTCTTCAAAACACAGAATTATTCTTTGATTATGCTTCATGCTCCTCCCAGGTATAGCAGATAGAAGTTTTCTTCAGCTGCTGTTAGTCATATGTCTCCATGGAAACATGTTTTGCCACCTGTGGCTTGTTCTTGTGATTGAACACCTTACTCAGGTGACTCTTCTTAACCCCCAGAATACCAGTTGCCTGATGCTCTGAATAAAGTCGGCTACTGTATGAACTTTGTCCATCACCTTTCTAGGCCTCACTCTCCAGGTTCACACTGCCAACTAGAGCCGTAAACATGTCCTCAAAGAAAATGAAGTACATTTTGATTTTCTTTTCCTTTTTAAATTTCTGTACACCAATCTGTCCCGTTTGGAGGAATAAAAACATTTGCTTCATTTCTGTTGTATGTTAATAACCTTGTCACTAATTTTAAGATAATTTTTTTGGGGTGCTCAGAAGATGGCTCAGTGACTCAGTCAATAAGAGCACGTGCTCTGCAAGAACGAGAAGCTGAGTTTGTATCCCCACCCCCCATGTAGAGGTCAGGGATGGCTAGCCAGCCAAAACCAACGAGCCTCTGGGTCAGTGAGTGACTGTAGGAAGACATGCTGTCCCACTCTTGCCTCTGTGAGCTCACAGGTATGTTCATTTACATCCTCATGAGCTTGTAACACATGCGCTCCAGTGTTCGAGTGTGTGCCTGAGGATGGACACACACACACACACACACACACACACACACACACACTATCACTTTTGAGGCAGTTTCTGAGCCGACTGAATTGAGATGGGTGGATTTTTGGTCATCAAAAAAAATAATGAGACTTCATCAATACTATCCTAGTCTCTTTGCTTATTACCTTGGACACAGGACAGATATTTACTGCCAAAGGGAAAGTGTTGATCCCTTAAAGTCTTTTCATTCAAGAGTGCATAAATCTTTTAATTTGAAAAAAGGAAAAGTGGGCATTAAGAAACCTTTTGGCATTAAACATGATACACAGAACATCACCGACTTGTGTGAAAGAGAAGTACATTTGAAAAACCGCTCTGACATTTTTAACTTTTCAGATTAGAAAGAGAATATTTCTCCCAAAACAAGAAACTAAATGAAGAGATCGAAGAACAGAAGAAAGTAATTATAGATCTTTCAAAGAGACTCCAATATAATGAAAAAAGTTGCGGTGAGCTACAGGAGGAACTTGTAATGGTAAGGATAAAGATAAAACCCCTATGGCAATGGCTTTATTGGGCCATATTTGATGTGAAGCAAGTTTATCATCCCCCCTGCCATGTATCATGAGATGATAGTGTGAAAGTAATTTCAGTGACATAGTTAAAAATTTCAAACTGGAAGTACTGATTTCATCAATATATACAATAATAAAACTCACTATCTTGGAGCAGTTGGGAGAAGCTGTCTGAATTAATAACTATTTTGAATTATAGAATATTTTATAATATATTCAAGGGTTATTATTTTTCCTTTCTTATTGAAATGCACAGAACAATGTTATCTAGGTGGAGGATAATTAGGACTTAATCGATTTGATATTTTAGTGACTTCATTTTCTAATCATTTTGTACATTTTCATTATATCACATAAATATCTAATCAAATTGATTAGTGTGAGTATACAATTTTTTTATTCAACAATACTGATATGTTTTTGTGAACTACCCTTTGTTCAAAAAGTGCCAGTGTGTCTCTGTCACATTAGAATCCGTCCAGCTTCTTGTCATATAATCCAGGTCTCTTCATTTTGAGTTTTCATTAACCTCTTTAGCTGCCTGTCAATTTGTCAGAATTCTGCTGGCTCTTTAAACACATTTTCATAATTTTTACTTTTCAGATTATATTCTTTTCCTCATATTGACTAAAGTGCTCTTTGTTGTCCATTAACAAATGCCTATGTATCCTGTAAGGTTTGCTGGGAACCACAGTGGGGGAGAAGGCATAGTTGGTACTTCCTCAATCCTTGTCTCAGCACGCACACTTCCTCAGAGACTTGGCTTCCCACTCAGTTATGTCCCGCAGCTCTCAGAGATTTTATACTGAGGAGAATGGATATTATATTTCCTTTTCAAAAAAGATAAAGAAAAGGTTTATTAAGAATTAGTGACCAAATCAATGCTTCCAAAAAGAAGGGTAATTATGAGATTAAATTAAAACTCTTCAGTATTTAAACATATTTTTGAGATTTAAAAGAAATTATGTGTGTATAAGTTTTGGCCTGAATGTATCTTATTCACTACATCCATATAACCTTTAAGGAGGACCAACAAGGGTGTTTGATCCTCTGGAATTGGAACTGGAGACAGTTGGGAGCCATCATGTAGGTGCTGGGAGTCGAACCGAGGCTCACCGGAGAGCAGCAGTGCTCTTAACCCCTAGGCCATCTCTCCAGTATTCAAATGTCCCAACATTATATATATTCTCTCTTTATCATGAGATGGTCAGTGTGCTCGGATTAGGGGGTGACTTTGCTTGCCTTGTGAATCATTTGTCATATGAATGTGGGATTTGGAGAGTTAAGATAGGAAACACAGATACCATAGACTGTTCTATTCCCCCCACCCCCCATAATTTGTATTTAAAGTCTTGTATCACTTGTCCACTGAGCTGTGTTTTGTGCATGCCCTGGTTCTTAGCTCTTAGTTCAAAAGGATGGATAGGTGGAGAAGATTATCTTAGGGTGGTTGAGCTGATTGCCACGTTTGGTCTGCTTGCTTACTCAACATTGTTCTTACTGGTTTGGAAAGTCTGTCAGAGGGTAGGGGTGCAGAGTTCAGAGTTCAGATGTTATCTCTGATCTAAGTTGCACAGTTTCTCCTAGTTCTAGCCTGGAGCTCTAATAACTAGATTTTAAAAGCAAGATTTAACTTAATTCACTACAGAGTTGATGGGTGTTTGTGATCAAAAAATTTACTTGGTTGCAATAGATTTTTATTTTAATTTAACTTTTACATGTTGATGGATAGTCTAGGGCAAGTTGCAGCTCATTAGAAAACCTTTGTTTGCTTGGCATTTTTCTTGGTAAACATTATTGCTTTGGTAAGGGTGCTGAGAATTGTATACCAGTTGTTTCTTTGAAGCTTGGAAGGTTACTATCAAGCACTAAAAGCAGTTGCAGAACTAATGAGATGTTAAAAAAATTTACTGGGTTGCCACCTAAGTGATATACTGTTTCAGGTTATGTGGTTCAAATTAATAATGTTTTCTCTTCTTCCCTCTCTTCTTTCTCAAATCCTATCTTATTGTTATTTTAAAGTTAGCACACAGTGACAAGTTTCTGTCTATGTTATTCTTTTCCTGTTACCCTTTTCTGTTGCTATAATGCTCTAACAAATGCGATGAGGGAGTCATTGCAGCAGGGCTTGAGGGAGTTGGTCACATTTCATCTGCAGTCAGGAAGCAGAGTGATGACTGCCTGGCATAAGCAGGAGCCAGCCCGGGGAGTAGCACGACACGTGTGGCGGGTCTTCCCACACCTAACCGACACACTGGAGTGGGCGGATCTTCCTAGCCCGCTGACACACAGGAGTGGGCGGGCCTTCCCACTCCAGCTGACACCACCCCCAGTGGGCAGGTCTTCCCACCCCAGCTGACACACAGCAGTGGGCGGGCCTTCTTATTCCAGCTGAACCTTATCCCTCATCACTCTAGCAAGCTGATAGTCAGATTAACCAACGTAATTTCATTTTAGCATTTTCATGCATATATTATTTTGTCTGTTTCTTCTGTCTTACTCTTTTCACCTCTTTACTTCTTTTTCCTTTTCCTGTTACCTTTCTCTTTCAACTTTAAATTTTTGTTGTTGTTAATTTCTGTATCCTGAGGCTTGAACCCTTGAACCCTTCAGTGTTAGTCAAGTGCTGTACCACTTGAGTTTATATCCCCAGCCCTTAAGCTTTTTGTGTTTTCTGCTTCTTTTAAAGTTTCCTTTTATTACTGTCTTGTGTGTGTGTGTGTGTGTGTGTGTGTGTGTGTGTTTGTGTGTGTGTTGTGTGTGTGTGTGTAGGTCAGAGGACAGCTTTTGGATGTTGGTTGTTTCCTTCCATTGTGGGTTCTTGGGAGTCAAACTCCTGAGAGTCAGGCTGGGGCAGCTGTTCTCTCCCCTAAGCCATTGTGCTGACCCTGGTTAAAATCACTGTTCTGTGTTTCTTTACCTAACTGTATTAGAAAACTTAAATATAAATTTACTGACAAATTAATTGAATGAAAATTCTATTGTTAATAAGTATATTTTTTATTTCAACAAAGTTATTAATTTATTGCATTTCCTAAATTTTATTGTTATATTCTTTTGAGTTTCTTATTCTTCTGTCATTGCTGTCAGTAAATCTTGATACTCTGATAATAAAGAAAAAGTCAGGAAGCTGAAAACTAGTAGATTTTTGTATTATTTGTTTCTGTTAATACAGTTCATTTTCACAGTTGAGCACACACACACGGATGTATATGATGCATTCTGATGACTCTCACTCCCACCCTTGCATGTTTCCTTCCCCATTGCCGTCAACCCCACTCTCCTTATAAGGGCCTCTCCATGTCTTTTGTTTAGTCTTGTGACTCAGTTTAACCAGGCCTGTCCACATGGATGCAAGTGTGGAGCTATCCTTTGGAACACTGGGCTCAGCAGTAGCTACACAATTGAAAGACAGTTACTCTCTCACTTTCAGCATTTCTAAGTAGCCAATCCATCCCCATGGAGGAATAGGTCTCCAGGAGCCCCTCCTCCATCTGACTGACTGTTGACAGGCCTAGTCAAAATTCATCAGTCTAGGTGCACGCAAGTGCCCTTCCTGTGAGTTCTTGATTGCAATGGCCATGTCATGCCTACAGGATAGCATTTTATAGTTCGCCTGTCTATCATCCAGCTCTTATTTTCTTTCTTCCCCCACTTCTGCAGTGTACTCCCAGACATAGAATTGGGGAGGTCAGTGTCCTTGGGTTGGACACTCAACAGTCACTTATTCTTAGCATTTTTGATCAGAATCTGTTTACAGCCATCCACTGCAAAAAGAAACTCTGATCATGGCCAAAGACAGCACACAATATTTAAAATATTTATTAGTAATCAATTTAATAAAACGAGAGCAGTAAGTTTCACTCAGGACAAATGACCTTCCCAGATATGAATTTTTGACCAGGTTTATGGAAGCAGACTTGAATTCTTTCCTCTGCTTGGACCTCAAATCCAGTCAGAAGATTGTTTGTTACCTCTTTTCCAAGTTAGTTTGAACTATTAACTTGATACAGCCTAGCTACGCCTGAGAAGGGAGTGTATCGAGAAGGAATGATGAGCTTAGACTGGCCCGTGGGCCTATCTGTGGGGATTGTCTTGATTGTTAATTGATGTATGAAGACCCAGCCCACTGTGAGTGACACTGTCCCCTAGGAAGGGGGTCTAGGGCTGTAAGAAAGCTACCTAGGGATGAGCAAGCTGGCCAGCAAGCAGCATTCCTCCATGGCTTCTGCTTAAGTCCCTGCCCCAGCTTCCCTCAGAGAGATACAGTAACCTGAAATCTGAAACAAACCCTTTCCTCTTCCATATTGCTTTTGGTCAGAGTGCTTTATCACAGCAACAGGGATGAAAGTAGAACTCTCCCATAAGCCAAGCCATTACATGGGCACACCTTGCCTGGCAGGCTGTAACTGTAACCCTCCAGATCTACAGTTGGGTAAAACTGTGGGTGAGTGTCCTCCCCTTATAGATTGCACTTCACCTTCAGGGACTATGTACAATAGCCATCAGGGAGGGAATTTCCAGTTTGGTTCCATATTGGTTTTTCTGTGTCCTGTAATCAGTGTGCATGGTGTCTTCAGCATCAGGGTATTCCCTTCTAATCCTGTGGGCAACCGAGAGCAATTGCAGTAGTCTATACAGCTTGGGGGTTTCTGTGGCCTCTCTGACCAACAACTCACAGGGAGGCATCCCTCCTGCTGCTGCTTTCATGTCCTCACTCATGGCTTCTGGGACTGGAATTATCCACCCATGTAGCTGGCCTTTTGCTTTTTGTGGGTTCTTTTATTCCTTCTACATTTATCCACTCCCTCTTCTTCCACTCTTCCAACCCCCTAACATTAGATAGGAGAGACAAAAGGACAGAGGGGAGAGGAAGTGATTTATCTTCAGACTGCTTCCTGCTGATTAGGGGCGTCAAATTCTTTGGGGCACAGGAAGTTTGATCTTCCCTGTCAGGTTATCTAATTTCTTCTTGTTGTTTGTTTCTTCTTTGTGCATGACTACTTAACAAACAGCAACCAATAGCATCCAACCACCAACCAGCCACCTGTAACCTGTCAACTCTCAGGACCCTAGCATTTATATATCCTCTGAAGAGTCCCCAGAATCTCAAATGTCACACACTCACGGAAACTGCAGCTGGCAAAATCACGCCCCTGCTAGAGCACGAGGCAAATCATAGTCAGTTGCTGTGGTCAGTCTGAAGTGGCTCTATATCCCAGACCTAGGATTAAAATAAAAGATATTCTTATAATATTTCCGTGTATTTAAAAGAAATCAAAATTGTCACTACCCCTATGTTTTCTCTGTTTCTTATTATGGTAAAATATATGAGTATAAACTTTATACTTTTATATTATTTTTTTGTAGTGCAAAGTTATCTACATATATTTCTACATACTCCTTTATTGATTTTGTTCTCAACAGACCAAGGCAAGGTGCGAGGTGACACCTGACTGGATTGACTGCCTTCAGTGAGGTAGAAGGGCAGCCAAGCCGATGCCTGACATTAACCTCAGCTTCCACATGTACAGATGCCCACACCTACGCAGGGGTGCACACACACACAACACCCCCCAAAATAGGAAAAAGAAAACAAAAATGGAAATATCAAATTAAAATTTTAAGGCCACAAAATAGGAATTTTGTGTTGTTATATCTTAAAATCCTGGCTGATGCTTTGAATTAATACTTTTTCTTATGAAGAGAATTTGACTCATGAAGAAACTTTTACCTCTTGCTTTTTTGGCTTATTCATTTTGGGAGCAGAGTTGTTTCCATGGTCCTCTGTAATCTTTCTGAAATTTATTTTAATTGTCGGCACTTTGGCTTTATAGGATATAGACGTGCAGTGTAAGCCTCTCATGGCTGGTTCATTCTTCATACCAACAGTACGTTTCTAGTTTAGGTCCTGTTCAGGACTATTATTCACGTCTTGGTCTTAATTTTCTGTGCTGTATTGGAAGAGAAAAATTAAATCCATTTATTTTATTTAATTAACTAATTTCCTCATTAGTTTCAGTGAAGTCATGGAGCTAGTTATAAGATACAAGGGCTTCAGGAAGTCTTGAAGCAAAAAAATAATACTGTGTAACCTGGCACAGCATAGACTAAGATTTAGAACTGAAAGATAATTTAGAGATAACCTAGCCCAGGATACACCTAGTATTAGTAAACTACCCACAAAGAATTTGCTCCTCTGTTTCAAGACATATAACATAAATATAGAACATATTTTTGGAAAATATAAACTGAGTAATGCCAAACGTTTTTGTTTCTGGTTTTTTTTTTTTTGGTCAGGGCCTCACTATGTAGATCTGGCTGGCCTGGAGTCACTATGTAGACCAGGCTGGCTTTAATGCACAGTGATCTGCCTGCCTCTCAAGTGCTGGATCAAAGGTGTGTATCCCATTCCCAGCCCCCTCTTTTTTGAATTTTAAAGGCTTTATTTAACAGTTATAAACCTAGGTGAATTTAATTACACTGAAATTTATTCATTGTCTGGTTAGTAAATTATTGGTTTATGGGGACTCTTAATGCCACAGAATTGAGTTTCAACATAATACTTAAAGGGTGCAGAAACTAGTTTCATATTCACATGAACATGGGACATGAATCTTGAAAAAATTTGCCTTTAAAATATATTGACCAAGGGGATGGAGCGAGCTATTGAGAGTGTCTGCTGCTCTTTCAGAGGTGAGGAGTTTAGTTCTCAGGAACCCCATGGAGCAGCTCACAGCTTCCTGTATTTCCGGCTCCTATGGCTTCTATGCCCTCTCCTGGAAGACATGTGCACTGTATCTGTTCCTTCATATGCTAAAAAAGAAAAAAAAACCACTTATATTTAAAAAACTGTACCTTTTGATTTCAAAATCCGTGAATTGAACAATCAGCTAAACTGTATTTCTAGTATAAGCTGCTTAGCAGTTTTGCTTATTAAAACCAGCCCAAAGCTTAGCAGCTGCAGCAGGTCTGTCAGACAAAGCTGAATTTTGATACTCTCTTCTTTTGAAATAGGGAGCTTTCATTTTCAATTTGCTATTATTATATATCATATAAGAAAGCCTGGTGCTTTCTTCAATGAAATTTCCCTAAGTCCATCATTTCTTGAGATTTGTTCTCCTGCTACTCAGTAATATTTAGTTAGAGCTCTAGGAGAGACCACATATTGAAAGGGGAATTCTAGTTCTCATGAGATTTTGTTGAAAAGAATGCTGTATTGTCTGAAGAACTTATGATTGAAAAGTCATGTGAACATCTTCTATGCTTTGGGGACTTAGCTTACTGCATAACAACAAAGATTGCTCTCATTAGATAGAATTTTGGAAGTGCTTTTTGATTGTTATGCTTTGTGGCAAAGTTAATGTTCCTTGATAATATTTTTGCTTCAAATGTTATATTGGATTTTGTCTAAAGCATTTTTTTTTAAATTTTTTGGAGCATGTTCAAAACTAATGGATTAACGAATATTTTATTGTAAAAATGTGATAAAAATTATTGATTGCTTTTGTTCACAGAGACAAATAGTAATAATACCATGAGCACTGTTTTAGTTCATGTAACTATCACCATCTCTCTGACTGACACTGTTAAGTAGTGTCAACCAGAGAGAGAGAGAGAGAAAGAGAGAGAGATTTTGATTTATATGAAGGCCCTGTAATGACTTGTATATGAAATAACCCTTAAAAGATTTGAAGTATTAAATTATTGGTCCCTGGGTAGTAGATCCAATCATTGAGAAGCAATAGAATCATGAAAGCTCTAATTTAATTAACCGACCAATCTGTTGATGGACTCGTAATTTGATGACATTATTGGGAAGTGGTAGAAACTTTTGAAGTGGGGTTCTGTTAGAGAAAGCAGGTCACTAGGGTATAATCTTTGGGAGACAAGATTATGTTTTGTTCCAGACCCCTCTGTCTATATTCTGTGCTTGCCTATGGCTTTGAGGTGGACATCCTCTTTTAACATATGCTGAAGATAAAGTATTCAAATATATGAGCCTATATATGGAGGCTATTCTCATTCCAACCAGTACACCACATGAGAGAGCATGTATGTATTTCTGTGTCTGTCACCTCACTGAATAGAATAGTTTCCAGATCCATATATTTCCTGCAAAGTTCATAGCTTTTCTAGATTTATTTATTTACTGTTTTTAAGCATGTGTGTATGTGCGTGTATTGGTGTGTGTGTGTGTGTGTGTGTGTCAAAGTTCATAGCTTTTCTAGATTTATTTATTTACTGTTTTTAAGCATGTGTGTATGTGCGTGTATTGGGGTGTGTGTGTGTGTGTGTGTGTGTGTGTGTGTGTGCACATGTGGCCAGTGTTCATAGAAGTCAGAGACAACAGATTCCTGTGTGGGACTGAAAGTATAGGCAGTTGTGTGCTTACGGTGCCCAGAGCCTGAAGTTAGGTCCTCTAGAAGAATATTTGTGCTCTTAACTACTTAGCCACCTCTCCAGTCTCCAATTTCATTTTCTCTACAGTTGAGCAAAATCCTGTTGTTTGTGTATACCTTGTTTTCAGTAACCACTCACCTGCTGATGGACATCCAGGATGCTCCTATGTCTTTGCTGTTGTGGCTAGCGCAGCACTAATTATGGATGTGCAAATCTCTCTGTGGTAGCCTATAGTCCTTTGGGTGTATACATAGGAGGGATATGGTGGGATCATTTGATAGTTCTAGCTTTTTTTTTTAAGAAACCTTCATGCTTACTTCCATAATGGCTGTGCCAACTTACACACCTACCAGTGGTAGATAAGGTTCACTTTTGAGTTAATATCTGTTAGCCTTTGTTACTGGTTTTCTTGATAATAGCTCTTCTGACAGAGTGAGATGAAATCTCAGTGGTTTTTAAAAAAGTATTTATTTACCTATGTTTATAAATATTTTGCCTACACATATTTCTGTGTACTACTTGCTTGTGTGTCTGGTGTCCCTGGAGACCAGAAGGGGACAGCTAATCTCCTGGGACTAGAGTAACAGATGGTTGTATGCTGCCTTTGGGTGCTTAACTCTAACCTGGGTCCTCTGGAAGAGCAGTCAGTGCTCTTAACTGCTGAGCCATCACTCCAGCCCTTTGAAGTAGATTTTTAAAAAAGTATTTAAAAAAAAGATTTCTTAGAGTCAAGGCTTCTAAAGCTTAGGAGAACTCCTCAGACTGTTAAAGACAGCCAACTGAAGCCAAACCAGTGCCCCTTACCAGCATTCCCGAGGATTTATGGTGAGATCCATCTTCAAGCATTGCTGGTAAAGGAAAGGTACTAGATCACGTTATGTGAGGTAACCCAGACCGAAAACAAACATCACATGTTATCTCTCATGTGAGCTTCCTAGCTCCAGATTGTCAGATGAAAGTGTAATCTTCAGATGGAGACTGTTACAGAAGACACAGCCAATCAAAATGCAGAGCTGTGCGTCCCAGTCCCCGAGGCTACATCTACAGCATAACTCCTACACCTAAGCCTCAAGAGATCATTTCAGAAGAGGGAATGGAGAGATTGCCAGAGCCATAGGAGCAGGGAGTTTGCTGTTAGATTGTGTCTCTGAGGAATGTCAGAAGCTACACTCATGAAGTCTTGTTAACACGGCTGCCTAAACATGAACTTAACAAGCCTGACGTCAGAGGCCATGCTAATGTGGATAGGAAAGCTCAGGAGGCCCCAGCCCTACATAAAGAACTGCAGGCAACTAAGGACTTCTGAGAGTCGGAGAAAGAATCTTCTCCAGGGAAGAGCATACTGATTCGTTATCCAGTACCAAATAGTCAGTACTGCAATTATACACACACACACACACACACACACACACACACACACACACACACACACGTAACAGTATATAGACTGAGCAGATGTATTATGTATTTAGGAACACACACAGCTAATTAAAAAAAATATATAAAATAGATAATATAACAGATAATGAAAAAGGAGTCTGTGAATTTGAAAGGACAATGAGAGGCATATGGGAAGGTCTAGGAAGAGGAAAGGAAAGGAGAAAATGATGTAGTTATAATCTCAAAAATAAAAGAAATAGTTAAAAAATATATTTTTTAATTTTTTGACAAAGATCATTACAGAAAACCAATCAAATGCAGAGTTGTGAAAGCCACTCCCAGCAGATAACGCCTATAACACAGCTCCTGTACCTTAAAGTAGTTTTAGTATGCCCTTTCCTGAAGGCTGAGGGGAATAAACACTTTAAAAATATTTATTGGTCACTTGTGTTTCTTCTTTCAAGAACTGTCTGTCCATGAGCCCATTTAATTTTGAAATCACACAGACCCACCTGCCACTATCTCCAGAGTCCTGGGATTAAAGGCTTGCTCTGCTCTGCCCAGTCTTGATATTTAATCTTTGCAGGAAAGAACACATTTGGAGATGGACTGAACTGACTTTCAGTGCCAGTCCCATGTCACAGCAGCTGCGTGACCTATAGTGATTATTCCTGTGGTCTGTTCACTCATTCGTAAAATAGCACTAACAATTTTTATCATGCAGAGGTTTTGATGAATATTAAATACTATATATATATATATATATATATATATATATGAGAATAAAATATTGTGCACACAACAAGCACTTGGACCTACAGTGTTATCAATCAAAATAGACTTTGGAATCAAAATGTTGCTATAGGTACATAGGCATATCTTACAGTGATAGGGTAGGGTCAATGTATCATGAAAAGCTAACATACATACATACACACACAAACACACACACACACACACACACACACACACACACAGAGAGAGAGAGAGAGAGAGAGAGAGAGAGAGAGAGAGAGAACAATATAGTTCCAAAATAAGTGAAGCAGTCTGACTTGACTGAGTGTGGAAATAGCATTATGATTGCAGATCCCAGCATACTACTTTCCATAGTGAGTAGCCCAATCAGCCCAAGTAGGAATAATACCAACAAATACAAGATTCAACAAAACTATAAACAAACTTGACCTTACACAGATATCTGTGGAGCCATATCTGTCAGTGCTACAGCATACTCTTTTCAAGTATAAACACAGCTTTTATGCATAGATTGTAGTAGTCTAGGCTATGAAAACAGTCAATACATTTAAAAGGATTAAATACAAAGTGAACTGAGGATATAACTCAGTACTGAATGCTAACCTAGCATGCACAAGCTCTAGGTTCAATCCCTAGTACTGCTAAAAGAAAAAAAAATAAAATTTACACAAAGCCTCTGAATAGGATAGAATTCAATTAGAACTTAATTATAGAAGACAGTATGAGGAAATTAGCAAAGATGAAATATTGGTGAACATATTCCAAGTAGCTAATGGGCTTAAAAGAAATCACAAATGAACTAAAAAGATACTTTGAAAACACAGCAAACTTCATAGGGTGGTAGTGTTGTGCCTAGGAAGGATGTTAAGAAAAAAACATTTTCAAATCAGGGACCTATTCATCCTAGAGACTTGAATCTACCTTGGGACAAGTGGAGAAATTAACAAAGGGGAAAGAAAGAATGTAGTAGAAATTATTTAAACCACTGAATTTGTTGCTGTAGGATCTCCTACCCGAAGGAGACCAGTCAAAGGAAAATACAACTCAATAATTATGGTATAAATAGCACGCCTAGATTGGGCAGGTTTACCACTACACTACTCTAATCCCCCCCCCCACTATGAGATCCCTCGAATTCCTCTCACTCTCTCCTCCCCTAAGCCTTTTTCTCCACCTCCCCTTCTACTGCCCAATCTCTGGCTCTAGCCTTTATTTTACAGGTTTTAATTGGACAGAAGGTTTACAAGATGTCGTCTGTGTACAGATTCAATCATCCTCTGCAGCTCCTCCCAGAAGGGTGGAACTAGGATCAAAATACAAGCCTGGGGCTATCCACTGGGAACTAGGATCAAAATACAAGGCTGGGGCTATCCACAACATTGATTGAATCCTCCTCTGGAGCCCCTCTCAGGGGGGTGGAACTAGGATCAAAATACAAGGCTGGGGCTATCCACAACAAAGAAAGAGATTACAAATAGAGGAAACCAACCAAAAGTTGTTTATTTGAAAACATAGCTAAATTGGCAATGTGTGGACAGAGTTGTCAAGGAATAAAAGAGGATCTGAATTACTGAGCCACAGAGAAAATATAAATAAAAATAATTGTAAGACAATACCTGGAATACCTGTTTGCTAACAAGTTAGATAATTTAGTTAAAATAGGCAATTTTCTGGGAAGATAGAAACTACCAAAATAATTTAAAAAGAGATAGAAAAATCAAGGAAGATATTTAAAATTTTAATTAGGAAAAAAGATCCTAAAATGAAAAGCACAAGCTATATTGCTTCACTAGTAAATACTAACCGTTTAAGAAGATTTAATACAGATTCTCTAGAGAAAACACTTTGTATTTCATTCTGTGGTTAGTGATACCACACTGGTAAGCAACCCAGGCACAGACACAAGAAAGCTGTATACTGTGGCCTTTTAAACACAGCTGATAAGATTCTCAGCGTGAGACCAGCAGACACAAGTTTTAGCAGAGAAAAAAAAAAAGAGGGAATTTTATACTATAATCCAGTGGAATTTATCCTTGAAATCTAAGTCTAACAGACCACTATATCTTAGGGTTCTTTCCAAACCGTGCAAAAGAGGCTAGTTCATTACATCATTTATTTATCTATCTGTCATTTTAGAAACTAGGTGCTGGCCTGGTGCTAAATACATATTGATGAGGGCAAAAAACAATGCCGTCTTCATGAGGCTTCTCTGAGCTACACAGATTGAAAATAAGTATTACTATGATAGGTGCCGTGAAGCCTGTGGTAAAGGTAGTTGGCATAGCCAGGGGCTGAAGATAACTTTTCTGGAGTGGTAATTGAGCTAAGACCTCAATGCGGAATCATGATATTATATACAGTAGCCCCTGACCCAGTTTTTGTGGTGCTGTGGATTGAACCCAGGACTAGGCAAGCACTATATACATCCCTAACCGGTATTAGCTGTGGTTAATGGTTTTAGTTATCTGAGACTGATTGTAGTCTAAGAATATTAAATGGGAAGATTCTAGAAATGAAGAGTCCCTAAGTTTGAATTAGGTCTTCTGAATAGAACGATGATTTGCACATCCTGCTGCCCAGGACACCTGAGGCACCCATGTTGTATACACTAATTGCTGTTAATCATTAACATTTCCAGGGACCAGGTGGGGTCATCCCAATGTCACAGATTCTTGTGTTCAGGTAACCCTTATTTTATTTAATGATTTCCCAAGCACAAGAGTAGTGATACTGACAATTCAGATAGCTCCCCACCCAAAAAAGCTTCAAACTACAATCCTTTAGGTAAAAAATGAAGGCAGAGTAAGATATTTTGAAAGAAAAATGGCTATATTGATATTTTTAGAATAGTACCTATGATTATAATTGTTCTATCTTAGCTATTTCTATTAACCTCTTGCTGTGCCTAATTTACAAATAACCCATACATATTATATATGTGCAGAAAAATATAGTATGCATTCGCTAAGTGCCGTCTGTGTGTACTGGCATCCTCTGGAGCCTTGAAGCAGTTCCCCATGGACAAGAGCATGTCTGTGTTCTAAGGATGTAATTTGTCCTACCATATTTATCCTGTTTTGTATTTGTAAGCATTCTGTCACTGCTAGTGAGAGATCTCATCAGTTTTTAAATACCTTACGCTTTCTCACATTAAAAAACAACGCTTCTTTGGCCTCTTCTCCACTTTAACTCTTTTTCCTTTTCTCTCCTTCCCTTCTCACCACAGAAGGGTTTTCTGAAGTTTGTTTCTATTTCTTCATTTTATACGTGATTAGGAAAAAACAAACAAACAAAAAACAAAACAAAAAGCCAGGCGTATCTCTTCTGCAACCTGTTTCAGTCTGGGTTACAGCTACACTGTAGCCAAAGACATTTCTTTAAAGTCAGTAATGACCGCCATGCCCAGTGGACACGTCTTAGTGCTCCTTTTGCTTGGCCTTTCTATGGCATTGAGCATAATTGAAACTCTCCTTGAAACATTCTTTCCGTGATATTATGCTTTCTGTCCTTCCTTCCTTCCTTCCTTCCTTCCTTCTTCCTTCCTTCCTTCCTTCCTTCCTTCCTTCCTTCCTTCCTCCCTCCCTTCCCTCCCTCCCTCCCTCCCTCCCTCCCTCCCTCCCTCCCTCCCTCCTTCCTTCCTTCCTTCCTTTCTTTCTTCTTTTCATATCTTGGCTAGAGATGCCAGACCTCCTGAAGACTATTTGGGCTCTTCTCCCTTCCCATCAAACACGCTAAAGACAAGTTTTAGACAGTGCCTGTAAATGATTTCCAAATTCATCCCTGGCTCTGCAGTAGTGTCTGTCAGATAGGAGCTGTCGTCACAAAACTACTCATTTTTACATATTCACTTAAGACCTGTTAGCAGGTACGGAGCTGGGGCCAGGGACAGCTTCTACACTCTTTCATGGAATTTGAGCAAACAATGAATTCTTTACTCTCCGTTCCAACTATGAGCAGGTCCACATACAAGCAAGACAGCCAGCGAGCACCGGCAGCCTCAGTGGCCTCGGTCATTTCCATCCAGCGCTGAGACCCACCCAGTTCCTTTAAAATCCTTAGACTTAATCTTGATTCCTGCTTTTATTGGGGGAGTCCAGTCAGTGCCGCATAACCCACTGTGGTGTGGCTGGGTGTTCCACCTACTATGAATCTTTCCTACCTTGTATCTGGTGTTCCCCTTTCACTGCTAACACCATCACTTGACTTCCGTGCTACGTTTATTGGTTCTGACTGCATCCACTCTTGTCATCTGACAGCTTGCCATGTGACTGCAAGCAGGGTTTTAAAAAAAGGAGTGTTGAGTTTTTCTGTCTCAGTTTAAAAATAGTATTTATTTATTTTTGTCTATGTGGTGTATGTATATATGCACATGCAAATATGTATGCATACTCACCCAAGCTCATGTAAGTGGAAGCCAAAGGCCAACAGTGTGTGATATCCTTCATTGCTCTCCAGCATATCTTTTGAGACAGGGCCCTTATCAAACCTGAAGCTTCCAGATTTGACCTTGAGTTCCTGGGCTGTTCCTATCTCTGCTTCTCCAGTGGTGCTGCCATGGGTGTATGCCGTGATACATGGGTTCCACATGGGTTCTAGAGATCTATACTCAGGCCACCATGCATGTGCAGTGAGCACTTTCCCCATGAAGCCATCCTTCCAGTCTCCTGTTTCAGTTTTATTGTCATCAAATGTTTATCTTTTGTCATAGCATTATTTTGAGGATAGAAAGGTTTGTATATACGAAGTACTTAGGAAGTGTGAGACACTAAGTTCTCAGTATACAAGGTCTAAGAACTTTGTATAGTTTCACATTTGACCAAGTAAAATGTGTAAGACAGAGTTTATTAGTAATGGGTTGGGCAATTAATATATTATTGAGATTAAATTATGCTATATAAAGTCATAGTAAATTCTTCAGCTACTACAGTAGGTAACCTTATTATGTATGCTTTTTTCTGCTTAATTAAAAGGCTAAGAAGCACCAGGCCTTCCTAGTGGAGACATGCGAGAATAACGTGAAAGAACTGGAATCCATCTTGGGCAGCTTTAGCGTGTCAGCGCAGTGGACATCAGGTTAGTTGAAGGTATAAGATGACAGATGCATCTGTCAGCGCTCCGAAGTCACTCCAGTTTGGGAATTCTGCAGATGCCCCTGACAGTCCCTCATCTCACCAGGCTGTGATTTGATGACATGATAAGAGCGGTTCTCACAGCAGTCAGTTGGCCTGGCTGGCTGGGAAAGGGTGCGGAGTGTGGGCCTGCCGCTGTCCTCCCAGAACTTGATTTACAAGTGGTGAAGTCTGTGTGGTTGGACAGACAAGGGCTTTCTTGCTGTGTTCTGAATCCACCGAGAGAAGAGTCCTTACAGTATACCTGCAAGGGGAACAGATGTTTCCATCAAACTGAGCCAAATTCTGAGGCAACCTTCAGCCACTTAAAGGTCATACATTCAAAAGGTTATGTAGGACACAGGCTGAGGAGTGTGTGCTCTATACCGCTGCTTTCTAAGACTGTTCCTTGTGTGCATATATGTGCTCTAGAGATATTCGTGCTCAGCTAATTTATTTTTGATTTAATATTAACTCACTTTAACATACTGAAGAACTTACAATATTGGGTAGAAATGCTTTGGGAACTAGCTAATAAACCATGTTTACAACATCTACTTTCTTAATTTTTTGTGGTTTTGCATTACAGTGGCTTTAAGTTGAAACTTTTATTTTTCTACCTGTTTTCTTTTGCCTCGGTTTTTTAGTTGTTTTTATGATGTGATTATATTCTTAAGGACACAAAATTAAATATGCTTAACATATTTTTGAAGGTAATTAAAAGTGATTTGGCAAGGGAGTTTGGTTTTGGGGGTGGGTGGGTTTTAAGACAGGGTTTCAACCGGCAGTGGTGGCACATGCCTTTAATCCCAGCACTTGGGAGGCAGAGGCAGGCGGATTTCTGAGTTGGAGGCCAGCCTGGTCTACAGAGTGAGTTCCAGGTCAGCCAGAGTTACACAGAGAAACCCTGTCTCGAAAAACCAAAAAGAAAGAAAGAAAGAAAGAAAGAAAAAGAAAGAAAGAAAAAGAAAGAAAGAAAGAAAGAAAGAAGAAAGAAAGAAAGAAAAGAAAGAAAGAAAGAAAGAAAGAAAGAAAGAAAGAAAGAAAGAAAGAAAGAAAGAAAGACAGGGTTTCTCTAGGTAGCTAGCCCTGGCTGTCATTGAACTCACTCTGTAGACCAGGGTGGCCTCAAACTCAGAGATGTACCTACCTGCTTCTGCTGCCTGAATACTGGGATTCAAGGCATGGGCCACCTCCACCTGGTAGGAAGGGAGTTCTTTAGGAAATGGAATCTTAGGTAAGTTTGTTGTCCTGGAGCCAGTGCAAGGATCTGATAGGAGCCCGCGGGGCCTGTGGATCTTGCAGCTTGTGAACTGTTAGCCATGTAGCATGCGCTATTGCTTTTTCAGTCGTCTTTTACAGCTCATGTTTCTAGCTGTGATTTTATTAAGTTCACACATAATTTTTCATTCTTATTTTTAATAATGATTTAAAATAGAAATTATGGGGGCTAGAGAGATGGCTCAGAGACTAAGAGCCTTGGCTGCTCTTCCAGAAGACCTAGGTTCAGTTCCCACAACCACATGGTGACCAACAACTATCCTTGACTCCAGTTTCACTTACTTACACACAGGAAAACATACAAATATAATAAATAAATCTTAAAAGAAAGTGTATGTGTGTTTTTGTCTGTGTGCAGGCCACACACACACACACACACACACACACACACACACACACATACACACACCCCTCATCATGTCAGTGGAAGTCAGAGGACAGCTTGTGGAATTTGAGTTCCCTTTTTACCATGTGGGTCCCAGGGACACAACTCAGGTAGCCAGCCTTGGTGGCTGGTGCTTTTCCTTCTAAGTCCATCTTGCTGGCACCTGTATCTGTATTTTTAAACCTTAGATTCTACACATGTGTACACATTACATGTTATGAGAGATACATTGCCAGAAGAGCACCATGTCCTTGGCTAAGGATTCTGAGGTTGGTATAGAGGCATTGTCACTTCAGTCGTTGGTGACGATCATTTGTTCTTGGTCGTGGTGAATCCATTCTCCTTTGGAGCATGTTTTGCCTTGTGCTTTGTGAAGCTGACCTCCATCGTTTGGGCTCCTTTGCCTTCTGGCTTCTCATTAAGTTTGGACAGTGGGTTTCAATAGGAGATTTAAGAGGGTGGGAGAAGAAAGTCAGGATACTGTTTCCTCTCATGCTCAGTTCTGGTCCACCCATGAAGTAGCTTCTCCTTTCAGTAGCTGCACCTTGTACCAGGTGAATCCTGTTTCATGGGTGGCTCTTGACAGACCGAAGTGACAATGTACCTTCCTCTTGACCCTTTAGGCTTGGGTGTGGAGTCCGTTTTGCACTTGTCTGTTTTGGTGTGTTTGCCTGTTTTGTTTGGGTGTGATTTACTCTTGACTCTGTGCCTGCCAACCTTCCTGTCATTAGTCCGTTTAATAGATTCTCCTCTGACGAGCTGTTGTGAGGGAGACATTCCCCACAGGCTCACATACCTACTTAGGACCTGTCTCATCCCCGTGTTGTTACTACCATGGATTCGGTTTCTACTTATCCTAGCTCAGGCTGGGTTGCTGTTATTTATTTTCTTCAATCTGCCTTTATCCTTGATATGTTTTTAGCTGCAATTTTATTAAACCATTACATAGCCTTCTTTGTTTTTTATTTAAACATTCAACATTAAAATGAAATAGTATTGTTAGCTTATTAGCTATTGAGCTGTTCTCAGTAATTGCTGTCAAATATTAGGTAATTCTGTTGTTTAATTAAAGTGAAATAATTGAAAATTATTATCATGAATTAGTCTTAGTCCAGCTCTGACGGTAGTTGCTCAGTGTTTGGGTTTTGTGGCTGCGTATATTTGGAAGGTGTCTGAGGTGAGTGTAACCCATGAGTTTGTCTCCAGATAACAGATGATCAGGGTTTGAGCTAACCCAGGAATGCTTGGGATTCTATGTACACAGAGGATTTCCTTTATTTTCTCACATGAGAAGTGTGGTACTGACACCTCATTTCCTGAGGTCTCTGGCACTGCTCTGGCTGAGCACTCTTCCCCGTGTTCCCTTTAAGTCCTCTTTCTTGACTGTCAGGGTGATGAGTGAACACGGAAGCTCTAAACTTTCAATTAGAAGATAAGTCGGTTTCAGGGCTCCCAACCTGTAGCATCATAACTCTGGTTAATAATAGTCCATTGTATATTATATTAGAAAGTCATGAGGAGATTAGACCATAATGTGTCCTCGCTGCCCTCCCATGCCCACAAAGTAACCATTATATATAATGATGGATGTGTTAATTAACTTGATTGTGAGAATCACTTCACAGTGTGAATATACAACAAATCACTGTATTACCTGGACTCATAGTCAATTATTCTTTAATAAGGCTGGAAGAGAACAGCAACAAAACTTGTGAGAGCATGGATTTCCTTTGCTCCAAACTGCCCAGGCTTTGCACATCATGTAGAAGCCAAAATGCTAGCAGTGGTTGGCTTCTATCTGTCTCATCCATTGACCGCACTCGCTGTTAATCCCCTTGCCTGGTCCTCTAGCTTCCTGTCTGCTCCTGAACACACCAAGCATTCTCTTGTTTTAGGTCTTTATGATGGACATTGTTTCTAGACGGAGGGCTATTGTTGTTGTGGTTGTTGCTGCTGCTGTTGCTGTGTCAGTGGTGTATACTTGCATAGCTCCTTCCTACTGTCCTCAAGCCCAGGTTCAAGTGTCCCTGGAACTTATCTTCTGCATAGTCTCATGTGTTCTGCCTCACCACCTTTCTCCTTTCCCTGTTGGAGTTTTCTGTGTGTGTGCTGGAGCACTTACTATTGTCACACATTTGTGGCACACTCTTTGTGCATTTCTTACTGCATCTACATTGTCTAGATTCACTAATGTATAGGGTAGTATGTGGTATAAAGTAGTCACTTGGAAGTTAATGACTATGACTAAAAACATAAATTAAAAGAATGCTGAAGCCCGCTTACATTTATTATTATTATTTTTTTTAATGCAGGGTCTTGCTACATAGCCTTGGATGGTTTTGAACTTGCTTTGTAGATTAGGTTGGTTTTGAACTCACAGAGATCTGTCTGCCTCTGCCTCATGAGTGCTGGGTTTAAAGGTGCACAGTAGCACAGTTGGCTTTGTTTTACATTTTAATTTCTATAGTTATCAGTGTAGTCATGAAATATTCTAAATTATAGTAGTCTCTGGAGCTTGTGGTAGTCACCAGAAAGATTGACCTTGAGTGGAGAAGATGTATAGATCTTTATGTGGTGTAGAAATTCCTCCATGACTGCTTACTTTGTCAGACAAGACAGCCTCCCTGTACTTAGGCAGGGAGATTTCTCTTTCCTTTGTTTCCTACCAACTATGGATACTGAAACAGCACTGCCTAAATCCCCTTTGTTTTCCCCTCGTGGGGATGGAGGGTGGGGGAAGGGTCAATTTCTGCTTTTGAGTCCATGCTGTCTTCTGCCTCATATATAATATTTCTTCCAATACAGTGTTTGCTGTACTCTAAAGCTGGCAGACATCAGACTGTGAATGTTGACAAAATTTTCCTTGTGGTTCAGTCTTGAATCTTTACTATGGTGGACTTTCCTTTAGCTTTTCCTTCCTTGAATTTATAAGAGTGTAGAAATACTGTTTTTCCTTTTACTAAAGAACCCATGAAAATAATTGCCACAGGAGAATGGAGACATGGCTCAGCAGTTCAGAGCTCTGGCTGCTGCTCTTCTAGAGAACAAGGTTTTGATTCCTAACACCCATGTGGCAGTGTATAGCTGTCTGGAGCTGCAGTTCCAGTGGATCTGATGCCCTCTTGTGGCCTTCACCGGCACTGCATTCATGAGATACACATGCATACACACACACACACACACACACACACACACACACACACACACACACGAACAGCCACAGAGTTGGATGCTTTTAGGCACGTAAATGTTGCCTAATAGTAATAAATTGGGCAGTCTCAGGGAGTCCTTTTAGGAAAGTCAGGAAAACAAACTGGACTTTTTCCCTTTTTTCTCTTCCTTGATTTCTTTCGAAAAGAGATATTTCCCAGGCCTAATGTCGCTTTGGAATTTTGATTATTCTTGTGACCAGTTGGAGATTCTTGGGTTGCAGAGGCTGAGGGCGGCTATAGGAGCAGCACTTTGTGTTCTACCCATGCTGTTTGCTGATATTTCCTTTCCTGCAGTCTCCCAGTTTATTGAGAATATGAATTCTCAGTAATTCATAACTATCATAGATTTAGTTCATGAAATCCTATGGAGTAATTTTGCTAAGAGTACTCAACACTCTGTAATATCCCAAATCTGTATAAATACATGGAATGTATTATAGAAGTAAGTATATGGCTACATATATTATTGACTTTTCCTAATACAAAGAATGCCCACAAGTGTCAGAATATTTTGTTTCAGACATGTACCTTGTTTAAAGGCCAAAGATAGAAGCCACTTCTCTTGCTTCATCTCTTCACAGTGTTTTAGAGATAGTGAGTAATTACAATAAAATAATCATGGGGTACTCAACTCTATGATAATCACAGGGTACTCAACTCTATAACAATTGTAAGGTACTCAACTGTACTATAATTGTAGGGTACTCAACTCTACAATAATTGCTTGTCACTCCAGCAATCTCCTGTGTGCTCATCTTCCTGTTGTTGGTTTGCCCTGCCTTCTCTCCTGTTCACAACTTGCACCAGTTTTCACTTCACAGTTGTGCTGGTTTCACTGAGAAATGCCTCCCAGAGGCTTGTGTGTTTGTAAACTCAGGGGAGCTTTCTGGAGAGGCCATATAACCTGGAGGAAGTACACTACGGGGTAGGCTTAGAGCTTTAGTGTCTAGCCCTACTTCCTGTTATCTTGGATCCCTGGTGTGGATGAAGATGTGACCAGCTGGCTTCCTGCTTATCTGGCCGTGTTGTCATGTTGCCATGCTTTTCCTGACTGTCGCCATTTCTTCCCAGTTGTATGGTCTCTATCTTAGGCCAAAATAAACCCTTTCTTCCTTGCTCTGGTTTTATGACAACAGAAGAGTAACAAGTACAGTAGTTGTACACAAGCTTCATAGACTTTCGCAGAAATGAATCTTGGTTCTTGTTCACTGCAATGTCTTAGAATACACTATTGTTCTCTCCGTTTTCTTGTTCATTTTCATACATGTAAATTATATTCAATCAAAGTAAGTGAATTTTTTTTTGTTTCATTCTGATTTTGGTTAATTTTGGTTTCTTTTAACTTTTAAATTATAGAGCTTATAGTACTACAGAAAGAAAATATTTACATAATTAAAAATTCTAAATATTAAATATGATCTTTTTTTTTTCTTTTTTTTTGAGATAGGGTTTCTCTGGGTAACCCTGGCTGTCCTGGAACCATCTTGGTAGACCAGGCTAGCCTCAAACTCACAGAGATCCACCCACCTCTGCTTCTCAAGTACTGGATTAAAGATGAGCATCACTACCACCTGGCTGGTTATTTATGGTCTTTTTAAAGAATTGTATTCAAAGTAACACTTGCTGATAAAATGGCCCTAGTTTTATGCATATGAATGTATAAAAAAGTTGAAGACATACAATAGTACTGAAAACCAGAGAAATATTTAGCCTACAGTGTATATATATATATATATTAATAAATGAGTCAGATCACACACACACACACACACACACCAGCATACACACAAGTGCAAAGCAACAGAAACAGAATGAAAAGTTCTGTCAACTTCCCTGTGTGCTCTCTCCTTAATTGTAGATATCCTGTTCACCATTGCACTGTCCAGCTTATGAATTGGAGGATCTAACTAAAGGTCCAGTGAGGAAGGTGGTTGTCTCCTGAGAGGATGCTTATACTACTGAGTTATATAAGAGAGCAAGTTGAGCAAGCTACGGGGAGCAAGCCAATCAACAGAGTTCCTCTCTTGCCTCTGCTCTGCTTTGGCTTCTGCCTCCAGGCTCTTGGGTTGAGTTCCTTTTCTGACTTCCCTCAGTGATAGAGTGTGACTTGAAAGTTGTAAGCTGAAATAATACTTTCCTCCTCAGGTGTCGCGTCCGCCTTGGCCGGCAAGTAAGACGCGACACGGTAGGATCCTTCTCAGTCGGCTTTATTCCAGGAACGACTCTTGACATAGGATGGGGAACTGGACGGGGGACCTGGACCAGGAAGGGAAGGGAAGGGCCTGGACCCCAAGCAGCAGAAAGGAGCTGCTTATATAACTGCCCTAGGCGGGCTGGGTGATGTGTCTTCCCAGGATAGGTTAAGCTGCCAATACCTTATTAGCATAAGCCCGCTCCGAAGGGGCACGAGGCCGACGCATGCTCAAAGGACTTGTTTACCAGTTTCTGAGCTGGCCACTATGGAAGCCAGCTGCTTACATTGTCAGGTGCTGGTCATAACCACGGCTGCCTACATCTCCCCCTTATTTATTAAATTTGAATTAGGTTACCTCTGGACCCTTCAGACCTTAGGCATCCCACACCCAAGCATGCTTGAACTCATTCATTAGGTGTTTGATGTGAGGCGATTGAAAGCACACCTAGAAGGTCGCCGCTAACGTAGCAAGTCAGCGGTGGAAAACAGAGGTCCGAGCCCTTGTGCAAAGTGAAGGCATTGTAATGGGAAAGTTTATATTTCTGCCATACCCGCCTTCGTGCCTTTTTTCAGGGAGAGGTACATTTGGCACAAAACCTCTATGCACTCGGACATGCTTTCAGAGAATCTATCTCAGGATTGAGAACATCTCTAGTCGAGGCACTCCTCGTACTCCCCGCTTCAGAAACATTGAGGTGATGCTGTAGGAGCCTCATGAGTGTACACCTTTGGCAATGGTCAAGATGGTCAGGATCTAGGGATTATGCCTGAATGGCCATTACCGGGTCCAGAAGGCTCCCTACTATGCCTCCCTAAGGGAGGCCAGCCAAATACCTGGGGGAGTGCCTTCCTCCATGGCAGTCAGCGCCTGGTAAACAACAACCTTATGTCCTGCATGGTCACGGCACAAATGACACAGAAACCAAAGGCAGAAACCACATCCTAGGAGAACAACAGCTCCCCAGATAAATACTCCCGCTCATTCTTTAAAGAAAATTGAGGGCACCCTTGACCCAAGTGGTGAGCCCCTCCAAAGTAAAGGGATCCAGGCGGGTGCCATTCAGGGTAGCGATCTGCAACAGGAGCCTCCTGGATAGGTACTCGTCTTCTTTCGACCAATTTCCTTTCAGGTACTCAGACAGGAGGCGACTCTGAGAGACTGAGAAGAGTTATATACCAAAGGAATAATATACAGTCCCCTGAGAGAGGAGACGCAAGAGAGCTGAATAGGTTTATATAGGTTAGCCAGCAGGAAGTGCATTTTGAGCACAAGAAGTAGGGAAAAAGGTAAGGAGGACCGGGGAGTTAGAATGGACCGGCATAAGCACTGGCCAGGTGCGTATGACGGCACACAATGGTATAAAGTCACCCGGTATCCAACGCAAATCCACCTTTTATTTTAATGCCTCTTGCACACATTAGTTCTTTTAAGGCACTTCTCACAGGGCACGATGGTGAGTTCCCCATGGTTTCACTTTCCTGATTTGATGCTTGCCAATACCCCAGACAAAACACAATTACGACACCAAGACAGACCCACATCAAACAAACACAAACAGCAAACACTAACATGATACTTCTAAGGTCTCTCGTGATTCAATTGCCACTTTACCATGGACCTATGACCACGGACCTTATGACGCCGCTTCTGCGGACCTTGTGACGGCCCTATCCACCGGGCACTTTCTATGCCTCCGCTTTTCCGCGGACCTTGTGACGGCCCTACTCACTGGGCACTTTCTGTGACTCCGCTTCACCGCGGACCTTGTGACGGCCCTACTCACTGGGCACCTTCTGTGACGCCGCTTTACCGCGGACCTTGTGACGGCCCTACTCACTGGGCACCTTCTGTGACGCCGCTTTACCGCGGACCTTGTGACGGCCCTATCCACCGGGCACTTTCTATGACGCCGCTTTTCCGCGGACCTTGTGACGGCCCTACTCACTGGGCACTTTCTGTGGCACCGCTTCACCGCGGACCTTGTGACGGCCCTACTCACTGGGCACTTTCTGTGGCAATAAATATACCTGTACCGCCGCCGTTCCTAGCTGCTGAGTTCTGAATCCAACGAAGGTGAAGTCCTCAGTTTCCGACGGGCCACATATTCGCGTCCGCCTGGCCCGCAAGTAAGACGCGACACGGTAGATCCTTCTCAGTCGGCTTATTCCAGGAACGACTCTTGACATAGGATGGGAACTGGACGGGGGACCTGGACCAGGAAGGGAAGGAAGGCCTGGACCCAAGCAGCGAAGGAGCTGCTTATATAACTGCCCTAGCGGCTGGGTGATGTGTCTTCCCAGATAGTTAAGCTGCCAATACCTTATTAGCATAGCCCGCTCCGAAGGGGCCGAGCCGACGCATGCTCAAAGGACTTGTTACCAGTTTCTGAGCTGGCCACTATGGAAGCAGTGCTTACATTGTCGGTGCTGGCATAACACGGCTGCTACACTCAGGTTGCTTTGGTTGTAGTGTTTACACAGCAACGGAGGAACAGATGAGGCCAGTGATGCTTTGGACTCTGTTGCAATCTTCCTCCATCTTTTCTTACTCTGTTCCCATCTATGGTATATTACAGTTTCGTTCCCCATCCATTGACTCTTTGCATTTTGAGCCTCAGTCTCACCGTGCAGTGCTGGCTGGCTTGGCACTCTGTGTAGACCAGATTAAACTTCCACTCACAGAGATCTGCTTGCCTCTCCCAAACGACGGCATTATAGGCATGCGCTACCAAACCTGGCTTTATTAACATTTATAACACCCGAATGTACTATTAGGCTTTTTGTGGTGTTTTCTGTGTATTAGATATACTCCTTCTTACTACTATTTACCCCTTGACAATAAATACCAGCTTCCCCGGTACAGAAGACCTGTCTTTGTTCCTGTTCCCTGCCATGTGGTCCTGCATAGAGACTAGGTAGCAGTCATATCAGCAGTGTTAATGGAACCGTTGCTGTATTTCATTCTTGTAGCCATTCTTTCTTGAGAATTAAGAATTAAAGCAGCCAAGCCCATAGTCTGGAAAGGGAAACAGATCCTCCACTCTTGTATCATGAGAAGCAGTAGTGAGGCGAGCCAGTGTTGTTTCCAACATTTGATGTCAGGACCCATGGATCCTGACAGTGAGAGAAGCAGCACCTTGTCTTGATTGCTGGTTCAGTGTGCATTGCTTCCTGGAGGGTTTTAGCCTCGTACCGGAAATGCCGCCATCTGTCTGACATCGTGAGTTTTCAGTTGCCACTTGACTCAGTTTTTGTGTGTTTGCCAGATACTCCAGAGTGATGGCAACAGTAAGAACACTGACTTATATGAAAACCAACCATTTTTTTTTCATTTCTTACATTATAAAATGAGTTCTCTGGTTTTGAAGTAATGGTGCTTGGAACACATAATATGGAATAAGATTTTTTTTTAAATTTTCAGAGAGTGATTTCATCAGAAATATTATGATCAGGGAAGGAAAATTTATACATATATATCTTAGTAAGAACAAATCACTGTCCATTTCATTGTGGAGATGCCTCAACGTAATTATGTTGCTACGTGGTAGCTGGCTGATTTACCCAGTACTTGATGTCTCTAATAGACGCTCTGTCTGTGCTGCTGACAACTTGGTACTCAGTAGGGGTGGAGTCACCTGAGCCCAGGTGACTCAAATAGCATATCGTTGAGGTAGAGGATTGTTTCCCTTTCTGCTGCTGTGACTCCTTTGTCCTGTTGAGCATGAGCACAGGTATCAGGGGAAAGAAGATGTCTTATATTCATAGAATGCTTCGTTTTGTCTTTGTGGTTGTTAAGGTTGTTTGCTACTGAAGTTGAGCAGGCTTCATGGCCTGTTTGGAGAACTGTCCACATACTCTTCCTTTGCAGCTCTGTTACCAGTTTTTATTTATGCTGTTTTCAAGTCTGACTGATCAGCCAAACGCTTAGATACTGCTCATAAATTTATATCTATGTCCCTCTTGCGGCAAGGATGACAACAGTCAAGCTTTGACTAGATGTTCCGCCCAGACTGACTTCTTTCATTATTGTCTTTCAGAGCCATTCTCAAGTGGAGATATAGCACCCTTGTAGCTGTCTATTTTTGAGTGGTGTCTGTGTAACATCAAAAACACTTTGAGGTTCATTTCCCCCCATTAGTCATCTGGTTAAGGAGAATGTTCCAAGTATCCAAAGTATGGTTTAGGAGAGTAGACATACCAATACTAATTCTAATACTAATACTAATACTAATACTAATACTAATACTAATACTAATACTAATACTAATACTAATACTAATATTAATATACTAATACTAGGATCTATAGGGTCTGTATTACTTGCCCATGCAACTAACTTGTGTTTTCAGGATGAGGCCAAGACTAATCTTGTGTGTACTACTTTATTTGATGACTGAGTGAAATTTATAGGTTGGTAAGTCAGTCACCATCTGTTTTGTGATGGTCCACACTAGGTCACATAGCATATTGGTGGCCATGCCTTTTTAATCTGATGACTATAGCAAGTCTAAAGTCACCTCCTCAGAGGAGAATAGCTAGCTTTAGAGAATAGACTACTCTGCTCCAAAATCCTAAAAGTTTCTTCTCTGCTTACCATACTAATCAGGACAATTGGAAGAAACTAATAGAACATATATAATGAATGGAAAGTTGGTGAGTATTTTTATATACTAGGTTATGATACAGAGCTAGCAATGATGTATTTCTAAAGCAGAGAAATGATTTATCATTGTTCTGCCAGCTGAAAGAAATGGTTTTGGTTGCCCATAGTAGAGAGACAGTGAGTTACTTAATTCTTGTCACTGGAAAATGCTCGCTCTAACACACAGCAACAAACCCATTCCTAAAGGCAGCTATAAAAGTTGGTATCCCTTGTGGTTCCATTCACTCAGTCTCCTCACACCTTCTTCCATGCTGCATGCTTCAGACGTGCCAGTTGGTGCTGATGTGTGGTGGGAACCACTACTCCAGGTTTTCCGGAGGCACGATTGTAACATGTTTACTCCCCAAAAGCATGTCGTCATTTTTCACTTAGATTTTAGTAGATATAAGTTGTGGTGACTCCCATCTGCCTTCTTCCACACTTGGTTGTCATTGGTAATGTCACCATCCAAAGTCCAGAATGTACGCGTCCCTGATGTGCCTTTGTCTTCTCTAGCTTTGTATTCCAAATGAAGGAAGTAACTCTGAGGTGGGGTGAGGGACCTGCAGATCCTAGAGAGACCTTGGTCAAAGTCACTTCACGTGACCTCTGTCAGCTTCTGCTCTGTTGGCTCACAAACTAGTGTCAGCTCCAGTCTGGTGTTCAGTTTTTCCAGACATTGAAGTGTCCAAAAGTTGCTCCATTCTTTCCTTGTTTCAGCTAACTCCAGCTGGTGCTTCACCCCGCTGCCCCCCAACCCCACAAAGTGCTCCCCAGTGAGTAGCACGTCCTCGTGTGGCCACACCTGTAACTTAGGGAGGTCTGCCATTTACACCATGAAACAAGGCATGAAAGTCTAGGTTGGCTTTTGTGTACAGAGACACGCAGTAGGCGAGGGAGAGAAAACCAGCTTATTTCGAATTGAAATAAAAGTGTAGCCTGAGGTAGCCATTTATTTATCTGCTTATTGTTTTAAAGTATATGCTTGTTGTTTGTTACTATACAAGTTGGTATTAAGTTATTCACAGTGATCTTAAGTTTACTTTTCTTATTTACAAAACTGATCATGAGTATCAAGTCAGGATGGACAAATAACTGTTTGTAAGTAGTTTTTTCTCTGTTTATATATATAACTTACTCAGTAATTTTACTTGTAGCTATTTTTAATTTCGAATTTAACTTCTGAAAAAGCTAATTATCACTGTCGTAAATATTTTTTTATTGTTCCTGGTGGGATTTTTAAACCTCTGATTGGGTAGTTTTAATTGCATACTAAGTTTTCTTTTGCGGCGCAGTGATTGCTTGGTGAGATGAGCTCCCCTCACTTCCTTCCCTGGCCCCTCCCACATCATCCACCTTCCCTTGCTGTCCCCTCCTTTCTTATAAGTGTGCTGTCACGTTAAGGATCGTCATTCACCTGATAATGGATATTGGTGGGACAATAAAGCATAATTTATACTTCAAGGAAACCTCATTGTGTCAACATTTTTTAGGCAAGAAAATTTAATTGTATGTAATATATAAATGTGTGCATCAGTCAGAAAGGAGAGGGCATATTGACCCATAAAGTGTTAATATTCTGCTGATTTTATTCCTCTGAATTTCTGAGAGTAAGTTTTCTCCCTAAAATACAGCAGATTTTCTGGCTGTTTTTGATTGATTTATTTACAGCCAATTTTGTGCAGTGGCAGAAGTATACCTATTTTAACTTTGTGTAAGTGATCAGTTTAAAAACATACTCAGTACGACTGTCAGTCAGGGCTGCCACAGGAGACATCCGTGTTTGGTCCATGCCATGTAGATGTTTCTGATCTGGGCTGCTAATGGAAAGCATGTTGATGTTTTTGGCCCATGCTTCTGCTGGAGGTTGATGACCAGGGTCTGTGCTGCTGCTGGAGGCTGTGTTGATGTACATGGTCTATGTTACTGCTGGAGGCCATGCCGATGTCTGTGGTCCGTGCTGCCCCTGGCTGCTGTTGGCAGGGTGGCATTTTTTGCAGTGGTATCTATGACTACAGACTCACGGCTGAGGATGAGTGACACTGAAGGCTGCTGCACCAACCCTCCTTCCAAAAAAGAAACAGTTCCAACATGAAGCTATTGAAGAGAGGCCCTTAAAATTGTGATAAGGATGCTGAAATGTCGTTCTTCACGTGAAGCTGAGGGCTTCTGGGAGGGAGTGGGGAAGGACTCAGTTTTCTATAAGGGGCTGGGAGTCTGACGTGCTTCAGGGAGTGTATGGGAAACACACATTGGACTTGGTAGACTTTCTTCTTATTGGTGGGAGGGCACAAGAGTGGGAGGGAGGGTGGACCTGGGGGAATGTGAAGGAAGTGAGTGTGATCAGGACGATCAGGGTTCATTGTATGAGATTCCTCTAATAATTAAGGAAAATGCTGAAAAGTGCAATGGGTCATCTTTCCAACTGAGAGTGAGACCTAGCCCTGTCATGCGCTCTACTCCTGTGGTTCAGCCTGTGTATGTTTTCTGTTTAGCGTAAGCATTGCTTCACATTCTTTTGAAGTTGAATATTTTAGTCTTACTTAAGAAAATCTAACTTGTTTTTACACTGAAGATAGTATTTAAACATACTTTGCTAAATGCTTTATTAGTATTTTCTCCAAATTAAAGCCATAAATATCAGCAATATTCTGAGATGAATAAAGTTGATTTATTACTGAGAACTTTCTTGCTATCTTCTCTTTACTCCTGCCTTCTGTCCTGTCCCCTATGAGTTCCAGCACGCGACTACTTGAGAAATGGATGAATGATGTCAATCTCTGTGTAGCCACTCCCCCTCCTCTGATTGCACTGTACATACCTTATGAGCAGACACTACACGGACCTTTCTCACTTCCGGGTGTCTAATGCCCAAAGTCAGTACACAGTCAATACACGTATTTTCAATTCTTCTTTTATGTATTTTTAGTTTTTAAAGACAAAGTCTCACTAGTTAGTCCTGGCTAGCCTAAAACTCACTTTGTAGACTAGCCTGGCCTCTAACTCACAGAATCTGCCTGCCTCTGCCTCCCAAGTGCTGGGATTAAAGGCGTGCGCCATCACCGTCCGGCACTCACAAATGCTTCTTTAATGTTTTTTTCTTTATTGAAAATGTTTCTTATATAGTGCAATAGTTGGATTATAAAATATAATAGAGGAAATTAGAAGAGGACATGAAAAATACTTTTTGCCTAAATATTTCCAGACTAAATTTGATACTTTTTTTTAATATTTAAAGAATTGTAAATAAAATGTAGTATTAGTTTTACTGTAGTATTAGTTTTGATTCTTTTGGCATAATATTTGGAATTATACTTGACCATGTAACCTTGATTGTCCCCATTAATTTGACTTATGTTCTAACTATGTTAAAGTAGTTTGAGGGTATAATATGGAAATATTATTATTTTTATAATAAATATAAGCTATGAGGATTGTGTTCAAAACATGGTGTGAGCTATGTGTTTAGTAGCATTTTATTATTTATTTAAGATTACAATATGAAAATATAGGTATTAAAGAGTATTTATAAACAGTAGGAAATGATATATTCTTGATTCAGAAGTTATTGTTCAAGCAAAATAGCTTATTATAAAATGCCTGACTAATCATAAACAGAGACAGTAAATATAAATAATTCCTCTAAACAATGCAAATAGAGATGATTTAATTGTTGGATTATAGGTCCATACATCCCTGCTGTTGCTTAGGTGATATGAAGGAAAATAAGTGTCTTGATATGGTAGAAATACATTTGAACTTACTGTATTCTGAGTTTTAATTTGCTCATTTATTTAGAAACAGTATCAGTACTTGGCTGTACAGCAATGTGCCTAGAGAATAAATTTCTGTTCAATGTTTCCTGTCTTTTTGGCTTTCTTACTAATTGTAACGTCTCTGTTACTGTTTGCTTAGCTTTTGAGCCTATGTGACTTTAAGGGTGTGTTTTCATCCCGTCCTTTTCTCCAGGCATCCACAAGGACAAAGATAAGCCTCCCAGCTTCTCTGTCGTCCTTGAGACTTTGAGGCGGACCTTGACAGATTACCAGAACAAGCTGGAAGATGCATCTAATGAGGTAACACGTGGACTGCTTGGCTCCACACACGGCCTTCAGGCAGTACCAGTATGCAGCCCTTGCTTGTTACAGAGGTCAAAAAGATTGGGGATGTTGAATTGACAGCTTCACAGATACAGAAATAATAAACCCTTGTCACCGTTCTTTCTTCAAGTGTGGCCTAAAGTAGTGTCTCACTCCCATTTTGTAATTCTGCAGACGCACAATGAAAGGATCCTTTCCCTTGGCCTGAGTAACTTATCTGTACAGGGAATTTAAGGGAAACATCCTCCATTTAAATGTCAGCATGTTTATGATTTGTGGATAGCTTGAAGAATTTAGGTTTCATTAAGAGTTTAACGGTTTCTAAGCCACAGAAATCTTAATAAAAACAGAAATTAATTTTCGTCCTCTAAAGGGAGTTAAGTGTTGTTAGAAGTTTTTGAAAACAAGTATCTGTTTGATGTAGACTGGAAGCTGTTAATTTGCAGATTAGAAAGTCCCATGCTTCTGTTTGCCATCTCATTTGTATTGTTTAATATGTGAATTAATAATTTTCTTGGGTATTAAAATATTTTATGAATTCATGCTTTAAAAATTGAAGAGTTTGTCTAGATATTTCTTGTCAAATTAGCATATGCAGTAACTACATTAGTTAGCAAAGCAACAGATCTTTGTATAGCCATAGACAAGTCACATAGCTTAGAGTTAATCTCTTTGGTGTATGTAACTCAAAACCTGCAAATTCACTTTGTGTGCTATATTGGTAGAGGCTTCCTTTATTTTAGGTATGCAGGGTGGACAAAGAAGGATTAGTCTGTTTTTTAAAAACACCTTCTATAATTGTTCACAAGAAAAAAGTGACCATTAAAACAATTAAATTCTTTGAAGAACAGACAGTGCTATGTCTTTCCTAGAGAGACAAGACAACCTGGATTGTTAGTAGTTTTGAAGTTCTTCTGAGGCCTAGGCCTGGAAGCTGTGGAGTAACTAGGAACATTACCCACAGCGAATTGTTATTTGGGAGGATGAATGTCACATGATCCTCAGCCCAGTTGAAAAGTCGACTCAGCAGGCTTTGGCTTAGTAATGTGCTTTGTTGTGAACCAGTGCCAGAGACAGCAGTGGGGAGACTAAGGGGGTGGCCGCAAAGAAAGCAAAAAGAGCAGCCTGACAGAAAGAAGAATGAACTGTCAAAGAAAATAAATCACAGGCGGAGCAGGACCAACTGATGACCTGCCACAGCCTTCCCAGTAGGGCTGCCTGTGACTGACCCCGAAGCTGTCATGCGGAGTGAGGGACCAGTGAATACCCTCTTGATGTAAAGCAACAGTCTCCTGCACTGCTCTCACTTCCTCCCTTATAGATGCCATTGCTTCTGGCATTTGGTCCAGTAGGATTTTAAGAATAAAGCTATGTTTACAGTAAGAACAAAATTCTTTTATCTAGATAGCGGGCACAATAAGAACATCCCTGGCGTTTTAAGGCTGAATGCTCTCTTTGCAGCCAGGTGAGCATGTGACAGAAACTGCATAGCCTTTAACCAGAAGAAGTGTTGCACCTAAGACTCAATCACTGTTGAAATATTTATGCCTAAGTAATCGTATAGCAAGCATTTGAATGTTAGCTTTTCGGTCACTCCTTCTTGAAGAAATGTCAAAAAGCTATATTTCTCTTTCATCAGCTAAACAACATAAATGATGCCAAGGAAAAGACATCCAATGAACTGGATTCTACCAAACAAAAGATTGAGTCTCACATTAAAAATATAAAGGTATTGCAGTAACTTTTTCCTTTTGTTAAAAGACAAATATATTATGAAGGGATTATTTTATAGATACCAGAAAATAAAGCTTCCATTTTCAAAGTATTTTTGAATGCACATTTGCATTTTTTGTTGATCAAACTGTTTTGGTTAAAAAACAAACTTTATTTTCCTGATATGATTATAGTATTACAGACTAAGATGTTTTGAGGTTGAGCGTCCTGCTTTAGATAAGTATTGAACACATTTCATGTAAGCACATGTGTTGGGAGTGTCAGTTCCGGTCTTTTCTGGGTGGAGTCATTGTTTGTAGTACATCATGTCTGGTTAATGGGCTGAGACCACAGCTGGCTAAGGCTCAGGAAAATAGTTGATTTTATTTTCTGTGTTAGTTTTGGCTACAGAGTTGCTAAATTTGAGTTTCTCAGCATTCTTGATCCTGAGTTTCTAATGGACTGTTTGATAGGATAATTTAGTGGAGATTTAGGTCTCATTGTTGAGATTTTTTTTATTAGTATTAGTGTTTGGAATGTTATTGGAGAGTATATGTCCTTATATTAAAGGTAAAGAGGTTTGTGGTTTTCCGTGTTACTTAAGTGTTACTAAAGTTTTAAATTTTTTTATTCTTAAACTACCCTTTTAAAATAATGCATTGCAAGGAAAACTCATTTTAAAAAACTTTTTGGCATATGCAGTTTTAATAAAATATAAGTATGTATTTAAACATTAAGAATTTTCTAATTTTTGAATGAAAAAGTTCTGCTTGGAAAATAGATTCTGTAAAAATCCCTAAATGTTTTGCATCATAAACAAATGACTATTATTTTACACTAGTGTTTTGAAGGTTTTCACCAAGTATTGGTTATTTGTGTGCCTCTCACCTTCTGCCATTCCTACTGGTCTCTTTACTTGGTCTTTGTGACAGGAGTTGCAGCAGAAGCTGACTGAGGCCCATAAGGAGCTAAGCCACTTGCGCGCTAAGTGTGCAGACCGAGAGGCTCTGATCTCCTCGTTGAAAGTGGAGCTGCAGAACGTGCTGCACGGCTGGGAGAAGGAGAAGGCCTGTGCGGCACAGCGTGAGGGCGAGCTGCAGAAGCTGTCCCAGGCCTTCCAGAAGGACGCTGAGGTATCACCAGACAGAGGGGAGCTAGGAAGGCCTTGCCCACACCTCAGCTGTGTGCATTGCACGCCCCAGTGACCAGTGGTACCCGTGTTTGATTTCATTTAAAAATGTTCTGAGTGTCATGCTTTGAGATGTTGCTCACAGTTGCAAAATCACTTCCTGCTCTGTGAGAAACAAAAGCAACCTGGTTCAACCCTCATGTCACTTGGACCGTCAGCTTTCTTCCCTGCTTGGATCTGTCGTATCTCACGATGCCATGTTCCTTATTGGCTGGTCAAGGTTGGCCTGTTTGCCAGTAACAACATCATTTTTTATTAGAGTCATCCTACGGCTTGGCTTGATGGAAAGAATATTTTGTATAACCAAATAGATTTGGACTTGGATCCTGTTTTTTTTGTTTACAGCAAGCATGACTGTAGGCAAGCCATGTAGATTGTTGTCCCATGTCTCAATTTTCGTAATTGTAAAACAAGATTAATGTGTCCAGACGGCCTCCTTTCCCTTTATAATTATGAGATACTAAGGAAAATTGGGAAAAAGAAGAGTTTCACAAAATTAAAATTATAATTATTGGATGCTCTGAATAGTTACCTATCTGTCCATTTTTATTTGTTAGTAACTTACTAAAATTATTTTGAGATTTATTTATTTTTATTTTTATGCCTTTGGGCATTTTGCCTGCATGTGTGTCTGTGCACCATGTGGATGTCTGATGCCCACAGAGGCCAGTAGAGGGTACTAGATCCCCAGAAACGAGAGTTAAAGACTCTTGTGAGCCATCATGTGGGTGCTGGGATTTGAATCCGGGTCCCATGCAAGAGCAGTCAGTGCTTGTAACTGCTCGGTTGTCTCCTCAGTCCTATCAGTGACTTTTTAAAATATGACAAACATTTCATATTCTGTATGAGCCTGTTCTGTCAATAGTTTTCTTTTACTTCTGGGATCATTGGTGGGTTCGTTTATCTAAATTCCTGCATATTGAACTCATTATTTCAGCAAATACAAACCCCAGTGCCAAGAGAGTAAAAAAGGATACATTATTTCCAGTCTTTGAGTCTGGGATTTCAATTGTGTCCACATGAAGGAGTTGGAATTGTTCTATACATCAGATAATGATTAAAATAAAGGAAACTGGAAGCCTGACTGTACTCTAAAGCCAGTGTCTAGAGTGCTGTGGTTGGTCAACATGTGTGAAGTGATTGTGGATTTTAAAATGACCTTTTCTTAAGGAGAAGCTGCTTTGAGTAGAGCTGTGATCATTAGTAAAAGTGTGGAGGAGGACTTTAGTGCCTGACAATTAGACTTGTGTAATTGTACTTAATCAGTTCTTTATACATTTCAACCCACTTAAAAGTGTAGACGTCATTCTTTAACTGCTTAGAAAGGAACAGCACCTAGTATATTTGTGGTAGCAGTTTTTCCTTTCCTCCTCTTCTTCCTATTCTTCTTGACAGGGTTTCTCTACAGAGTCCCAGCTATCCTGGAACTCACTGTGTAGACCAGGATGGCCTCAAAGTCAACAGAGATCTCTGCCTCCTAAGTGTTGGGACTAAAGGCATGTGCCATCATGCACAGACATTTTTTATTTGTTTTTCTTTTTTCTTTTTTCTTTCTTAATCCAGTGGTTTTTTTTTTGTATTTATTTGCTTGATTTTTGTTTTATTTTTAAATTACTGTATCTGAAAAAAAAAAAAAGAGAGACAGTATACACGTGTATTAATGTTCCTTACTTTGAAATGTTTAGGAGAACGATTGTCACGACTTCCAATAACAAAAGACAACTTTTAATATATTATATTTAGTGATTTTTAAAATCTACACTTTCATTTCCATTTTCTCCTAATTTTTCTTCTTTCAAGTTTTTTCCTCCTGCTGATATTTGAGACATTTCAAGGGAACTGATTTTATCCATGTAAGATGTTCATTTTACAGCATCACAATTACTTCATCTTTAGAGTTTCATCTTTTGAGATGAACTATCTATACAGATGTCATCTTAGTAACTAAATCCTCTAAGTGTGTTCAAGATAAGTCAGGGTTATACTGGATTCTACAACAGAATAAATATCTTAAGGCCGTTTTCCATTTGGAAGTGGATAGTTAGTGATCATAATGACAATATGCTTTTAAAGGGGTTTTCAAACATGCTTCTAATTGGGCAGTTTTGAAAATGTGTCCACTTTAAATTGCTCTGTTACTTTGTAATACTTAAACACCCACAGATGCCCAGTATGCAGAATACAATATAAACCTTTAAGTGGGGGAAACAAATGAGCCCTTCTTCTGTATCTTTCATATCACTGTGTGCTTTGCCTAAGGGGCTTGGGATAGATTTCCTATATGTGATAAGTAGAGTGGAATCTGTGGGGGAGGGAGAAAGCTGTGTGATTGCAGACACGTACAGAACCTTGCCTTTCACTAGAGTGGAATAACACTGTTGTCTCCATGCCATTTTATGACCTAACACCTGTTTTTTAGAATATAAGTAAGAAAATATAGAATTAGTATATTGGCTTCTAATGGAAGGTTCTTTTAAAATAATTAACCTTGTGTTACAGATAATAAAACTTAGACCTATACAGGCAGTAGTAAACTAAATCACAGATCCAGTGTTCCGGCATCAAATTACACTTGTGTTTTGAATACCAGTCTAAGAAGTACCCAGTATTTTCTCTAATGCTTGTTTCTGAATGTGAGGGAAAAGGCCATCTAAATGATAATGGCTGAAGCTTCAGTTTTTTCATTCTAGATTTTAAAAATACATTTTTTTTTTTTTTTTTTACTATTTGTATTATATATTTTACTTCCTACAGTGTTTGTATTCAGGAGTTAACGAGTCCTTTTTTCTTGCAGGAGAAGCTAACCTTCCTTCACACCTTGTATCAGCACTTGGTAGCAGGCTGTGTGCTCATAAAACAACCAGAAGGCATGTTGGATAAATTCTCTTGGTCTGAGCTCTGTGCAGTCTTGCAGGAGAATGTTGATGCCCTCATTGCAGACCTTAACAGGGCTAATGAGAAGGTAACTGTCCTCAGGCACCAGACACCTCCATTAAATTCAGTGACATTTGTCCACATCACAGTATCATTAAGAGAGGCTGACATTCATCTTATTTCAAAAAGAATTTGGATGTTAATAATTCAGAACCATTAATTATGGCTTGTCTACAGCTCAGTTTGATGCCATTGCTGTAGGCATGTAAATGTGACTGAAGTCTGTATGAAGTCTCTAAGCTCCACTTTCTGTGCAGGACATGCTAATACTACTAGCCGGTATTAGCCACAGGGACCTAATTAAGAGAAAATAAATTAATCTTACTGATGAAGCAATTCAAAGAACTTAGTCATTTACATTAATAAACCAACTCTTTATGTTAGCATAAAATAGAAACAGGATGTAGTTATTCAAAAACATCATCTTAAAAGTCTTTGCTTAGGAAATATGAAGTGCTGTTTTAAAAGTACTTAGAAAATTGTAAGTTACATTTTGACTTGTTTCTTCAAATGCCACAAACTATGTGAGAAAACCACAACCCATACTTTAGAAAGGGAAATGTATATGTTATCTCTGGAAACAGTAGACTTTATGGCTACTTTACCGTTCTATAAGCCTGGGAATTCAGTCTTTCAGAAACAGAAAGAAAGCCCTGCTCTTGCTACAGAAAGTTAAGAGGTGTATCAGGCAATATATGTTGCCATTTAAGATACTGTTACTTTTCCTGGGGCTGTTGAGCTGATCATAACTGTGTTTGTGTCAAATACATTGTAGTGTAGTGTCTGGGTCTCAGTTACAGTGATAGTTGCTGTTAAGTAAGAGTTTAAAAAATATATGTTGTGTTAACAAAATGCAAGGTAAAATCTCGTATTGTTGCGCCTTCTATCTTTAGCATGTTGAGAGTATGACCCAAGGCCTTGTGAAGTAGGCCTGAGAAATGGGGAAATAAACTTGGAAGAACAGAGATGCTGCTGGGACTGGGAGTCCGTGTGCAGTGGGTTAACACAGACTGATAACTAAATTGAGTAAATTAAATATGTACTTTGTATCTCTGCAATGATGTTTTTAATCATGACTCATAGCTTCAGAACGTTAATTGGCATGCATGTTAGAAGAGAAGGTTTTTTTTTTTTTTTTTTTTTTTTTTAGTGTTTGTTAATATGAAAACTGGGGGTAATGCATTATTATGTATAAATGAATTATTACGTATAAAATGCATGTGCATTTGTAAGTCTCATTTAAATAAGTATTTCTTTCTCACTGAGGGACACCTGAAATAGCCTGAGCTTCGATTCTAGAGATAAGAATGATTTTCTAAATTGTCTCTGTAAAGTTGATTACAGAAAAAGCTACATTATTAGAAGGAGGAAAAATAAAAAAATTCATTGTTTAGGTATAAAAATGATACCATTTTCTGCTAAACTGCCTAATTTACATCCATAACTTCTGGTTCTTATTTTATTTATATTTTAACTTAATATATTTATGTAATCTTAGGAGTAAAATATAGTGGGGATTGTAGGTCCTTTTTTGAGTAGGTCATCCACAGATGTGAAGCCATATCTCAATTTCTATTTCATTTCCACTGATAGATAAGTCACCTGGAGTATATCTGTAAAAACAAGTCCGATACAATGCGAGAGCTCCAGCAGACCCAGGAAGACACCTTCAACAAGGTGGCGGAGCAGATCAAGGCCCAAGAGAGCTGCTGGCAGAAGCAAAAGAAGGAGCTGGAGCTGCAGTACTCTGAACTACTCCTGGAGGTGCAGAGGAGAGCGCAGGTAGGCTGCGCTGCTGCAGACGGCGGCGTGTGACAGGGTCCGGGAGCAGCCAGGGAATCTCATGGAAACACTTAGAAATTGGCACAGAATTAATAAAAGCATTTTTTAAAAGGGCTGCTTTGTTTAACCAGGGCGGCTTTGTTTAACCATTACCATTTTTTTTCTTTTTGGACAGGGTCTCCCTGTGTATCCCCGGCTGACTTGAACCTCACAGAGATCCTCTAACCTCTGCCTCGAGTGCTGGGATTAAAGGTGTGCACCAGCACACTTCAAATGTTTTTTTTGTTTTTTTTTTTTTTCTTTTATCAACTCTAAGCCAGTTTAAATGTTTCTGAAGACCTCATAGAACTTTTTAAAGTTATGATCATGTAAATACACATCATTCATTGTGCTTCTTCTTATAAGCAGGGCTGAGAGCTAACAATATATAAATGGCAATAATTTGCCTAGAGAAAATACACTTAAGTACCTAAATCATCTGCTCCCAATCACATCTAGGATAGAAGATAAAATACACCTCGCAGCCGTTTTTCAATAGGACCTCAAATTGTAATTCTGGTTCTCATATAATGTTAGAAGGATCGTTACCTGTTTCACTGCTGTGACAGAGTACCTGTGCCTATTTCTCTGCGTGTGTGTCTGTTTTAAGGATTTTCTTTTACTTGAGTTTGAAGACAGTTTTTTTTTAAAAAACCATAATATGTTTGCTTAAATGAAGAAATTATATACCTTTTATTTATTTTTAAAATAAAGCATTAAGATGTCTGGTAAAATACCGGTGTAAGCATCCTTATATGCTGCTTATGCCATTTCGGAGGCTTCCGCTGAAGCATGGCTTAATACCATTTGGGGTTAAATGTGTTATGCTGATTTAGGGATTGAATATGAGATTTTTCTGGGAGCTCATGAGGTAGGACTTTACTTGCTATTGATGGGCCTTGGGGAAGTGGTGGAGTCCTATATGTTGTGACCTAACAGATTAAATCTCTGTTACATATGATGGCATTTTTGGGGGGCGGTGCAAAGCAGGAGGCGGAGCCTGGTGGGAGGAAGTAGGTTACTGGGGATATCCCTAAAAGGTGTGTCTTGGCTTTCGCCCCTTCTCTCTTCCTGCTTCCTGTCCTCCATGAGGTGAACTGCCTAGTTTTTCCATCCTTGCCTCACATCATTGTGTGTTTGGTAGTGAGAGCCAAAGGTTCATGGGCCAGAGTAAATCCTCCTGCTTTCTACTTCGTCAGAGATCTTATCATCATGGTGAAAATCTCATATATCTCCTAATATGAGAAGTGGAATTATAGTAGTAAAATAATTCTGAGGTGTTAGTTAGATTTGCTCAAGAATAGAAAGTATAGGCACTAAGTCAACTTGGGCATTTCCATGCAGATTTGAATTAGTCAATAAACATATTTTCTGAAAACAGCCAGTTTGCTTATTATATGCAGGTAGTATGATGTTCTTTACATATTCAGTCTGAAGGAAAAGATGTAATTCAGTGGAGGGAGCTCACAAGGGAACAGTTTGATCCCCACTGCCCCCAAGGCAGGATGTAAATGTAGCACAGAGTCACAGTTCTCCTGTATCAGCCTTCATAGTGCTGGTATTATAAGTGTGTGTCTCCAAGATAATATTACTCTACCAAGACTTCAGACATTTCCATTATAGCAGAATGTTCTGTGTTCTCTGCCAGTCAGTTTAAAAAAAAGATTTAGTTATTTATTATGTAGTGTTCTGCCTCCATATATACCTGAAAGCCAGAAGAGAGAGCCAGATCCCATTACAGATGGTTGTGAGCCACCACTGGGAATTGAACTCAGGACCTGTGGAAGAGCAGCCAGTGCTCTCAACCTCTGAGCCATCTCTCCAGCTCCCGCTAGTCAGTTTTTAAAAATTATTTTATTTATTTACATTCCAGCAGTTGCCCCTCCTCCTGGTCCCCCCTCCCACAGTTTCTCATCCCAGTCCTCCTCCCCCTTGCCTCTGAGAGGGTGCTTTCCCCCGCCCCCACCTCAGGAAACCTCCTTCCCTGGGCCCTCAAATCTCTTGGAGGATTAGGCACATCTTCTCCTACTGAGGCCAGACCAGGCAGTCCTCTGCTGTATATGTGCTGGGGACCTTGAACCAGCCCATGTATGCTGGTATGTTAGTGGCTCAGTCTCTGGGAGCACCCAGGGTTCTGGGTTAGTTGAGACTGCTGGTATTCCTATGGGGTTGTTCTTTACTTCAGCTTCTTCAGTGCTTCCCCTAATTCAACCATAGGGGTCCCTGACTTCAGTCCACTGGTTGTGTGTAAATATCTGTTATCTGTCTCAGTCAGCTACTGGTAGGGCCTCTCAGAGGGCAGCCATGACAGGCTCCATCTGTAAGCACATCATAGCATCAGTAATAGTATCATGCCTTGGTGCCCCTCCAGTTCCCCCATGAGATGGATCCCAAGTTGGGCTGGTCACTGGACCACCTTTCCTTCAGTCTCTGCTCCATCTTTGTTCTTGCAGTTCTTTTAGACAGGAACAATTCTGGGTTAGAGTTTTTGACTGTGGGTTGGTAACCCAGTCCTCCCATTTGAGGCCCTGTCTACTGAAGGTGGATTCTCAAGTTCTGTCTCCCCAGTGTTGACTGCCAGTCATTTTCCCCTGCATGATAGCTATCATTATCTTGCCCATCATTACTGATCAGTTGCACAAGATTTTGAATATTGTACAAATGGAATCATTCAGTATTTATTCAGTGGAAGTTGGCTTATTTCACTTGATGTTGATATTGAACATAATATTACTTGTATTGTTATGTATCAGTGGTTTATTATTCTCTATGATTTAATAGTATTCCATTTCAGAGCCACATCACAATTTGACTGAAAATAGGTAGATGGATATTTGTTTTATTTTCAGTTTGGACCTATTATAAATGAACTTTATGCAAAAACTATTGTAGAAGTGTTTTGTCAATGTAAGGTTTCATTTTTCTCAGCTACCTACAAAGACTGCAGTTGTCAGGTTGTTCACAGTTGTATGTTAGTAAGAAACTGTATGAAGGATGTTTATGAAGTGGTAATAGCATTTTATGCTCTCACAGGTTGGGTTTCCCTTTCTCTATGTCTACTGCAGCATGCAGTCAGTCTTTTTAAATTTTAGGTGCTGAAATTTACAGATGGTATTTTACTTTTGTCTTAAGTTTACTTTTACTTGGTGATTAGTGATGGCTGAGCATCTTTCAAATGTATATTTTACGAATGTCTCTTTAAGTGCTTGTCCACTTAAAATGAGCTATTCATTATTTTAGTATTGATTTTTTAGAAGTGCTGTATATGTCTGCATATGTCTGTATATGTATCCATTATCATATACAGATGTCTATTACCTGTGATGGCTTAACTTTTGGTTATTTCATATGTTGTGAAAGTGGTATACTTAGTAGAAACTGCATCTTAAATGAAAACTTTAAATTTGAATTTAAAATATTACAATATAATTATATAATTTCCCTTCTCCTCCTCCTCCAGGCTCCCTCCCATGTATTCTCCTTCAAATTCTTTGCCTCTTTTTCTTTAATTGTTATTGCTACACACACACACACACACACACACACACACACACACCACACCACACACAGTTTGCTGAGTCCATTTACTGTTGCCTATATGTATGTGTTTTCAGTGAGGACTCTTTGGTACAGGAAAATCAATTATGTGTTTGTTACCGAGGAAGACTAATTCTCCGTCTCTCAGCAGTGCTTCTTCATCTAAGGGTGGGGCTTCATGAAATTTTTCCCTTTCACACTGGCATGTAAACTGATGGCATTATTGTTCAAGCCATACTGTTAAGTGTAAAAGTAATTTTTATTTGCTTGCTGTAATTGTCATCTTGGAAGCTTACTGCTGAAGAAGCTCACCCTTTTTAGCCTTTTTGAACTCTGGCTGGCTGGCTCGCTCAACTCAGCTGTCCTGGCTCAAACGCCTCTCGAATCTGACTGATTGAATCTGGCTTCTCTTGTCTTCTTACTGACTTGCTCTGCCTCAAACTAGCTGTGACAATTTGTTGTAATCTTCTGGCTCCTTCTTATTCTCTGGCTCATTCTGCGTTCACCGATGTTTCTGTAAAGTTGTCCTGGCAAAACTGCCTCTGTTCTCCATGCACTAGTCCACTACACTATTTACTGCACCGCATTGACTCCACCAAACAGAACTGCCCTCCCAATTCCTGATGTACTCTGAGCTGCTCCTAAGTAGCTTCTACTTCCTGTCTGTTCTCATGGAAGAGAGCCTATCTTTGACTCATTCTATCAAATCTCTTTGATTTGTCACTTTGTCTACCACTCACTTTCAAAAACTAACTCACTTTCATTGTTTGGGATTAAAGGTGTGTAGTAAGGGCATGTCTGTATTCCAGCTAGAGGGATTCAAGTTGTGTCATTCTAGCCAGATCAAAGAGACCTATAGAGTCTCTGGATGTGATCCCTTGCCAGAGAAGCCACATTGCTGGATAAAATTCCTCTACAGTTAAAATTTCTTGGGTGTAGCTACCCTGTTTCATGTAAAAGACACAGTCTTACAGCAGACATCCTGGTCCTCTCATTCTTAATGACCTTTTCATCCCCTCTTCTTGAATGTTCCCTGAACCTTTAAGGGTAGTGTTGTATCATATATGTATCGGTTAGGGCTGGGAGTCTTGTAATCCCTGTTCTTTGCATTTGGACTGTTGTGTCTTTCTATAAGGGTCTCCATCAGCAAGAAAGAGAAACTTCTGTGATGATGAAAGCTCCATTTATCTCTGTGTATAAGTATTTACACTGCAGATAGGAATTATACTGGTTTAGGAAAGTGGAGGACAGTGAGACACAGCATGATATTTAGTCTTTTGTACATCTGGGCAGTGGCAGTATAGTGTAGTGTTCAACCAGCCACATAATAGCATAATCATGGGGATTAACAACTCCCATGTGCTATGTTGCTAGGCCATGATGCTTAAGAAGTTCAGAGTATTGAGTTTTAAACTTACATTTTTAGTCCACCTAGGTTTCTTGGCAGGTAACAATATGGTAAGCATGCAGCATCTGTATATACCTCACATTTTTATTATAATAATCTTTCGTTACCCTAAGGCAGGAATGGAATGGACCCTTATTATTTTTTCTAAAAGTTTCATAGTTTTAGTTTTTATATCTGTATGATCAGTTGTGATTAAAGCGTGCATGATGCCTGGTAGAGACTCGGGTTGATTTTTCTTCATACATCTATTGTTCCCATATAATTTGCTTCACTATATAGCCTTAGGAGTTGGTCAGACTTAGCACACATAGGAGGCACAGACTTGGTGGCCCTTTGTGCAGTCATGCCCTTGTCATGATGCCATGCAGTGCAGCAGTGAAGCACACAGGCATCCCGGTCACACTTTACTTGGAGAGTCACCGCTCAGGTCACCCGTGGTTCATGTGCATCAGCAGTTACTTGCTTCTCATTCTGGGGGACAGTTCTAGCTTGTCACTGTACAGTTGTTTTCTTAGTCTGGACACTTGCTAATGGGCCTTTGGATTACTTAGTTTTTGGCATTTGGGTTAAATATTCATGGAAATGTTTTTGTGTGATCATGAGGTTTAAGTTCTCTTGTATAAATACTTAGGAGTCTGATGTCTGGGTTATATGCTAAGTGTGTATTTAGGAAAATGTTAAATTGTTTTTGAAAGGGACTATGTCATCTCTCTAAAAATTTTTCTTAGCAATTAAACAGAGTTGTGTATTTGATCTGCACCTGTATATGTAATTTCATTCTTTTTTCTTTCAAGCTTTAGTCATACTGTAGGCATGTACTTATATGACATTTATTTCTAAATTACAATTAAATCAAGTTTAGTGTTCCCTAGAAAGTAATAAAGTTGAGTACTTATTTAAATGTTTACTTGCCATTTATATATTTTCTGTGATAAAGTATATGTTCATATTTTTGTTATGTTTAGTTTGGTCTTACTATGTAGCTGTGGCTGGCTTTGAATTCATGCCAATTTTCTTACTTTACGATTGCAGGCATATGATACCATACCAGGCTAGCAGATCAGTGAAATTGTTGAACAAAGACAGACAATTCCACCTGGTTCATGTGTCTCTCTCTCTCTCTCTCTCTCTCTCTCTCTCTCTCTCTCTCTTCTCTCTCTTTCTTTTTCTCTCTCTTATTTGTTTTTTTATTTTAGCTGTAGTCTTTTTTTACAGTATTCTGCAGCACTGTTTCTTTTAGAAGTACATGGGATTATTAAATTTAAAACTGTCTGCAAAACATGTCTAATGTAAGATCAGTTCTTTATTCTCTGATTTACATCTCTACGTAATTTTTGGTGTTTAATAATTAAGTATAATAATACATGAAAAAGCTAAAATAATCCACAGTGTTACCACCCACACAAATGGTAGCTCTTCTAATTTATAGTTCTCTTAGTTAATTTTTCTGAGAAATAGAAGTGTTACTATACTGCTGTATATTTTAAAGTTACTGTTATAGGTAAAAAAAAAAACCATAATTTTATATAATTTAGTTAATCTGAATAAAATTAATCTGAAATACATTCTGCACTCTATGATGATGGGACACAGTTGTGGAAGTGCTAACAAAAGGTGTAATGCCTTTTTAAAAACAAATCAAAAATTTAGTTGGAGTGGCATTAACAATTAAACAGTGTAAGGTTTGTGTATGCACACACACATATATTACTAAAGGAAAAATACATATTAATTATCAAATGAATGTTGTAAATTTGTAAGAGGAGGCCAGAAGGAGGGAAGGAGAGAAGTGTTTGAGGATGATAACACAGAGAGGGGGAGTTGGAGAAGGGGGAGAGGAAGTGGAAGGGGAAGGGGAAGGGGAGGGGAAGGGGGAGAGAGAGAGAGAGAGAGAGAGAGAGAGAGAAAGAGAGAGAGAGAGAGAGAGAGAGAGAGAGAGAGAGAGAGAGATAATTTTCCCAGTCAGAAAGACGAGGAATATGCAGGGTAGAAGTGGGAGGTGATTCTGATAACTTTTAGAAAAGTTATCTTTTTAACAGTCAACAAACCGAATATCTTTTTTTGGTATCAATATCTAATGATAAGGAGAATATCTTCACCTCTCTGCCCTGCCCTAGGAGGATCTGGTTGAGCTAAAGGGAATTTTATAATTTATATATTAGATTTTATGCATTTATATATATTACAATTTATGCATTAGAAATAAAAGCATAAACTTAGGTATATTTCATTTGTGACATATATTTGACATACTAATGTATGTAATGATAGTATTTTTAAATAAACAATCCTTATGGAATTTGAGGACTCATGTATGTGTATACACACATATAGTATACATATGATACAGATAACATAACTACTAGATCATATGGTGATTCTGTTTAGCTTGTTGAGGAACTGTCAGATTGTCATTGAAAGTGGCTGTACTGGGGCTGGAGAGATGGCCCAGTGGTTAAGAGCACTGACTGCTCTTCCAGAGGGCCTGAGTTCACTTCCCAGCAACCACATGGTAGCTCACAACTATCTATAATAAGATCTGCTGCCCTCTTCTGGTGTGTCTGAAGACAGCTACAATGTACTCACATAAATAAAATAAATAAATTAAAAAAGAAAAAAAAAAGAAAAAGAAAAAGAAAATGGCTGTACCATTTCATTCCATGATCCCTGTGTGAGAAATCCAGTCTCCACAAAATACTCTTTGTTTTAAAACATGTATTTACATCTTATGTTTGTGTTTGTCATTATTTCAATATTGTCTTGCATAAAAGGGAAGATAAGTGACATACACAAGTTATTCTGACTGAAGTCCTTGGTGTCTGAGTCTAGTTTGTAGTTTGCACTGTCATGATGATCAGCAGAATGTGATTAAAACAACTGCTTTCCTGGGTTTCTGGCCCGGCATTTGAAAGCTTCCAGGGTTCCACAAACTAAGCACTCAGCCCTGAAAGCTTGTGGTTCCTCAAGGAAGAAGGTATCCTTTCTCTAGATTTTGGATGGACTTTTGAATTTTTCAGTGAGAAAAAGAAAAGTATTCAGATTACACAATAATTTTGTTATGCTAAAGACATTTGGGTAAAAGATATACAACATATATTTTGAGTTGTTTAAAGTTCAAGATAAGAATGGTGTTCTGGAAGAATTTGAGAAGGTTATTATTTTCAAATTAAACAGCCTAAGGTAGGGAAGGTTATTTCAGTATGAGGAATGCTTTTGCCCATATGAAATTGATGTGTGTTATGTTTGTTTTTAAAATATCGGCCTTTAATATCCTTGGGTGGAGAACACTTTTTTTTTTTTTTTTTGTTAGAGCAGATTTGCTCTACAGCTGATTCTAGCCTGACCATCAAACAGGCTTTGTTCTTCAAGAGAACTTCACGGTAAATAATGTATATCTCTGAGAGTCCCCGTGGAAAGCCAGAATCGATTTAAAACAGAATTTTGGCTTGTAAGTTCTAAAATATATGTGGAAATTACCTTGTCTTTATTAGATTTTCCTTCCCTGTTCTTTACATTGTAAAGCTTTTTTCATCAATTAGGTTTTTACTCAGTTGCTGTTCTGGACAAAACACTGTGCTAAGCCCAGGGATGCTTTTTATAGAGCTACTTAATTCACTCAGTGTTTGTTAGATACCCATAGGCTACAGAGCCCTGTGGCAGACTGCATAGTAAGTCCTTCTTATCCTCTAGGAACAAGCAGTCCGAAGCATTCAGAACAGAGTAGGGTCCTGAATCTGTGGGTGCCGGCATGGCGATTAAATGCCTAAGTGATCTTTACGTTCAGACCCCATCTAGATCATTGTGAATGGGAAGGATGGGAAAGCATGTCAGAATAGACAGCGGAGATGGGCTGCAAAGGTTCTGATGGTGCAAAGGGAGATAGAGGGAGCCAGGGAACATGGTAAACTGTGGCACGCAGCCGTCAGGCTAATGTGAAAGAGCAGACCAAGCTCTCTGTCTCCGTCAGCTCCAGGACAGCTTCACGGGGGAAAGCCTGTTGTGACTTGAGGGGAAAGTCGAATTCTTTAGATGGGAAGGCTTCGTAATAAGAGGTGAACCCAGCCTAAGGACTTGGATTAGTTTTATTATTTATAAAACGGACCTGTCTCAGCTGCGCAGCTGTGTGCTGTGCGGGAGCTGAAGATTTGTCATGTGCTAAGATGAACTGAGGTGATTTTTGTTGTTTTGTTTTTCACGTTTTAGCTATTTTGTTAGCATACAAAGTTTCATAATGGCATTTTCGTTATTTCTTTTTCTGCTTTTGTTTTTTTCAAGACAGGGTTTCTCTGTGTTTCCCTGGCTGTCCTGGAACTCACTCTGTAATCATGCTGGCCTCAAACTCGGAGATCTGCCCGCTTCTGCTTCCTGAGTTGTGGGATTAAAGGTGCATGCTGCCACACAGGCAGCATTTTCATGAGCACATGTATCCCATTATATTCTGTTCTTGTTCATCCCCCTGAGCCTTTTCTTCAATGAACCTGCCTCACTTTTAGCTTTTCCAACAGTCTAGTTGATTTATGCCAGTGGCAATTAATACCGTTTTATATATTTGAAATATATAATAAAATTAGCAAATAATATATTTTCAAAGATTTTTTTTTTTTGGGAGACACATTAAAAGCATGAGATACAGGGCTCACTTTATTTCTGCTTCTGTGGCTGTCACTGTCATCCCCGTGTGTCCTCACACACCTGTCACTGGTCAGCCCCCTGTATCCTCACACACCTGTCACTGGTCAGCCCCCTGTATCCTCACACAGATGTCACTGGTCAGCCCCCTGTATCCTCACACAGATGTCACTGGTCAGCCCCCTGTATCCTCACACAGATGTCACTGGTCAGCCCCCTGTGTCCTCACACACCTGTCACTGGTCAGCCCCCTGTATCCTCACACAGATGTCACTGGTCAGCCCCCTGTATCCTCACACACCTGTCACTAGTCAGCCCCCTGTGTCCTCACACACCTGTCACTGGTCAGCCCCCTGTATCTTCACACACTTGTCACTGGTCAGCCCCCTGTGTCCTCACACACCTGTCACTGTCATCCCCGTGTATCCTCACACACTTGTCACTGGTCAGCCCCCTGTATCCTCACACACCTGTCACTGTCATCCCCGTGTATCCTCACACACTTGTCACTGGTCAGCCCCCTGTATCCTCACACACCTGTCACTGTCATCCCCGTGTATCCTCACACACTTGTCACTGGTCAGCCCCCTGTATCTTCACACACTTGTCACTGGTCAGCCCCCTGTATCCTCACACACCTGTCACTGTCATCCCCGTGTGTCCTCACACACCTGTCACTGGTCAGCCCCCTATATCCTCACACACCTGTCACTGTCATCCCCGTGTATCCTCACACACCTGTCACTGGTCAGCCCCCTGTATCTTCACACACTTGTCACTGGTCAGCCCCCTGTATCTTCACACACTTGTCACTGGTCAGCCCCCTGTATCCTCACACAGATGTCACTGGTCAGCCCCCTGTATCCTCACACACCTGTCACTGGTCAGCCCCCTGTATCCTCACACACCTGTCACTGGTCAGCCCCCTGTGTCCTCACACACCTGTCACTGGTCAGCCCCCTGTATCTTCACACACCTGTCACTGGTCAGCCCCCTGTATCCTCACACAGATGTCACTGGTCAGCCCCCTGTATCCTCACACAGATGTCACTGGTCAGCCCCCTGTATCCTCACACAGATGTCACTGGTCAGCCCCTGTATCCTCACACAGATGTCACTGGTCAGCCCCCTGTATCCTCACACACCTGTCACTGGTCAGCCCCCTGTATCCTCACACACCTGTCACTGGTCAGCCCCCTGTATCCTCACACAGATGTCACTGGTCAGCCCCCTGTGTCCTCACACACCTGTCACTGGTCAGCCCCTGTATCCTCACACACCTGTCACTGGTCAGCCCCTGTATCTTCACACACTTGTCACTGGTCAGCCCCCTGTATCCTCACACAGATGTCACTGGTCAGCCCCCTGTATCCTCACACACCTGTCACTGGTCAGCCCCCTGTATCCTCACACAGATGTCACTGGTCAGCCCCCTGTATCCTCACACAGATGTCACTGGTCAGCCCCCTGTATCCTCACACATTTTCCACAGTTTCTTTCCCATTTTGTTTTTCCATGAACTGGCCTGCCTGACTTTCGGTAAGAGTCTAGAATTAACCTTCAGGACTTGCTAACCACATTCCGTGAGACTCTATTGTGACTTAGCAGTTTTTATTACTGTTTCTGATTCGCATATCCATTTATTAAGTGTCTTTGTTCTGGGATTTTATGTCTTCTTACAACTTTCCTAATGGAGTTAAATTCCTTAACTTCACACACAAGTCTCTCAGTGACATGTTGTGTGACTGCTTGGCTTTCCGCCATTGCCTTCTCTCTAGGCATTTAGTTATTCGTACTTCCACAGAGTAGCATGTCTTGCCTTCTGGCTCTTGTTTTACCAAATGCTCATGTTTCTGATTCATCTACTATACCCAGAGTGGTACTCTTTCTTTTCTTAGAGATTGCTTAGCGACTGCATACACAGGGACGCGGTCCCCATAGGCATCGATGCTCAGATATTCTTGTGTGTTCTAAACAGCCTTTCCTTCTGGGGCACTGCTTATTTTGCTAATGGTATTTGTGTGGAGCCATGGGACATAGTTCCATTACACTGTAGGCTAACGCTGCTACAGATTGGCCCTCAGTGGAGATGTAAGTGCAGGTAAGACACAGTACTTTTATTTCATCATTCCTTCATTTCTTACCATTCCTACCATAGATGTGACTAGACCAGGTCTTAGAAAAGGACACTTTGGAATAAATAAAAAACAATTAAAATGTGCTACAGAAGGAGGGAGAACTATTTCTCCCCTCCCTTCTGATATTGGTATACTTTTAATGTTTCTTTATTTTATTCTTTGACAATTCTATACGTGTTAATTACATGTTTGGTCATTTTTCTCTCCCTGGTGCCCTATTTCATTTCCCTCCCTCACTTTCTAAACTGCCCATCCCTCCCTGTCTCCCCCTATCCCTTCCATCCTTCCTTCCTATGAATTTACAAGTTTAAATCGATGTCGCTTGTATAGCATGGGTTATTTACTGGAGCAACTTTCCAGTGACTATAATACTAAAGAAAATGCTTCCCTTTCACCAGCAACCACTAACCCCCAGCAGCCTCTCAGGTGGAGGGGGGCCTCCCGAGCCACTCCCCTGTTGGTGATGAACTACTGAGCTTGTGCAGTTCCCGTGCTGGCAATCACAGCCATGAGCCGAGAGTGCGTGGTAGGCAGACAGTGCCTCATGACATTCTTCCACATCTCAGACTCTCCCATGTTCTCCTCCTCCCTCCTCTGTAATGTTCCTCAAGCTTTGGAGGGGGTGATATAAATGTCTTGTTTGGGGATGAACACCCAACAGTCACGTTTTCTCAGCAGCTTCCATCAGGAATGAGTTTTTGCTTTGCCTGTTGTCCACAGCGAACAACAGTCCTTGGCTAAGACTGGGAGAAGTACTGTGGGTAGAAACATAAATATTTAGAAGACAGTTTGACACCATGTCTATTTAGAAAAACAGCACTAGTAGCTCTTACCCCCCACCCCCAACCCGATTCCACATCCTCCTACCTGGGGCCTGTGACCTCCCAGCTACTGTGACTAGGTTTGCAATACTGGCCACAGATTCCCTTCAGTGGACTGGGCTTCAGATGTAAGCAGAAAGTGCTTGGTCACCCCCGCAGCAGTCATGTAGCGAGTGCGCCTGTAGCTGTATCTTGCCCAAGCAGTTTGGTCTCCCAGATTGCAGCGTTCGCAGCTCAGTGAGACTAGTGTTGGGTTTTCTCTCCCAGCAGCCTGCATAGCACCTTCTGGCTCCCTGAAAGCTACCCAGCAGGGAGAGAACCTTCATTTCAGTGCCAGTATGAGTTTTTGATGTCCTACAAACAAAGTGTGTACTGTCTTTAGTAAGAAGGTCTCTAGTTGTGGCAGGCAATGACGAACAAAGGTAATAGCTTGTATTCTTTTCGAGTCATTTAGGGTAACCCTCACTGATAGCCCATCGGGTGGCAGCCCATATCTGGTATTATGGCTTCTTGATGCCTCAGTCAAGCATCAAGCAATCAGCATTGCCCATCTATGTAGGATACTTCCTTGTAAACTGTTAAAAACCTAGCTTGTGACAGTAGGCTTTCATATGCGTTTCCATGCATGCATGGTATTTGCTAAGCATCGCTCTATCCGCTCTGCTCTGCGGTCCCGTAACTCCCATCCCTGCTCAAACCATTCTGCCTCCAGTGATGGCCTCCTCTGCTACCATATAGCGCATGCCTTCTACCTTCCTTCCCACTTTGCTAGCCCTGCTCCCAGCTTCCTGGCCTCTACAGTCAGTAGTAACTGAAACACTCAAATCTAAAAGTCCTAAATTAGGATCTGCCTGTGAGAATGGTTAGTTTAGTATTGGTCTTTCTGGGCTTGGGTCACCTCTCTTGATAGTTCCATTCTGCGAGCTACCTCCCATTTCCAGTCCCATTCATTAGAAAATGCATGTCTAAAATTCAATTTTTCCTTCACTGAAAGGAGGGCAATGCAATAAATTAAATCCTTCAAACAGTGACTTTTTTTATGCCTTCCTTTTTCCTTTCTCTGCTTCACCTGAGAGTCTCCTTCTGCTCTTTGTCTTTGTGAGACTATCTCCTAGGATTTATTTTTTCCTTGGTTGTCGTGTCTGCTAGCTTGAAGTTATCTTGCTGTTGCCCACCAGCACTACCCATGGTAGCCTTTGCACACCGCACCTTGCACTGTGGCTGAGTGTTTGTATGGCTTGCCTTAGATGCTGATACCTTTTGAGGTGCTCCTGCCAACGTGCATTTTACAAGTGCCTTTTGTTCTTCTGGGTGTTCACCGGGCAACTCTTGAATAAGACATCATATACCTCTCCCAAAGATCAACTTTAAATTTTTCACATAGTACAGTTTAAACCAGCAGTACAAAGAGAAATAGTTCCTTTAATGTCCCTGAAGGATTCTCGTTATGAAGACAGAACTTGACTTTGCCACGCTGATACTGAGGATAATATGTCTCTGTTTCTAAATGACTGTCATGCTAGAATTGAACTGCCTTAGTTTGCTCAAAGACAAAGAGGTTCACGGCTATGTCATGATGGTTCACTTTGAAAATAAAAATGTAACCGTGGCTGTTAAATCATGGTTGGTTGAAAGGTTAGATTAAATTATTAAAAGGTCGCTATTATGTAGCCTCCTTATTAATGGTGTAGGTTTACATTTTTCTCTCCTGTCTGTCTCACCCCCCCTCCTTTAACTGTCGGTCTCTCCAAAAGCTTGTCAGCATCATTTTGTGCCCTTTGGTGCTCAGACAACTTGGCATGTGTCTGCCATAGCATGACACCATAGTAATGATTGATATCTGTTTGCATAGCATATTAAACTTAGTGAGTAATCTATAATATTTATTGAATGGTAAATGAATAGTAAAGTGGAACCCATTAGTTTAAAATCCTTTCTCATTTTGCCTCCAAACCCGGATTGCACAGAAGAGCTCACAGGTAGCCAGTTTATTCCTACTTACGGGGAGGTGGCTGTTCCACTTAGTGTTTAGTTTTGGTTTCAAGTTAAAATTTGAATTCTAAGAATGTTAATTATGGAGAAAGGGTTAGAGAGCTACAAAGGCCCAGCTCTCCACTGTCCTCTCCTCCCTCTGGGAGCCGCTGTGCGCTGCTCTGCCTGGGAAGTTAAGCGCTCAAACAAAGGTTCTTCTCTGCTCCAGTTTCTCCTAGTCAGAAATGGCCGACAGCTCAGTGACCGCTGTTTCTTGCATCACTAATTTTACTCTGTTTATTTTGGCAATGGTAATATCTTTTACTCTAAAAGCTCCAGTTTTCAGTGTAGTTTCTGATGAAGGGGAAATAATAATTATTGAGGGGTAGAAAAGAGAAATTAGGCTCAGAAAGCTCATCTCTCTCTTTTTAAAAAGATTACTGATTTTTATTTTCCAGGCCTTGGTGTTTTGCCTGCATGGTTAAGCCTGTGTGAGGGTGTTGGATCCTGGCATTACAGACAGTTGTGAGCTGCCGTGTGGATGCTGGGAATTGATTGATCCTGGTTCCTCTGGAAGAGCAGTCGTGCTCTTAACCACTGAGCCATCTCTCCAGCCCCCTACTTTTCCCTTTCTACATATGTGTATTCATGTGCAACAACATAGGAAATTCACGAAATACTCTCAAATTTATGTGTTACAGTTTATGTAAAGCTTCCATGTAAGAGATTTTTAAGGTCAACGTGCACATCCAAACCTGTCAGGCCCACTGTTGTGCACTTAGATATTTCATAACAGATCTTTGAAGGGATGTTGTAGTTTCGTCAAAAGTATATTTCTCTCTGTGTTTCATGATTATATATATTATTTGACTCCTTTTATAGAAATTTCAAGAAATTGCAGAAAAGAACACGGAAAAATTGAACCGTATTGAGAACTCCCACGAACAACTGATTCTTGAGAATTCACATTTCAAAACCACATTGTCCAAGACTCAGAGAGAACAGACATGCTTGCTGGCGGCATGTGCGCTGATGGCTGGTGCACTGTATCCCCTCTACAGCAGGTCATGTGCCTTATCCACACAGAGGGACTTTCTCCAGGAGCAAGTCAACAGCTTGGAACTGTTCAAACTGGAAATTAGAACCCTGGCCCAGGCATTGTCAACGGTAGATGAGAAGAAACAAGAAGAAGCCAAAACAAAGAAAAAAACATTCAAAGGACTGATCCGTGTGTTCCGGAAAGGCGTGATTGCAATCTTGGCAGCAAACAGACTCAAGCTTTTGGGCCAATCCTGTGCCTTTCTTTTCACCTGGATGGAAAGTTGTAAAGAAGGCATAGGCATGCTAGTGTGTACCGGGGAGCCCAAAGACAAGCGCAAATTTCCAAGTAAGAGTCTTGTGCTTTTAAAAATCTAAGTTAATGTATAAGCGAAATAGAATGTGTGTGTGGTTGGCTATTATATAAAACCTTCAAAGAATTATGTAATATGTCAAATCATGTAACACAATCCAGTATGTCTTCAGATGTATATGTATAGAAATGTTTATTTTATATCAATTAGCCTTGATTGCTTTGTTGTAAATGATATCAAGAAGCAAATATGTATAATTTCAGTATTGTCTTTACTGCATTTGAATTTTTTTTACAGTATTATGGAGAGTTTATACATCAGTTTTCCAATTGCAGTCATCCGAAATAGACACTTAAAAATTCTCAGAACAAGTTATCCACGCTTTCCATATAAAATAAGAATAAAATGGTGAGAGTTAAGAATATCTTAACGAGTTGTTTAAGAATGGTACAAATATGAATTTTCAGCTGACATTTTTTGGGGAATGTTTTACTATTTTTGAGGAAACAGTAGATTTAGTTGTTAACTTTTAAACATTCATGCCTGGGGCTCAACCCTAAGGCTAGCCCTGTGCCAAGCAAGTGTTCTGCCACTGTACTCTCAGACAGTGCAGCAGCAAAGAAGCAGGCTGTTTTAACAAATCGAAAACTAAAGGAAATGGCTGTCTTCTTTAGATGCTTGTTATTTAATGTTAGGTCAATCACATATAACTAGATTTTCTGTTCTAGAAAACATTAGACATACAAAATCTGATTTACTGAGCTACTATGAAATTTAAGTGTGGATTTTTACTAACTTGTAGCATTTCATAATGGGCACTTATGTCTCTGCAGAATATCAAAGGGAGCAGCTACGCTGTTTACAGGCACTCACTTGGCTCACCAGCTCTGACCTTCTAGGTGTGATTATCAGTTCTATGACTGAGCTGCAAGAGGTCATTAGCAAAACAGGTATGGCCCCCTATTGTGTCTTAGCAACATATACTTAAGAACAAATGCCCAGAAATTCCTTATAGTACAAATTCTAATGATCTTGAAGAAAGTACATATGTTTTTCACTTAGCCACAGAGAGATTGTTAAACATGTATTTCATGATGTAAACATGTAAATGAACGTAAAAAAAGTTTTGATGACAAACTTTGTATTTATTAATACAGGAAAGTAAATGAATTGTTTTTGGCAAATGTATCAACTCTATTCTTTCCCTTGGTGATTTGTTTTTCCTATGGAAAACACACCATTAATAGTTCTCTCTGTCTCTCTCTCTCTCTCTGTCTCTGTCTCTCAAGTTTAACTGTGAATGTTTTGCCTCCACGGATGTATCTATGCACCTTGTGTGTTCCTGGTGCCAGCAAGGGCCAGAATAGGGTGTTGCATCCTCAGGCTCTGGAGTTACAGACTGTTGTGACTCACCTTGCAAGAGCTGGGAATCGATCCAGGGTCCTCAGAAAGAGCAGCCAGTGCTCTTAACCCCTGAGCCATCTTGCCAGCCCAAAGTTTCTCTTTTTAAAGTAATGGAGACACTGTTTCTTTGTTTTGTTTTCTGGCCATAAGTTTCAGAAGCTTGAGCAATACTAGCTGAGCCAGTGGAAAATGCCATGTCTCATTTGGTGATATATTCATTTTTAGAAATCTGTCTTGGATAGAGTTAACCTGAATAGTCTGTTCTTTTCTACCATGTATGAAATTTAGTATAAACAGTGACTTTCTGAGATCTAAGGTTTGCTTGTTTCCCATGACTCAGGTTGTGTGTATTTGTGTGCATGTATGTATTGGGACTGTGTAATGATAACTGGATTTCCTAAGCTAGGGTAAATGTTCACATGCTCTGGGTAAGCTACATAGTAGACTGGAAATAGTTGTTATGCATTATCAGTAAAGTTAGTGTAACCCTGCTGAGACTGTCCTGCTCAGTGAGGTAGATGTGCAGAGGGAAAGATAATGTGAGATATCATTTAAAATTTAAAGATAGGTCAATATAAATGAGAATCATTTCATTAAAATTTCAGGTATCTAAACCTAGGTTCCAGGAAGCTTATGATTCTCAGATTATTTTTAGGTGTGGCCATTGATTTGGTAAGCCATGAGCGTACTTAATACATTAGCAGAACATTAGCATGCTGGGATTGAAATAGAAATAAAATCAAAATTTTAATTATTTAAAAAAATTAAATTAAGATATAATAAATTTAATCTATACATATGTATATAATATATATATAAAACTTTAGATAAATATATAGTATTGTGATTTATTTAGGCTGTCTTAAAATTAAATTAAGAATTTTGGTTTTATAGGTTCAAAGCAAAAATGTAGGTTTTTGAAAGAACATAATGATAGAGTTTAGATTTAGTATAATAAATAGGTGTGCTAGCTAGCCATATTATTTTAAAATTAGTTTTAAAAAGTTAGTCAATGGGTTTTATTATGGCAGTTTCATGTGTATATATATAATGGTGCTCTGCTATTATTCCTCCCAGTCTTTCTTAGTCCTTCCCACACCCTTTCTTGCTGGTCCCTCTCCTTCTCTCAAATCTGTACATGAGAGAAAAAACTTTGTATTTGTCCATTTCCTGTAAAGATCACAATTTCCCTTTTCTTAGCACTTTGCAGGCCAGTAGGGCATTTTCTTAGTGATTAATATGAGAGGGCCATTGTGGGTGGTGCCATCCCTGGGATGGTGGTTCTGGGTTCTATAAGGGCTTAGCAAGGCCGTGGGGAGCAAGCCGGTAAGCAGCACCCCTCCATAGCCTCTGCCTCAGCTCCTGCCTCCAAGCTCCTGCCCTGTGTGAGCTTCTGCCTTCACTGCTTTTGATGATGAACTGAGTTTTGAAGTAAACTCTTGCGTCCCTGAGTTGCTTTTGGTTATGGTGTTTCATTATATCAATAGTAACCCTAACTAAGACATTGGCTAATAGGAATTTCTAGCTAATATATTTGTTTCTTTTCTTTTTTTATTGGATAGTCTACTTATTTACATTTCACATGTTATCCCCTTTCCCCAATCCCCCCCAAGGAACTCCCTATCCCATCATAGAAGCAGCGGGAGGGGGGACAGGTATATCAGGCTCCTGTCAGCATGCACTTCCTAGCATCCACTGTTGTGTCTGTGTTTGTTGACTGCACATGGGATGGATACCCATGTAGGGCAGCCTCCAGACGGCCCCTCCTCCAGTCTCTGTTCTACACTTTGTTTCTGTATTTGCTCCCTTGAGTATTTTGTTACTCCTAAGAAGGACTGAAACACCCATACTTTGGTTTTCCTTCTTCTTGAGCTTCATATGGTTTGTGAGTTGTATCTTGGGTATTCTGAGCTTTGGGGCTAATACCCACTTATCAGTGAGTGAATACCATGTGTGTTCTTTTGTGATTGGGTTACCTCACTCAGGATGATATTTTCTAGTTCCATCCATTTACATAGGAATTTCTCAAATTCATTGTTTTTAATAGCTGAGTAGTATTCCATTGTGTAAATGTTTCTGTATCTATTCCTCTGTTGAAGGACATCTGGGTTCTTTCCAGCTTCTGGCTATTATAAATAAGGCTGCTATGAACATAGTGGAGCATGTGTCCTTGTTATATCTTGGATCATCTTTTGATTTTATGCCCAGGAGTAGCATAGCTGGGTCCTCAGGTAATTTTCTGAGAAACCTCCAGACTGATTTCCAGAGTTCATACCAGCTTACAATCCCACCAACAATGGAGGAGTGTTCCTCTTTCTCCATATCCTCGCCAGCATCTGCTATCCCCTGAGTTTTTGATCTTAGCCATTCTTACTGGTGTGAGGCAGAATTTCAGGGTTGTTTTGATTTGCATTTCCCTGATGACTAAGGATGTTGAACATTTCTTTAGGTGCTTCTCGGCCATTCGAGTTTCCTTAGTTGAGGATTCTTTGTTTAGCTTCATATCTCATTTTTTAATAGGGTTAGTTGACTGTCTGGAGTCTAATTTCTTGAGTTCTTTATATATATTGGATATTAGCCCTGTATCAGATGTGGGATTGGTAAAGATCTTTTCCCAATCTGTTGGTTGCCGTTTTGTCCTATTGACAGTGTCCTTTGCCTTACAGAAACTTTGCAATTTTATGAGGTCTCATTTGTCAATTCTTGATCTTAGGGCATAAACAATTGGTGTCCTGTTCAGGAACTTTCCCCCTGTGCCCATGTGCTCGAGGGTTAATATATTTGTTATGGAAAAAAGTAACTTGCTTTTGAATGTGTAAATGTCCTATAAAGGTCTGTTGTTTTATCCTTTTCTTGAATCCTGATGCCTTAATGGAACTAACATTACTTTTTACCTTTTCATGAAACTGGAAGTTTCATAATGAGGACTTGAAACCACTTTTTAGAAAGTGCATACAGTGTTTGGCCACTACTTTCATAAACTTTGATGATAAATTCATAAGCAGTGGGCAGAGACTGCAGTTTTCATGTTGCTTCTATAAATACTGGACAGGTGGCAACCTTTTTGGTTTTGCGATAGTGTTTTCCCACTTGAGATAAATTACCTCTTCTAGATATCCAAATGGTGTGCCTGCAAGAGATCATTTACCTCAAACAGGGAGGATGCTACTTTCATTGAAGGGCTGAAACATCAATCATAGTGAAAGTAGAATACAGGCAGTTGAACTTTTTGGTACGACCTAAGATAAAAATGTAACAATAGAAACAACTGTACTTGATTTGGTTTTTGAATATACACAAGGGTAGATAGGCACAAGTAGAATGTCAGTAGATTTTATTGCACATCTTTTCTATAATTAAAGGAAGACATCTTGATTTTCTTGAAGATAGGTGTCTCAGACATACTCATGCTAGTAAGTTGCTACCAGTTTACTTCTTTTTGCATAGTTTAGTAAACTTTGTAGAAATCATAGCTAGAAAGGATCAAACTCAGAAGCCTGACTGTGTTCAAATCAAGACTGAAGTTTCATATTAGGAAGGTCAAAACAGTAAGAATTTGTGTTTTTGTTAATAAGAAGTTATTGCTGTATTTTAAAGATCAAAGTTTTATATGCCTATGGTACCAGCAGCTTTGAGGCCAAAGCAAAATGATTCCAAGGCAAGCCTGTCCTACATAGGGAGTTCTAGGTCAGCTAGGGCTACATTGTAAGAACGTTTTAAAAAGCAAATGTTAAATTACTAACATTTCTGACATTATTAACATTACTTATCATTGATGCCTTTATATACTTTATTGTTAATTCACTATTACTCTTTGCTTAAAGGGAGTTTCTCACTCTGTCTGAGCAGAAAAGCTTCATTTTAATTAGAAAACACACTGTAGACATTTAGTTTTCTATGGGGTGACTGTATTTTCAGTAGTAATAGATTCCAATAATGTTTTCTAATGACTTCTAGTTTTATTACACACAACATCATGGATATTCTATCCATGTCTGAATTTTATTATGACTAGTAAAGATCAAGCTGGGGACTCCTGTAGTAGCCCTCTGTCCCTCGGGAGTCCTGCCACCTCCAGGGTTAGAATTACTAGGCCAAGTCAGCAGCTTGGGAATTTGTCAGAAGATTTTAACTGTAGATGTGAAAGTGTGCCTATTCTATTGGAGAAAGTAATTGTGTAACCTATGATATGCTTCTTTATACCAGTCACATTATTTAAGTTGAGAAAGTGACTAGCAAATGTATTTACCATAAAGAAAAAATTGCTTTTAACCAGGCGTAAATTTTAAGATGGTTGAGACAAGTAAGCATGAGGATTTTTTAGTGACTTTTGTTGTCTGTCATGTAAATAAATATGTGGTCCTGGCACTACACCACCATCTCCTGTATTACAGAACTGTATTTCATATGATAACATGCGAGCAGTATTGTAAAATGCTTCTTAAAACATAAATTATTTAGTGCTCTGACTGTAATTTGTGATGTTCCGCACACACGCTTAGGATGTGTCTTTCCCTGACTCCTTAACAATTCAGACGACTGCCTCCTGGGATTGTACTGTCATTTAGTTTTCTCCTTCATTAGAGGTTAGAGTCTACCAAACACCTTTCAGTGATATAGTAAAATAAATAGTATATCTTAAAATTTAATTGTAGTTGAAATTTTATTTTAAGGCTCTTTTTATTGAAAATGCCATTACCTTTACATTACTTAAAAATTCAAAAACATCTTGCATTTGCTTAAAAAGTTGTTTTTGATACAGCATGAAAATTAGTATTATTTTCTCTTGGTATTTTTAATGCATTGTTGAGTTCAGTATTGTTGCAGCTGCTATGAAAGTACAATGGGATATGATTGGTCCAACAAATATATAAAAATATCCATTTATGCTGGCCTGGCATAGTGAGGACACAGCAGCCAGAAATGAAAAATGACCAATAAAAATATACAGTGCAGCTGAAGACATAGGGAATATGTATATTTGATATCAAATGATGTGTTATGCTGAATATTAAGAGAAAAATTGTACTGTTCTTTCACTGAACAATGAATTATTTAATGTATACAGTTATTTACCTAACTGTTCTACATTATGTGTCGAATGCCATCTAATTGTGCTAGTGAACTTTTTGTCATTCATTACTTTTTAAATGACTTATAAAATATTGCATACTTTAATTAAACTCTGTATCACTTTATCCATGACACTCTTGGAGAATATTTTAAATGCATATATTATATATATATATATTAATAATGCATATATATATTTATAATGAATATATTTATAATGCGTATCATGTAGCATGAAAATGCATTGCCTTATATTCTCTGAAGTCAATGTACTGGAAACTAATGAATAAAATTTATATGTACAATATTATACTTTTATCAAATTGGCAAGTTTTATTTTATGTCTTACTCTGAAGCAATGTGATTTTCAAGTTTTGACTGCTACATGGGACAGACGATTTATCCTTCAGTTTATACATTGAGGAAGAGAATAAATAGGATGCAGTTCAAATTGTAGAACACAGAGTGTCTCTGAGGAGGAATGCAGAGTATTGCTGAGGTAGCTCTCAGTGCCCTGGGAAACCAGTGATTGCCCCTTGGTCACTGTTGCTCTTTCACTTTGAACTGTATGTAATTCCACAATTAATGCATTGCATCTTGATTTGGTAACATTGCCTAAATTTCATTGTGCTTTTGATAGAAAGAGGATTTGAATGAATTCCAGTAGTAGAGACTTTTGAAATGTAGAACTTACAGTGCTGGATTTGAATTTGAAGAATCTCTCAGAACTACCCCTTCCACATGGATGGCACCATAAGCTAAACAAGGCCAGATTAAGAGCTGCTTAGAATAGGGAAATGAAATCACATCATGGTCGTGAAGGCATAAGTAAGCCTATTAGCAGTTATCTGAAATATCAGTTAGTAGGAAGAGTGGCGACAGTTTGTTTATCAACATTAAGTATAATTATTAATTACAGACCTAACAATCTGATAGTAATCAGCTTGCGTTGCATACACAGGGACCCTCAAGTCCCTTAGATGCAGGGTGATTACTGAAATCCCATGAGGAAGTAAGTAATTGTAGCTGTAGAATTTTAACTATCCCGGAACAAAGCAAATTGTGTTTTCTTGTTCGAGAATATAAGTCTCATGGCACCAAGGTCAGAAGCAGTCATGATTATGAATAGAAGCCAAGATCATACGAAGGAAGAAAATGATCCTATGAAGTTAGAAAAGAAAGGGAAGGTGACGTGCTAGCATGACCGTGTTCCATGGTCAGAATTAAGTTCCTGAGGAGCACTGTTCAGTAGTGACTCATTGCCTGTGCCCAGCTTTTCATGTTGAAACTTGATGGGGAAGGGACTTTTCAGATGTTACTACAGCTGCACGAGAGCTATATAACTGGAAATCATTCTACTGAGATCAATAACATTGTGAAATCAACACAAGACAACTCATATTTTATGCTTTTTTTTTTCTTTGAAGATCCAAATTCCAGAATTTGTGGACATTTACTCATAGGTGCAGCCAAGAATTCTTTTGCAAAACTAATGGATAAAATTAGTTTGGCGATGGAAAGCATACCTCTGCACAGCAGCCGGAGCATAACATATGTAGAAAAGGATTCCCTGGTTCAGAGGCTGGCCCGAGGACTTCACAAAGTGAACACGCTGGCCCTGAAATATGGTTTGTGCAGCCATATCCCCATTATGGTACGTGCTATTTCATTTAGTAGTGACTTTAGGATTTGTGGGTTAGAGCATGTTTATGAACTCATAGTTCAAATCAATTCTATGTGAATAATTTAGTTTCATGCAAACTTCTAATAAAATAAAGTTCCTTGAATAAGTTTACTTACTTGGTTTAGAAATAGCTTTTTTATTTTTTTTGTCTGTTTGAATTACATTTAATTTAATAAAATGCTTATTGCTATTAGTAAATTAGTGGCTGATGTTTCTAAATGTATTCTTATTTAACAACAGAAAAGCACTGCATCATTACAAAAGCAAATATTTGGATTTACACAAAGGCTGCATGCAGCTGAGGTAGAGCGCCGCTCCCTGCGCCTAGAGGTGACGGAATACAAACGGGCCGTGCATGAGATGAAAAAGGAGCTGGACAAGTCACAGAGTCTGCAAACACAATTAAATGAATTCAAGCACTCTGTAAGCAAGCGATGGCTGTGTGATACCTTTCTCTCATCTCTTCCGTAACACTGATTGTTATTAGAAATAATTTGAAGTCTCTTCAACAGGATTGCTTTGTTTTAAAATTTTCTGTTATTCTTTCCAATTTTATTTTTTATTGATACAGATTTTTCAGACAGTATATTCTGATTAGTTTCCCCTCCCCATCTCTTTCCAGACTTCCATTTCCTCTCCTATCCAAATCCGTACTCTTTATTTTCTTTTTCATTAGAAAACAGGCTATCTAAAATAATAAAAACAAACAAACAAACAGAGTAGAGCAAAGCAAACAAACATACAGAAAAAAAAAAAACAAGCTAAAGAAAACGTACAAGAGAGACATATAGACACACAGATACACATGTTCATAATACAGGAATCCTATAGAACACAACTCTGGAATCTGTAAGATATATGCCCAGGACTGGAAGGTTAAAGACAAAACCTCCACAGATGCATTGAGTCTTTTTGTTTTGGCCATCTACTGCTGAGCACAGAGCCTGCCTTAAGCATGAGATTGTACACCCAGCATCTTACTAATTAATCAGTTATTTAATTATCTGTGTGTGTGGTGTGTGTGTGTGTGTGTGAGTGAGTGTGTGAGTGTGTGTGTGTGTATGGGTGTAAAGTAAAAACTTACGTTTTTTTTTTTTTTTTTTTTGGGAAAGTCGGTTGGATGGTGTTTTGCTGGGGCAAAGACATGAAGGAGTGTTTTCCTGAAGTGGACACAGGTGAAAGAACATTTCACTGAAGCAGACACAGGAGAGAGGATGTTCTATTAAAGCAAACACATGAAAGGACACATAATGAAAGATTCTTTGCTAACCACACACACGTTGTTAGCCTTACACTGCGTAGTTGATCTGCATTTGTCAGGACTCCATAGAAATAGACCGAGAAACCTCTGGTGGTGTGCTGTAGTTTCTTGCCGATTCGGCTGATATCAGCTGGGGCTGATTGACAGAGTGGTGTCAGCTGGGACAGGTGCTTGTGCTGAGACGACGCGGGCTGAGGCAAGACCCGAAGAGGACATATGGTTTAGAGGGTATAAATCGGACTCAGTGGACAGTGATGGAGGCCTGGCTGTCTCTGCTAGGTAGTGCCACCCCTGCTGATTTGTGTTTGCTATCCTGACTCTACCAAACTGCTATATCCATAAAGTGTTTATGAGTGGATCAAGCTACCATTACTAACCTGTGAACTAAACTGCCGATTTCCACAACAACACAGACCAGAGTTGCTTCAAAGAACCTTTCTAAACAGGTCCACTTGCCCTGCATCCTTTCTTTCTCACTAGGTGCTGGGCTAAAAAAGAGGTTAAAGCACTTAAAAACCATCATTAAAAATAGGTTTTAAAGTTACATGGGTGTGCCTGTACTGTGTATGTGCATGCATACACACATGCACTTGTTTGTAACAGCGTGAGTGTGAGACTTAGAGGCAACTCTTAGGAGTTGGTTCTCTCTCCCACCGTGGGGCTGGGGCTCAGCCTCAGGGTGTCTGGTTTGTGTAGCAGCAAGCACCTTATCTCCCTACATATCTATTTTTTCCAAGATTCCACTTTAAAGGATGTATTTTTATTTTAATTAAACTTCTGTTTTCCCAACTGATACAAGCATGTGGTTAGCAAGGCTGACAGCCCTCAGAGTCGTGTGGTGGAGCATAGTAGCAGTTAAGTAGGTTTGCTTTCACCTCAGAGAACTCCCTTTACAATGCCTTTGATTGAGGAGCCTGCTGTTGCTGGAGGAGACAAAACTCTCCTCTCTTATATTTTGAGTAATTTTATTCTCATATTTTATACTCTCTTACAATTTGAATATTTTGAATAAATTAGATTATTTAGCCTCCTATTTGTGCTCATGGTATAAATTTATCCATAAATTTAGTTCAAACAACACTTTCTATGAGTTGCATAATTTCTGGGCCCTGAAGAAACAATTTTTGTCTTCTTTGTGAGAAAACTGAGAGATAAAGAACTTCATTAAGATGGTAATAATTTATAGTTTCTAGAGATACAATGAGGTATGATTTTTATTCTTCCATATCTAGATATTTTAAAAGAATTCCAACCAGGTGGCATTATGTCTGTGATCAATGATATGAATCTACCTTAAGTCCCATTTCACAGTGGGAAAGCTCTGACTCTGAAACCCGTGCAGGCGGTATGACGAAGAGATTGTGTGTTTCCCTACTTCCACATGTTCTTTGTAGACGTACCTTTTGTGAGCCATTCTTCTCTTTGCACTTCAAGATCTCAGTGTCAGTTTTCTTGTTTTACTAACGAAAAGGCTTGGAAGAAGGGATTTTAGAGTATGTCTGATCTAGATCCCATGTGCCTTTAAGGCATGCTGGCCCGTGAGAGCTGTTGTTAGCTTTTCAGAGCACTCTCACAGAGAATAGTCACCCTGTTGCAAGTCATCCTTTATGTTATGGCTTATAGACTATTCTTTAATTATTCTCTCCCTTGGGTGAGAAAGCTAAATGAGTTCTCAGTTCAGTGCAGCTACCTCCATGCAAGATGTGTATGGGCAGGAAAACGAGGTGAATTTTGATAATGGCTGTGGGAAAAACAGAACAAGGTAGCATGAGAGTGTGAGCATGGGCGGGAACTGCCAGACAGAGGGCACTGGGTCAGAGAGATCCATCTGAGAAGTAGTCCACTGAATGCAGACAGGGATTGTCTGAATACTTATGGTCATTTGAGTGTCTTTCTTACAGGCTGTGAGTCTTTTAATCATCATCTTTACAAAAAGTTTGGAATTTCAAATGTTAAGATTTGGACTAAAAAGATAACATTAAAAGTGTGATTGTTATACTTTAAAAACTAAAGCAATAGTTTACCTTGACCTTTCATTTTGAGGAAAACAAATTTTATGTATTGTATTATAGTAAATTCTTAGAAATGTTTGCATTATATTATTTTGAAAATTTCTATTTATGTATGTATGTATTTATGTACACTGTGTAAGTGTATGTATCCAGGTGCCTGTGGAAGCCAGAAAAGGACATCAGGTCTCTTGGAGCTGGAGTCCTAGGTAGTTGTGAGCCCCTCCCTCCACCTCGTGGGTGCTGGGAACTGAACTCTAATCTTCTAGAGGAATATAAGTGCTCGTAAGAACAGAGCCATCTCTCTCTAGCCCCATATTGTATTCGTTATGTTGGTAAATGCAGCTCTGGAAGAACAAATGGTACAGCAATACAACTGGCTTGCAACTGATTGTTTTTTCTTCTTTTTAAAGAAATTGATCACCCATGAGAAGTTTGAAAGTGCATGTGAAGAGCTAAACAATGCATTACTTCGGGAGCAGCAGGCACAAATGCTGCTGAATGAACAGGCCCAGCAACTGCAGGAGCTGAATTACAGACTCGAATTGCACTCCAACGAGGAAGCTGACAAAAACCAGACTCTCGGAGAAGCTGTTAAGGTAGAGCATGTCTTGTATAAGGAGTTACTTGCTCTTTGCGTGGATGCTGGGTGTTTGTGAGTATCACATATAGCTCCCAAACAGGGGACAGATCCATAGGTGTGAACTCTTTCTCTGCACATGGCTTGTAAGGATGGTGTGAAGTGTCGTTCCATCCTACTTACAGGCTGTGAGGACATGCATGGGAACTGTAAAGGTGGGCTTTAATGACTGGCTGAATACAAGTAAGTGTTTTTCCAGTAATAATTGTTTTAAATGTATTTTTTTTATTGAAAACAACTTTTTATATAATACATTCTAATCATGGTTTTCTTCCCCCATTTCCTCTCAAATCTTTCCCATCTGCCTAGTTACCAACTCCACACCTTTTATTTCTCTTTCTTTAGAAAACACACCACACAAAAAAAACCAAAGCAGAATAATGAAAAAAGGAAAAAAACTCATAAGAAACACACACACACACACACACACACACACACACACACACACACACACAGTATAAAAACACAAAATCAGAAACCGTAACATACAAGCAAAAGATCAGTAAGACAAAACTACCCAAAAAAAGCCATCTGAATGAAAACATCTACAAAACTACCATTGAGTTCATTTTCTGTCGACTGTCTACTATCTACCCTCAGGTGTGGTTAATATACATAGTGAGATTCCATCGGAAAAAACTAATTTTTCCTTTGCAAGTGGATGTCAGTTGGAGAATGCTTCTTGTTAGGGATAGGACTCTATGTCTGCTTCTCCCTTTCCTGTTGGGATCCTGTTTGACTTGAACTTGTGCAGTCTCAGAGCATGCTGCTGCAGTCTCTGTGAGTTCATGTTTGCTTCAGTCCTGTTGTGTCTGAGGAGTCACTAGTTCATTGGTGTCATCTTTTCCTACTGGCTTTTACAGTCTTTCTGTGTCCTCTTCTGTGGGACTGCGTAAGGGTATCCTGGTTCTTGGCTGGGCATGGGCCTAGAACCCGAGACTCCAAGGGAGAAACGGCAGGAGTTCGGCCAAGTCCCCAGAACTCAGAGTCCTAACAAGCAGTCTAATCTCCATAGACCTACATTGTTCAGTCACAAAGGTCATTACAGCCCCTCCCAAAGTGCACAGGGTGTAACTACAGGCCTCAGGCCCTAGAGATTTACATACTAATGAAGGTCAGAGGGCGGAGCCAATTAAACATTCCTCCCCAGAACCTCCCCCTTCCTCCCTCCCTACTTAACCCAGGTCTGCCCTGAGTTTGGGGGGGTACTTCCAGATCCATCTACCATCCGCCATGACAATAAACCCTTTTGGAACCAAGTACTTCCTCGTATCATTGGGGCCTGCCGGGCCTGCCGCAGCCACCAAAGCCTCCAGCAGCTGGAACCCGGGACCTTCCTCCGGTATGTGACAGGCTGCCTGGAAGCCTCCAGGCAGCCTCCACCTCACAGGCCCCGGCCTGCTGCCTGGGCCTGGGCCTGGAGGCCTGCCTGCGCAAGCCCCGGGCCTGCTGCTGCGTGGGCCCGGGACTCCACTGCTGTGACCCGTTTTTACCACGCGGGCCCCTGAGCCGCTGCCGCCTGGGCCCAGGGGCCTGCCGCGCTGCCCGCCATCGCTTCCTACATAATGGCGCCCCACGTTGGGCGCCAGCTGTGGGGTCCCGGTTCTGGAGGGTGTCCCACGATGATCTCCCGGCTAAGGACAGAGTGAGAGCAGGGAGGGTCCTCTACCCACGTCTCCGCTGTCTGTTGGTCTTCACCCAGCCTGGTATGAGAGGTCTGGGCCAAAAGGGTGACTCCCAGGCGCTGCACCTGTCTCTCCACGCTGAGCCGCCCGGACTGGGCCGATAGAAGCCAGCTAGCAGGCAAGGAAGCAGCTTGGTGCCCCAGGAAGGTTCCGGGAGAGCGGATCTCTCCCCAAGTGTTACAGCTCTTGAGACAAAAACTCCAGGACACCAAGATGATTCTCGAACACACCCTCTACTTCTCCCGAATAGAGCCTTTATATACAGTTTCAGGGTGGGTTAGGGTCTGACAGCAGATAACGCTTATTGGCTTGGTCGGAGAGCTGAGATACCTCATCTACATGTGGGAGGGCCTGAGGCACTGTTCCTCGTGACTGATAGACCTCTCTTTGGGAGAGGCTGTGGAGGGCCGAAGCTGAATGAAAAGAACCAGGGCCTGGGGGCAGCGCCGAACACCTGCCGTCCTGGTAAAGGTTCGGGGTTCAAGGCTTGCTCAACCAGGCACCCAGCTGCTTCCCACAGCCCACCGCCCCACACTCTTCCACATAGTTCCCTGAGTCCTGAGAGGAGGGGTTTGATGAAGACAATTTTATGTAGGACTGAATTTTCTGAAGTCTCTTACTCTCTGCACATGGGTCTCTGTGTTATTTCCTATCTACTGTAAGAGGAAGCTTCTCTGCTGATGGCTTAGAGAGGCACTGAGCCATGGGTATAGCAGAATGCCATTAGGAGTTAGTATTTTGCTATGTTTATTTGCTTTCCCCCTTTGCCTATGGCTGTTTAGGTAGTATCAGGCATGGTTTCCATCTTGTACAGAGTGGTTGATTACCCCCACAACATATGTGCCACTATTGTACCAGCATATCATGAAGGCAGGTCACTCTAGTAGATTTCAGGGTTGGTAGCTGGATTGGTAGTTACTTTTCTCCTCTGGTAGTATTCAGAGTACCATCTAGTACCATGAATACTAGGGTGAAGGCTCTAGTTAGACATCAACTCAGCTTCTCTTTGTTTAATGAGATATGTGAATATTGTCTTCAACAATAGGGCTTTACTATTTAAAATCAGTTTGTGGTAAATAATTTGGCCATATCCTATTCTGTCAAATCTTTCTCCAATTTGTCATTTTGTCTGCCCCTCAATGAGATTTCACTTTCAAACATGGCTATTTCCTTGTACAGACTAACCTTGCCTTCACTGTTAGAGATTAAAGATGTGTGCTAAGGGTATATCTATATCCAGCCAGATCATATGTAATCCAGAGTGTGTCTGCATTCTGGCTGGATCGTATAGACTTAGAATGTCTTTGGATGTGATCCCATGCCAGAGAGGCCATGTTGCTGGGTTAAAATTTCTCTACACTCTTACCTTTTCTCCCTCTCCCTATTTAATCCTCATGTTCCTGTCTCTCCGGTCTTTCTGTAACTATATGTTCTATTTCTCCTTCTTGGGATCCCTTAGCTCTTTACTGTACACCTAAGTTCAGTGGTCATATGGATTGTTGCATGCCTATCAAAAGCTTAAGAGCTAGCATCCCTGCACAGGAGAATGCATGCAATACTTATATCTGGGGTCTGGATTATCTCCCTCAGGATGAATTGTCCTTTGATTTGTGATTTTTCTCCTTCCTCTATTCCTATATTCTTAGATTTGGTCTTTCACAGCATCCCGGATTTCCTGGATATTTTGTGACTGGATGTTTTTAGATCTAACATTTTCTTTGACTGAGGTATCCATGGTATTGTACCTTGTCTTCAGTACTTGAGAGTCTATCTTCCCTGTTTTGTAGTCTGTTGGTGAGGCTTGCCTCTGGGGTTCTTGTTTGACTTCTTAAAATTTTCACTTCCAGTTTTATTTTTGTTTGGGTTTCTTTAATGGTTCTATTTCTTCGTTACACTGTCCTTTCACACTGGGTTATCTTCATTATTTTGTTCCACATTTTGTGTTTTCACAGACTTCTTTTGTATCTTCTTCATTCATATCTTCTACAAGGTCTTTGAACATATTCATAATTGTTGTTTTGAAGTTCTTGTCTTTCACTTTAGCTATACTCAGGGCTACTGTAGCAGGGTTTTTGGTTCTAGTGGAGGCATATTATTTTGGCTGTTCAATTTTGTGTATTTTGTTCTGGTGTCTAGTCTTTTGGAGTAAGGATGATTGAGATGATTCTAGGTGCTCATGTCTAATCTAGTCTTTGTTGGGTGGGTACTCTGTTGATTAGTTTCTATTGCCCAATCTAGATCTTAGAAAATGTGGCAGCTGTGGGTGGCCTAGTAGAGAATGCTTCTTTAGCTTGTTGGGTGGCAGAAGGTGAGAGATGGGCTAGTAGAAAAGGCCGAGAGGGGCTTCAGGAAAGATCTTTGGGGATCCTGTCCACACCATCAGGTAGGTCCCCAGGGAGTTGAAGGAACTGTGGGAGGAGAGCCTCCTACAAGCACACTGCTGTGACATAAAGGGTGATCTGGGGAAACAGGGATGAAAGGGCTAAGGGGATGGGGTCTGTACCGAGTATCCAGTGAATGGCGTTGAGGTGGGAGGAGGACCACCTGCAAGCAGGCTGTTAGAGGGATGAGGGTGAGAATGGAGCTGCCGTGATGCTGGACAGGAAGGAGAATGTGATTCACCTACCTGAGTCCCAGCCATTATGGCTACTGTGATCCCAGGCAGATGTTTTTAGGCATCAGGCTGACACAAAGGAATGGAGGTGGGATAGAAGGGAGGGCTGAGAGTGTCCACAGGAAGGAGCAAAGCTGGGTGGGCACCAAGGTCTGGCAGAGTCCCCAATAATGGTTTTTGAAATTGGATTCTTTAATATATATAACATTTCACTTTTTTCCTTTTTGATTGACAACATTTATATACTTGTGGTTGGAAAGGTTGTGTTGTGTACAGAACTTTTCCTGGGGAGATGCAAAACACATGTCTTCTCATCCTGGATAGGGCACCCACGATTGACCAAAGGATGGATACTACTAGAGTCCAATGTGGTGAACTAGTGAGTTTTATTGGGGTTAGTTACAGGAGTATGGGTAAGGGGTTACTTAAAAGAGCAGAAATTACTCAAAGACAGCTACATCACCAAGGCCCACCCCAATATGGGTGACATTTCATAAAGCTGGGAACCTGGAGCACACTGCACAGCCTATAGGCCGCTTAACAGGTGACTCTGGTCTAAATGTCTTCTAGGCAGCTGGTCTGGATTCATCATCTTCTTTGCAGCTTTTGTTCTTCTGAGAGTCTTCTTGGCAGCTTGGTTTGGCTAAGAGTTTTCTCTTCAGTTTGGCTTATTTGAGAGTGACTGTCATCACCTTTATTTTTATTTTGTTTTATTTTATTTTTGGTTTTTTTTTTTTTTTTTTTTTTTCGAGACAGGGTTTCTCTGTGTAGCCTTGACTGTCCTGGAACTCACTCTGTAGACCAGGCTGGCCGCGAACTCAGAAATCTGCCTGCCTCTGCCTCCCAAGTGCTGGGATTAAAGGCATACACCACCACCACCTGGCCTGTCATCACCTTTACTGCTTATTCTGGGAGGGAGGGGCCTAGTAAATCTGGTCAGTTTCAGGGACTTCCTGAAGCTAATTTGACTTGTTTATCTCTCTGCTTAAAGAGCTTCCTGATGGAGTTTTTCAATTTGGGAGGAAACTGTTGTATAACAAATAGCTCAGTGGTAAACTGCTTGCCAAGTGAGAAGCTAAGCTTGATCCCCAGCACCTAAGTTAAAAAGCCAGGTGGGGTGGCATACATGTAGTGCAGTGATGACCAGACAGAAATAGTTGGATTCCTGGTACTTGCTAGCCAGCCAGAATTACCTAATCAGTGAACTCAGGCTAGTGAGTAATGCTGTGTCAAAAAGCAAAGTGACAGGCCTGAGAAATGACACCAGTGCTCTGAATTCATATATGTATATATCCATGCATGTATGTATATAGGCATATATATGCACAGATACAGTTGCATATCCTTATGAGGTGCAGGGTAATATTTTAAAAAAGAAATGCATAATTGTAGAAGGATCCTTTCAGCATAATTAACACATATTTACATATTTATTTGTAAATAATATATTTACATTAAATAAATATTACAAATAAATATGTAATATGTGTTAATTATTCACATATTTCTTTGTTGTCATATCATTTAACATCCACTCTTTTAATAATTTTGAAATAACATTATTAACTGTAATCACTGAAGAATAGAGTACCAGGATTTATTCTTGTGTCTGGCTATAGCCATTTAACCAGCACTCTGCCCTTTCTAGACTCTGTTTAAGATGGGATGTGTCTGTACTTTATTAAGCTAAGTTATTATTAATAAATTCATATCTATCCCATATTCTCCCTCATCTGCATTCATTTTTCCTCCCTCAGAGAAGTATAAGATATCTATATCTAAATCTTTATATACATGTCTCTGATTTCTTAATCAAGATTAACTCCTAGATGAGGAATTACTTGGTCAAAAGTCACAAATATTTTATTTTTGAGATAGAGTCTTACCATAAAAGTCCGAACTGACCTTGAAGTCATGATTCCCATGTGCTAGCCTTCCAAGCGCTGAGATTACAGGCATATGCCACCACACCTGGTCTCCCACGGACATTTTTAAAGTGCATGTATTATCAGTTGGCTCACAGCAAGTTTTTAATGAATGACATTAGTTCTTAGATGTTTGAAAACTGTACAGTTGCCCAACCTGGCAGTTACTCTTTCTATAATTTTTGCCAACTTAATACATATGTTTGCTATTTTAATTTATATCTCTTTGATTATTAATCAAGTTTCAGCATTGTTTACAAGTATACTTGTCATTCAATATTTTTGTGCTTCCTATCCTATAAATAGGTAACATAATTGACAGAGTCATACGGGAATCTCTCTGTAAGTGCTGGCACTTATGTTTATGTATCATATCTTCCAGCTGAGAGAGTTGCTTATATTAGTTTCTTTAAAATATGAGTCGCTTAAATATTGTTGTCAGGAGTGGAAAATTGTTTAATTACTATCTCTTAATTAGAACTAGCAGGTGGTAATGTAAAAATGTTCTCTTGTGGGAGGTAGCATGGTTCAGTAGAAAAAAACAACTGGCCTTGGAACAAGGATTCTCTAATTCAAATCCCAGTTCTGTCACTTGAACAAGCTACTTAACCTTTCTCAGCCTCACTTTCTCCTGCAGAGCTAGGGATAATGATACCCAAGTTACGGGGTTTTCCTGAGACTAAATTAAGATACTATTTGAAAGCAATTATATACTTGATAAATATTCTTCTGTGTTTTTTATAAGACTTTAAAACAGTAAGATTTGTATCTTTGTATTTATGAAATAAAACACACTCGTAAACAGAAGATACAGAAAATATAGATGACTAAAAAGTTACTATGATATATTATCTAAAAATAGCTACATTTTTAAAAAAATTTTAGTTTTAATGATTTCTTTACATTTACTTATTGATTAATTTAGTGTGTGTGTGTCTCATGTGGTGGAAGGAAAGAACAACCTCTGCAGAAGTTGTTCTCTACCTGCACATTCAAGCAGTGGTATACACACACACACACACACAACACAACACACACACAATGTACATGCACAATAAATAAATGTAAAAGAAGAAGGACATTTGCTTTTGGTTTTTAGTTAGATTTTGGAGAGTGTCAAGGAGATTTTATTCCTAGATTGTCCATATTTTAAAAATCATGAATGGATGTTAGATATGAAAAATGTATTCAGTGAACCCATTGAGATAATTGTATGCTTTTTCTTTCTTACTACATTATGTTATGTTAAATTATATCAGGCCATAGCTAAGGATAATTACATCAGCTGTGAGCTAAGGATTTTTGATATATTTGAAAAATTGCAAACAAATAAACATAAAACAAAAGAATTAGTAATAAAGACTGTTCATGGCTCAGTCCTACATGAAGTGGTGTCTGTGTCCTTTCTTTGGTTGCTATAACAGAACACCACAGGCTTGGTATTTCATACAAAGAGATATTTATTTTTCCTGGTTTTGGAGGGTGTAAGTCTAACATGGAGGCGAGGCATCTAGTAAAGGCCTTTCTTCATCATCCTGTGGCAGAGCACAGAGTGTGAGACAGTACAGGTGCAAAGAAAGCAAAGGTAGCCAAACGTCCTTGTAAGGAGTTCACTTCCATGACAACTAATATAGTCCCTTAATAATGACATTAATCCTTTCACGAGGATAGAGTCTCCATGATCCAATACCTTTAAAGAGTTTCAGGTTTTTCAACACAAAGCACATTGGATTAATTTTCTAACACATTTAAATGTTGGTAAGTGGAAGCTCAATACAGACAATATAACAAGTGGAGTTTGTGGTAAACAATTCGGACTAGGGAGAGCGGACATTTCAGTAATGGAAATAAGGAGGCAGGAATGGAAGTCTGAGTAGCTCCCTGAACTTGCAGATGGGTGGAGGCTGGAGTTGACAATCAAAACAGGAAAATCTGGGCTTTACAACTTATGACCTAGAGAACATCTATTTTCATGGAGCTAGAAGTCAGGAGGTTGCTACTGTGAAATGGGCTCTAGAGAATATATCTGCTGGACACATGGGGACTTGCAGCTGCTCTGGGCACTGGATAGGAAATGTGTTACTATAGCACAGACAACCCAGTCTGTCCACACACAAATATAGAATCTTAGTGTATACATCCATTATGATTCAAGGATGGTTTAGCTGAGAAATTATCTTGAAAGTGGTCTATCTTTTATATTCTTATAGAAAGAGCTTGAAAATCATTAAGCAAGGATGCTAGGGTAGAGAACACAGAATTTAGCATCACAAGTCACATGATTGAACATCAAATAAGAAAATGTGTACCTCAGGCGGTATGAATATAAAATGTGCTGGTCAAGTCTTTAAGTATTGTAAAATATAATAGTAATTTTCTTATGTTAGTTAATTGTCAGGTATTAAAAAACATTGGAAAATGAAGATCACTGACTTCCACAAATACTTGTTTATTTTGTTAGTTTATTATTTTACTTTTATTTTATTATTTTACTTGTTTATTTTATTCTCAATAAAATTCTTGCAAATTGAATCTAAGAACATATCAAATGATTATCCACTAAGATCTAGTAGGCTTCATAATAGGGATATAGGGATGGTTCAATATATGTAAAGTGATAAATGTATTATACTATATGAACACACTGAAAGAAGAAAAAAACACACAATCATCTCAACAGATTCAGAAAAGTCTGACAAAATACAACATCCCTCCATGATAAATGTCCTGGAGAGACTAGGGACACAAGGGGCATACCTCAATATAATTGATTTTCAGCAAGCCCACAGCCAATAGCAACAACAATAAACCCAAAGCATTTCTACTAAGGTCAGGACCAAGACAAGGCTATTCCCTCTCTCCATATTTATTCAATATAGTACTTGAAGTCTTAGAGCAGTGAGACAACTGAAGGACAATAAGGAACACTGAAGATAATCATCAAGTGACTCAAGTCAGTCTCACAAAGACAAGTCTCTACCTTCTCACTTGTGGATCCTAGATTTCATACACAACACACACACACACACACACACACACACACAAATATATATAATGCATATGTATACACATATATGTATATAACATGAAATTAGAAATAAAACTGTGCATGGAGACAGGAAAAATAGTAGGGAGTAGAAGGCAAAAGAGTACGTACCCCAAAGTAATTTATATACCTGTGTGAAAATATCCTTATGTAGCCCAGTTCTGTGAATATATGTGAGTGAAAGAAAAATATATGAAGCAATTTAAGCATCTTTTAATGGACACACCCAGAGTATTATAATAACTAATGTCTGTCATATAATTCATTTTCATGGAGCAAGATTATTAACATTATTACTTAATTTAAAATCTTATCTCTTTTTATTTTAATCCCATATGTTTTTATCTTCCTAATGGGTTACACTATTGAGACCTACAGGGTAGTCAGTTATATTTGAAGGTCAAAGAAGAGTAATTAAGGAAGCAACAGTGTTCATATCTCTTTGTAAATAATAGTTTAGCAGAAAATTCAATTTAGAAACTAAAAGATTCATGAAATGACATTCTCATTTTTGTTAGCCTGAACATCAGAAAAGCACATACTAAAATATAATACCCATCTTCTTAGTTTAAGCTTAGGACATATATTGTTGTTTTCAAAGTGCATAGTTTGATAGGTAACTAAATATTCTTTTTCATGCTTGAATTTGTTCTCACTCAGTTGTTACTTGAAGTTAAAACTATCACTTCTTAATGGAGCACTTTGATTAGATTACATGTTAAAAAAGTATTTTATATCATATAGTTCAACTTACTTTGCATACTTATTTTACAGGCATCTTAACTTGTCTCTTGTAACCAAGCATGCTTATTATAAAATTATTAAACAAAATCTTTCATGCCATTTCACTTATCATTTGTATATAATTATTATTAAAAATTCCCAAATCAATCTGGAGAGATTATATTTTGTATTCAGTTTTTTAGGTAGCAGAGGTATTGTTTTCATTAGCACTGTCAAAGCCTCATTCTGGCACACATTAGAATATGCAGGAGCAGAAACAAAGAAATGAGGAGGTTACAGTAGACTCCTGACTGAAGGGGATGCAGGCTTACAACAGGGTGGCAGGAGTCCGGATGCCGAAGTTCTGCTTCGATTTGGAAGACAGATATGAGGCAGATGAGTTGTGGATGATCCTTTAGCTGCTGGGCTTATGGTTTACGGGTTTGCAATTTAGGAACAGTTATTGGAATTACTTAAAATGTAGGTTTTTTTTAATAGCCAAATAAAAATACTAAGAATCCTTCAAAGTATATTTATGCAATATTTTGTCTCATGTAGCATTTTTCACTATTAAAACTTCAGAGTACACTTTCTGATTATCCAATACCAAATAGTCAGTTCTAAAAGGATACATGCCAACACACATACAAGAGACACTACACAGACTGAGCAGGTTGTATGCATGCATTTAGTTCTTTCCCTCTCTCTCCATCTCTCCCTCCCCCCTCTGTGTGTGTGTGTGTGTGTGTGTGTGTGTGTGTGTGTGTGTCTATCTGTCTGGGTATAGAAGAAGTCATGAATTTTAAAGAGAATAGGAAGGTCTATGGAAAGATTGAGAGGGAAGAAAAGGAAGGGGAAAAATAATCTGATTATATTACAATGTCAAAAGACAAAGAAAATAATAATAAAAAAACCCCATTCTGATGCAGTTAATGCGGTGCTCACAACTTTAATCCCAGCACTTGTGGGGCAGAGACAGGCATGTCTCTGTGACTGCAAGTCCAGCCTGCTCTACTGTTTCAAACAAAACAGACACTTCAGATGAACATCAGGTTGATTCTATACTCAGAAAAGAGCTCTCAAGCAGGAGAATTACCGAGTCAAAAGATACTGGTATTTTTTTCCTTTAAATCATTGAATAGGGGTTTTACTTTAGGTCCCATAGTTTTCTTCACATGTATAAGAACACCTCTCTAATTCCATACTTATTAGCATTGGGTATTAATATTACAATACTGGAAGCAGCACATCAAAATCAAGATCTTCCAACAGACCAGGAAAGCATGTTGTCTTGTTTTGCATTAATCGTAAAAAGGAGCAGTGTGTTTCCCCACAGATGTTTTTTGTTCTTTATTTTTATGTAGTTAGTTTGTTACTTTAGAAAACAGAAACGATGCGGTTGAGCATGAATACTCAGATCAACATGATACAAAGACTTTGCATTATTGTAGTTGGCAGTCACAATGCACTCAGATGAGGATTATAGCTGCCTAAGCAGAACAAGAATAAGTTCAAAGAACTGGACATTATTCTTGCTGAAGTTGCCTTCTATAGGAGTTAAACATGTTGGCTATGTTGTTGGCAAACTTGATTGTCTTTTCCCTCTTCATACCTTTAAGGAGTTTTTATGCTGAAAATTATAACTCTGATTTGTTATTCCTGGAGATCTTCATATTTCACATTTGAAAAGAAGAAGTAACTCACACATATTTGCAGAGAAACTTGATAGACATAGCACCTTTTACATGTTTTAGGAGGATTTGCCTGCTAGAATAAGGAGACTCTGTATGGTGTGTCACTTCTCAGAGGTTGCTCACATACAGAAAACCTACCAGCAGTGAGCATGTCTTTTTTAGATCATGCCTCCTAATCAACTGATGTTAACCAGCATGCTTAGGAGTGCCGAACCTCCCAGTCATGGCATAATTAATCAGCTTGCACAGTGCAGAAGTTATTTCTGAGCTTTATAAGAAATTGTACAACTCATAATCAAAAGCTTCACTTTTTAATGAAAAAAAAGAAACATGAGAGACTGACCCCCCCCACCCCTTTTTCCTGTTGGATTGTGGACTCTAGGCCTCATGCATGCCAGACAGGTGTTGTACTTCTGAGGTATACAGCAAGCTGAACAAACTGGCTTTTCAGTTTTCCAATCATATTCACTATTCACACACACACAGACACACACACACACACAGACACACATACACACACAAACACGTACACATCATTGTACAATGCACACATACAGGTGTAAGTAGATAAACTATACAAGTTTACATTTTATAATGTATGTTTATATACTTTATATAACATAACTTATATAGAATGCAATTATATATTTTACTGATATAGACTTTTAAATCAGTAGATTTATATAATTTGTAAATATGTATGTGTGTGTTAGTGTTTCTATTGCTATGGCAAAACACCATGACCAAAAAGCAAGTTGGGAAGGAAAGTTTATTTGGTTTATACTTTCAGATCATAGTCCATCACTGGAGGAAGTCGGTTCAAGCAGGGCTGGAACCTGGAGCAGGAGCTGATGCAGAAGCCACAGATGGGTGCTGCTTACTAGCTTACTTCCCATGGCTTTCTCAGCCCCACCAATCTTATAGAACCCAGGGGCACCAGCCCAAGGATGGCACCACCCACAGTGGGCTGGGCCTTCCCCCACTGATCACTAATTGAGAAAATACCTTACAGCTGATCTCATGGAGTCATTTTCTCAACTGAAGCTCCTTCCTCTCTGATGACTCTAAGTTGTGTTAAGTTGGCAACACAAAACCAGACAGTACACGTGTGTGCATATGTTTGTCATTAGAGACATTCTGTGACATATTTAGGCATTGTCTTTGTTATATATACTTTTTAATGTGTGTCATTGTTTTGCCTGTATGTGTGCATGTGCACCACGTATGTACTTGATGCCAGTGGAGGCTGGAAGAGGGCATTGACGCCCCTAGAACTGGAGTTACAGGTGCTCCTGAGCCGCCATGTGGATGCTGGGAACTGAACTGACGTTTACTGCAAGAGCACCAAGTGTTTTTAACCCTAACCCATTTCTCCAGCGTGTATGTCCCATTTTCTGTCTGTCACGTCTAACGTGTGCTGCCCCCAGGGGAGGCAGGTACCTTGATTCACAATATCTCATCTGGATCTTTAGAGCCTGTCTTAGTTAAGGTTTAGAGAAAAATTGTGAATATTACAGAATTTTTCTTTTTTTTTTTCTGTAATTTAGATATACTTTTTATTACACAAAAGAGCAAATCTTGTTCAGGAAAACTGGTGGCTTTCCTCAAAAAGTTTCTTAAAAATCCTTTGATAGTGTGTATGTATGATGTGGTACTCTTCATGAGTCATTTACTGTCTCTGTATTACACTGATCTTAGTACTCTGATTAGAATATTATCTCTGTAGTCTTTCTGCTTCCCTCTTCCATGATGATCCTGAGACTTATGTGAGTGAGTTCTGCTGTAGATGTATCTGTTGGTGCTGATCTATGCATTCTGACCCATTATGATTTTTCTGTAATAGTTTCTGTTTGCTGTACAGAGGTTCTTCCTTGATGAGGAATGAGAACCACATTCGTTTTGTGTGTAAGGATCAGTTTTAGAATGCAGCTAGGACTTTTTCTGGTGTAGTGAAATGATGGTATTGATTCTCTTCTTAGATCTATGACTTCACTAACCCTGGGTAGTTGGCTGTGTTTCTAGTACTAGACATGGTTTACCTCCTACTGAGTGTGTCCTCAGTACAATTAGCAGTTGGGTATGACGAGGATATGAGTACCACTACTACCTTTAGAAATATCTTGCCATGATGGTCGTTGTGATAATTCATTGGCAACATAGCTTGTTAGAACTATGGGTATTACCCTTCCTTGGCAACTTACTTTCTGGTACTGTGGAAGCCATACTGCAGGAAGGAGGCTTTCAGGTTAGATTCCAGTTTGAATATTCTCGATTCCTGTGTCCAAAGCGTGTGGTGCCTTCAGTCATAGGGGATTATCTTCAGCCAGTGAGAGGTAAGCAAGGGCAACAGCAGTGTCCTGAATTGTTATGGGAGTCACTCGGGCTGCTCCGAACAAGTTGGGTGGAGGTTTCTCATACCTAGTGCTGTTGAGGGGTTGCTAATCTTTGGCTTTGGTGGGGAGCATTTCAGCTCAAGTGGCATAACTTTATTAAAAAATATTTTTTTATATATTCACACATGTATTATGTATAATTTTACAAAATAATAAAATAACATGATCCCTTGGGGCTTTTTAAATACCCCTGGTATTATTGGTCTTTCCTTGCCCATTTTCTTCTATACTGACTTCCCTCTTCATCTCAAATTGGAGCCCCACTTCCGTTTTTCCCATCTAACCTTTTTTAGTACCTGGAATCTACTATTCCTCTCTTTAGTGTCCCTCATGGTCACTTTTTACTTTTCTGTGGTTTATAACCAGCATAGGAAAGGTTTGAAGAAGGGGACATGGACATGGAGGAATGAAGGGAGGACAGGGAAGGGGAAATGATGTAATTATATCTTAATTAAACATTCAATAAAGGAAAGATTCCTCAAATGTTCTTTTCCTCTGATGCTATTTCCTCTGAGTGGTCAAAACATTGCAGGATTCCAGCATGGCCCAGAGTACTGTTGGAAACAGCATTGTTATTACATGGCTTTGAGACCTCATGCTGGCTAGGTGTTAAAATATTTCTTTTTTTTCTCAATACTCAGACTTTAATGATAGTGATCTGTCTATTATTCTTAGAAAAGTAATATTAATTGAATATATTTGATTTTTTTCTCTGTTCTACTTAACTCTTTCAAAATTACCCTTTTGGTATGAAAACAGAAAAGAATTAAATTGAATTTTTCCTTCCCCTTCTCTGGCTGGATCTCAGAGAATACTTTCTCAGTTCATGCTATTAGAAATATAGTCTCGAATGTGCCATGTTTTCAGAATTCAGATTACTAAAGCCCTTTCCCTTAAAATTACAATTGTATGATTGATAACTAAAAGTATAGACATGAATATATAGACCTGGTAGAAGGCTGATCCTACCATGAATTCAGAGACTATTTCTTAGTAAAGAAATGATGTAAAGGCAAGGTGACTGTCATCCCTAGCAAGTCTCAGGAAGACCTTGAATCTTGTCAATGATGTAGCCACTGCAAATAGAGCCTTATGTTCTCTGTAATCCTCAGAATTACCTCACATATTACACATATAAATTATAAATAGCATCATGTTATAAGGATGAAATGTTTCCTAGAGGCACTTGGTCTTCTGTGACTCTTGTGTGTCTTTATGTTTACATACTCTGTTCTTTTGTTTTAGATTTGTAAAATTTACATTTCTCTTTAGAATTTCTATTGATATTTTTTATATCGGTTGCCATCTTTTTATCTATTGTTCTTTTCTATAGCACCTTTAGAAAAATAGTTTGTTTCTTAAGTTTTCTTTTGCTACTCTGTGTTTATGGTAGTTCGAATAGGTATGCCCCCATAGACTCTATGTTTGAATGCTTGGCCTATAGGGAGTGGCCATTTTAGGAGATGTGGCCTTACTGGAGTGAGTGTGGCCTTATTGGAGGAAGTGTGTCACTCTGGAGGCAGGCTTTGGGGTCTTGTATACACTCAAGCCATGCTCAATGGGACAGTCTCCTGCAGCCTGCAGAGGAAGATGTAGAACTCTCTGTCTCTAGCACTATGCCAGCCTGGATGCTGTTTGTGCTTCCTGCCATGATGAAAATGGAACTGAACCTGTAAACCAGCCCCAATTAAATGTTATCCTATTAAGAGTTGCCATGGTCATGGTGTCTCTTCACAACAATGAAACCCTAACTAAGACATAACAAACAATAAACTAATACTTATATTCCCTTCAGTTTCTTGAATATTCTTCCTTTTGAATAACTTATATCTATGTCATCTTTCCCATCTTTTCTTTTGATTTTTTTTTCATGTTGGATGGTATGGAAGATTATATTTAAAAAAAATCCAACCACAACAATATTTGTGGTCTCACAAGAGCTTCTAGAATCTTGAATCTTTCTTTATGACACAGATCTATTTCCCTTTGAATTCGTGTGAAGTTTAATGAGATACACAGCATGACTTTTAAGAATTCATCTTACACAGCTTGATTCATATTCTCACTATTTAGCTTCCTTCATTTTTCATTCCTCTCATTCTCTTCTCTTGTATTTCTCTTTTTTTTTTTTTGAGCATAGCTATCATTCTCTGAGAATGCTTGAGTTATAGAGTAAACTATGAATACATATGTTCAGCTAATGGTCCAGCTAAGGTCTAATGCAACAAACTACCAATGATAGCCAGATATCTGAATGAACCTTGAGATGATTGTACACTGGCCTTCAGCCACGCTACACCTACCATGGAGAAGAATATAGCAGTCTCTGTATGCTGTGTCCTGTGTTCTGATGGATAGGGAATGTACATGACCCTAAGAAACAGTAGTTGATACCACTACATTTTGGAGTAATTTGTTGTGTAGTCCTAGTAACTGGAACAAAGACTTTCATCAAATTTATTGGAAGATTTGTTTGGGCATTCACATTTAAGAATGAAAGAAAAGGAGAGCTAATTAGGGGTCCTTTGTATGTAGGCAAGTCTTGGTGACTGATTGGTTTACTTAAGAGTGAATGGGCTGTGAGTTTGCTTATAAGCAGCCGATGACCCCTAACGAGTGTGCAAGTTTCCTCCTTGGCACCAGCATTCAGAGCTAGTTGCTTATTTAGTCCTTGGAGACCTCTTCTAATTTTCAGTTGTGATTTATTTTATGGAGTAAAGCCACCACCCTTGCACAAGTTTATGTGTTTGCAGTGGGTTCTCTATGATTGGGGAAACGGAAAATAAGTGGCTGATCATTCTGAGTACAGTCTTTCTTTTCATTTTTTGTTTCCTATACCTTGATTTACTCCTGTCTTACATTTCTAAATATCAAGTTTTCTCTTTCTGCATAAATCTTCAACAAATACTGCAGATGAAGACAATTTCCCTGCTTCTGACAAGATGCTTGCTAAAAAGATGACCTGTCTCCTTGAACTGAACTCTTCTTGAGTTAGTTTATGAACTACAAATGCTTGTTTATTTAATTATGTGTGTGTGTGTGTACGTACATGCCATGTGTGTGTATGCCACATATGTGCATGCCCATGGGGACAGAAGAGGGCATCGGATCTGTGTGAATGATTATGATTTGAATTTCATCCTATTTTGAGATGATCATAAATTTGAAGAGATCATAAATATGTAGTTAGTGGTTGTAGTAAAATGTGAAACACGTCTTGAGGGCATAAAAGAAAGATGCATTTGGAAGGTTTAAGGATAAAGAGGAAGGGAGGAAAACAGGACTGAGAGAAATCTTTCAGATACTGAGAAATTATGGGACCCTTTAGGAATGTCTTATAACCAGAGGTCCTAGACAGTAGCTTTGAATCTATTGGAAAGTTCTTAAAATGTTTCTGTTTATTATATAGTCTTATTTTATTTCTAGAAACTTTAGAAGACTCGTTTTCAAAAGAAAGACTTGAAAAACACAGCTGTTCCTGAACTCAGAGAAACAAACATTTGCATATGTAAATAGATACAGAAGAGAGGGCCATAGAAGTGGAGAGAGCAACAGAAGGCCAAATATTATTTGTAAAAAACCTGTAGGTTCCTGGTGGTTAAATTTTAAAACAAAATTTTCTGTATAATGTTTTTTTTTTACTACAATTGTAGAGCAGGTAAAGAATTAGCATTTAATTTTTTTTTTGACTACACAGGTTTATGGAGCCATAGTTTATAGGTCCACTTCCTTCTCTTGATTGGCATCCAGAAGAAACTGGAAACTGTGCCCTGTCATTTAGAGCACTGGCTCTGCAGGGAATTAAAGACTACAGATCAGATTTCATATGACAAACAATGGGACATATTTTTGTTGACCAGGTGCCTGCTTTCTGATGGATTCCTCAAATATATTATCGTTTACAGTATTCACAGGAGTAGATTATATAGGGCAAGAAAATTTTCTTTTATAGATTTAGAAGTCAAGTGAGACAGGGTGTTAGTGTTTGACCAAGTTCTCTCTGCTAGTAGTCACTAGAATAGGAATATGTATTTAGATGTGTGAGCCCTAAGATACCTACTCGTTTTATTACATTCCCTGTGTGGGTAGAAAATATAAGTAGTAGATAAGCATCTTTTTCCTTTGAGAAATTAGCCAGAAATCGTGGCTAATTTCTAATTAGCCAGGGTTGTGATCACCTGAACGAAGGGCTGTGGTCAGCTCCAGTCTGAGGAAATTAAGAGCAGTCACCTGTGCCTGAAGTGAAATATATCCTGAAGTACTAAAATGGAAAGAGACAAGAGGAAAGCTTTGAAGATTTGGGCTTGCATAGATAAGGGGAATGAAAGTTACTTCCTATATTATGGTCTAAAATGATAAAATATAAGTGCTACAGGTCTGTCTACAACATGTTTTCTCTGATGAGAATTCATTTCAAAACTCACTGAAAAAGTGATTCATGTGAGTATGCTAAAATAGGAACTCTGTGCTATGCCGGTAGCAAATGTCAAAAAGAAGCAGACTCCTGAATGAGACAGACTGAAGCATTCTGGGAAAGCATGAAGGGCAGCACTTGCAGTTTGTGTTCCTTGGCTGTCCGTACGCACTCACTGCAGTTTGCAATAACAGTGCTTCAAGCAGTGGCCAGATTCGATGGGACAGCCTCCCTGGCAAGGCCGTTGGACAGCTTTTACATTGCATAAGTTACCAAGCATCGGTAGATCTGGTTTAAGCCTAATGTTCTTATAAGAAAGTGGCTTTGTTGTTCTAAGGGCAACACATAAAAGACTGGTTTACCTGCTGAGAGTTCTTTACCCTTAAACACCCCAGATATACTATAGCCAACAAGAGGTTCACTAAGAGTCTGAACGATCATAATTCATGTTACTTTAGTGAGAAAGCAAGCAAGGTATTTATTTTCTGAGTTCTATGTTCTGTTTGCTGCTTATTAAAAGGAAAGCACACTGAAAGAGATTTTTGTTCAAACAAACAAAGCCCGTCCCTCCCCCGCCCCAGCCCCAGCCCCACCCCAGCCTCCCAGTCCCCCAGCTTTCTGGACAGGTCAGTTGGTTCTGGTGGTTGTAAAGACCTCAGTGAAGGAAAGTTTAGGTGCCAGGAGTTAGACCTTCTTGTCCACTGCTGTCTCTGTCTCATGGCCACAGTGCACCTGGCTTTCACCACAACTGCATTTTTTCTTTGAAGTTTGGATTGTATGCTCATTACTAGTGATTAGCACATGAAGACATTGTGGGTGGGAGGCCAGGCAAGCCTGCTGCCATTGTGCCTGTTTACAGTTTAAACTCTGTTTAAGAATTGTATAGAATCTTGAGTACTTAGAAATTGAGTAAAGATTCCAGTGAGAAAGTCTTTTAACATTTAGAATTCATTATATTAGTGAGTTCTTTTAAATTGTTTCACAATTTTGCTGTTTTTTAACCTCTGCTTTATGCCATATCTTAATATTTATACTTTAAAATCATTTAACATATACTCTATGTACATGTAATACAGCTTACATATTAAAGAATACCATAAGACAGCGATTTAGAATAGTTTTAAACAGAAGGAAAAAGGGAAATATATTAATTTTTAAATCACAAAATTGTTTGGCAAGTATTTTTAATGACGTTGAAGGCTAAGTGTAAAAAAACTGAAAGGTCTATGGAAGGAGTGTGTCCTCCAAGAAGCTTATCGAAAGAACTACTTGGCATTTGTCTTAATCTTCTATTTCTATTAACTTACAAAACCTGTAACTGAAGGCTTAGTGGTATTATTTCTACAGTGTAATTATACTAATAAACATCTTTGGCCATGACCTTGAAAATCTATAGTGCAGAAGAAAAGATTTATTGACTTATACTTTGGAAGAAAAATGGGATTCTTATGTAAATAGTTTCAAGTTTCATACACATACCTGCATACAGTGTATCCTGATTAGGTTTGAGCCTTGTCTTCTCATTTTCTCTCAGAAATAGAAAAGGTTCTTATAAAATCCTGATCCCAGAGATCTTTGTTATATGTATTGAGTCAACTACAAAGAAACTGCTATACCTTGAAATGTGTAAAAATAATCAATAGGCATACAAGACACCTTTAAAAATGTTTGAGGCCACATCTTCCTGGCAGTCTGAATATCTATGTATGGGACTTCTCTGGCTGGCCTGCTCTGCTGGCATTGTTTGTCCCAGTATTAAAGTCCTGTCCAGTTAGAGGAATGGTATTAGGGTATTTGTACTTTGATTTCTTTTTTTGTCCCCTGCCTGGGCCTCTCATGTTTACCTTGCTTTCTGTAAAGACGTTTCACCCTCAAGAATGTTCCTTAGGGTACCTCTGATCAGCTTTCCATGAGATCTAGAAGGATTTTCACTCTTTACACTTTTGATTGTGGTACAACTATTCCGTTTTCTGAGAAATCACGAAATTGATTTCTAAAGTGGATTTACACTCCCACCAGCAATGGAGGAATTGTTCCCTTGCTCCACATCCTCACCAGCATCTACTGTCACATGAGCTTTTTATCTTAGCCATTCTGACTGGTGTAAGGTGGAATCTCAGAGTTGTTTGATTTGCGTTTCCCTGATGACAAGGACTTTAAATATTTCTTTAAGTGCTTCTCAGCCATTCATGATTCCTGTGTTGAGAATTCCCTGTTCAGCTCTGTGCCCCATTTTTAAATGGTTATTTGGGTTTTCGGTGTGTAACTTCTGGAGTTCTTTATAAATTTTGGATATTAGCCCTCTGTCAGATGTAGGATTGGTGAAGATCTTTCCCCAATCTCTAGGTTGCGTTTTGTCCTGTTGACAGTGTCCTTTGCCTTACAGAAGCCTTTCAATTCATGAGGTCCTGTCTATCAATTGTTGATCTTAGAGCCTGAGCCATTGGTGTTATGTTCAGGAAATTATCTCCTGTACTAATGTGTTCAAAGGTATTTCCCACTTTCTCTTCTATGAGATTTAGTGTGTCCTGTTTTGTGTTGAGGTCCTTGATTCACTTGGACTTGAGTTTTATGCAGAATGATTGATAAGGATCTACTTTTCATTCTTCTACATGTAGACATCCAGTTTGACCAGTACCATTTATTGACGATGCTTTCTTTTTTCCACTGTATGATTTTGGCTTCTTTTCAAAGATCAATTATCCACAGGTGTATAGGTTTATTTCTGGGCTTTGATTTGATTCTGTTGATCAACATATCTGTTTCTGTATCAATACCATAAAGTTTTCTTTTTTAATACCATTGCTCTGTAGTACAGCTTGAGGACATAATAAGCCAAATGGGTCGTGTGCCAGGCTTCTCCATGATTTGCTTCTTTCTCTGTTCCTTTCTTCAGTTTGACTGACTTAGCTGTGGCTGCCTTGACCTATGAGTGCCAGCCATCTTTGAATGAAGTTACATTTTCATGGGAATTATATATTTCTGTCTTAACAACAGAGTTCTCAAGTTTCTGCAAATGATATTAATATACCTTATTGCCACATCTAGAAGATTGAATTTGACTTTTATCTTTATTTTCTTTAAAGAATTAACATGCTAAAATATTTTAGTATTATGAATATGTAATCTTAGTAGCTCCCATTATCTTGTGTTCTCTCAGTAGTTTGTTTATTTTCTTTCTTTTTTTTTTTTTTTGTACTTACATAGAAGGGTAAATTTATTGAAATAAAAGAAATGTAAACTTTGCTTCTAGCTCTAGATTATATTAACTAATGTTGGTGTGTGTATGTGCATTTGTGTGAATGTGTGTGTGTGATATGTATATGCTGTGTATGTGTACTCATATGTATAGATACTCATATAAACCTATGAAGGCCTGAAGAGAACATTGGGTGTCCTGTTTTACCACTCTCTGACTTATCCCTTTGAGGGAGGGTTCTTCAGTGAGCCTGGATTCATGCAGCCAGCAGCTAGCTCCAGCGATCCTTCTGTGTGTGATCCCCACAGCATTAGCTTTGCCCAACTTTTACATGGGTGCTGGAGATTTTGAATGGTGATCCTCATGCTTGTGTAGTAAGTGCACTTAGTCTCTGAGCCATCTTTCCAGGCTCCTGTGGGATTTCTACAGGATCGATTCCCAGGGTATCTCTCAATAGTGGACATCAGAGGACAAAGGAAAGTCTAAAAGTATATCTGATGTCAGTGATTCTATTTTTTTTTCTGATTCGATAATTTTCATTTCTTTAATTTAAATTTTTTACTGGATGTTTTATTTATTTCATTCCAGATGTCATCCCCTTTCCCCTTCCTAGAACCCCCTATCCCATCCCCCCTCCTCCTTTTTGCTTTTATACATTTGAATTACATGCAAGTATTCAGGTCAGTTCTAGGTTGAGGGACCAGCAATACAATAGATGCAAATAGTCAAGGACCAAGCAAGACAATAAACACAAATAGTCAAAGAACAAGCAAGGCAATAAACAAAATTCCGTGAACACTTCCATGATCACTGTTTCTAAGGGCTTCTCAGGATGACCAAAATATCTGAGCCAATTCCCTGCCTAAGCTCCAAAGATCATTTTCATGTTGAAGCCTACTTACTTGTTCTAGCCAAAAATTTATTCCTGCCTGAAATTACTTCTTCGTTCTAGCCTAATGTCAGATTCCTGCCTGAAACCTTCTTCCTTGTCCTTGGCCAATGTCATATTTCTGCCAACAGCCCATTTCCTTGTACTTGGTCCATGTTAGATTCTTGCCAAGCAGCCCCAAAGACTCTCTGCCTCTCCTCCTATTTTATTTTATTAACAAGACTGAACCTGTCTTAGGTTGGTCTGACAAGAATGCCTTCCTTACTCATCATGGAAAATGCATTATCAAAAGCAATATTTCTGTCTTAGGTTGGTAAGGCTCTGTGCAGAATGTACCTGTTCCCTTGGCTTGCCAGCCTGTCAATTTAATAACTCTGTCTAGGGGTCCATTTTCAGGTTCAAGCCATGTACTTTGTCTGCTAACATACTTGATGTTGTTAAAGACAAGCTTTAACACATGGGCAGAAATAAAAGTATTCCCAGGACAATAAGGGCTAGCATGATCAAGCTATATATTCCATTCTTGAAGTTTGCACCAAAATAGAAATACTGTCCTCAGGCCAGGGGTAATTTTATCAGCAGTATTTACTGCATCAACACTCAGCAGAGCAGCATTCTTGAAATTATAAGCTCTCATGCAAAGTTAAAACATCCAGAGAGGTGTTAGAATTATGCCAAATACACTGCAAATGTCTTTAAACTTTTTCCTAATTATAGTGACTACCATTGTAAATTTTAGCACTAGCATGAATCCAATGGTATTTGGCATGACACTCAAGATGGCTCCTTACCTTTAAATTCTGAACCTCCTTCCATAATTTGAATAGGATAAAGAGCATCAATCTGTTCTTCCAAATGCCTATCTAAATCCTCTTGATAGTCAACACATTAGTAACAGTTTTTGCTAAATGATTAACAAAATAGCTGTCTTAACTTCTTGTGTCAAAGCAATTGCAGAAGCAGTGGTACTAGTAATTAATGTAATTAAAGCCATTATACCAGCAATAATCAAGCCCATCTACCCTCTTGCTTCTGCTTAAAGCCTGACTCATTTCTTCCAGCATTTGCAAGCTATTTTTAGAATACCAAGGTTCTGTGATACTCAGGCACTAAAACAAAAGCTGGTTGATAGACCTCGTAACTACATGCCGGATTTCAAAACACAAACACAATTAGAAGGTATACAATCAATGCAACTTACATTAAATACTGTAGAAGCAACAAAATAATTTTAATTGACAATTAAAAGAGCCTCAACATTCGTGCTAACACCTGTTTGAAATTCTAGATTCTGCCCAACTTTATCTCTTGTTAACATATCATCATAGAGAACTGCAGCTAACTTCCAATATGTCTCTGAAAATGTCCAGAACCAGTCTTCCAAATGAAGACTGTTATTTCTAATATTGGATTGATTTCTAGATCAGTCCATGATTGAGTCTGATAACTGGTCACATTTAAGAACAATACAAGAGTCATTATAACTTCTCTCTTTGATTCTCTGTTCACAAGGTCTAAAAACTTGAGGCAAGGCAGCTTATCCCATCAAGGGTATAGGTAAGCAGTGGAACTTATGTTCAATACAGCTTCCAGTCACCATTCTTCATGGCACTCAACAAGCTCACAGGTCAGCATCATTCTTTGTCTTGGCATCAGCATGTCCCACCTGTTGTCGCTCTGGCGGCCACCATGCTCCTTCAACATCCTGCAAAAAAAACCCACAAACATGCCCTCTTCCCCATATTTAATACCTGATCCGGATCATGCATATACCAGTAAGTGGATCCTTCCCTTTCACTTATACATAAGTATGCCTAGTTGTAGAGTGCCATAGACACTCAGCAGAAAGTTCCTTGGCATCCAAATTAAAAAAAAATGTAAAATACAAAATAAAAATAACATGTTTTAAATAAACTTTGTGGTGTATGGGGATATATCTTCCCCCTTTTTATTTTATGAAGATATTGTTTTAAAGTTCCATGAGCCCCCTCCACAGTCTCTTGTCCTTGATTCCTCTTATAAGGAATCCTAGTAATATGGGTAATATTAAATTGCTGCCAAAAAGCCTCAAATGTTCAACTGCAACAGATGTCCATTATCTGTTTTTTTTTTTTTGTTTTTTTTTTATTAGATACTTTATTTATCTACATTTCAAAAAATAAAGGACACTTCATGAATTTGCTGTCATCCTTGTGCAGTGACCATGCTAATCTTCTCTGTATCGTTTCCAGTTTTAGTATATGTGCTGCCAAAGCAAGCACAGTTTGTTTTATTTTCAACCATAGTACAGGCTGTTTTTTAAAACTTTGAGGTCAAGGCTTTAGATACCATATAAATTCTGTTAGCATCTGTTCTTAACATTACGTACACAAGCTAAGATATATTTTCTAACATTTAATTATGCTAAGTAATTTTCAGGTAATATTGATAATAATATTTTTGGGACAAATAGTATTATCTGTAGGTCAGGATGAAATAACAAGAACCACAGACTGTGTAATGTACATCAGGTTGTGGAGTGAGGAACTGACCACAGAGATGTTTATTGAGGAGGATAATAATATTTTTTTCTTTGTCATAGATTATTTATTTGAATGAACTAAAAAGTGACTCAAATTATATGGCTTAATTCAAATAGTCTACCATTGAATATGAAGATACTTTTATATTTAAAATTTGATTATTTTATGTGTGTAGGTATTGTGTCTGCATACACATTGGTGTACTTGACGTGTACCCACAGAAGCCAGAAGAGGATTTTGGACTCTTGGGCCTGACGTTGTAGCTCTTGGCCACCATGTGTGTGCTGGGACCAAACCTGGGTCCTCTGCAGAAGTCGTGCCCTTAGTCACTGAACAATCTCTGTGTCCTTATTTTAGTGCTTTGATGGTCACAATCTTAAATTAGAAACCACTACATTTTAAGATAATGTGTTAGAAAAAATGAAATCACTATCTGACTATAACTGTCTTACTTCTCATTAATTTAAGACTCATCATTTTTTGTTTTATCTATTTGATTATTTAGTTTTGAGACAGTCACTCTCTGAAGACCAGGCTGGCCTGGAACTTACTATATAGCCACTGCTATCCTTGAATTTGAGGGGACCCTTCTGTTTCAGCCTCCACAGTACTAGAATTCCAAGTCTTCACCACCACGCTCAGCTTCAGTGATACTTTTGTCTCAGGAATACTTCATTTAATTATGGTCCATTATTGTGACTTTAGAACATTTCATTTTTAATGGAATGGGTATGAATTTAAGTACTCAGACTCTTGGGTAATTATCCAATTACATGTTCATAATTCTAACATGATTAAATGACAATGTTTAATTCATCTTAGAGGTAATTTTACCCCTATGTGAGCTCTGTATTCTAAATAATTATACTTCTCTGTTTCTAGGAAAAACTTAATTAGCTCTTAAGTTTTATTTGGAAGTTTCGGCACATTGCAACATGGTCTCACTCCTCGAGGAGCTGCTGATTAATCTTAGCAAAACTGATATTGCAGCATTTTAAAGCACTAATACAGTAAATTTGACTTCAATGCTTGAGCTTTGAACACTATAAGAAGTTATTATTTCTTTATTTCCAGAAAATATAGGGAATATTCCAAAATATTTAAAAATTATATAACAGGGACTATGAAAAAACTCATGTAAATTGTTTGCTAAACTACTGTGTAGTTGAAGACTCTGAAAGGAGCTTTCATTTCTATTGTTAGGACGTCATACACAGGAATGTAGTTTTGTGGTAAAAGTTAAGCTCGGCAATGTGTATAATGTACTTTCATTTACATAAAGCTTACACACATTATTTTGAAAATACTAGAAAAAAAGAAGTGCTCCTATGATTTTGGTGTATACGTCTTATTTTAAATGCATGTGTTTAATGTATGTACATTATATGTATATCATACATGTGCTTAAAATATAGTCTGCTTTATACTCATGCTATAATTTTAAGAAGGCAAAGGAAGGATTTTCTATATATGTCTTCATTTAGGTCTTTATGGATAAACCAATTACTTTATTATTGTATTAATTATTAAATATAGGTTAGAGATTTGGAAAATATGCTTTTATGATATAGCTGGGCAGATAATTCATTTTGACTGGTAGTGTGCATAATCAACATTTGTATTAAAATAGAAGTAGGATCATAATATGTCTCTATACTACCTTATCTCAGTGACTTTCTATAATTTTTAGTAGTTAATTAAAACTCAATTATCTTCTTGATGATTCATTATTAATCAGCCTAGAAACTGATTTTCTAAATTATTTAGATTTTTTGAAGCCCGTAAGTTTCGAGTAAATTGCCAAAATGTGGAAATATGTACAGGACGCCCTGCATTATGTTGCTGTTACAAACCACTCTACAATTTCAGTGGCCTTGCAATGATAAATATTTCATTGCACATTACATACCACTGTGATCCTACACTCCCTAGGCTGACAGAGCATTCTTGATCTGGGGCACAGTTGATTTTGTAATAAAGGTTTGTGTAGTCACAATTTCTGTTTTGAGTCTTCTTGGAGTAAGCTTTAGACTTCTAGCTGATTTCAACGAACTAAGCAAGTACCATACACACTTCTGATTTCAACAGGACAAGCAATGTACATACAGGCTTTCTGTCCCGACAGGGCACTCCCAGCTTATGTTGGCAAGGCTTGAAATCAGTAAGACCCAAGGATATATGTTTTCCTCAGGGAATCGAGAGAATAATTTGACTAGTAACACAACGTATTGAAATAATCTTTTTTTCTTCTTTCTCATGCATACAAAATGAATATATTTTCTAGTTAGCCATACTGACCTAATTTGATCAAACTTTATGTTTTAATAAATCTGGGTTTCTTCTTTACTTTTATATGGGGTTGAAAACAGTTATCTTAGACATCCTACGTCTAGTAACCTCTCTTTCTCTAAAGTCTTCCTTAGTATTAAAAATTATTTCACATTGTGTTATGTATAAGTAAGTTTGAGAGCATGTGTGCTTAAGGTTAGACACATTTCATTTAGCATTTTCTGGGTTCCAGGAGCCATGTTGCTGACATTTCAAGGAACGACCGCTAGATGGTGGCCTCGCTCATTTAGAAGGCTAGAATTATGTTTTACTTCAGGTGAATGGGTTGATAGTGGAGGGATCAGAAATGTGAAATATGCTGATTTTATTGTGAGATTTTTATGACTCAAATGGTACTGTTTACTGAGTATGTAAATACACATGCACACAAACACACAAATCTAACACATACACACACACTTGCAATGCATGCAGACACATAAGCCCCTATACATGTACACATGCACATATTGCATACATACATGCAAGCACACATGCATGTACACACTCACATGCGTATACATGCACATGCACACTTCCACATGCACAAATGTGTACACACATGTACATTCTTGCACACAACACACACATCCCCTTTATTTTTCAGGTATTACTTTCTGAATAAGGGCAGAGCACTGTTTCTACAGATATTGCAACCAGCTTAGACCCATCCCTAGCACATTGTATTCTTGGGGTGTTTGTATGAATTTGCACACTGTTGTTGAAAGTAGGATTATTTTAGGTGTGTGCCTCCACTATACTTCCTTTACCCCCCCTCCCTCCCTCTTTCCTGTTTGGTGCTGAGGATTGAACCCAGGGCCTAATACATGCCAAGCACGCACTGGACTACTGTTAGAACACCAATGCCCTTTCTATAATTAGTGGGAGTAGTGAGGAAAGTGAAATTACACATTTCACTCATGACTGTTAAAACAACTTTAATGATTTTTTCACACAGTAGGAAACAGTATAGACCCATCAAGGTGTTTCCTCTCAGAAAACAGTCCTTGAATTAAGTTGTCTGCCTACATTTTTTTGGTTTCTGAAGTAACAATATTCCTTTCATTGTATATTTCTGCTTTCACTGAAGCCTTAAGGCCTTCATATAATTCAAACAATTTTTGCAGGATTTCATATAATTATTAGAAACAAAATATATAGCTGGTATGCTAATTTGTGGAAAGTTAGTATTAAGTGCAGTCTGTCTGGATAATAAAAGTGAAATTAATGAAATTCTCTTTAGCTTATTAAGGAAAATTATTTACTTCAAAATATGTATTTTGTATATGTATTTGGTATATCTATGAGTCCTTTTCCTCAAAGGAGAAATCATATTAAATGTTGCTTAGGGTTTTAGCAAAGAGTGAGATGATTTGTTGTGGTTGATCCAGCATGATCTCTGGTGTTTATTGTAATTTGGCAGTTACAGTTTGCACGTGTGATCCGAAGACAGCGTGGGGAGTTCTGCTTTACAGCCTGGAACCCTTCGGCAGCTTTCCATGCCTCCTGTGACAACAGTTGGCACATTTGGGCGTTGAACAGAATCTTACACAAAGCTCACAGAAAATGTTAAAATAAATCTGGCTGAAAGGACAAGGGTTGGGTGCCTATGAACTCAGCATTCCCATCAAAGCCTGCCTCACCCCCAACCATCCTTATGCAGCCCCACAAAGTGCTGTGTACAAATCACATGCAGGGGAAAGGTCCGATTTGCTGATCCCCCTTTTGTGATCCCATCACGTGTGACCCTTTATGACCTCACCTGTCCTCTGGCACCCTCTCTCCAAAATCAACCTGAAGCAAGTTAGTCATTTAGGAAGAGGAGCCTTAATTGAGAAAACGCTCCTACCAGATTATCTGGAGGCATGTCTGTAGGACATTTTTTTTTTTTTTTAATTTTATCTTGATACTTTCTTTTTTTAAAATTTATTTTTAAATTTACATTTCAGATGTTATCCCCTTACCACATTCCATCCCCCCACCCATGAACCGCTATCCCATCCCCCCTCCTCCTGCTTCTATGAGGATGTGCCCCCATCCACCCATCCCCTCCCACCTCCCCACCCTCGAATTCCCCCCCACTGGGCATCCAGCCTTCATGGGACCAAGGATCTCCTCTCCCACTGATGCCCAACAAGGCCATCCTCCCCTACATATACAGCTGGAGCCATGGGTCCCTCCCTGTGTGCTCCCAGGCTGGAGGTTTAGACCCTGGAGCTCTGGTTGGTTGGTATTGTTGCTGTCCCCATGGGGCCACAAACCCCTTCAGCTCCTTCAGTCTTCTCTCTAACTCCTCCATTGGGAACCCCATGATCAGTTCAACGGTTAGCTGTGAGCATCTACCTCTGTATATGTCAGGCTCTGGCAGACCTCTAAGGAGACAGCTATATCAGGCTCCTGTCAGCATGCACTTCCTGGCATCCACATCAGCGTCTACCTTTGATGACTGCACATGTGCTAGATACCCAGGTGGAACAGTCTCCAGACAGCCCCTACCTCAGCTTATGTCCCACACTTTGTCTCCATATTTGCTCCCATGAGTATTTTGTTACTCCTTCTAAGAAGGGCATTTTCTTAATTGTTACTGTGGGAGGGCCCAGACCTAGGTAGGTGGTCTTGGGATGTAAAGAAAGCAAATTGAGCAAGCCACAAGGAGTAAGCCAGTAAGTAGCATTCATCCATGGCGTCTGCTTCAGTTTCTGCCTTGGCTTCCCTCAGTGAAGTGTGACCTGGGATATGTAAGCCAGATAAACTCTTTTCTCCCCAAGTTGCTTTTGGTCATGTTCATTATCACAGCAATAGAAACCTAACTAAGATAACAGATGAAAAAGCATTTATAGTTCCTGGCCAACATCCTGGAAAAAAAAAAAAAGGAAGAAAAAGATGAGTTACGCCTTTTTCTTTAGCATGCCTTAAGGTAGACCTGCCCTCCTCTGCCCTCCTGAGGGGTTTTCCCTTGACCAAGTGATCAGCCAGCCTGACTGGACTGATTCCTTTTTTTTCTTCAATAATTTATTTATTTACTTTACATCCTGATCCCAGCTTCCTCTCCTATTTCTTCTCCCAGTCCTACCCTCTCATTTCCCCTCTTCCTGCCCCATCCCTTTCTCTTCATAGAAGGGAAGGCCTCCCATGGCTATCAACCCACCTTGGCATATCAAGTTGCAGTAGGACTGGGTGCATTTTCTATTGGGGCTCAGCAAGACAGCCCAGTTAGGAGAAGGGATATAAAGGCAGGTAACAGAGTCAGAGACAGCCTCTGCTCCTGCTCTTAGGGGACCCACATGAAGACCAAGCTGCACATTTTTTATATATGTGTAGGGGACATAGATCCTTCCCATGCTCCCTGGTTGGTGGTTCAGTCTCTGTGAGCTCCTATGGGCCCAGGTTAATTGATTCTGTAGGTGTTCTTGTGATGTCCTTGACCTCTCTGTCTTCTTCAATTCTTCAATTCAGCAAATATAGCAGAATAACATTAATAGTATCAGGGATGGGCTCTTTCTCACAACATAGGTCTCAAATAGGGCCAGTTGTAGGTTGGCTATTCCCTCAATTTCTGCTCCATCTTTATCCTTGCACATCTTGTAAGCAGGACAAATTGTGGATCGAAGGTTTTGTGGCTGGGTAGGTGTTCCTGTCCTTCCATTGGAAGTTTTGTCTGGTTATAGGACATGGCTGTTTCAGGTTCCATATCCCTTATTGCTAGTAGTCCTACCTAGAGTCACCCTCATAGATTCCTAGGAGTTTCTGTTGTCCTAGATAAAGCCTCTCAAGCTGGTTCCAGAGACATGCCTTCCCCACCAATTCCAGTTCTCTCTCCTCCATCTTCCCCAGAATTGAACCCTCCTGTTCTCTTACCACCCCTCTCCCACCCTGTTCTTCCCCTCATCTACCCCTGATGTCTATTTTATTTTCCCTTCTCCGTGAGATTCCAGAATCCTCTCTTGGGTCCTCCAAGTTACTTAGCTTCTTTGGGTCTGTGGCTTGTAGCATGGTTATCCTATACTTTATTGCTAATACCACTCATAAGTGAGTACATACTATACGTGTCTTTCTGGATAAAGACCTCACTCAGGATGATCTTTTCAAGTTCCATCCAATTGTCTGAAAATTTTATGATGTCATTGTTTTAAATAGCTGAATAGTATTCCATTGTATAGATGGACCATGTTTTTAGATGGACCATGTTTTCTTCATCCGTCTTCAGTTGAGGGACATCTAGGTTGTTTCCAGTTTTTGGCTGTTATAAATAAAGTTGCTGTGAACATGTGCATGCCTTGTGGTATAGTAGGGCATCCCTTAGGTATATGCCCAGGAGTGATATATCTGGGTCTTGAGGTAGAACTATTTCCAGTTTTTGAGAAACCACCAAATTGATTTCCAAAGTAGTTGTACAAGTTTGCACTCCCAGCAGCAATGAAGAAGTGTTTCCCCTGCTCCACATCCTTGTCAGCATGACCTGTTGCTTGAGTTTTTTGTCTTAGCCATTCTGACAGCTCTGATGAAATCTCAGAGTCATTTTGATTTGCATTTCCCTGATGCTAAGGACACTGAACATTTCTTTAAGTGCCTCTTGGCCATCAGAGATTCCTTTGTTGTGAATTCTCTGTTTAGCTCTGTACCCCATTTTTAAAATTGGGTTATTTGGTTTGTTAGTGTCTTATTTCTGAGTTTTTTTTAGTTCTTTATATATTTTAGATATTAGTCCTCTGTTGGATGTAGAGTTGATGAATATCTTTTCCTCTTTTGTAGGCTGCGTTTTGTCCTACTGATGGTATCCTTAACCTTGCAAAAGCTTTTCAGTTTCATGAAGTCCCATTTATTAATTGTTTGTCTCAGTGCCTGAGCTATTGATATTCTGCTCAGAAATTTGTCTCCTGTGCCCATGAGTTCAAGGCAGTTTCCCACCTTTTCTTCTATTAGATTTAGTATATCTGGTTTTATGTTGAGGTCTTAGATCCACTTGGACTGGAGTTTTGGGCAGGGTAATAAATGTGGGTCTATTTGCATTTCTACATGTAGACATCCTGTTAGACCAGCACCATTTGTTGGAGATGCTTTAATTTTTCCATTGTATGATTTTGGCTTCTTTGTCAAGTAGCAAGTGTCCATAGGTTTGTGAGTCTCTTTGATTCCATTGAACACCCTGTCTGTTTTTATGCCAATGCCATGTGGTTTTTATTGTATTGCTCTGTAGTATAGTTGAAGTCAGGGATGGTGATACCTCCAGAAGTTTTTTTATTTTATAGGAGTGTTTTCGCTATCCTGGGTTGTTTGTTTTTCCATATGAAGTTCAGAATTGTTCTTTCAAGGTCTTAAAGAATTGTGTTGGAATTTTTATGGTAATTTCTTTGAATATGTAGATTGCTTTTGGTAAGATGGCTATTTTTAATATGTTAATACTATTGATTCTTGAGCATGAGAGCTCTTTCTGTCTTCTGATATCTTCCTGAATTTCTTTCTTCAGAGACATGACCTTTTTATCATACAGGTCTTTTACTTGCTTGGTTAGAATCATGCCAAGATATTTTATAATATTTGTAGCTATTATAAAGGATGTTGTTTCACTGATTCCTTTCTCAGACCATTTACGTTTGTATAGAGGGCTACTAATTTTGTTTTTAGCTAATTTTGTGTCCAGCCACTTTGCTGAAGGTGTTTATCAGTTGTAGGAGTTCTCTGGTAGAAGTTTTGATGTCACGTATCATATCATCTGTGAATACCAATACTTTGACTTCTTCTTTTCCAATTTGTATACTGTTGATCTTCTTTAGTTGTCTTACTGTTTTGTCCATAACTTCAAGTACTATGTTGAATAGATAAGGAGAAAGTGGGCAGCTTTGTATTATCCCTGATTTTAGTGGAATTGCTTTAAGTTTCTTTCCATTTAATTTGATGTTGGCTATTGGCTTCATATGACTTTTATTATGTGTAGGTATGCATCTTGAATCCCTGATCTCTCCAGACTTTGAACATGAAAGGGTGTTAGATTATTGTCAAAACATTTTCAGCGTCTAATGAGATGATCATGTGATTCTTTTTCAGTTTACTTATATGGTGGATCAAATTAATGGATTTTTTATATAGTGAAACACCCCTGCATTATGGGATGAAGCCTACTTGATCATGATGGATGATATTTTTGATGCATTTTTGGGTTTGGTTTTCTAGTATTTTAGTGAGTATTTTTGTACCAATGTTCCTTCGGGAAATTGGTCTGAAATTCTCTTTCTTTGTTGAGTCTTTGTATGGCTTAGGTATCTGGGTGACTATAGCCTCATAGAATGTGTTTGGCAATGTTTCTTCTCTTTCTGTTTTGTGGAACTGTTTGAGGAGTATTGGAATTAACTCTTCTTTTAAAGTCTGGTAGAATTCTGCACTAAAACCATCTGGCCCAGGGCTTTTTTTGGTTGGGAGACTTTTAATGACTGCTTTTATTTCCTTAGGGGTTATAGGACTATTCAGATAATTTACCTGATCTTGATTTAGCTTTCGTAATTGGTATCTGTCTAGAAAACCATCCATTTTATATAGATTTTCCAATTTTGTGGAGTATAGGCTTTTGGAGTAAGACCTAATGATTCTTCAAATTTCCTCAGTGTCTGTTGTTATGTCTCCCTTTTCAGTTCTGATTTTGTTAATTTGGGTACTGTCCCTCTCTGTCTTTTAGTCAAAGAACCAGCTCTTGGTTTTGTTGTTTGTTTGTGTTATTCTCTTTGTTTCTAATTTATAGATTTCAGCTCCGAGTTTGATTATTTCCTTCCATCTACTTTTCTTGGATGTTTGCTTCTTTTTGTTCTAGAGCATTCATGTGTGCTTTTAAATTGTTAGTATGAGATCTCCACAATTTATTTGTGAAGGCACTTAATACTATGAGCTTTCCTCTTAGCACTGCTTTCATTGTGTCCCATAAATTTGGGTATGTTATACCTTCATTTTCATTGAGTTCTAGAAAGTCTTTAATTTCTTACTTTATTTCTTCCCTGACCCAGTGGTCATGGAGTAAAGAATTCAGTTTCCATGAGTTTGTTTCTGTTGTTGTTGAAGTCCAGCTTTAACCCATGGTGATCTGATAAGATACATGGGGTATCAATTTTCTTGTATTATTGAGACTTGCTTTAGGACCCAGTATATGATCAGTTTTGTAGAAGGTCCCATGAGGTGCTGAGAAAAGGCATATTTTTTGTATTTGGGTGAAATGTTCTGTAGATATCTGTTAGGTCCATTTGATTCATAATGTCTCTTAGTTTCATTAGATTTTGTCTGGATGACCTGTCCATTGGTGAGAGTGGGGTATTGAAGTCTCTCACTATTAATGTGTGGTGTTCAATGTATGATTTAAGCTTTAGTAATGTTTCTCTTACAAATGTGGGTGCCCTTGCATTTGTGGATAGATATTCAGGAATTGCAATGTCCTCTTGGTGGATTTTTCCTTCTTACTAGACACATCGAGTTCTAACAGGCATTGCCATGTGCTCCACACTAAAAATTGAGAGGCTGTCAATCTTCAGCTTCATTTCATAAGTATATTGTCTACCTTCCATGTGAAGTTAATAGTAGAAAATGATAAAAGATAATGCCCTTAGGGAAGCTACCTTAAAATTGCATAACGTAACTGTTAAAATAAAGATGTAAAGAAAAAACATATAAATTAATTATACTACATAATGTCTCTTTCTGTTATGTATTTGTTATAAATTAACTAATTGCTCAGCTCACAGATTGTTGACTTAATTGCAGACTGTAGTGAGTTTTAGCTTTACCCCTGTATGCCCTGCAGTGAGCTTGATGGTTGTATCATTTAAACACTTTACCTTCTGCGAACTTGCAGTTGGATTTTCCAGCAGCCATTTAAATTAATTCTTTATTAGTATAATCCTTTAGACTGGCTGAAGGTGGCATCATTTCCTTTTCTAGCTTTGAAATGTTTTGCCCTGACTGTTAGCCAGGAGGGTGTATACAGAAGTCATAGTTGGGTAGCAGCAAGTGTACTGTAGTATTGGATTGCTCTTGTCATTACTGTTTGCAATGTTGGGGATCAAACCAGTAACCCATCCATGAAGGGCAGAGATCTGATGTTGAGCTGCGTCTTATCTCTACCAACTTACTCTTAAAATTTGTTACATTTCCCCCTGACTTAAGAAACATGATTTAAAGATTCTTTTCTTGCTTTTACTTCCAATGACTGACTTTTATACCAGATTGAATAGCCATTAGCTTTTAGCCTGCAGGATCCAAAGATATTCCCCATTAGACACAAGAAAATATATAAAAGCTGTATCTCCTTGGGCCCAGATTTCCTACTGGCCTAAATGCAAGACTGTACTCTCATGGGAAGCACTGTAGGTGAGTCACATGGCATGCAGAAGTATTACTGAGAGGTTGTGCACACCCTAAGATAACTTTCACTTAGTACTGTATAACTATTAATCAAATACAGATACAGGACATTTATTTTATGATTTTTTTGAGACAGGGTTTCACTGCATAGTCCTAGGTATCATGGAACTCACTCTGTAGACCAGACTGACCTTAAACTCAGAGATCTGCCTGCCTCTGCCTCCCAGGTGCTGGGATTAAAGGTGTACACTACCATCACCCGGCTAAATTTTTAAAATTTAAAAACACCAAAATTATAAACATATATTTTGTGTAGCTTTAAATTAGAGTTTGCTAAAATAATTAGACATACTATATTTAGGGCACCACTTTTAGGAAAGATTTTTCTTAAAGGAAAGAATATAAAAACTTTATATTGTTGATGGCTTCAAAAGTCTATAAATTTTACAAAGGACTACTTGAGTTACATGTTAATTATATCTCAATATATCTTTTTTTCAGTACACAAAATGTGTTATTAGGGCAAAGCAATACAATTTCAGTTTATAGTCATAATTAAATCATTAGCCTTAATAAACACTTAAAGATTTGGAACTACAAAATTATGAATGATTTAAAATAATTTATGTTCTTGTTCAGTAGTGACATGGTTATTACACAAACAATGAGTAAAAATATTAACAAATATATAGGTGTGTAATATCTCAGCTACTACGTATTTCTCCTAGCCCTTTCTGTATTATTTATGTTCTTTGTGTCCATACTGTGTTTTGCTAGCTCTTATTACTAGTAAACAACTTTTTGTGATCAATTAAGGGAGATAGTCAGGTGTAAATGCCGTCTTGTAATAGTACTTACTGAAGCATCGGCTGCTTTCCTCTTGGATCACGAGAGGTACACATGAAGATGAGTGTTAGCTGAGGAGAAATACCGTAAAGACATGGCAGATGGGCTAGAATTTCAAAAGTTGCTTTCAAGCATTTTTGGATTTAAAATAAAAAGTAGAATCTTTGATGAAAATACTGACACACGAGTTCTTGGGTCAGCAGATTTTTTTTTTTTTTTACCTTTTAAAAGACTTTTATTATAATACGCAATATTAACTTGCTAACAGCTCAAATTATTCACCACACCACTTAAAGATAAGTTCAGTATCAGGCCTTGAGTTTTCTTTTCTTCTCTTTCTTTCCTTTTTTTTTTTTGGTAAATATTAAGACCTGAGTACAAAATGAGAGCTGTGTTGTGGATTAAGTGAAGTATCTCAAGGCTGTGCCGTTCTGATAACTGAACCCGGAGTGACCTTTCTCAGACACAATTACAGAGCTGTATGTTTTTCCTTTAATTTCATCAGGGGTTTAATTAGTATACAAAAAAACTTCCCTTATCTTCCTTTCTACCTAATTGGCTTGTCTTCGCTTCTATATGAAGCATGTGAGAGTGGGCTGTAATTAGGGTGACCGCGTTAACCTTTTCTCTCACATGTACTGTTGCCTAAAGGCCTCAAGGCCTAAAAGCAGTGCTTTGGATTATTGCTTTGCAATCACTATGGCTGTCCCACAGGTTTTCTCATGAGCAGAAGGGCTTTGGGTGCTGCAGGTTCCCACTGCTTAACAGGATCTTCATTCTTCTCCCCACTAAATGTTTATTGATTATCTCGCTGTTCCAGGCTCAGCCTCCAACAACTTAATATCAGGTGACAGTCAGGAGAGTTCTCCAAGTAATTAGAGTTGAGCATTGGGGGAACAATTAGGAGCAGAGTTATTAAACTTGATTTATCCTATTCTCTCCTGAACAGTTCCTCGGATATCAGAACATCACACTTTCACAATCTACCCTGGCTGAGAAATTAGTGGCTAACCCGCTGCTTATCATTGCTGCCTCGCTGCCCAGAGGCACACCCTCTTGGTTGCAGTCATTCAGTTGGAGATATTAGAGTCCATAAAATTTATCGTGGGTTTTAATTAGGTGAATCTGAGCAAGAGAGGAGAGAAGCACAACCTAAAACTTTACAAGTCTGGTGTGTATTTTATGTGTGAAATAGATTTATGTGTAAGTATGTGGTACACGTAAAATTAGTTTTAACTGGACTCAGAATTTTTAAAAGGATTCCAATTTCTGATCAGAAAGGTTAATATTAAGGTGAAGACATATTTTTTGACCCACTTTTTATAATTTTGTGTTTTGTACACATTTGCACATGGTGTTTATAGATTTCTTGGTTAGGTTCCCTGCTCTTTAAAATGAGAATTCTAAGCCTAAGTTTCTAATTTTTTAGAAAAGTTTTCTGTTTTTATTTTTACATTCAAGGAACTATGTAAGTGTTTGTTTTCCACAGCGCTGAGATGGTGTAAGCTTTAGTGGGGTCTGATGGCCTGTCATGGCTCTTATGAAACAAACTTGAAATAACAGCCCTGAGTCAGTTTGGCTCTATGAAAGTTATGTTGCTGGGTTACATCTTCTGTGACTGCCTACCACAGAGCGTTGAGCAGGCCAGTGTGGTTTAAACCTGAAGCAAACTGATGAGCTCTTTCAGATTGGCAAGGCTGACTGTATGTTAAACCCCGGTAGCCCCTTCCCATGCACACACTCCGATCCTAAGGCTGACTAAGCAAGCAGTTTTAATGGATTGGTACATATTTATCATTTCTTTTGGAAGAAGGGGTATTAACGCTTTATGCTCACTGACAGTAGAAATGTAGCCTTTTTATTTGCTTGGGATATATCAGAAATACTAAGTTTAAACAAGTAGGTTTTGTTTTTTTAAACAAAGAATCCCTTGATACTTCAATGCCTTTAAGTATCTTAGCAAAATTATAGAATTGGATTTTTTTTAAATAAAAGAGTATGTTCTTTGTTGTCTTTCAACATTTTTGAAAATTTCCTCGATGAATATTCTTTTACAAATATTTAAGATAAATTTTTTAACATAAAAATAAAGGCACATCTTCTTTAGTAATATGTGATGTTTCAGTACATGTATACATTATGTAATGCTTAAATCAGATTAAATACATCTGTCCTCCAAGTACTTAGTGTTTCTTTGTAGGAGAAATTCTCAGTTCATTTTTTAGCTTTAAAAAAAATGCAATGTATTGCTGTTACTTATGGTCACCTTACTGTACAGTAGCCCACTGGAATGTCTTCTACTTGATGATCTTGCAGCACCCATCGATCAACTTTGCAATGTTCTTAAAGATCTATTAATATTCAAGTTTGAAAATAAATTTAAGAATCTAATGAATAACCATTGTTGTCTGATTACTTATTTTTTGATGCTTGTATGTATAGTAGTAAGTTGATTGAAAATGAATTCCTGAATTTAAGAGCATGCAGCATTTTGACTGGATTGCTTTCAATTCCCAATCATTTTGAATTAATTGCTTTAGCTCACCTAAGTGGCTTAGGTTTTATACTATCATTGTGACTATATTAAGAGGAGAGTTTCAAACATGAAATATTAGTATTGCTGCTTCTTCATGGGCTATGAACCACACCTGTGATGTATTCATGTGTAGCTAAACTAGCAAAGAACAAAACAGAAGTGTGTGCAGTCAGTTATTTGACTGTTCATCAGATTTAATTGTAAAAACTGTTTGATAAGCTTATTTTAGAAATTTTATATGACAAGGGATGAGCAGATTTTTGGTGTCTGATTCTCATACCATTTTGCAACCTAGTCTAGAAAATATCCCTTAAATTGTTTCTCATTCTAATACTTTCTTTCTTAACCCTTCAAAGAAGTTGTGCAGTTGCATGCTGGAATTTCTATTCTAAGCTGGTATTTGAAAAAACTGTGAGTCCACAGAGTTTGTTCTTCAGTGATTAGGAGAGCATTTATAAGCCCTAACTCATTATGAATGCCAGTATTAACTGTCTCATTAGTTAAAACATGCTGATTATATTCATGTAGTTATCCTTGATATGGAAGTTATTTGTTAGGAAGCAAGTAAAAATTATTTCTGAGTCCCATTTGTCTACTGAAATGTGTATAGCAATCTGTCATTAAAAATTCTGTGATTAAAAACACGTGAGCCCACCATTTCGCCTGGCATCCTGGCTTCCTTCCCTCAACTATACACTCCTGTGGGGCACCTGATAGCACTTAGTCATGTCTAGCGTTAAATAGAATCTAACCTTCATGTAGCTTTGTCCCATCAATTCTTTATTAAAAAAGACTTATAGCTTGAGATTTCTGTAATAAGAAATTTTTAGTAATAATATGGTTTGTTTGTTTTACTTAACATGATAAAATAGAATTTTTGTAGCCAAATATTTTCAAAACAGTATGTTCTCATTTCTAATTATGAAGTGTGTAGAATTTTTGCAGGAAATTTGTTAAACCTTGATGTGTAATGACCCAACTCTCCTTCTCAGCCAGGCTGTATTCTTCTTTGTCTAATAGCCTATGGCATAAATTGAAGTTAATTATCAGGGCTGACAAGTAGCTCTGTTTTCTGTCTGCTCGCAGAGTCTCTCCGAGGCAAAGATGGAGCTGAGAAGGAAAGATCAATCTCTACGTCAGCTCAATAGACATCTTACCCAGCTGGAGCAGGACAAGCGTCGACTGCAGGAGACATCCGTGATGCAGAGAGTGCCCTCCGAATGGCAGCCAAGTGAGCGTTTGCACCATGGGGAGATCACTAAAACAGACAAAAGATCAATTCTTACTTTCATGCTCTGGGTTTTAGCCCTGGATAATACAGTGCTAGAAAACAAAAGTGCAGCTGTCTCTCTTTGAAATTCTCTGATATACCCTCAAAACGAAAACTCTTAACTCAACACACTAAGTGTATATTTTATTGAGGAGCCTCGGAAGCATAGGCTTCTATGTAGCCTCAAATTAGGCATTACTGGTGCCCAGTGTTGGCGTTACATGTTTGAAACCACGTTTTCATTAATGTGGAGCATAAAATTGTTTGCTTATTTAAAAGTTTCACATAGTTGCGTTGTTTCTTTATTATTTATTCCTTATCACCTTACTTTACTGGCTCCCACCCCAACTTTGCTTTGTAGATTCTACTGATATTACAAGAAATATTTCCATAAGGAAATGTTGGTATACAATCAGTATGTGTATCATAGCCTTAAAATGCAGCCAACACATGTTGATCATGGGAATCCATTTAAGGTGTCTAGGTATATGCTACAGTATATTTAATAGAAAAATACTATTTCAATACAAACAACTGTGTAAACACAGGATGCTTCCCTTTTACCATGTAACAACTGGACGAGCGTACGTTTTGAAATTCAAATTGAACATTCTGTTAAGCTCTCATTTGGTTCCCATAACAAGGTTTATGGACTTCTTTAAGACAGCATTTTGTTCAGCAGCATAATGAAAAGAATTAAAGGAACACATGATTCTAATGGATTCCCTGTTTGTGTTTAGAATTTTTAATTCATGAAAATGTAAAAATATTAATTAACATTTTGAGACAGACTCCTGTTAGATACAAACTGTGAATGTGATGGTACTCTATAAATTACAGATAAAGTCTGTAAATCACAGAGTAGGGCATCTGTGAATCTTAGAACAATAATATCTATTGCTTCTGGGTTGATGACATCACTTAGTATGATGAGAAGATGAATTCCAAAGTACAAATATTGGCTTGCTTGAATATCTACTAATAGTCTTTTCTTTTTGGAAAATTGTACAGCTGTATAACATTGCATCTCCATATAAAATATATATAATTTTTACTTCTAAAAATGTAAGCTTGATAACTCATATTTTTACAGTTTCTTGATCTCCTTGCATCAGTGAAGAGAGTAAGTTGTTAACCCTGAGTGTCACAGAACATGATGACCACAGGGTTATAAAACCCCCAGGTTTACTTTGTGTTTTTATAGTGCAGCAGTTAACTTGGGACTCAGATGTCCATGGCTCGTTTCTAAGAGCATAGGATCTTAGACAACTAAAGAGATCCGATTACAAATTGGGGTGTTACTATATTATTTACAGTTTCCATTCATATGTTATTATTAAATTCTAGTCTTCAGCATTTTCACTCAGAGTTTGTATTTCATTATGAAAGCTGAATTAAATACACAGGCCAGAAAAGAACTTGTAGCCGACTGCACATGGGTTGTCAGGTCAGAGAGGGTTTTAATTATGGCACCATGAAAGGATTTTGAAGGAAGGCGATAGTATTTTACCCAGCATCAAGACTTACAACATTTTGCCACCAATTAAAGATATAGAGAATGACTTGTGTTAACAGAACATTTGAAACTATGAATAATGTAATCATGGTCTCTTTATCTTTTTCACTCTTTACTTATGGTCCCTCCCCCAGTTTAGGACAAGTAGCATAAGTGAGCATAGGAGTTAGGTGTAACATATTTAAGTGGCTATGGTTACATTTTATACCTTTTCCACATGTGAATAGTGTGTGTGTGTGTGTGTGTGTGTGTGTGTGTGAGAGAGAGAGAGAGAGACAGAGAGAAGAGAGACAGAGAGACAGAGAGACAGAGACAGAGAGACAGAGACAGACAGACAGACAGACAGACACACACACACACACACCCACACAACCCCACACATGGAGGGAGGGAGGGAAGGAGAGAGAGAGGGGGGGTATGTGATATATGTCACAGTCCGTAGGTTGATGTTGAGTGTCTCCTGGGATTGCTTTCCATTCTGTTTGTTGAGACAAGGACTTTCATTGAGCCTGGAGCTCACTAACTCCCTCTCATCTGCTAGCCAGCTTGACCAGGAGCGGAGTCTACCTTGTGAAGACTGGAATTCAGGCTGCCCCCAAGGCTTCTCATATGTGTGCTGGGGATCCTGTCACACTTCCACAGAAAGCACCTCATTCACCAGGCCACCTCCCCTTATCAAGCTTTGTGTTTTAAAGGGAGATCAAAGGCAGCTACTTAGTGACTTAGGCTAAAGTGTAAACAAATCTAGAAAGACTTGGATTATACTCACACTTAATCTTTTCTCTCTTTTTTCTAGAGACAAAGAATGTGTTGCTAATCACATGAGAACAGTAGAGAATATGCTTCATAAGGTATTACGTTTTTAAAAATCATTCAAGTTCTGCTTTGATTATTTGGTTCATTATTTTTATTTTATTTTTAAAGTTTTGTTTACTTTCTTTGTAAAAAAAAAATTCTTCTCTCATGCAGTGATCCTAACTGCAGCCTCCCTAACTCACCCCATCTTCCAGTCTTCCCCACCTCCCGAGATCCACTCCTCCTTGGTTTTCCTTCAAAAGACCAGGCCTCCCAGATACAATAAGACTGGCATAAACCCTCATACCAAGGTTGGACGAGGCAGCCTGGTAGGAGGAAAGGGTCCCATGAGCAGGCCAAAGAGTCAGAGACACCCGCTCCCACTGTCAGAGCCCAAATGAAAACACCAAGCTAATAACCACATCCATGTATACAGAAGCATCTAGCACAGAACCCTTGCTGTATACAGAAGATCTAGCACAGACCCTTGTCCTGTATACAGAAGATCTAGCACAACCCTTGTCTGTATACAGAAGATCTAGCACAGACCCTTGCCTGTATACAGAAGATCTAGCACAGACCCTTGCCTGTATACAGAAGATCTAGCACAGACCCTTGTCTGTATACAGAAGATCTAGCACAGACCCTTGCCTGTATACAGAAATCTAGCACAGACCCTTGTCTGTATACAGAAGATCTAGCACAGACCCTTGCCTGTATACAGAAGATCTAGCACAGACCCTTGTCTGTATACAGAAGATCTAGCACAGACCCTTGCCTGTATACAGAAGATCTAGCACAGACCTTTGTCTGTATACAGAAGATCTAGCACAGACCTTGTCTGTATACAGAAGATCTAGCACAGACCTTTGTCTGTATACAGAAGATCTAGCACAGACCCTTGCCTGTATACAGAAGATCTAGCACAGACCCTTGCCTGTATACAGAAGATCTAGCACAGACCTTTGTCTGTATACAGAAGATCTAGCACAGACCCTTGCCTGTATACAGAAGATCTAGCACAGACCCTTGCCTGTATACAGAAGATCTAGCACAGACCTTTGTCTGTATACAGAAGATCTAGCACAGACCTTGTCTGTATACAGAATGATCTAGCACAGACCCTTGCCTGTATACAGAAGATCTAGCACAGACCCTTGCCTGTATACAGAAGATCTAGCACAGACCCTTGCCTGTATACAGAAGATCTAGCACAGACCCTTGCCTGTATACAGAAGATTAGCACAGACCCTTGTCTGTATACAGAAGATCTAGCACAGACCTTGTCTGTATACAGAAGATCTAGCACAGACCTTTGTCTGTATACAGAAGATCTACACAGACCCTTGCCTGTATACAGAAGATCTAGCACAGACCTTTGTCTGTATACAGAAGATCTAGCACAGACCTTTGTCTGTATACAGAAGATCTAGCACAGACCTTGCCTGTATACAGAAGATCTAGCACAGACCTTGTCTGTATACAGAAGATCTAGCACAGACCCTTGCCTGTATACAGAAGATCTAGCACAGACCCTTGCCTGTATACAGAAGATCTAGCACAGACCTTGTCTGTATACAGAAGATCTAGCACAGACCCTTGCTGTATACAGAAGATCTAGCACAGACCCTTGCCTGTATACAATGATCTAGCACAGACCTTTGCCCCATTGCTGCTTCAGTCTCTAAATTGCTGTGAGTCCTACTCAGTTGATTCTGTGGGCCATGTTCTCCTGGGGTCCTTGATCCCCCTGGCTCCAACAGTCCTCTCTGTCAGTCTTCTGTTGGGGTTCACCAAGCTACTTCCATCAACTTCTGGAGGAAACCTCTGATGATGACTTGGATAGGCAGTGATGTAAAATTGTAGCAGAATATCATTAGAAATTGTTTCATTGACTTTTTATTTTTATTCTATTTTTTTTTTGAGCTATCCAGCTTCCTGACACTGGACATACAGGCAATGTGAGCCATGGGCTTGCCCTTGTGGCTTTGGTCTCAAGTTAGGTCTGTTATTGGCTGGCCACTCTCACAAGCTCTGAGCCACCACTGCCCCTGTACATTTTACAGGCAGGACAGGTTGGGAGGTCATAGGTCATTGTTTTTATTAACTGCAAAGTGGTTTTTGACTATCTTAAAAAATAAATTTAGCAGAAACATACTTTAGAAACAACTGTGAGCAATGTTGTCATTACTTTTCTAGAAATCTCTTTAGGTACATGGTAAAACTATGATGATTAATTAGTTATTTGTGGTCTTTGTTGAATGGCCCATAGGTCATCACCATTCTCTTCATGTCCTGTGATGACAAAACACTGGATTGCTATTAAACAGCTGTCTACACAAACATGTGGAAAGAGTGGATATATATTTGGCAATAGTGTGGTGTTTTAAATATGCTTGGAGTATTCCCAGGGAGTAGTATTATTAGGAGGTATGGCTTTATTGTAGTCAGTATGCTCTTGTTGGAGGAAGTGTGTCACTGTGTGGGTGGGCTTTGAGACCTTCCTCCTAGCTGCCTGAAAGCTAGTCTTCACCTGGCTGCCTTCAGATCAAGATATAGAACTCTCAGCTCCTTCTCCAGAACCATGCCTGCCTGGATGCTGCCAGTGTTCCCCACTTGATGATAATGGACTGAACCTCTGAACCTGTAAGCCAGCCGCAATTAAATGTTGTCCTTTTATATCATGGTGTCTGTTCACAGCAACAGAACCCCTGACTAAGACACTAGCTAGGCAATCAAATGATTCAAATGGAAACTTCTTAGTTAATGAGTATGTTCTTAAAGTGAAAAAAATCCTTTCAACCATCTATTGTTTTTAAAACTGACTGGTTTTGTATCATAAACTGTGACATAATATGTATAATTAGCAGCACAAATGTGTTACATTAGTAAAAAGTTGTTGGCTATATTCTGTGTTAAACAGCACCATTTTTTAGAGGAAGAGATGTGTTCATTATTTCATTAAGAGTTTTTATATTTATTAATTCATGTATTGTGTGTGTGTGCACACATGTGTGCCCATGTGTGTGTGTGCGCATGTTTGCATGCACACTCACATGGTACAATAATGGAGGCTAGAAAACAACTTATGGAAATCATTTCTCTCCTTCCACCATGTGGGTTTTGAGGATTGAACCTGGGTCATCCAGCTTAGCGATATGTACTTTTACGCACTGAGTCATTTTGGCAGCCTCCCATTATTTAAGATTAAAGTTATTTACACATTTGTGTTATTGTTTAACTGTCAGTTTTTAAAATGCAAATATCTAATACTTTTAATAACACACACACACACAAATAATGAATGAGTAAAATTTAGAAGAATTTTAATATTCTAAAACTCATACTTTTAAAGAGATGAAATAATAGTAAACTAATATTTAATACATCTTAATACTTAAAAACCACTAGTCCCCCACTTTTCTGAAGATAAATGGAGGAGAAGTGGATGGGAAGGGTGGAAGGGAGAGGACTGGGAGGAGAGGAGAGGGAAAACTATAGTCAGGATAAAAAGTAAATAAATTAATTAAAATTAAAATAAAACCCTACAGAAATTAAAAAGTAAAGCATTGTGCTAAAAAAAAAAAAAGCAAAAACAAAAAACAAATATAAAAAATAAAAAAACCCCACTAGGCTACTGTATTCTTTGAAGTTTTGAAAATGACATTTTTAAATCACTAAAAACATTTTGGAAAAGTCTAATAATCTGAGTTCTCTTTTCATTTAGGTTTCTTTAAAACCATAATTTGTGTTTTATCCCCAGAAAGTTTAGCCACTAGTATAGTTTAATATCAAACCATATATAGGTATGCTTCAGATCTGAAATCTTAGACTTTCAGTGGAGTATATCTTAGTTTTTATTTGTATCTGTTGTATGTTTGGATAGAAAGGTTCACACACTCTCACACACACAAACACATAGCATGCACACATGCACACAAACACACACACTCCTTCCAGACATATGCATATATACATACACTAATAACACATTTTTAATTATAAATGAAAAGGAGGAGAAGCTGCACACAGGTGGTTCTTGATACCTACCTGTTTTACACCTGTAGTTTTAACTAAGCACAGGTTTTGTGTGTGTGTGTGTGGTGTGCGCACATGTGTGTGTATGCATGTATATATGTTCATGTATGTTTGTGTGTGTGCATAATAATGTCCTGTGGAGATGTGTGTATGGATGTATGTGGAAGCCAGAGGTTAATATCAGGCGTTTTTCTCAGTCTCTGTCCAGTTTGTTCGGAACAGGTCCTCTCACTCTGCCTGGAGCTCACTGATAAAGCTAGCCTGGCTGGCCAGTGAACTGCAGGGATCTGTCTGAATTATAATCCCCACTATTGAATTTTAGATGTGCACCACTGATCCTAGCTTTCTATGTGGGGGTGTGTTGGTCTGAACTCTGGTCCCTGTGCTTGTATAGCAAACACATTACTGACTGAACCAGCTCCTAAGCCACCGAATCTCAGATCTTCTTGGAAAAGAAATAATACCTGTGCTATACATGTAGATACTTTTGCTTCTTTCTCAAGTAGCACAGATAACTAAAATGCAATTTCTATAGCATTGCCATTATTTTAGGTATACTTAACCTAGAGATGATCCAAAAACTATGGGAGAAGTGAGAAGATTACTTAGTGGCAGAATGTGCAATCAGCATGTGTGAAGCCTGAGAACAGTACCTAGCAGCAACAACAGAAACAATACAAAACATATGGAAAGATAATCTAAGGTACACACCAGCACTGCATCACCGTGATAGGGAATTGGCATCCTGGGATTCTGTGCATTGAGTAGTAAGTCAATGTCTCATTCTGGAGCCAGTCTTATGACAGATATCATTTTTTTTCCAAAGAAAAATTTTGATTGTTTTAAAACATGTATTTATTGGATTGGAGAGAGGGCTCAGCAGTTAATGGTGCTCTTCTAGAACACTTGAGTTCGATTCCCAGCACCCACATCAGGTGTTTCACAACAGTCTGTAACTCCAATTCCAGGGATTCTGGTGCCTCTGGCTCCGCAGGCATGGGCACTCATGTATGCATGCCCACATACAAACATATAATTAAAAATGATGCCTCTCTTTTGAAATAGGGTCTTTTGGTGTGTTACAGGCTGGCCTCAAGATTGCCATCCTCCTGCCTTAATCTCCCAGTTGCTTGGATGACATGCATGTGTTCTATGTCTGGGGATGTTAGTTTATGATGGAGGTCAGAAGTTAAATTTTTATTGACATTCTTAGGGATCAATTTCAGGTTTAGGGGTTAAGAAAAAGCAAAACAAGAAAGTCATTACAGTGCTTCATGCTGTATATTTTAAGATATACTCATTTCTCTATTGAGTTGAATTCCTAGCTGGCTTTATGTTTTGGAAAATCTATATCTATTGAGCTTTTCTTTTGCAAAAAAGTTAATAATTTCAACCATTTAAAACATATAATGTATAATTCAGGTCCTAGAAAGATGGCTCAGTGTTTAAGATAGCTTGTTGCTCTTGCAGAGAGAACCTGAGTTTGGTTCTTAGCACTGACATCAGGCAGCTCACAAATATCCATAACGTCAGTCTGGGAATACAACACTGTGGGTGCTTGCACATACATGTGCATGTACCTCCCACAGATACACGCAAATAGTCATACACAATAAATCTTACAGTGCATAGTCCAGTGATTTCAACACATTCACACTTTGTACAATGCTTATAGTAGCTAATTGTATAACAGTTAAATCACCCTGAAATAAATTCTGTGATCACTAAGTAATTATTTCTTGCATATATTTCATCTACTTCCGACAGGCACTCATCTATTTTCTGTCTCCTTGGATTTTTTTATTCTGGATAGTCAAAATAAATAGAACCATAAAATATATGGCCCTTGTTGCCTGGCTCCTTTCATTTAGCATATTTTGCTCAAAAAGTTTTGTTTTGCTCAAAATTTTCTTTTGCTCAAATTTTGGGCATGTGCTCATTCCTTCTTTTGGGAGAATATTATTCCATTATATTGGCATATCACATTTCCATAATACCTAGGCTAACTTAGATTCCTACCAATAGTGTAAATGGTTCCTCCCTCCCACTCTCCCATTCTTTTCTGCATATGATGCTTGTCTTGATAATAGGCATTCTAACGAGTGAATTTCAATAATTTTGATTTCAGTTTCATTACCGAAGATATTGAACTTGTTTCCCCATGTATTTATTGGCCTTTTGTATTTCTGGGTACAACTGTCACTTGAACTCATTGCCTACTTAATGAGTAGATTATTTGTTCTTTTGTTGTTTATGTTTTTGAGTTGAGTTCTTTGTGTATTCTACACATTAAACTGTTGCCAGATGAGTAGCTGGCAGAGTTTATTCCATTCTATAGGCTGCCTTTCCACTCAGTTCTTTCTCTTGCCATGCAGTGCATAAGCTTTTGCAAGTTCTCCAGTTTTAAAAACATTCATACAATATATTTTGATCATAATCTCTTCCCTCACCTAACTCCTCCCAGATCTTCCCTCTTCCCACCATCCAGCATTGTATATCTTCCCTCTCTCAAACAAAACTACAACCAAAAAGAACCAAACCTAACCAAACCAAACCAAACCAAACCAAACCAACCAAACCAAACCAAACCAAACCAACCAAACAAACAACCCAACCAAACCAAACCAACCAAACCAAACCAAACCAACCAAACCAAACCAAACAACGAGCCTAAAAAGCATATAAAAGCATGAAGTCAAGTTTGTGCTGGTCAGTTCCTCCTGAGGATGTAGCCCACCCTGGAGTACCAAGTGTTACTTTATTGGAGAAAACTGACTTTTCCCCCTCTTGGGGATAGACATTGCAGATAGCTCCGTGGCCAGGGTTGGAACTTTGTGGTCACTTCCCTTTCTTCATGCTGGGATTGTGTCTGGTTTGTTATTGTACAGGTCCTGGGCATGCTGTCACAGTCTCTGTAAGTTCAGATGTGCATCAGCCATGCTGCATGTGGAAAACACAGCTTCTTCGGAGTCACCCACCACCTCTGGCTGTTACAGTCATTCCTCCCTCCTCTTCTATAAGATCCTGAGCATTGATGGGAAGGGTTTGGTAAAGACATCCCAAGTTCTAGCATTTGAGAGACTCGTAGTGCCAAAGTATTCTTTGGCACCAGATGGTTGTGGCCATATGACTTATTTCTGGTCTTCTGTTTTATCTCGTTGTATGGGTCTGTATTTGTCACACACACACACACACACACACACACACACACACACACACACACACACACTAATATACAGTTTTGTTACTATGGCCCTGTGGTATATTTAGAAATCAGTTATTATGATGCCTCCATATTTAGCCTTTGGGCTCAAGATTGCTTTGAATATTCCAGGTTATTATTTTTTGTTTCCATCTTAATTTTAGGCTTGCTTTTTTATATCTCTCTAAAAATTTCCTTGGAACTTAGATGGAGATTATGTTGAATTTGTAGATCTCTTTTGGTAATAAGGCAATTTTTAAAATAGTTTTTCTCCATGAATATGGGATATTGTGGTGGATACAGTTTTATGTCAACTTGACACAAGCTAGAAGTCATCAGAAAATACCTCCCTAAGATTAGGCTGATGGTAAGACTGTAGGGCATTTGTTTAATTAGTGATTAATAGGGGATGGGGCTAGCCCATTGTGGGAGGTGCTATCCCTGGGCTAGTAATCCTGGGTTCTATATGAAGGCAGGCTTAGCAAGCCAGGGAGACAAGCCAGTACGTAGTACCCCTCTGTGGCCTCTATATAAGCTCCTGCCTTCACTTCCTGCCCTGTTTGAGTTCCTGTTGTGACTTCTGTCACTAATGAACAGTGAGTGATGTGGAAGTGTAAGCCAAATAAACCATTTCTTCCCAACTTGTTTTTGGTCATGGTGTTTCATTGTGGCCATAGAAACCCTAACTAAGACTGATGTTTCTTTTCTAAAATTAATTAATTTATTCACTTTACATCCCAATATCAGCCCCAGTCTCCCCCTGTCGAGGATCCTCCCTCCCTCTCCCCCTCCCTTTCTCTGAGAAGGAGGAGAAGGGAGAGAAGAGGGAGCCCCCCCCTGGGTATCACTTTCCCTCCCCTGTACATCAGTCACTGTAGGACTAGGTGCATCCTCTCTCACTGAGGTCAGACAATGCAGGCACAGGCAGGTGGCAGCCCCTACTCCAGTTGTTGGGGAAACTGCATGAAGACCAAGCTGCACTTCTGTTCCATATGTGTGGTGGTGGTGGGGCTATGTCTCACTTGATCTCATTTCCAGTGACCCTCTCCCATGCCCCTACAAGGTCATTGTGAATGGAGCTGGTTTCCTGACTTCTTTCTAACCTTGTGTTCGTTTTTTGATTTGTTTGTAGAAAAACTATTTTTTTTTAAAAAAATTGTTGATTTTATGACCTGCTAGTTTTATGAATGCATTTATGAAGTATATGAGTTTTCTGTGGGGTCTTTAGGGTCTTTAACATCTAGGATCATATTGTCAACAAGTAGGTTTCCTATTTTGTACCCTTTTATTTCTTTCTCTTGCCTTATTGTTTTCACTAAGACTTCAAATACTGGCAAACTAGAGTAAAAATTCTGGGGTGATGGCTCACCCAACTAGTAAAAGGAGAGAGGCCACGAGAAATTAAGAGGCATGATCTTTTGCTCTCTCCACGTGCAAGTTTTCATTATATGAAATTCCTAAACAAATTTCTGGCCACTGCTGCAGTGAGCAGCTAGGAAGTGCAGGGGCCCCTTCTCTGTCTTCTCTGTAGTATTCATATCCCCCCCCAAGCTTTATTTTTGCATAGTGTTAGCTGATGCATCTGTGGATCTTCCTAGGACTTTGTTTTCTTTGTCTTGTAGCCCAACTATAGGGATTCCCTCCCTTCCCAACTATTTGTTTATGGCTCTATATTATGGTGTGTTGTTTCTTTCATTAATCTACAATTCAGTGTTCTCAATTTTACCTGATGGTTTTCTTTCCTTTCCATGCTACCTGCCTTTAAAAGTTAGGTTTCCCTTGCTATAGTAAAACACCATGGCCAAAACAATTTTCAGAGAAAGGGGTTGAGCTTACACATTCTGGCCCGTCTGTTATGGAAGGAGGTCAGAGCAGGAACCTGAAGGCAGGAACTGAAGCAGAGGCCATGGAGCAACACTATTTATTGGTATTTTCCCCTTGGCTTGTTCACTTCCTACGTCAGTCATTGACTAAGAACTTAGGCAGTCTCACAATTGAGGTTCCCTACCTGAGATGGCTCTATTTTGTGTCAAATGGATGAAAAAAAAAAAACGTAGCCAACACACTGCCTGTCTAAGATTTACTTCTCAGTTTGCCCACAGTGACTTGAGATAGGAGGTTCAAACCATTTCCAGATTAGTTTGCTTTCTAGTTATGTCTGTGGTAGATCATCTTTGTTGGTAATTGACATAGGAGGGCTCAGCCAGGCACATGCAGCATTGTTCCTTGAGCTGGTGGTCTTGGGCTGCGTAAAGTGCTAGCTAAGCACAAGCCAGCAATCCAGGAAGTGGCATCTTCCATGGTTCCTGCTGTACTTCCTGGGCTGCGCATTCCTGGGTTAGAGGTAATGCAGAACAAGAAGACCTTCTCGCCATGGCTTGAAAAGGAAAAACAAATAAACCCTTTCCTCCCTGAGTTGCTTTTGGTTAGAGTGATTTCTTAGAACAAAGTGAAAGCAGACTCCACTACCTCTCCTGTAGCCTGGCACCATTTAGCCATGACTGTGTTGTCTTCTATGTCTGACTTTTGCAAGAATCATCAGACTCTTCTCCACAGAGCTTTTCCCATTAGGAAGCTCCACCAGTGTGTATAAAGTTTCCAACTGATCACATTCTTGCCAACACTGGTTATATCTATTAAAAAACAGTTCATCCTACCGGGCATGAAATAGTATCTCATTGTGGGTTTGGTTTGCATTTCAGTTGTGGTTAATCATGTTGTACACCTTTTCTTGTGATTATGAAATATCTACTGAATTTTTCTCTTTCATTAGCTCAATTGCCTTTCATTAAGTTTTTTTTTAAAGACAGAACTTTATGTAGTCTAGGCTGGCCTTAATCTCATATATACCCAAGGCTGGCTTTGTACTCCTGATTTTCCTGTCCTCACCTTCAAAGTGCTGGAGTGGTGGGTGTGCCAGTGGAAGGGAATGCTAGGCACCAGTGCTCTCTTGGCATCCTGGTATCGTTTTTTGAAAACACAATTTTACTGATGAATGGTTTCGTATTCTTTAGACAAATAAGTTGACCTGAGCTGTGTGGGTTGAGTTTTGGACCAGCAGTTATAGTCAGCAAATGTGACAGGCTCAGTAATGTTATGATGCTTTATTGCTATTTGCCTTAGGTTTTTATTAAATATATGTTTTTCATATTTTGATGAAAACATTTTTAGAACGTTTTTCCTTATTATTTATTCTTTTATATAGTACATCTTGACTGCAGTTTCCCTTCCCTCCCCTCCCCTCAGTCCTTTCTTCCCCCTCCCTCTAGATCTAGTCCCACCTTCATCTAGTCCCTCAGAAAAGAGCAGGCCTTCCAGGGACATCAACCAAATACAGCATAACAGAACACAGTAAGACCAGACACATATTCTCATATTAAGGAGGGACGAGGAGACCCAGTAGGAGGAAAAGGGTCCCACAAGCAGGCAGAGTGAGAGACAGCCCCGTTCCCACTGTTAGGAATCTCATAAGAACACTGAGCTACCCAGGAGGGTATAGCTGGGTCCTCAGGTAACACCATGTTCAATTTTCTGAGGTATCGCCAGACTGCTTTCCATAGGGTTGTACCAGCTTGCAATCCCACCAACAATGGAGGAGTGTTCCTCTTTCTCCACATCCTCGCCACATCTGCTGTCACCTGTGTTTTGGATCTTAGCCAATCTGACTGGTGTGAGGTGGAATCTCAGTGTTGTTTTCATTTGCATTTCCCTGATGACTAGGGATGCTGAGCACTTCTTTAGATGTTTCTCAATCATTCGAGTTTCCTCAGTTGAGAGTTCTTTGTTCAACTCTCTCTACCCCTTCAGTTATTCATGGAATATTATTTTTTTATATCTCTTGTATTCAGTTTGCAACTACTTCATTGAGAATTTTTGTATGTATATTCATGAGGGATACTGGACTATAATTTATATATTTTTGTTGGGTTTACACTTGATTTCACTATTTCAATATTATTTGCTTTGTGAAGGAGCTTATTGTGGTTCTGAATTTTTTTAAACATAACTCAAAAAGTGTTGCTTGTTTGAAGGCTCTATAGAATTCTTGTATAAGTATATCTGACCCTTGGTATTTTGCTTGTTTGTTTATTTTCATTTCATTCTGTTTGAATGCTTTTTAAATTTTTTTTGATTTGCTGAAAATAAAAATTAAAAAAAAAAAAAAAGAACACTGAGCTACACAACCATATGCCAAGGACCTAGGGCAGACTCATGACCATAACATATATGCAGAGGACCTAGGTCAGACCCATACAGGCTCCCTGACTTCTGTGAGCTCACTTGAGTCTCAGTCAGTTGATTCTGTGGACATTAAATATATTTTCATTTAAAGATTAATATATACATACAACATATTTTGATCATATTCACTCCTTCATCACCTTGTCTTAGTTTTAAAATAAAGAAATGTGAGTCTCCCCTTATATTTTCATTTTTAAGGACCATTTTGTCTATTCAGATTTTCTTTTAAATTTTATATAAGTTTTAAGGTGAAGTTACTCACCAATACAAAGATTTCAATTGGAGTTTTGGTAATAACAATTTGGGAAACACTGGCTTCTAAACAATAAGTCCTGCAGTTCATGAACACTGCACATCTCTCCATTCATTTGGTCTTTCATTTCTTCCAATACTAATTTAAATTTCTTATATACAATTTCATGTCATATTAAATTTATTTCTAAGTATTTTATTTTTTATGATTTTTATGATGCCATTATAAATGGAATTTGTTCTTAAATTCATTTTGATTCTCAATTTCTGACATATAGAAACAAAGATGAATTTTATTGTTGACATTGTATTCTAAAACATGGCTAAATTACCTCTAATACAGGTGTGTGTGTGTGTGTGTGTGTGTGTGTGTGTGTGTGTTTGTGTGTATGTTACTTGGGTAAATTGACCTCCTTTATGGTACATGTTCCTTTGAATATGCAATGGTTCATTTTGTTAGCATTGTCTGAGGGTTCTCACATATAAATCCACAATGTGTATTGATCTAATGATAAATGTCAGGCTGGAATCAGACCAGTATTGAATGAGTTAAGAAGCATTTCTTCATTTCTATCTCTGAAGAATTTAACTGGTGTTTGTTCTCTGGATGTTCACCAGCAAGGCTTCCTGGCTCTAGATTTCTGGTCTTTGGAAGTTTGTTTGCTCATTTATTTTCTTGAAAGGTCTAATCAAAATTTATGTTTCTTTATGAATTAATTTTGATCTTTTTTGCATTAAAATTTTATTTTATTTAAGTGGTCTGGTTTGTCAACATGTAAATATCTATTCTCTTAGAATTGCTTTATTTCTGTAACATTGGTAGTAATGACCCCATTTGTATTCCCGATTTTAGTAATTTAACATTTTTTTCTTGGCCATTTTGTCATTATTGACTTTTTTTCTGCAAGACAATTCTTGCTTTTCTTGACTTGCTCTGTTGTCTTTATGGTCTCTGTGTCATCTGGCTTTGCTCTAAGCTTATGTGTTTCTATCTTTGTTTTTTTCCCTTCTTTATATATTTTTAGCATGGAAAGTTAGAGTCCTCATTTAAAACCTTTCCTCTTGAGAGAAAGAAAGGGTGTGGATGTGGGTGGGTGGGGATAATCTGGAAGAGTGATTAGGAAAGGAAAACTATACTCAGAATATATTTATTACATGAAAAAACTGCTTTTAAATAAAAAGAACTTTTAAAAAAGTAGGTGTTGACAGCCATAAATTTTAATAAATAATGCATTTATTGCATTCCATAAATTTTGATTTTTTTAAATGTATGCATGTATGTCAAAGTATTTTAAATGTTCATACTGTTTAGTCTCTAAGCTATTTGTCTTAGTTAGTATTTTTCAATTAGATCCAAACTGGAGTCCTCTGAGAAGAGGGAAACTCATCTGAGGAAATGGCCTCCACTTCCTGTATGTAAGCTAGAGTAACTTTTTCTTGGTTAGTGATATGGGAGGGTCCACCCCACAGTGGACAGTGCCTCTGGGCAGGCAGTCCAGAGTTGTATAAGAAGGGCAGCTGAGCAAACCACGCTGGGCAAGCCGGGGAGCAGCATCCCTCTATTGCCTCTGCTTCAGTTCCTGCCTTGACTGCCTACCCTGACTTCTCTTCATGATGCAGTGGAATCAAAATGTATGAGCCAAATAAACCCTTTTCTTCTCAGGTTCCTTTTGGCTCTGGTGTTTTATCACATCAGTAGAATACAAACTAAGATGCCATTCATGTTATATACTTTCTAAAATGTATAATTTTTTTTCCTGCATATCTTTTGCTGGTGAGTTTGGATTTATTCTATATTGTTTGAGAAGTTCTGCAGTTGAATTCTTTTAAATGTATTAACTTGTTACAGGATATAGGATGTGGCCTGCTTTTGTGACGCTTGCATGGCTTCTTCTGGGACTGTGAGAGCTAGTGCTTAGGGAGGAGGCATCTCAGCTGGATACAGCTTGATTCCTCCAAGCCCTGTGTCTGAATTGTGCATTGTCTTCAGCAACTACGAGTTGCTGGGAAGTTCCAGGAGGCAGCTAGGGGCAATGGGAATGGCTGGTATTATTTGAATCTCTTTGACTCCCCTGTTTTCAGTCCCTTTTTAAAAAATATTTTTACTAATTTCATACAGTATACCTTTGTTCTCTCTCTCTCTCTCTCTCTCTCTCTCTCTCTCTCTCTCTCTCTCTCTCTCTCTTTCTCTCTTTTCCCTCTCTCCCTCCCTCCCAACATCCCTCCCTCCCTTCTTACCTCCCTCTCCACCTCTCTCTCTCCTGCCCTGGAGAGTGGTTGACCAACTAGGGTCTCACCCTTAAAGAAAACTCAATCTTGCTCCTCGAGCAGCTATCAAATCCAATGGCTCCTCAGGTAGGACTAGGATTTTGAGTCTACCTCCCTTACTTCATGCTGAAGTTTCTGTCTGGCTTAAGTATCTACAGGTATAAAACCTACTGTCACAGTTGCTGTGAGTTCATATGTGCATCTGCCCTGTTGTATCTGGAAAACACCATTTCTTGTAGTCATCTACCACCTCCGCCTCCCACAGTCTCTCTTCCCTTTCTTCCTCATTGACTGTCTGAGCCTTGGTGGGAGGGATACAGACATCCCATTGAGGGCTGAGCTCTCCACAGCCTCTTGGCCAGCACATTGGCCAGTTTGGATCTCTGTGTTGATTGCCGTCTACTCCAAGAAGCTTCTCTGATGAGAGCTGAGAGAGATTTCTTACTTGCCCACCCATGTCCATTACTACTTTATTCACAATAGTCAGGATCTTGAAAAAAACTTATATTTTCATTTGTAAAATATTTATGTGTTTTTTTTAATCTAAAGTGTTAATAAAATTAATTATGATTTTTAAATCAATTCAGCTAAATTTTCAGTTAGATAATTCATTAAATTTATATTTAATATAATTAGATGTGGAAGTACTATTTTCTTTTCGTCCTTATCTGTCCATGGATCCAACCATCCATCCATCCATCCATACATACATACATACATACATACTATAAAAGAAGAACTTGTGACATTTCCCTTTCTAAAAATGTATCTATTTTTGATAATTCTTCTAGAGTCCCTGCCTTTGTCATTAGGTAGAGCCTAGTTCTAAGAACACTGTATGTTTCTGAGTCCCTCCTTCATGTTAATATAACAAATTGTATCTTTATACATTGTGTGCTTATCAGTTGTTTATGATGATTGTTATGAAGGTGGTTTTTAAATATACAGAAAAACTGGAGACTTAAAGACCAGATATATTAGTACCACCTTGAATTATAACCAGTATAATTACTCATGTATTTTTCTTCTAATGAATATAGATATTTTTCCCACATAATATTACAGTTTCTTTCTCTACCACCCTCTCATCCAGACCCACTCCCTTTCTGTCTCTCATTAGAAAACAAAACAGGATTCTAAGGAAACATTAAAACATATAAAACAAACACTTTGGAATAGACAAAAACAAACAAACAGAAGGAAAAGAGCCCAAGAAAAGGCACAACAGATAAAGACACAGAAACCTATTTGTTCTCCCTCTTTGGAATTGCATAAAAAACACTAAACTGGAAGCCATGATATGTACACAAAGGCCTATAGGTTAAAAAAAATTAAAATTAAGAGATGAGGTTTTTTTTTTTATTTTTTAAAGAAAGAAAAGCCCTTATATGACATTCTGAGACAAGGAACCTCCAAAGACGCCATTGAGTTCATTTTCTGTTGGCATCTACTGCTGGGCATGCAGCCTACCCTTAAGAGTGCTTTGTTTCCCAGTGAGATTCCCTTGGAGAAAACAAATTTTCATTTGCAAGTGGTTATCAACTGGAGACAGCTTCTAGGTTAGGGAATAGGCATGTGTCCATTTCTTCCTTTCAGCTTTAAGGACCTCGTCTGGAACATATCCTTGCAGGCCTGTGCCTCCCCCAACCTTGATCCTCCCATTTCAATTTTTCCCTCTCCCATCCATCCACGACTATTCTTTTTCTCTTTCCTAGGGAGATCTGTCTCACCCTAGTCCCTTGTTCTATAGCTAAACTCTGTGTTTCTATGGATTGTAGCTTATGTATCATTGACCGAACAGCTAACATTCACATATAAGTGAATACATACCATATTTGTCGTTCTGGGTCTGGGTTACATGACTCAGGATGAGTTTTTCTTACTTGTTACTACTTACCTATGAATTTCATTTTTAAGAAGTTTTATTTATTTATTTTTAGTTTTTATTCTTATAGTTTCCCCTCCTTCTATACCTCCTAGTTTTTCCTCATCTCCCCTCCCCTCCAGACCCTCTCCCTCTCTGTTCTCTCATTAGAAAAGAACAGGCTTCTTAAGAGATCATAACTAAGCGTGACAAAATAAAATATATAAGAGAAAGCAAAACCCATCATATTGAGGCTATAGAGGCCAGCAGAAGGAAAAGAGCCCCAAGAGCAGGCACACGAATCAAGAGACCTGCCTGCTCACACACTCAAGAGTTGATAAAAATATTAAGCTGAAAGCTATAATATATATGCAGGAGACTGGTGCAGGTCCATGTAGGTCCTGTGCATGCTGCTTCTGTATCCGAGAGTTCCTATGTGTTCAGCTTAGTTGATTCAGAGGGTCTCATTCTCCCAGTGTCCTTCATCTCCTCTGGCTCTTAGTCTCCTTTCACCTCCTCATCTGTAGAGGTTCCCTGAACTCTGAGGGGAGGGCTTTGATTGAACCATCCCATTTAGACTCTTCACATAATGTTTGGCTGTGGGTTTCTGTATCTGTTTCCATCTGTTGCTGGAGAAACTTCTCTGATGACGGCTGAATACAGCAGAATATCACCAGAGTCATATTTACATTTTACATTTTAGTAGTGTTTAGTTTTATCCTAGATCTTGGGGCTATCTAGTTTGTGGTTCTTGATTGCCCAGGCAGTGTTGGTTATGGGTTCCATCTCATGGCGTAGGCCTTCAGTCAATCCGACATTGTTTGGCTAGTCCCACAAGTCCTGTGCCACCATTGCCCTAGCATGTCTTCAGGGAGGGACCTATAATCAGGTCAGAGGCTTTTTGTGGCTGTGTTGATATTAATGTTTTTCTTTTGGCAGCCTGCAAAGTACCTTCCCACACTAAAGAGACTAGAACAATAGTGGTGAAAGACTTTATGTAGGCTTCAGTTTGACTTCTCCATTTTCAATGAGTTGTAATGGGTATTGTCCATAGCAATGGGGCTTGTGGTGTCAGTTTGTGGAGAGCAACCCACTGTCTTAGCAACAGCCTGGGATATTTGGAATTCAACTGAATGTAACGTACTCTTGCTACTGGAAGCTTGTTTGTGACAAGAGATGGCCAGTTGAGATTCTGAATACCACATTCTAAGGAGACCTCATTAGGGTCACTTTTATATATTTAAGGAAGTTTCCACTGCACTAGGTGCATATCATCCTTTAAAATGCACCTCAATTTCATCTATCTCTCCATGATCTCTGTCTCCCCTTCCCACTCCTGACTTGATCCTCCTGTACTTGTTCCCACCTGACCCCAGTCCACTCATAAAAATCTATTCTATTTCTAGATCCCATGTGTCCCTGCTAGACAGTCCCTCTGTTCCTAACTTCTCTGGGGTCTACAGATTGCAGCTTTGTTTTTTATTTTCTTAATGGCTAATGTCCACATATAACCAAATATAAACCATATTTATCTTTCTGGTCTGGTTTACCTCATTCAGGATGAAACTTTTGCTAGTTTCATCCATTTGGCCTGTAAATTTCATGATTTCTTTTTTTTAAAAAACAGCTGAGTAATACTTCATAGTTAAATGTACCACTTTTAAGAAGTTTATTCTTCTGTTTGCAGGACATCTAGGTTGTTTCCAGTTTCTGGCTATCATGAATAGAGTATCCAGAAATGAACATGGTTGAACAAGTATCCTTGTGGTGGGTTAGAGTGTCCTTTGATACATACCAAGAGTAGTATAGCTGGATCTTGAGATTATTCTGAGAAAAGCTCCATATTGATTTCCATAGTGGCTGTACAAGTTTGCACTCCCACTAGTAACGGAGAAGTGTTCTCCTTAGCTATCATTTGTTATAATTGACTTAGCCATTCTGGATGGGTGTAAAATTAAATATCAAAGTAGTTTTGATTTTATTTCCCTGATGTATAAGGATGTTGAACATTTCTTTAGTACGTCTTAATCATTTGAGTTCCCTATTTGAGAATTCTTTGTTTATATCTGTTTTTTAAATTGATTTATTTGTTTTCTTGATATTCAGTTTAAAAAATTTCTTTTATACTGTTTGGATACTTGTCTTTTATTGGATGTGTAACTTTAAAGTCTTTTCCCATTTTGTAGCAGCTGCTTTGCCTGAATGACAATGTCCTTTTGCCTTACAGAAGCTTTTCTGTTTCATGAGGTCCCATTTTATTATTATTGTTCTTAGTGCCCATGCTATCAACATTCTGTTCAGAAAATGGGTTCAAGGACATTCTCCACTTTCTCTTTCTATCGGGTTTCAGTGTTTCTAGTTTTTTTTTTTTTAATTTTTTTTTATTTAGTTATTTTAAATCACATCGTAAGTTACTTATTTACACAGAGGTTATAAACACAAAAAGGCAGGGTGTGGGGAAGGGAAATGGCACCAGAGCATAGGTGTTCAGGGGGAGTACAGATACCTTTCAGAAACAGGGTTATCAGCTGAGTGTAGGTTCAGGGGACAGGTCACTATGGCTCTGCCTATGATTCACTTGTCCTTATCTAAGTTGGTACTGTCCACTGAAGCTGCCTATTTATAAGACCTATGACTACTTGGTCAGGTAAATTCCACAGAAGCTGCCTGTTTACGATAGTTTATACCTTCTGTTTCATTGTTTTTCCACAGAGACCCAAGACTTTGTGTTAGCATGCATATATGTTAGGCCTATTGCTGATTTTAGCCTATGGCAGATTTAGGCCTTTAGTGTATATGCAGGGCTGCCCTCTACATCTCCTCCCTTCTCTAAGGTATAGAAGGGGCCTTGGCAATTCTTTTTCTTGCGAAGGCGGGGTTAGAGGCCTGACCTCCAGTAATTGAAGGGGACCTTGTAATGGCTCCGGTCCTCCTGTCGTTTGTCCAGTGAGGCATGAGGGCCATATCCATCCCGATGTCTTTTTCCTGGAGAGGGGATACTTTTGTACATCAACCCCTATGCAGTCGGGCTTGTCCCTCAGGGGAACCCAGGTAGTATTTTTACTTTTATTTATGTTCCCTTGCAGTGCTTAGCCTCGCAGCCTAAACAAGAATTCAGATCGCCAGTCAGAGAGGGTTCTGAGTAGCCTCTCTCTGCTTGGTCTAGGGGCGGAAGTCCCCTCTTTTAGGTTGGGTGGAGATTAGGTTTGAGGAACACCCTGGTAAAAGTAAACAACCTCATCTTGAGGTCTCGTGGTCCTCCATAGCTAACTTATGATAATGTAATCTGAATTTCGTTTCGATGTCTGAAAATGATCTCCAAAACTTGCAAAGGACTTTATCGGACTTGATTTACTCTTCTACAAATAGAAAAGACTGTGTACAGATCTTGCTGTGTACAGCCCTTAAAGAAGAATGTTGCCCTTACATAGACAAGACAGGGATGGTTTAAAGAGAACATGAAAAAGGTCAGAGAAGGCCAGAGAAAAGACAGAGAGAGAAAGAGAAAGAGAAAGAGAAAGAGAAAGTGAAAAAGAGAAAAGGGAGAAAGAGGGAAAGAGAAAGAAAATGAGAGCTGGTACAAGGACTGTTTTTCAACCTCTCTGTGGTTGCCAACCCCAACTTCTTCCCATCTTGGGACCATTTAATTGGGTGTTTTGCTGATTTTTTTGTCCCGGGCCTTAAATAGACTGACTAACTTTGTGATACAACAGATAGATAATTTGATAGTGTTTCTAGTTTTTATGTTGAGGTCTTTGATCCAAACTTAGATTTGAAGTTTTGTGCCAGAGTGATAAAATATCGATCTGTTTGGATTCCTCTACATTCAGCTATCCAGTTTGACTAGCACTACTTGTTGATGATGCTGTCTTTTCCCCCAGTGTGTATTTTTGTCCTCCTTTATAAATCAGGTGTCCATAGGTGTGAGGATTTATATTGGGTTCTTCAGTTTGGTTCCAGTGATGATGTCTGTTTTTGTGCCAACACTATATGTTTTTATTACTATTGCTCTGTAGTATAACTTGAGGTTCAGGCACGGTGATTACCTCCAGTAGTTCTTTTATTATTCAGGATTGTTTTAGCTATCCTGAGGTTTTTGTGTTTCATTTGAAAACTGAGGATTGCCCTTTCAAGGTCTGTGAAGAATCCTGAAGGAATTTGAGAAGTGATTGCATTGAATCTGGAGATTGCTTTTGGTAGGATGACCATTTTTATTCTATTAATTCTATGATCCATGAGCATGGGAGATTTTTTCCATCTTCTGATATCTTCTTAAATTTTCTTCTTCAAAGACTTGTCTTTTATTGCTTGGTAAAGTTACTCAAGAGATTATTATTTTTAGGCCTATTGAAAAGATGTTTCCCTGATTTCTAATTTGTCACTTCTCAAGAGAGGGCTACTGATTTTTTGAGTTAATTTTGTGTCCGCTACTTTCCTAAAGTGCTTACCGCTTTGAGAGTTTTTGGTAAAATTTTTAGGGTCACTTATGTATTACTTTTCATCATCTGCAAAAAAAAAGATTACTTGGCTTCCTCCTTTTCCTTTTTGGGTTTCCTTGATTTACTTCAGCTGTTTTAATGTGTTACTAAGACTTTAATTTCAATATTGAATGGTATGGAGTGGACAACATTGTCTTGTTTCTGATTTTAGGGTGGAGTGGCTTTGATTCTCTCCATTTAAGTTAAGTTAAATTGGGCTTGCTGTAAAACTGCATTTATTATGTTGAAGTATATCCTTGTATCTATAATCTCTCAAGGACTTTTTATCATGTGGTGTTTTTGATTTTTGTCAAAGGTTTTTTCATCTAATGAGATGATTATGTGGTTTTGACTTTCATTTTTTGTTTATATAAATGGATTATGTTTATCCAGGGAATTATATTTATTTATGTGAATATCCTGAATCTCTGGGATGAAACCTATTAACCCTGTGAATCTTCTTTTTTGATGTTTCTTGAATTTGGGAAATTTGCCCTTTCTTATGGGGACCATAGGTTTTTTAATTGAAAGGTGATGCATCCATACAAAACACAAGATACTCTCTCTATATCAGGCTTGGGCTTTTTTTGGGTACGGACTTTTTGGGATAGGAGAGTTTTTATTTAACTAGAAGTTATTGGGTATTTTTAAAATTTTTCTTTTTTGATCTTGACTTTGGTATCTTTGAAAAAAATTACTCATTTTTTTCTTTGATTTTCCAATTTTGGTGGATATACGTCTTTAAAGTATGTCCTTATGATTCTCGGGAAATTTTCCTCAGTGTTTATTGTCATGACCCCTTTATCTTTTAAATTTTTACTTTGGGATCTTCTCTCTCTACATTTTTAGGATTTGTCAATTTATCAATTCTCTCAGAGAATCGATTCTCTTTTTTTTCATTGATTCTTTGTATTTTTTGTATTTGTTTCTATTTTATTGATCTTTTTCCGACTTTATTTCTTGTTGTCAACTCTTTGGCTGTCATTTCTTCTTCTTTTTTTTAAATAAAGCTTTGAGTTGTTCCATTTCATTACCAGTTTGGTTTGGGCCCTTGGTTTTTTTTTGTTCTTAAATTCTTGCAATTGCCTCTTAGAACTGCCTTCATTTGTTGCCATGAGTTTGGATATGCTGTGTTTTCAATTTCATCCTTTGTAAAGTTTTCCCTTTTTTTTTTTTTAAATTTTTTCATGGAAGCTTGTTATTGTCTAGGGGGCTTTTCATCTTAGTTAGAAAGATACCCTTGTAAATTTTGATTTGTACAGCTTTAGTGGCAATATTTTCTCAACTTCTTTTTTTGGAATTTAAAAGTTTTTCCCCATCTTTTTAAATTTAATTACATTTTTTTTGTGATAAGAAGCAAAATAACACTCAACTCCCTAATAGATTTTTTACAATACAATTTAATTGTTAAAATTTTTGTAGGAACAAAAGACTTTCTAAGTTCCGGTGCATATTGACAACTAAAGGCTGTTTCCTACTGAAAAAGCCGGTGCTTATTTCTTATCTTCCCAACTATGTTTACCTAGGTTTACATTGCTGTGAAAAAGGCCTATGACCAGAGGGCAATTTTGGGGGAGGGAGGGTTTTTCAACTTATATGTCTTGATACAGTTATCCATAAAGGAAAATTAGGGCAGGAAGCTGGAGACGTAACTGAACAGAATTTTTGGAGGAGTGCTGCTTTCTACTGCCTGGGCCCATGCCTTTTCGGGAAACTCAGGACCACCTGCCAGGGTTTGGCACTGCCCTCATCAGTCATTAATCCATAGAAAAAGGCCCTAGGATGCATACAGGCCGTTCAACAGAAACTTTTTTAATTGACATTCTTGATCTGAAAATAACCCCCAACTTTGGGTCAAGTTGACAAAAAAAAACCTAAGGAGGACATTGACACTTGCCCAACTTGACACCACCTTATGACTGTGAAACCAAAAACCTTTTTATCTTGTTCATTCCAACTCTCTATTAAAATTCAATTTTTAAAAGTCTACGGTCTTTAAAAAATTTCACGCATTTTTATTTTGAAAAACTTAAAATCCAAACACTTTAAAAAACAGTCTCAGAATTACAAAATCTCTTTTAAAATACCCAAGGCCGTCTAAGATAGATTGAAATCTCTGTAATATTCCAAAATCTCTCAAATTCCCAACCCTCTTAAACTTCAGGTTCCTGTAAAAAAAAATAAGTCACCTACATTCTTGCTCAAAGAGGGAAGAAGCAAAGTGTATTCCCAATTAAACAAAGCAAAACCAAAACTCAACAGCTTTTAGGTCACGTTTAAAAGTCTGGGATCACTCTGATCCCTGGGCTCCTGGGCTCCTTTCTCCAACTCTTCTGTTTGGGAAAGTACACACGGCTTTTCTGTATCCCAAAATGGTTCTGCTAAAAGCTGCTAATTTTTGGCGGCCACTGGGTGGGGTCTCTTGTTGTGACTGGCCTGAACCTTCATTAATAGCTTCTCGGGGGCTCTTCAGGGACTCTGTTCCCGCCTTGGGGGCAAGCCTCGCCTCTCCCCATAAATACTTCAATTTTGGGGGGCTTCTACTGCAACTGAGGCCAAACCTTTACTAAAAAACCTCTTCTGCCCTCTCACATGACAAGCCTAGCTGTGCTCTTTGACCCCTACGTCTTCGAATTTGTCACCGGGTGAACTATTCCACATTACCTAGTTCAGCTACCGAACATTGTGAACTTCTGCCCCTTTGGCCTTGCTTCTGTGTGCTGACCCCGAGGAATACACCCGAAGTTTTACTAGTGATGCTGGGCTGCATGATATCAGGGAATTTCTAGCTTGTGGGTACATCTTTGTCCCGGCAAAGCAAAGATTTACTTCAGTGGCTTTTGTGTTTTGTTTAATCACACTAAATCTTCGCCCTGGCCAAACCAGAAACCACATTTCTCCTTTATTTTATATATATTATTATATATATATTATATATATTTTTAAAATATATAATTTAGAATTATAATATAATCTTTTATTTTCCCCTTCCCTTTCTTCACTCTAACCCTTCTCTTTATTCCATTTTGCCTTCTTTCAAAATTCACAGTCTTTGGGTGTGTGTTCTACCTTTCTGTATAATGTTACTTGCATGTGTTTTTTCAGAAAATGACCAATTTGGAATTTGCTCTTCCCTGGAGTAGACTGTCTCTCCCACCCTCAGCAATTTCCTTAGCTTCCTATGGTTCTTTGTTGTTTGGTTGAAAATTATATTTTTCCCCTTCCACATTGTGTGGCTACTGGTGTTTATCCTTGCTCAAACTAAAATTTTTAGGCATCATGTTGGTGAGACCTTTTTTTTAGGGTAATTTCTCTGACTTTCTAAGAGACTGTTTCAGCAAATTTTCTGTTTCCCTGGCTCTTACAGTACCCCTGCCCCCCATTCTGCAATGGCCCCTGACCCCCAGGTACGTGTAGAGTGTAACTGGGCTCCACAGCTCTGACTTTGGTCGTGTGGTTTTTTAATGGTTTCCTCCTCTGCTTCAAAGAGAAAGTTATGTAGGGATGGGGGACACATATTTAGAGTTAGTTATAGATTATATTGGTGTAGTAAAGTAGCGGTTGTGGGTTTTTCTCTTCCAAGACATATGCTTCACTAATAGCTGGCTGGTTTTCGTACCAAGCTTGATTCTCTCTTGTTGAGTGGACCTTGATTCAATTTAGAGAGTTGTTGGAAAACCACCAAGATATGATGACAACTTAAAATGTTAGGGTATTATGATAGGCTGGTCCCTTTTGGTTATAAGGTATCATTAGCTGGGGTTGTTCCATCCTTTGGAAGTTTCTGGTACCATAAAAGCGAATTAATCCTAGGTGGAGGCCTTAAATCAAGTCTATCCAGTTTTAATCCAGTCTCAAAATATCAACGGCCTCAGTAAAAATTTATGGGGACTTTTAAACTTGCCTCTGAATCCAAAGCCAGGCCTCCACCCCTCTGTTTTTCTTCAACTTTTTGTTTTCCCCCAAACTCCCAAAAGAGCAGGTACTGAGCTCTGACCCCTTTTATATCTATTCTAGCTCAAAAATTAAAAATTACTGCTATCCTCCTCAGAACATGGTTGGGGCGTCACAGCAATACTTACACCCCCGGGACAAATTTCTTTCTCATTTTCCTTTTTTTTTTGTATGATAAGGATTTTTACAACAAAAAACACCCCTTGGGAAAAAGAAAAAAGTTTTTTTTTGGGTTTTGCCCCGGAAAAAGTCCATCAAAAGGGGGTCGGGGGGAAAAACTCAAATCAGGAACCTGGAGGCGGGAAAAATAAACCCCGACCCCAAAAGGAGGGGCATTTCCCCAAGGCTTGTCCTCTGGCTTAATCTTTTTTTCTTTCTTTACAGTCAGGAGCACCTGCCCGGGGTTTTGGACGGGGTTTTCCCGTAGGTTTTAACCCCCCCCCGACAGGCCCTCCTTTAATTAATTTTATTTAAAAAGGAAAAGCTCCAGAGACTTTTTTATAGGCAGGTCTGGTTGAGGGTGGGGAGATTTTTTTGGGGCCGAGGTTTTCTTTTTTAAAAAGGGGGCTGTGGGGTTATGCCCCAATTGACAGAACTTAACTGGGGTTTTAAAAGGTTTTTTTCCCCTTTTTTTCCTCAGCCTTTTTGGGGTTTTTCACTGGTTGCCCCCTCACACCTTTGGGGTGTGTAGGGTTTGTCATCTTTTTAGCTACACATTGCTTTTTTTAACTTTTTTTAAAAAATCTGGTTTAAAATTTTTTTGTGGGATATATATGACATTTTCTTTTTCATTCATCGGTTGAGAAAATTTCATTTGCTTACACAGCTTCCCCATTGTAAATTGTGCAAAAAAAGGGAAACGGGGGTGTAAATTTTCTTAGAGATTCTGATTTCCCTTTTTTTTGTAAATGCTCTAAAAATGGGGTTTTTGGGGTTTTTTGTACCCCGTTCTTTTTTTTTTAATTTTTAGGAAATATTTTCGTTAAAATTTATTGAAACCCTTTTTTAAAATTTCCCCCCCTCACAAACCCTGAGCATCAAAAACCTTTTAGATCCCTGCGGGGGCCAAAATTTTTGGGTCTCTTAAAACGTTGGGCCTACTTTTATTTTATTTCATTTTTTAAAATATTTTATTTTTTATTTTTTCAAATGATATCCTTTTTAAAAATCATTTTATTAAGTTAAATTGTTTATTGCCATAAAATTTTTTGTACTTTAAAAAAATTAACCCCTTAAAAAGTTTTTCCGGGGTTATAATTATTTCCCAAAAGCCATAGGGGGTTTTTTTATTCTTTTGGGGTTGTTTTTTTGTTGTCCCCGAGCTTTTTTTCTGTGATGCAATGAGATCTTTAAAAACTTTCTGAGGGTTTTTTCCTAAGAGAAAGAAAAAATTTGATTTAATTCCCCAAATTTCTTAAGATTTTGTTCGTGACCTGATGTGATTCCCCTTTGAAAATTTTCCTATTTATTTGAGAAGAATGTGTTCTGCCCCCCCGTTTGGGGAAGTTTTTAAAAGGGATTTTTTTGGGCCAAAATATGCCCCATGGTGGTGTTTTATTTGCTTTTTTCTTCATTCCCCTTGCTTCCCTTGTCAGTGCTATAAGAGGGTAGTAGGGTTTTATATTGTTTGTTTTTTTTAAAAATTTGCTTTTTTAATGTTTGTTTTTTAAATATTTTTTATATTAAATGTAGGTATATTTTCAAAAACTTTTAAACCCTTTTTGTGCATGGTTTTAATTTGTTCGTAGGAATATTTTATACAAAAATTTTTTTATTTTTTTTTTTTGTTTTTTTTTTTTTTTTTTTTTTTATTTTTCCTTTTCCCCGTTTTGCATGTGAGTTTAAAACTAAAGTGTAAGTAGAAAAAACATGCTGTATCTTGTTTTTTTCCATTAAGAAAACTTTGATTGGCCTCTGGCCTGCGGGGGGGCGGTGGGGTGGTCTGCTCCTGTGGACACACAGGTCCGGAGGCATCCTAGGGGGACCCACTGCACACAGCCAGAGGGTAAGTACCTTGCCCACTGGCCCAAAATCCAGAGTTACAACCGTGGAGCCAGGGGGGGTTTAAGGAACTAGCAGGCACCCAAAGCCCGCCCCTCCGGACTATAACTTCCCGTGCGCCCCGGACCCTGGTCTCTGGCCTGCGGCAGGGCGCGTGGCTGGTCTGCGCCTGCGGACACACAGGATCCGGAGGCATCCTAGGGGGACCCATGCCACCAGACCAGAGGGTAAGTCACCTTGCCCACTGGCCCAAAAACCCAGAGTTACAACGGGGAGCCAGGTGGGGTTTAAGGAACTAGCAGGCACCCAAGCCCGCCCCTCCGGACTATAACTTCCCGTGCGCCCGGACCCTGGTCCTCTGGCCTGCGGGGCGGGGCGTGGGCTGGTCTGCTCCTGTTGGACACACAGGATCCGGAGGCATCCTAGGGGGACCCACTGCACACAGACCAGAGGGTAGTCCCTTGCCACTGGCCCAAATCCAGAGTTACAACCGGGAGCCAGGGGGGGTTTAAGGAACTAGCAGGCACCCAAAGCCCACCCCTCCGGACTATAACTTCCCGTGCGCCGGACCTGGTCCTCTGGCCTGCGGCGGGCGCCGTGGCTTGTCTGCGCCTGTGGAACACAGGATCGGAGGCATCCTAGGGGGGACCCACTGCACACAGACCAGAGGGTAAGTCACCTTGCCACTGGCCCAAAAACCCAGAGTTACAACCGGGAGCCAGGTGGGGTTTAAGGAACTAGCAGGCACCCAAAGCCCGCCCCCCCGGACTATAACTTCCCGTGCGCCCGGGACCCTGGTCCTCTGGCCTGTGGCGGGCGCGTGGCTGGTCTGCTCCTGTGGACACACAGGATCCGGAGGCATCCTAGGGGGACCCACTGCACACAGACCAGGGGGGTAAGTCACCTTGCCCACTGGCCCAAAACTCAGAGTTACAACCGGGAGCCGGGTGGGGTTTAAGGAATTTGCAGGCACCCAAAGCCCCCCCCTCCGGACTATAACTTCCGTCCCCCCCGGGGGCCCGGGTTTCCTCTGGCTGCGGCGGTGCGCGTGGCTGGTCTGCTCCTGTGGACACACAGGATCCGGAGGCATCCTAGGGGGACCCACTGCACACAGAGCAAGGTTCCTCAGCGGTCTGCTTGGTGGAAACCCCTGATTTGAGACAACCTAGAGGACATACTGCATCCAGTGCAGAGGACCACCTAGCTGGTCTGCGCTGTGGAAACATCGAATCCTGAGACATCTAGAAGACCTATTGCATCCAGAGCGGAAGGAGCTTAGGATCACAGGAACACAGAGACATCTGGAATCCGAGGAGATCTGACACAAGCAAGATAACTGGAAAGACAGACTACAGTCAGACACAGTGAGCACAGATAACACTAGAGTCAACCAGATGGCGAAAGGCAAGCGAAAGAACACAAGCAACAGAAACCAAAGTTACTGACATCATCAGAACCCAGTTCTCCCACCATAGCAAGCCCTGGATACTCCATCACACAGGAAAAACAGGACCAGAATTAAAATCACTTCTCATGATGATGATGGAGGATTTTAAGAAGGACATAAGTAACTCCCTTAAAGTAATACAGGAGAACACAGGTAAACAGGTAGAAGCCCTCAAAGAGGAAACACAAAAATCCTTTAAAGAATTGAAAGAGAACACGGGGTAAAACAGGTAGAAGCCCTTAAAGAGGAAACACAAAAATCCATTAAAGAATTTCAAGAAAACACAACAAAACAGGTGAAGGAATTGAACAAAACCATCCAGGATCTAAAACTGGAAATAGAAACAATAAAGAAATCTCAAAGGGAGACTACTGTGGAGATAGAAAACATAGGAAAGAGTTCAGGAGTCATAGATGCAAGCATCACCAACAGAATACAAGAGATAGAAGAGAGAATTTCATGCACGGAAGATACCATGGAAAACCTCGACACAACAGTCAAAGAAAATGCAAAATGCAAAAAGCTCCTAACACAGAACATTCAGGAAATCCAAGATGCAATGAGAAGACCAAACCTAAGGATAATAGGTATATAGATGAGAGTGAAGATCCCAATCTAAAGGGCCAGTAAATATCTTCAACAAAATTATAGAAGAAAAATTTCCCCAATCTAAAGTACAAGACACCCATAAACATACAAGAAGCCTACAGAACACCAAACAGACTAGACCAGAAAAGAAATACCTCCCGTCACATAATAATCAAAACACCAAATGCACAAAACAAAGAAAAAATACTAAAAGCAGTAAGGGAAAAGGTCAAGTAACATATAAAGGCAGACCTATAAGAATTACAGCAGACTTTTCACCAGAGACTATAAAAAGCCAGGAAGATCAGGTCTGATATCATACAGACCCTAAGGGAACACAACTGCCAGCCCAGACTGCTATACCCAGCAAAACTCTCAATCACTATAGATGGAGAAACCAAGATATTCCATGACAAAACCAAATTTGCACAATATCTTCCCACAAACCCAGCACTTCAAAGGATAATTGATGGAAAACGCCAACACAAGGAAGGAAACTACAACCTAGAAGAAACATGGAAGTAATCGTCAACAACCTCCAAAAAAAAAAAAAAAAAAAAAAAGAAAAGTTAGCTACACAAACATTAATTCCACCTCTAATAACAAAAATAACAGGAATGCAACAATCATTTTTCCTTAATATCCCTTAACATCAATGGACTCAATTCCCCAATAAAAAGACGTAGACTATCAGACTGGATACATAAACAGGACCCGAATTTTGTTGCATACAAGAAACGCACCTCACGGGACAAAGGACAGACATTACCTCAGAGTAAAAGGCTGGAAAACAATTTTCCAAGCAAATGGTCCCAAGAAACAAGCTGGAGTAGCCATTCTAATATCAAACAAAATCGACTTTCAACCAAAAGTATCAAAAAAGATAAGGAAGGACACTTCATACTCATCAAGGAAAAATCTACCAAGATGACTCTCAATTCTGAACATTTACGCTCCAAAATGCAAGGGCACCTACATACATAAAAGAAACTTTACTAAAGCTCAAAGCACACATTGCACCTCACACAATAATAGTGGGGGATTTTAACACCCCGCTCTCTCCAATGGACAGATCGTGGAAAACAGAAACTAAACAAAGACACACTGAAATTAACAGAAGTTATGGACCAAATGGATTTAACAGACATCTATAGAACATTTCATCCTAAAGTTAAAGAATACACCTTTTTCTCAGCACCTCATGGTACCTTCTCCAAAATAGACCATATAATTGGTCACAAAACAGTCCTCAACAGATACAAAAAGATTGAAATAATCCCCTGCATCCTATCAGATCACCACGGACTAAGGCTGGTTCTTTAATAATGACAGAACCAAGGGAAAAACCCACATCCATGTGGAAACTGAACAATGTTCTACTCAATGATGACTTTGTCAAGGAAGAAATAAAGAAAGAAATTAAAGACTTTCTAGAATTTAATGAAAATGAGGAAACATCATACCAGAACTTGTGGGACTCCATGAAAGCAGTGCTAAGAGGAAAACTCATAGCTCTAAATGCCCACAAAAAGAAATTGGAGAGAGCGCACATTAACAACTTGACAGCACACCTGAAAGCTCTAGAACAAAAAGAAGCAAATATACCCAAGAGGAGTAGGCGTCAGGAAATAATCAAACTCAGGGCTGAAATCACCAAGTAGAAACAGAAAGAACTATACAAAATATCAACAAAACCAAGAGTTGGTTTTTGAGAAAATCAACAAGATCGATAAACCCTTAGCCAGATTAACCAGAGGGCACCAGAGACAGTACCCAAATTAATAAAATCAGATCTGAAAAGGGAGACATAACAACAGAAACTGAGGAAATCCAAAAAATCATCAGATCCTACTACAAAGGCCTATACTCAACAAAACTGGAAAATCTGGATGAAATGGACAATTTTCTAGACAGATACCAGGTACCAAAGTTAAATGAGGAGCAAATAAACCATCTAAACAGTCCCATAACCCCTAAAGAAATAGCAGCAGTCATTAAAAGTCTCCCCACCAAAAAAAGCCCAGGACCAGATGGTTTTAGTGGAGAATTCTATCAGACCTTCAAGGAAGACTAATACCAATTCTCTTCAAACTATTCCACAAAATAGAAACGGAAGGAACACTACCCAATTCGTTCTATGAAGCTACAATCACACTCATACCTAAACCTCACAAAGACCCAACAAAGAAAGAGAACTTCAGACCAATCTCTCTTATGAATATTGATGCAAAAATACTCAACTAAAATTCTAGCAAACCGAATCCAAGAACACATCAAAACAATCATCATCATGATCAAGTGGGCTTTACCCCAGGAATGCAGGGATGGTTCAATATTCGGAAATCCATCAATGTAATCCACTATATAAACAAACTCAAAGAAAAAAAACCACATGATCATCTCATTAGATGCTGAGAAAGCATTTGATCAAAATCCAACATCCCTTCATGGTAAAAGTCTTGGAAAGAATCAGGAATTCAAGGCCCATACCTAAACATAGTAAAAGCAATATACAGCAAAACCAGTAGCCAACATCAAACTAAATGGAGAGAAACTTGAAGCATTCCCACTAAGATCAGGACTAGACAAGGCTGCCCACTCTCTCCCTACCTATTCAATATAGTACTGGAAGTCCTAGCCAGAGCAATTAGACAACAAAAAGAAGTCAAGGAATACAAATAGGAAAGGAAGAAGTCAAAATATCACTATTTTGCAGATGATATGATAGTATACTTAAGTGACCCCAAAAACTCACCAGAGAACTCCTAAACCTGATAAACGACTTCAGCAAGGTGGGCAGGTTATAAAATTCAACTCGAAAAATCAGTAGCCTTCCTCTACATGAAAGAATAAACAGGCTGAAAAAGAAATTAGGGAAATGACACCCTTCACAATAGTCACAAATAATATAAAATACCTCGGGGTGAATCTAACCAAGCAAGTGAAAGATCTGTATGACAAGAACTTCAAGTCCCTGAAGAAAGAAATTGAAGAAGATCTCAGGAAATGGAAAGATCTCCCATGCTCATGGATTGGCAGGATTAATATAGTAAAAATGGCCATCTTGCCAAAAGCAATCTACAGATTCAATGCAATCCCCATTAAAATACCTCAACTCAATTCTTTACAGAACTTGAAAGAGAAATTCTGAAATTTATTTGGAACAACAAAAAACCCAGGATAGCGAAAACCATCCTCAACAATAAAAGAACTTCTGGAGGAATGCGCCATCCCTGACATCAAGCTGTACTACAAAGCAATAGTGTATAAAACGGCCTGGTATTGGTACAGATGACAGGCAGGAAGATCAGTGGAATAGAGTTGAAGACCCGAAAATGAACCCACAGAACTATGGTCATTTAATCTTTGACAAAGGAGCTAAAACTATCCAGTGGAACAAGGACAGCATTTTCAACCAAAATGGTGCTGGTTTCAACTGGAGGACAACATGCAGAAGAATGCAAATCGATCCTTTCCTATCTCCTCGTACAAAGCTCAAGTCCAAGTGGATAAAGGACCTTCACATAAAACCAGACACCAACTGAAACTAATAGAAGAGAAGTGGGGAAGACCCTCGAATACCTAGGCACAGGGAAAAGTTCCTGAATCAGAACACCAATGGCTTGCTCTAAGATCAAGAATTGACAAATGGGACTCATAAAATTGCAAAGCTTCTGTAAGGCAAAGGACACCTGTCAATAGGACAAAACGGCAACCAAACAGATTGGGGGAAAAGATCTTTACCAATCCCAACATCGATAGAGGACATAATATCCAATATATATACAAAGAACTCAAGAAATTAGACTCTAGAACAACCAAATAACCCTATTAAAAACATGGAGTAAGGAGCTAAACAAAGAATTCTCAACTGAGGAAATCGAATGCGCCGAGAAGCACCTAAAGAAAATGTTCAGGCATCCTTGGTCACATGGGAAATGCAAATCAAAACAACCCTGAGATTCCACTTCACACCAGTCAGAATGGCTAAATAAAAAACTCAGGTGATAGCAGATGCTGGCGAGGATGTGGAGAAAGGAACACTCCTCCATTGTTGGTGGGATTGCAAATGGTGCAACCACAATGGAAAACAGCTGGCGGTTCCTCAGAAAATTGGACATATCACTACCTGAGGACCCAGCTATACCACTCCTGGGTATATATCCAGAAGATGCTCTAACACATAACAAGGGAAATATGCTCCACTATGTTTATAGCGCTTATTTATAATAGCCAGAAACTGGAAAGAACCCAGATGCCCTTCAACAGAGGAATGGATACAAAAAATGTGGTACATTTATACAATGGAATATTACTCAGCTATTAAAAACATATGAATTGATTAAATTCATATATAAATGGATGGAACTAGAAAATATCATCCTGAGTGAAGTAACCCAATCACAAAAGAACATACATGGTATTCACTCACTGAATTATTGGATTTAGCCCAGAAGCCTGAATTACCCAAGATTCAACTCACAGACCACATAAAAGCTCATAAGAATGATGACCAAATAGGGGAGCCTTCAGTCCTTCTTAGAAGGAGAACAAAATACTCAAGGGTGCAAATAAGGAGACACAGTGCAGGACGAAACTGAAGGAGGGACGTCACAGACTATTACCTAGATATCCCACCCTATGTGAGTCACCCAAAGGTAGAGGTTGATGTGGATGGCAGGATGTACACCTGACAGGAGCCTGATATAGCTGTCTCCTTAGAGGTCTGCAAGAGTTGACATACTCAAGGGGGCCCAAAGGGGGGGGGGGGGGGGGGGGGGGGGGGGGGGGGGGGGGGGGGGGGGGGGGGGGGGGGGGGGGGGGGGGGGGGGAGGCGGGAAAGGGGGAAGGGGGGATTCCTGGGGGGGGGGAAAAAGGGGGAAGGAAAAACACAAAAAATTTTAAAAAAAAATTTTTTTCAAAAAAAAAAAAAAAAA